>JBAIAA010000496.1:0-600000 GCA_037893245.1 Crossaster papposus | reverse complement strand
ATTCAACCATGCAAATCCCTTTCTTGGCTTAGAGCTTAGCACAGTGAGATATTAGGTGATCAGTCCCATTCCTTGTCCCAATACACCTTGCAGTTGACAAGCATAGGCCTACTGATTTTGTTCGTGTTCTTAAATTAAGCATTATGCCTAGACTGTCTGATCAAGACAGGGCCATTGCCATTGGTCTTTTACAGACTAGTAATACCCCTGTGAAGCAGGTGGCTCTAGAACAATGGGTGTTTGCCCGAAAGCCATAATAGATCTACGCCAGAAGTTCCAGCAAACTGGTCAGGTAAAAGATCTACCCCGTAGTGATCGACCAAAGATCACAACTGTCAGAGAAGATCGACTCCTCGTCAACCGAGCTCTGAGACGAAGGACATATTCAGGTGAGATCTTACATTATGCTCATAAATTTAATTAAACTTTTAACCAAGTGTCAAACTGCGCATGGCATGACATCGATGTCATAAAGCAAACCTGTTAATTTTTGTGATCAAATTTGCCTTCACAAAATTCACAATGTTTGGTTTTTTTGTTATTTTTTTTCCAGCAAAGGACATCCAGACTGGTCTTCGACCACCCAACCGCCAGAGAGTTTCGACGCAGACGATTACAAGGCGCCTACACAATGCTGGACTTCGTGCCCGACGTCTAGTGAAGAAGGCCACCCTGGAACTACGACACAGACAAGCGCGTATGTTATGGGCCACAGCTCATGTTCGATGGACCAGACAGCAGTGGAGCAATGTGTTGTTCACAGATGAGATGAGAAGTTGTCTGTGTCACATTGATGGCCGGAGACGTGTGTGGCGTCGAGTTGGAGAGCAACATGCCGAATGCTGTGTTCACCCAGTTACAGCCTATGGTGGCGGTAGTGTAATGGTGTGGGGTGGTATTGGCCTTACCAGGAAAACACCACTTGTCATCAACAGGCGTGGTGGATACACGCGATACTGATCTGAAGATTTGATCAACTTTTGTGACTTTTGAGAAGGGCAGTTTTTGTCATTAATTTGAGCTCATTCAGCCATGAAGTTATGGACATCTTTTATTTTCAAACAACATTTAGGAAACAGTCATAGGATTATTTTTAACTAAGTTTGATTGGTAAAATGTTTTACCTGACGATGTTATGACGAACTGTAGAGAGGGGGACTTACCTTTGGTGAGGTGTTTATATGCCATAGGAGATACCCTACATGGTGGGGTCGTGGCTGAGTGGATAAGAACACCGAACTCAAGCTCTGGTGTTTCTGTTCAGCAGAGTGTGGGTTCGAGTCCCGGTCGTGACACTTGTGTCCCTGAGCAAGACACTTAACTATAATTGCTTCTCTCCACCCAGGGATAAAATGGGTACCTGCGAGTGCGAGGGCAGAGATGGTTATTGTAATTGATTTAGCCTAGTAGCGCATATTGCAGCAGGGAGCTGATGAGATGTGTTAAGGATTGAAAATGGCCCAGTGACCAGGGGTAATAATGTTTGAAGCGCTTTGAGATGCCCTTATGGTGTGAAAAGCGCTATATAAATCCAAGATATTATTATTATTACATGGTAGACACCTACATTATAAAGTGCACCCAAATTGTTTTTCTTTTAATCCCGACGTTCATGTTCATCTACCTACTCTATTTATTCCATGTAAATGGAAGCAGAACTATTATTTGTTTGGCCTTAACTACATGTACAGTATTTTATTAAACTTTCTCCTAGATATTTAATATTTACACAGCGCATCCTGCAAAATCCCGCAAAATCCGGCCTCCTCTTACATGTATATGAAGAGAAATTGGTGGAGTGTTTAACCCTCCACGGCCGAGATCTCCCTGGTACAACGGCCGAGATCTCCCTGGTACAACTGTGACATCCACAAAGCAAGATGCGCTCGTCGTCGACTGGAACGAAGATGGCGGAAAACCAAACTTGACAGAGACCGTGGTGCGTACCTGGCGCAACTGTCACTGCTCACTCATCTTATCCAGTCTGCCAAGGCATCATACTTCAAGGACAAACTGGCCACTTGCAACGTCAAAGATATTCATCGGACTCTTCAAAAACTCCTGAACAAAAATACTAATAAGTTTCCTACTTGTAATTCTATAAAGAATTTGTGTGATCGTTTTGCCCTGTTTTTCAGTGACAAAGTTGTTAATATTGGATGTGGCCTTGATATTAATTTACATGCAGTTCCCATGCCAGTTATTCCTGACGATGTGTCTAATGTTATCACCCACCCACTCAGTGAGTTTGATCATGTTGATGAACAAGAGATCATCAAATGCATCACTGGTTCTCCTAACAAATCTTGTTCACTTGATTCCATGCCTACTTGGTTGCTCAAAGCAAATGTCCATGTTATTGCACCATTCATTAAACATATGATCAACTCGTCCTTTTCTACTGGTACCTTTCCACACGACTTGGCTCAGGCAGTTGTCACCCCTGTACTCAAAAAACCTAATTTAGATATTGATGAGCTGAAGAATTATCGCCCTGTCTCCAATATTCCTTTCTTATCCAAGCTCATTGAGAAAATTGCTTTAAATCGTGTCAAAGTTCATGTCAGTGACAACTGATTACATCAACCTTTCCAATCTGCATATAAAAGCAACCACAGTACTGAGACTGCTTTGCTGCGGGTGAAAAATGACATTTTGCGTGCCATCGACAACAAGATGGCTGTTTTACTTGTCATGTTAGATCTTTCGTCCGCATTTGATACCATTGACCACGATATCTTGATAGCGAGACTTGAAACATCTTTCGGTCTCCATGGCCCAGCTTTGAATTGGTTCAACAGCTACCTTGGTGGACGCCGAAATCGTGTATGTGTTGCTGGTGAATATTCAGATGAACAGCCTGTCGATTTCGGCGTTCCCCAGGGGTCAGTCGTTGGGCCTACACTCTTTATTTTCTATACCAAACCGGTTTCGGACATCATTGATCAGCATCATCTTAACCACCACGTATACGCTGATGATACACAGATTTATACTTGTTTCAACCCTTCGGTTCCTGGTGATTCCCAAATAGCACTTGACAAATTATCCGCTTGTATCACCGACATCAAATCCTGGATGTGTGCTAACAAACTACAGTTGAATGACGACAAAACTAAATTTGTTATAGCCGCTTCTCCTCGTAGCATTAATGCGTTATCTGACCTGACACTTAAAGTAGGTTCCTCCACAATCAAACCCCCTCACCTTTCATTAGAAACCTTGGTGTGGTATTTGACTCCACTATGTCTATGTCAAAGCATGTCACATCAATATGCAGATCCGTCAACTTTCACCTTCGCAATATACACCGCATTCGTAAATTTATAGACCAGAACACCTGTGACCATGCAGTGCGCTGTCTTATCACATCTCGCCTAGACTACTGCAATTCTCTCTTATACGGTATAAGTCAGGGCGAGAGAAACCGGTTACAAAAACTCCAGAACCGCGCAGCCAGACTCATTTTCAGTGCTAGTCGCTCTGCTGACGCATCAGTCCTCTTTCAACAACTACATTGGCTACCGATGGAACCTCGTATTCTGTTCAAATTACTTCTTTGTGTTTACAAATCACAGCATGACATGGCTCCTCCTTACCTGACTGACTTGCTCTCTTTGTATCAGTCAGGTAGGGCGGGGCTTAGGTCTTCAACAGACACATCTCGCCTACACATAGCTACAAACACAAAATCCACTGGTGACAAAGCCTTCTCTATTGCTGGCCCCAGGGAGTGGAACAAAATTCCTCATCTCATCCGTATTTCACCTTCTTTGTCTGTTTTCAAGAAACTGCTCAAGACCCATCTGTTCCTTAAATCATCTTAGCTCATCATGTACTGTTCACTGCCCCTTGATTTCCGTATTTTGTTATGTACTTATTATTTGTGTTATTTCTATGCTATAGTTGTACAGCGCTTTGATCATTGTTAAAGGCGCTATATAAATGCTCTATTATTATTATTATTAACTCCCTCACCATTGTTATTGAACAATACAATTCCTTCAAAATCCTCCAACTTCCTTTGTTGTGTAGGGAGTTAGGGTTAAAAAAGGTTATGGTCAATAAAATTCCCATCATTTTGATTACTTACCAACATATGATCCCAGATCCACAAGTTTGGCCTTAATAGCAGACTGGAACGAAAAACAGAAAACACTTTAAATATAGTACACGTACTGCACACACAATGATCTCATTGAAAACCCTTACATGTACCATGCCAGAAGAATATAAGAATTACATAAGAATAACTGGTCGACGCCGGTTGAAAACTAACGCTGTTTTTCGTGCTTTTCTCGGCATCCATGATTGTAAAACTTCGAACAGGTCAGTTAAATGATATTAACTAAAAATTACAAACCCCCAAATCCACCTAATATTAATAATTCAAGCAATTACCAATGGTGTATACTACCCTTAAGTATTGTCTTGGTTTTGGCAATGTGTGTTTTTTTTAGCTGCATGCAAGAGATTTAGCAATTTGTTTATTGTTCTCGGTTGAGCCCTAGTACAACTAGCTTTGAGTAACTTCAGCTCTATTCTTAGAGCTGAAGCCACAACATATTCCTCCTCTTACAGAGCCCAACAAAAAACAGCCCCGGCAAAAAGTTCCATTTTCTCCCTTTCTCAAACCCAGATCGCACAAAGCATACCACATAGGTTGCAGCAGTCATTCACGACGCCTATGATTTACTTGAAACAGAAATAACAGTTACTAAAAGATGAGAAATATTGATGATTTTGATGGCTATTTCACAAGAAACTTTCTTTCACTGTGCGTATAGCTCGCCGCGTTTATTTTAAACTGTTTTTCAAATGTCGACAACAGCGCCACGACACCGCAACGGATGAAAATTGAACCAACTAGCACGCCTGGCCGTGGTATGGTATCCGCATTTATTGCGCACACTAATAAAGATTCTAGCCACTAGCAATTTATTTTGTTGACGTTCATGTTAGGCCGGCCACATGCGTGCAACAGTTTCAAATCAACGCGTCGAGCTACGGCACGGTGAATGAAAATTTCTTGTAAAGTGGCCACTGAAATCATCAATATTTTACATCTTTTAGCAACGGTTATTCTTTTTCAAGTGAAACTTTGGCGCCGTAAATGACTGCTGCATGCTGAGGTATACTTTATGTGATGTGGGTTTGAGAAACGGGCAAAATTTTCCTTTTTGCCAGAGGCCCCCCCCCCCCCCTCCCCCACGAGATGCTGCTGCTCCCCCAGTGCCCCCCCCCCCCCCCCCCCCCCCCCTCCATGATTTTGAACGGTAGTGCTTGCCGACCGTACCACTATACGCGGGGCTGCTTTGTGATGTCACAATGCTCGTTCAAAATCATGGCGAACAACTAGTATGCATAATGCAGTACTTGCTTGAATACCGTTGTCAAATTTCCTAGATTCACAGGTCAAGAATTGATCGCGAGTACCTTATATTTCGTAAACCCAGCTTGGACACATATCATGGAAGGCTATTCAGACGATTTTTAGAGGTATTTTGTTGAGTATTTTTGTGGATTTTGGCGAGATTTTAAACCACATTTAAGACTTTTCAAAAATTAGTCATTAGTCTGGCTCGGCCTCTAGTTCTTCTCTAGGGGTAGCGATACTGTGCCTCTCAGTCTTTATTTATATGAAGTTGGTGCATAACTTAAAGTTGGAACTGGAAGAAGAAGAAGACGTACAGTACACAGTACAATTTTAACTCAATAACTGTACACGTACAGTCGTCATCAGTCCACTTATTGAATGAAAAATTGCTTACCCTTATCTTATTACTCATTTCGTTGTTACCGATCTCCATTTCGTATTATCATAGATAGAGCAGTCCTTGCTCTATGGTTAGATTAGAAAGTATAAATTCGAACAACTTTTTTTAGCAAAATGGTAAAAACTAAATCGATTATCCGATTATCCTGGTGAAAGACTGGTCCCTGATCAATCCTTTTTGCGATCACCCGTGCTCACTGCAATAATGTCTATGGGAAGAGACTGGGTGCTTGTCCTGTTAAAATCAGTTCAAAAGAGGGCGCTTCTGATTATCCGATGCGGGCGCCCTCTAACGTACGCCGTAGACTGAAGCAAGTTCGGGCGCGAACTACATAGTTCGACTAACGTCACTCGTGGAAAAAGTGATGTAAGTATCGGACGGAGGACCCCAAAGTGAAAATCTGGCAGGCCTAATGTAATTTGTTCTTGTTTTTGGACCAACATGACTAACGTTATGGCTTATCTTACTTATATGCGTGGGAGAATAGTGCCAATATCCATCTCATTCATGTCGCAAATGTAAACAAAGCGGTTGCCATCTTTTCAACAATAGTTCGACTAGAGAGCCGTTCGAGCGAACTGCATTTGAGCATGCGCATTGGTAAAGCAGAGACTGACTAATGGTCGACTATATAGTTAGCGCCCGAACTTGCTCCAGGGAAGACACTTAATACTAACCGGTGTAGCGGTTCCGGTTATTTTTTTCAGGAGCTGGGTGGTGCGTGAAAGTATATTCATGAGAAAGAGCAATGACAACTCATATACGATCTTCTTCAGAGACTTTAGTCTCTGAAGAAGATCTTGTTAAGATCGAAATATTAGGCCCTCTTAACTTATTTGATTTGTATATTTCAGGTCATTCCAGCCAGTAAGCAGTTTGCAGCAGTATTAATCTTATTCACAACTCATATACGTTATAAGAACTATAACGAATTATAAAGAACGGCTTCCTTAACCAACTCGCCAATAGCATATAGTTGGTAAAGAGGAGAGCTATAGATCAAAAAGTCTGCGGTTCGAATCCGACTGTCGTTAACGTTTGTCCTTTTCTTCTACAATGTTCTTATGGGTTATTTTAATCATTGAACAGGGCTGAAGGGAAAACCGGGTTAGGGTACATAAGTTTCTTGAAAAATACAACAAGAACCGCTACACTGGTTATATTAGTTTATAGTGACTTCCGACAACTAGACGGGCTTCAGGTCACGCGAGGAGAGTGGACGGACGTGTTTTTTTGTTAAGTCGCTGGAAATTTAAAAAACCGCGCCCTTTTGGGGTGTCTGGCTTTTTGAGCATTCTTGTTTCTCCTGGTTTTTTTGGGGGGTAAGCAATATCACTTTATTCGAGAGGTACTTTATACTTACTTTCCTTTCTCTGTCCTGTAATCGGAAAATCGTCCAATATGAACGATGATCCGGATAATCTAGTAATGAAACTTCTTGGGATCAAATGTCTGAACAAACTCCCATGGATGCCAATGATCAGGAATTACTTGACCGACCACGCTCAACTCTTGATGTACTTATAAGTCAAGCTCAAAATGACACACCTCGGACACAAAATAGGAAAAGGTCTAAATCCAGCTGGCACTATAATTATGTATATTCAGAATCAGAAAATGACTCCTCTGACTTGAGCAAACCACAAAACGCCGCTATGTCCAAAACATCAAACAACACACAATTGTTATCATAAACTCCCCGGATGTTAAATTAGCCAGAATAAACCCAATCAAAATCGCTAACGCGGACCTCATCAAGAGTGTGTCCAAAAACAACAAAGGAGGGGTCACTGCACGATGCTACACCCCAGCACAGGCCACAAAACTTAAGGCTATCACCCAATTAGGTCAATGGACCGGCGTCGCCAAACCTACGCAAAATCAGAAACCCAAAGCAAAGGAGTCATAATGACCACAGACATCACAGATGATGAGATTCTATCCTCCTGCAAGAAACAAGGAGAAACGTCTTATGAGAAAACGAAATGGTATTATAGAAGCGAGTCAATCGATCTCCCTAACCTTCAACACCCCAAATCTACCGGATGGAATACAAATGGAATACGAAATATGCGTTGTCAAACCTTTCATCCCCCCTGTAATCAGATGCTTTAATTGTCAGCGCCTAGGTCATATAGCTAGCAACTGTCGCAGCTCGATACGATGTGTGCGATGTGGGGGCCCACATTCCTTTGATCATTCATTCATTTTCATTCACTTCACTTTATTTTCCACATAAACAATTGAGACAACCAACAAAGGGTTTGTATACATAATATGTGGATGGGGATCCCTAAAAAGCAAAGCTTGTCGAGTAGAGATCCCCATTTACAATTATACAAGAAAGACAGACACACGAAACGACAAATACATGTAACACTAGACATAAATATGGGAAAGACATAATTAAGAAAACAGTAGCCTATCCTGTAGCTGTAACCCCGTGAAATAATAAACACTTACTTTACAAATAATTATTCAATAGCATATTTTTGTATTTACGCTTAAAAAGCGAGAGACTAGATATATTTTTCAAGGAAAAGTCGATCGAGCTCCACAGCTTGGGACCCTCATGCTTCACAGTTGCTTTAGAGATTGTAGTGCGTGCATAAGACCGATGAAAATCATGACACTGTCTTGTAAAATAAGGGTGGATGTCATAATTTTTTGAAAACATAGAACAAACGGATTTGGGTAAACTATTAGTGTTAAGTTGATGCATAAAGGAGCCCAGCTGGAGAGAGTAAATATCGTTAACCTTTAAAACATTACAATTATAAAAAAGTAGATTACTATGTTCATAAAAGTTAGCATTGTTAATAATACGCACAGCTTTTTTCTGTAATTTGATAATTCTATTAATATGACCAGTACCACTATTGCCCCAAGCAAGTATACCATATGTTATATAAGGTAGAACAAGGGTATTATACAACATCATTAAAACATCCTGGGTGAAAGTACATTTTAGCTTGGATATAATACCTATGTTTCTGGAAATAACAGTAGAAATGTGGTTAATATGTTTGCTCCAAGAAAGACCGTCATCAATATACAACCCCAAAAATTTTAAATAATCAGTTTTTATAATGTTTGTATTATCAATACGTATTGAAGAAAGCTGGCAGTATTTCCTATTGCTGAACAACATATAATTAGTTTTTTTAATGTTAAGAGACAACTTATTTGCTTTAATCCAGGCAGATACGTTTTTCATCTCATGATTAATTGTATCAAAAAGTACATTCATATTACTGTGGCTATAAAATAAATTACTGTCATCAGCAAAAAGAATAAAAGAAAGTACATCCGAAGATTTATCAAAATCATTAATGTAAACAGAGAATAAAAGGGGACCTAAAATAGAACCCTGTGGAACTCCACAAGATATTTCAGAATGAGTAGACTGGGTTCCATGAATAGATACAAATTGCTGACGATTAGAAAGATAACTCCTGAACCACTCCAAGGCAATTCCTCTGATTCCATAATATTCCAGTTTAGATAAAAGAATATCATGATCAACTGTGTCGAAAGCCTTGGAGAGGTCCAGGAATATACCAATTGTCGCAAAAGATGCATCTAAGCCAGTTGTTATCTTGTCAATTAATTTAATAATGGCATGTGTAGTAGAATGATGTGCCCGAAATCCATATTGGTTATCCGATATTATACAGTGTTTATCAAAAAATTCAATGGTGCGTTTGTAAATAACACGCTCAATAATCTTAGAAAATGAAGTAAGAACTGAAATTGGTCGATAATTACTAGCAATGGTTGGATTGCCACTTTTAAAAATTGGAGTGATTCTGGCAATCTTCATCTTCTCAGGCACAACACCAGTTGACATAGAATAGTTGATCATGAAGGTCAGAGGCCTGGAGATTGCCCGAATCACTTGTTTAATCAAGGTACAGCTAATTAGATCAAACCCGACACTTTTTTTGTTAGGCAATTTACATACAATATCAATTATTTCTTCTTCTGTAACAGGAGATAAAAACATAGAATTAGAGTTTGGATTTGATAAATAATCAGCAAAGTTCAAGCCACTCAAATTAATTACACTAGACAGGTTTTTACCGATATTTGTAAAATAGTTATTAAAGTGGTCGGCAATAAACTGAGGATTATTGACATTTGCACCATCAATATGAATTGTATTTATTTTGGATTGCTGCTTATTATGAATTACACTATTGATTATTTTCCATGTGTTTTTAATATTACCTTTAACTTTTTCAAACTGTTTAGTATAATAATTACGCTTGGAATTACGAAGGACATTGGTAAGTATATTCTTATAACGTACATACCTCGAACGATTGAAGTTTGTAGGACTTGCAATGTATCTACGATAAAGCTTATTCTTGTGGCAAATTGATTTACATAAACTAACAGTGATCCAAGGGCATTTGGGAGTTAATTTAGATGATTTTGGTTTATACGGTTTAATAGGAATATGTTTATCTAAACTAGCTTTAAAAATGGCTATAAAATTGTCAAATGATGAAATAGCATCTCTGGCATTCAAAACTAAACTCCAATCACAGGAGGAAAGTTCATGTTTAAGGTTAGCTATATTATCATTTGAGTAATCACGAGTCGGGGTATGCTGGGGATTAAAGCGATTTTGTTTAAATGGGAAAGAAGTAAATATTGAAAAGTGATCAGACAAATCAGTAATGATAATTCCAGATTTCGGAGGAGGTAAAATATTTGAAAAAATGTTATCAATGAGAGTGGCAGAAGTGTTTGTTACCCTGGTGGGTTTGTGAATTAATGGTAAACAAGACGACGAGTAAATTATATCCAAAAATTCTTGTGGCTTTCTACTATTATCATATTATCTATTATTCAACACACAATTGTTATCATAAACTCCCCGGATGTTAAATTAGCCAGAATAAACCCAATCAAAATCGCTAACGCGGACCTCATCAAGAGTGTGTCCAAAAACAACAAAGGAGGGGTCACTGCACGATGCTACACCCCAGCACAGGCCACAAAACTTAAGGCTATCACCCAATTAGGTCAATGGACCGGCGTCGCCAAACCTACGCAAAATCAGAAACCCAAAGCAAAGGAGTCATAATGACCACAGACATCACAGATGATGAGATTCTATCCTCCTGCAAGAAACAAGGAGAAACGTCTTATGAGAAAACGAAATGGTATTATAGAAGCGAGTCAATCGATCTCCCTAACCTTCAACACCCCAAATCTACCGGATGGAATACAAATGGAATACGAAATATGCGTTGTCAAACCTTTCATCCCCCCTGTAATCAGATGCTTTAATTGTCAGCGCCTAGGTCATATAGCTAGCAACTGTCGCAGCTCGATACGATGTGTGCGATGTGGGGGCCCACATTCCTTTGATCAATGCGAACAAAAAGAGAATGTAAAATGCTCTAGGTGTGGAGAACGCCACTCATCTGCATTATGGAGGTTGTAAAACCATAAAGCAAGAAAAGAAGATCCAAGGGTTTAGAGTAACCTACAATATGTGACCCAGCACGAGTATATGAGACACTTTGAGGCAAAAATGAAAATTGAGATTTTGATTTCATAATTTTTAAAGCTAAACAAGCTTTAAAAAGCTTGTTTAGCTTTAAATGATGAAATCAAAATCTGAATTTTCATGTTTGCCTCAAAGTGTCTCATATACTCGTGCTGGGTCACATCCCATGCCGATGCCGCAAAGGTAATCAAGTCTGACATCAGCGTTCGCCAGGATGACTCGCCCACCCAGCAAACCCCGACGCAGCAACCCTCCCAGCAATACCCTATCAGTACCCAGAAAACACCTATAATCCAACCAACAAATAGTCAGAACCTCAACACAGAACCAATAACAAACCCACCAAGGCTACCACTGAAGCGAGACGCCCAACCTCTATGCAACCAATAAAAACCACCAAAGACGCTACCACTCAAACAGAACAAAAACAGCACAAACACAAACTGAACACACTCAATGTATTTGCAGTGAACAACGCCTGACCGAACTCCTCACTGGTACAATGCAGATTTGGGAAACAATTAAAAATAAAGAAGAACGAATTTCGGCAGTGAAGACTCTCGTCAATCACATCACCCACCCAACTTATTCTCAGCCAACACCCAAAACTAAACAAGGAAAATCAAGAACGTCCTCAACCACAAGCAAATACAAAGCAAGGAAACACCGACCATAAATCATCCCCCAAAAAGGACAAAACACCCTCTGCCCAAGAAAACACAGACTCACAAGCAAATAGCCAAAAAACACCAAGAAAATCCAAAAACACATCAACATGACTTTTATTTGCATAATGATTTTTATCTTACAATGGAACGCCCAGTCTTTGTTAGCTTACGGAAAAGAATTTAAAAACTGCATTTCCCCTTGGAAAGAAAAACCAGATGTCATCTGTAGGCCCTATACAGGAAACATGGCTAAACAAAAATCACCAATTTACTTTTCCTGGCTATAACATCTATAGACATGACAGAAATAAAAACGACTCTAAAAGTAAAAGTGGAGGATGCGCATTCTTAAATAAACGAGACATTGCTTTCAAATACCCTATAGGTGATAATAACTCTGTTGAATATCAAATTGGGGAACTCTATGATACACAGAAAAATAAAATTACTATTATAAATATTTACAACCCATGTAATAATTTTGGACACCAAAACTCTTAAAGATATCCTTGATAAAACTGATCATTATTGTATAGCGTGTGGTGACCTCAATGGTCATAACCCCTTGTGGGGTAGTTCAAAACTCGACCATAGTGGCAAGATCATCGAAGATGTGATTATTGATACTGACATGGTCTGTGTAAACTCTGGTGAGTTGACACGGCACATGGTACACTCTCATGTATCAATATCACCTTCGTTACGCCTAACATAGCTGCCAAATGTAACTGGAAAGTTCTTAATGATACATGGGGAAGCGACCACTGACCTGTAATTATTGATGTCAACCACCCTATTCAGAAAAACCCATGCAGAAATAGCCCAAAATGGTCCTATACAAAAGCCGACTGGAACAAATTCGAGGACGCCTGTAACCAATATATTACTAAGCCCAATGAGTCGGATACTGTCGACAAAATGTATGACAACTTCCTTTGCCAAATTGATACTGCTATGACTTACTCTATCCCTAAAACCAACCCCAACCACCCTAAACCTCCTTCCTCTTGGTGGAACGACGAATTGAATGTCAGCAAGCTATTCTCAACAACAAAAAGAAGCCCTTAAAACTCTCAGGAAAACTTTCCTTCCATCTGATATTATTAGTTACAAGAGAGCTTGTGCCATAGCGAGGAAAACTATCAATAACGCTAAACGAAAAGATTGGCAGATTTTCTGCAATGACATCAACCCCAAAACAAACACTAAAATTATTTGGAATAAAATCAAGCGTATCGAGAAAACTCGCATTATCAACAGTATCCCTGTCCTACACCACAACAACACAGATGCCATCACTGATGGGGAAAAGGCTGAAGCACTTGGCGACAATTTCACTAGAATTAGCAGTACTAATAATTACCGCCCCTCCTTTATCCCTATTAAAGACAAATAGTATCCCTAACTTAAGGTTCATCTGTGAAAAAATTTAAAAGAAGCTAATTTCAACTGATTTGGGTAGGTATGGGTATGGACAACTACCAAAAAAAAGGAAGGAGGGATAGGGGTTGGGGATTTTTTTTTATTAGAGGTCAAAGGTCATTGACCCCTGCCCAAATCCCTAAAAATTATATTTCAGCAACAAAATATGGTATATAGATGATCTTGGTGTCAAAATGCACAGAATTACAATAGAAGATGACATCAAATAATTATTGACCCTTGGGACCAAATCCTGACCTCCGAAAATGAGGTCAAAGGTCACAAAACAATTGTATTACTAAAATGTCATATTTATAGCAACAAAATATGGTATATAGATGATCTTGGTGTCAAAATGCACAGGATTATGAAAGAAGATGACATAGAATAACTACTGACCCTTAGAAAAGAGGTCAAAGGTCAAAAATAGACGTACATGTATCACTAAAGAGTCATATTAGTAAAATAACAGGAACATTACCATGAACAAAAAAAAATCTAAGAGGCTAACTTCAACTTATTGTCGCGGGTATGGGGGTTATTATTTATTCCAAGAGCAAAGGAGGGGGAAATTCCCTTTCTGAAGGTCAAAGGTCTTTGACCCTGCACTAAACCATTATAAATTGTATCTCAGCAGCAGTATGTTTTCATAGGCCTAGATGATCTTGGTGTCCAAATGCACAGAATTATACTAGGAGACAAACACAATATGAAATGGATTCTTCGCCACCAAAATACGAGGTTAAAGGTCAAAATGAGCAATTGGGCGGGGGGGGGGGGTTAAAGTTCATTAGTGTCAAATAGTTTGTGTATGTAAAGTATATGTGCATTTATAATCATGTTTGGTGTTTATTGTGAAGGAGCGTAATCATACATTCAGCCTACGTTTTTGTATTATTAAAACGATTCTCGGTCACATGGGAAGGACATTAAATTGAAGGACTGCTAACGCTGGGTTATGTGGAATTGTTTTCTTTTTCTGTGAGACTATTAGGTTTTTTAGTTAAAGATGAAGTGCTTTTGCAAGAAAATAGCAAAGGGAAACCGGTTTATGCAGGCATACTTCAAGGAATGATCAGTTTATTTGTTGTTGTTTGTTTGATCAATCCCAGAGTTAGCTGCAGTGAATCAGAACTCATTCTACTATGGGAAGGGGAGGGTGTTTATGGAAGTTGTCACAAGTCAGAACTATTTCTCATCGTTTTCATTATTGTTTTGGAGATGCTGCAACAGTTCTGCTGCGTGAAGTATCATAGGATTGTATGTTTGTTGCTGGTCTGCAGAGATAAATCTGTATATTTATTATTTGCTCATATGCCAGCAGTGTGGTTGCGTAACTATATTGCCCAGAGCGTAATTCTTAATGAAGTTTTTTCTTAGTGATATACGCTTCTGGGAAGTCAGTTCTGGCCACATTTTTCCTGCGAGATTGCAGTCGGTAGGAGGAGGGGGGGGGGGGGGGGGGTTATGTGTACAAGTTTCAAGAGAACCCCTCCGTGTTTTTCGTTATTTTCTTGAGACGCGGTTCTGCTGAGAAGTATCATATGGATTATATTTGTGACTGGCAGAGTTAAATCTGTAATTGTACGTTATCTAGTGAGTATGCCCGGTATGCCAGAGAGTGGTTGTTTGACTGGCCTCTCCGGAGCGCAATTCTTAACTTTTTTGTTTTGTTGGGGGGTTTGTGGTTTTTGTATTGCAACAGTGGTCCTTTGTTTTTAGTTCACTCAGTGATTGATTATTACCGGTAATAATATGCCGTCCCCTTTTTCTCTCCTTTTTTGGAAGGGGAGCAGGGCATATTTTTTGTGCTATATTATGCACTTCATCAGTCACCATTCTTTCAGTTTACTTTTCTTTTTCCTTGCTTTTATTTGTGTGTCGGTTTATATGACAGATTGCAAGGGGGGGTATTGATCGAAAGGAAGGCATCTTGACTTATTTATTTTGTTTTAGTCTTGAGAGCCATTTCTTAGATCATTGTTTTGTTCTTCCAATAGTTCCAATAGGATTTGCACATTCTCCTCATCCAGGTTGTTTTGTTCTTGGTTGTATTGTGGAGATGCTTTAGTCCTAGATCAAACAAGTTCATATTTTATGTTTTTGTGCCGTTTGTATTCCAAGGGTTGGGTATCAAATAGCCTACATGTATTTAGGTATTCATTTTCACTAATCCAGTGCCAGTGTTTGAGGAGGGCCCGTTTGAGAGCTGGGTGCGCGACTCGTGGGTAGTAATTCAGAGGCGTGTGCAGGATTTTTTCCTGCGGGGGGCTGAATCAAATCATTTTTTTTTTTTTCGTTTTTTCTTTCGTTTTTTCTTTTCCCCTTTCCTTCTTTTTTCTCTTTCATTTTTTTTTTGGGATCCGCGCGTGCGGGGGGCTTCAGCCCCCAAAGCCCCCCCCCCTGGACACGCCAATGAGTATGGTAGGACGAACACCAGTGGGGTATTGTGGTGGTTTTTTTTTGTTTTTTTCACGCTTAGAGTCCGCGGAAGGCTCGCCCCTTTGAGGAAGGGCTAGGTCCTCGTTTGTGTATCCGCGCTTTTTAAGTTGGTCCTTGAATAATTCAACCCTCTCCTCAAAGTCTTTTAAATGGGTACATATCGGTTGTTCCAGTCACTTCGCCCTTGATTAAGCCGCCAAATACCGACTTAGGGTGTGCTGAATCTCTCTGTTGTATACAAGACTCTCTGCAAGATGCACCAAACTCCTCTTCTTATTAATAGGAAACTTTTGGGACATCTCACTTCACTAGGGTAACTAGTCAGGGTACATGTATGCTAACTAGGTGTTATGAGTAATCACTTCTTAAACAAAGACATAATTCATGTTGTTTTATGTTATACGTATATCTCTAGGGTGGTGCTTTGTGGATTCAATATGGGGCCTCGAATAATGACCTTTGACCTTTAAGGTCATATGTGGCGGTCAATTTGTATCCTACATTTATATCACAAGAATTTACATTTTTCTACTTCCAGTGTAATTATGACCATTTTGACACCAAGATCATACAAGTACATATGTTGTTGCCGAGATACAATTTATAGTGTTTTAGTCCAGGGTCAATGACCTTTGACCTCTGCTCCTAGAATAAATAATAACTCCCATACCCGCCACGTAAGTTAAAATTAGTCTCTCCGATTTGTTTGTGCTCATTTTTATTTTATGATAATTGTCCTGTTATAAATATGACATTTTAGTAATAAAATAGTTTTTTGACCTTTGACCTCATTTTCGGAGGTCAGGATTTGGTCCCAAGGGTCAATAATTATTTGATGTCATCTTCTTTTGTAATTCTGTGCATTTTGACACCAAGATCATCTATATACCATATTTTGTGGCTGAAATAGAATTTTTTGTGATTTAGGCAGGGGTCAATGACCTTTGACCTCTAATAAAAAAAAGTTCCCCAACCCCTATTTCTCCTTCCTTTTTTTTGGTAGTTGTCCATACCCATACCCACCAAAATCAGTTGAAATTAGCTTCTTTTAATTTTTTTCACAGATTGGCTCAATATATGGCTAATTTAGGGTTACTAAAAGCTGAAAAAGACTTCACTATTGATAATAATAATGACAGTGTCGTCATTGAACCCTTTAACATACAAGAATTAAATCATGCCATCCATTCTTCTAAATGTACCGCTCCTGGAAAAGATGGTATCAGTAATATTGTTCTGAAACACCTTCATAACAATTCGTCACTTTTTACTTGTTATTATCAACTTCATCTGGCACACTTCTACTTGTCCTAAGCAATGGAAGGATGCAATCCTCATTCCCATCTTGAAACCTGGAAAAGACTCGGCTAACCCATCATCTTATTCTGTAAAATCATGGAGCGTATGGTGAACTCCCGCCTCCTTTGGTATATGGAAACTCCAAATCTCAGAGTGGTTTCAGGAAGGGAAGAAGCCCCAAAGATCATTTACTCAACCTGAAACTTCTATTAATAAAGCCCGCTCTAACAAAAAGAGATATAGCTGTTTTTCTTGATTTAGAAAAGGCATATGATAATTATGTTATGGCGGAAAGGTAATATTATTAAATTGCAATCTTTGGGTATATCTGGACGTATCACTAAATGGATTATTAACTTCCTTGGCGAAAGAGAAAATCCAAGTCCGTATCAACAATCTTTTCTCTGAAGAAAGAACCTTAGAAAACGGAGTCCCGCAGGAAAGTGTCATTAGTCCACTTCTGTTCAACATTGCTGTTAACGATCTCGTCAAAGAAGTCACCGATGTCAATGTCTCGCAATACGCTGATGATATTGCCATTTGGAAATCAAATAGAAACATTCCTTATACTTACAAAAGAACATTCAACAAAACCTTGATAATATTAATACATGGTGTGAAAGATGGGGATTTAAATTATCTATCCCCAAAACAAATGCTGTCCTTTTTCACAAATAAACTGAAATACCCACCTATTTCTTTTAGGACTAATTTTCGACAATAAACTCACCTGAAAAAAAATCATATTGATAATAATTATTATCACCAAAATGTAAAAAGAGACTCAATATCTTGCGTTGCACCTGTGGCAACTCCTGGGGAGCCGAGTGCAAAACGCTCTATCAACTGTATATGGCACTTATAAAACCCATCCTTGAATACGGATGTGAGGCGTTTGACTCGGCCTCCCCGACAATCAAACACAATCTTAACACTATCCAATATTAAGCTTTAAAGATTTGTAAAGGGGCCATCCAAAGTACCCCACTTTACAGACTTCAAACCGAATGTGGAGATCCCCCCTAGCATTACGTCGACAGTTTTTAAGCGATCTTTACGGAATTAAAATTAACTCTATAAATAAGCACCCTAATGATCACTTCAACCGCGATAACTGGCAAAAACACTATTTTGCATACAAATGGATTCCTCTACACGTTACATCCCCTTTGAAGCAAGA
Organism: Crossaster papposus; assembly: GCA_037893245.1. Taxonomy (NCBI): domain Eukaryota; kingdom Metazoa; phylum Echinodermata; class Asteroidea; order Velatida; family Solasteridae; genus Crossaster; species Crossaster papposus. Next base: position 581,688 of record JBAIAA010000496.1, on the reverse strand, counting down.
ATCTCCCATTATCCTGGTCTAAACGCCATTCCTTTAAAGTAAACATGTAATACGTGTTTTGTTGGTGCTTAAATCAATAAAGTATAATGTTGACAACATTGATGTGTGTGGTTGTGTTTATTTTCTGTGATAAATGGGGAAAAATTTTGAAAATGTTGGTCAAACCACTCCGCCCCTCGAAGAGAAGCCTCGTTAAAGCTATGGTCACAAATCAGAGCAGCGACCGACCGATCAGTAGCCTGCTCGGTCGCTGCTGGAATTTAGGCATCGCCCAGCGATTGTTTGGAGAAGTCGAGCAGGCTGTATAGCCCCAGCGATGCCTGGGCGGTGACCTGTCGATTTCCCGACGGTCGCCGGTCGATTTTAGGTCAAAACTGGGCGAAATCGGAGCTTTTTCGCGCGGTGTCCCAGCAGTGACCGACCGGTGACCCTCCGATTGCCGGGCGGTCTCCCACCAGCCACCGGCTGATTTTAAAGAAATTGTCCGGCGGCCGGCCGGTAATCGACGGGGCATCGGCGGGTGTCTCGTAGGCGTACTGGCGGCGGCCCACCAGGCTCTGCCGAAAATTTCTCACGGGCAACCTGGGATGTGACTTCCCCAGACTGGTCATCATCAAAACCGCTTTTGCTTTGTCATTGCCATTGTCATTGTAATTGTCAGCCATTATCGGCTAGACGTCGCGGTGAATGGAGCTGGCGCTGCTGGACGCCGACCGGATTTGAACTCGCCTCCCAGTGACCGATTGATCTTCCAGCGGCGACCACTCGGCAGCCTCTGACCTAGCGGCTTCGATTTTTGACTTAAATTGCTCAGCGGCGAACGCTCGATTAGGTCAGTGCCCGGGCAGCGACCGCCCAGGCACCGAGCGTATTTTGGGCGGCGAGTGAAAAGTGAGCAGGCACCGCCCAAATTTTAACTCCGCGCTAAAACTTCAGCGGCGACCGAGCGATGCCCTAAAAACGAGCGGTGCATGGGCGGCCGCCGCTCGGTGGCCGGGCAGAATTGGTAAAAAATTCGCCGCTCGGCCGCCGAGCAGGTTACTTTTGGGTAATGTGACCATAGCTTAACATAAAACCTCGCGAGGGGTATGACGAAAATCGAGGCAGAGACTCGCCGCGCTGCTACCCGGCCTATCGTATACTGACTGCGCGCATTGCAACAAGTGTCCGTCTTTACATGTTTTTTTCATTCTGAATCAGGGTAAAAATACAACAGTTTTCGGTCATGCCGACTAGGTGTGTAGATGCTAGGTGTAGCAAAACTACTAGGATGAAGTAAGCCTTCATTTGTTTCCGGCTGATCCTAATATCGGAGGATTTGGACAGCCAAGGTAAAGCTTAATTACCAGAGCGAAGTGGTCCGGGCCTAGTGATTGTCGACCCTCCCCATTTTTATCCTCGCTCGGGTTCGTGTCTGAATAAGAAATACTGTGAGTCGAATCAGACGAGTCAGTACTGTTTTCGTTGGATTCACCAAAAAACGAGGAAGAACTTTCACGATCGTCCATGTGAATTTCGATTGCCGTGCACAAAAGCGTACGCGGTTCGTACACTGTGGGTACGCACGTACACACAACATTGTGTGCGACTGTGACCACGCGAATCCGTCTCGTACCTAGACGTCGCGTACCGACTATAGAACATTTGTCCGGGTTTTGCCTCGGTTTACGTCACTCATTTTGAATTTATTAATTTAAAACAAAAATTGCGTAATTAAAATGTTACACTGCATGCTTCCTTTAAATGACCACTTTCCTTTTTGGCACTATACTAATCCTCAAATCTCAACTGAAATCCACTCTATCATGGCACATACTGACAGTATACATGAACAAAGAAATATTAGTCTGGAATTAATCAACACTAAATGGAACAACAGATTTATACAGACGGCTCACTTAATCCTACCCATGATACGGTGGGCTGCGGAGTACACATCCCACAACTGAAATATTCTAAAGCTTCCCGACTCAACAACGGAGTGTCTATCTTCACCTCGGAACTCTTTGCCATTCTCCTATCTCTGGAATGGATTGAAGATGTTAAACCCCTTTATAGGCCAAGAGCACTAGATCATAATTATAGGCCAAAACCTGGAAATAGCTCATAACAAGCTGAATTTTTCAGGAAACGTCCAGGAATATCTGTAGAATAACATACTAAAAGTCCCCCAAAATCCCCCTGGAGCTCTCTCCAAAATACAAGATGGCGTCCAAAATGGCCGCCATTTTAAATTTTAAGCATAACTTTGCAACCAAACGAGTTAGAAATACAAATTAAGTGTCTAAACATATGCTTTAAAGCACAAGGAATCCAAGAAAATCATTATCCAAAGGATTCAAAACATCTAAGTATTTAAAACCAAGATGGTGTCCAAGATGGTCTCGAAAAGTCGGGCTGCCAATTGTCAAATGTTATCATAATGTTTGCAGCCAAGCATGTAGGAAATACAAAAACAAAGATTCTACACAAAGAATCCAATAAAATCATTATTTAAAATGTCCAAAACTCATAAATATCCATAATCAAGGTGTCCAAAATGACCGCCATTTTTCAATTTGTATTAGTACTGGGGGAATCCTGCTTAGTTACATGCTTCAATCCAGCGGGTCCTCTTGCCCGACCCGATGTCGATGTTTTGTCATATTTTTGTTTTTATCTCCCGCTTTCTGGGTGTGTCTCTCTCTCGTCTGCACGTGTGCCCGTCCGCACCACCCGCACCACCGCTGGGTAGAAACAAACCGTCGCTCTCTCGTCTCCAACCGACGCATCTGTCTCATACTATCGTCGCGCCATGCGGCCGCCAGCGGCCCTCGGCCCGTAAATCGCCCCCCCTTTCTCGAGACGGGGGACAACAAGCCACCGTGGGCGGGGCGGATACTAAGCGTAGATCGGCCACGTCAAGGCGGATTCCCCCTGGAAGCGACCCGGACAATTGCGGTGGAGCCACACCAAACCGAGCCGGTGCCGCCCGCGACGGGCGTGGGGGTGGGGGGGGGGGGGGGGGGGGGGGTACTGTGCCGCCTCGATCTGCCCACGGGTTAACATGTTTCGCTTAGCCAGTGTCTTTGCGGGGCCCGCCCCACGGCTGCCGGTCGGCGCTCCGCGTCACGGACCGGTGTTGGACCTCTTTCTAGTTCTCTCACGACCCCCAGGCCAAGTGATCCACTGCCAAGAACTGTGACTGTGTGGGTTTTGCCTGTAGACCACGCGGAGATCAGTAAAAGAAAAGGTCATTAGGGCGGAAGCCAGAGCAACGGAAGACCGCTTGCCTTTACCGCGATCCCCGCCCTCCTCCCGAGCCCCTCCTTCCAACCCCCGGCTTTCCGGGGCCCCGGTCGTCCGTACTGTCGGTACCCGCCGCGGCCGTGCCGTCTTCCTGCAGGGCACGAGCACGGACTGACTGTGGGCGGGCCGCGAATTTTTTTTCTTTTCCAAACGACATCGCCATAGAACTGGTTTTTAGCGCATCTGATTGGCTATCTGTTACTTCATGGTAGTACATTTTACTCTCAATTCATTGACCCTAGGATTCTCAACTTATTGACCCTAAGACTCTCAACTTATTGATCCTAACCCCAACCCTAACCCTTTTTGACCCTAGTACACGCCATGCAATGCGACACAGGGATGAATGGATGACGTAGTGTTAAACAACCAATCAGATGCGCTAAAAAACAGTTCTATGGCAATGTCGTTTGGGGAAAAAAAATTCCCGGGCGGGCCGCCTCAGGACCCCGGTGTTGGGTCACTCCCACCTAAACCCAGAACATCTCAACCGCTTAGCATTTTCACCATCTTGTAGAGCAGCAAAATGTATGTGTGGAGCTTTTCCACCCTAACGTTGCCCTTTTATTCTAGGCAGAATGGGGGGGGGGGGGGCTTTGGGATTTACCTCGTTGTTATCATTTGGCATTACCATTTCTCTCTTTCTTTAATAAAAAAAAACCACTCATCGCCATCTCGTCGAAACAAAGTTTCTGTCATGCAGTTTATACATCTTATCAGACATAGTGAACTAATTTTACATATGGATATTATCAACCGTCTAATATCAACCAAATTCTGTTTTACCGATTTCAATCTACAGTTTTAATGATTTCAATCATCTATAGTTCAAAATTGTGAAACATTTAGTCTTAATTTTACTGAATGCGAATTACTAAAACTATTGTTCATTAATTCATAAAACGCAACGATTAAATGTCCACTCGTATATAATACCCAAGGAAATAATTTGCATATCAATTTCTAACCCAAACTTAAACAGAAGCAATCACCTTTTTCCCCAGCCACCCAATCAAATTATATTGATTTACCACATTAAATCCATTCCGTATTACATATTGATATTATCAACCGTCTAATATCAACCAAATTCGGTTGACTAGGAGTTTTACTGATTTCAATCATTTATCGTTCAAAATTGTGAAACATTCAGTCTTAATTTTACTGAATGCGAATTACGAAAACTATTGTTCATTAATTCATAAAACGCAACGAATAATGTCCACTCGTAATACCCAAGTAAATAATTTGCATATCAATTTCTAACTAAACTTTAATCAGAAGCGATTACCTTTTTTTCCTATAGCCGCTTTTTCAAATTATATTGAATTACCACATTAAATCCATTTCGTTCTAAAAAAATCTCGATAGTCTACGAACAGCTCATAATATCAAAATCGAAAACCACGTTATTTTCCTTTTTGCCTCATAATACAAGTTACAATTTTCGAAAACAGTGTTTTAAAACAGCAAATGTAGCCAAATGTGCACTTGACAACAGATATTAGGAAAGTGTATAGAATGATGAAACATAACCTAAATAACGTGTTTATTAATTGTTATTTATTTTTGACCGATTACATTTTTCTGTTGATTTTGTTCGTATATATTATGCAAGTAAGGAAGCTAAAACTCTAAATCTACCATTAATATTAGTCCTAAACTAGACAATACATTCGAAACCTGCCAATAAAAGCACTGTTAATGCAACCTCTTGATTATAACAAGTACACATTTAGGACCCAAATCTTTGTTACAAAAGTAATTTGCATTGTTGACCATCCAACATTTCCCTTTTAACTGATTATTTTGCAATTACATTTTTCAAAGCAGTGATAGACGGTACAAAGAAGTAACCGCCTCCAGTAGGAATAACCCATTCGTTGGTAGTTGTCAGCGTTTTCACGGCGCCATTTGGTAAGCTGACATCAAACGTACGTTTCCTGTCGTCAGCGCTAGACTGCCCAATCACCATATCATGCCCACCACCGCTATGCGGGTTACTTGGACTATTAGCCCAATGGGTGATCAGAAACTCGAACTGTTTGTCGATGCTGGCCTGGTAGCAGATGAACAACAGACCGCGGTCCACCCCGTCGTCCACCATGACGTCTTTGATGGGATCGCCGTACTGAATCCCGCGACGGATGATGAGATGCTTGAGGGTATCATACTGGTTGCCGATGTCAGTGCTGGAGTCACGTGGTTGGACTTTCCGCAGGTGAGACGACAATGGGCACACCAACCCCAGGGAGTCGGGATTTCCCAAGGGAAAACCGTCGGTGTGACCACGAGGCTTGAGTTTATAGAGGTCATCCTCGGACGTGTAGACAAAGGCATTGTTGGCCAAACGGTCTGAACCCAACTGGGGATTATCAGCCTTCGGTTGGCGAATGATCGGTGTTCCTGGAGATCAAATTTGTATTGAATGTAATGGAAATCGAGATATAATTGGTATGGAACGCAACACAAATAATGACTGTATCAGACTTGTGTTTTTTCGATCACTTTTTTAACAAACGAACAAAATCGATCTTTTCGACTAGCCAAATTTAATTTCGTATAGTGGTGAATTCACATAGGGCCATATATGCTTATGAATACCTCTTCTTGAATATTAAACGGAGGTAAATGTGTACTTTCTCCCGACGCAAACTCCTTCTTATGTAACTTCTTTGTACAGTTGGATAATTTTACAGCTTTTGATTAGTAACGTGGTGCCTATACAGAAGAGTAACTAGGATGCCGTTGGCGGCAACTGTGCATGGGTGCGCCAAATTGTAAGGGGGAATTCGACATTTGAAATGGCCGGGGGGCACAGACCTTCTTGGTACCTATGACTTGCTGACATCTGCAAGCTTATATTCTGAGGAATTACCCCCATCATCCCACCGCCATCACCCCCATCCCCAACATTATACAAACCAGCAATAACCAATAGGGGGTCCTACCTGATTTCCATCTGGATACAACTTTGGCACCCAGGTGTTCGTCGGTGAAGCCGTTCATGCCAGGGCACTTAGCGAGCTCGGCGGCATTCTCCTTCAGAAATTTCCAAAATTTCGGCACATCTTGTTTCAGCCGTCGGAAGACCAAAAAGGTTCCATTCTTTGCCCATTCCGGCCCGATGAAAGAGCCTAAATTTGCATGAACAAACCAAACGAGTTGCTTTACAGGGTGACCCACAAAAAACAAAGACAAGCATACTTCCTCTAACCGGAGGCCAAGACTATAGCAATGGATGGAGAATCTTTCCAGAATAATAATTATACCAAGATTATATATCTCAATTTGGGGCAGTATAGTTTTAGCTCCAGACCCTATTTTGTGAAGCACAGTCGGATGTTTCTTTGGCACTGAAAAATAACTAAATCGCGCCCTCAAATTTGACATGACATGGTTTAGTTATTTCTCGGTGCGAAAGGACATCAGGTTTCGCTTCACAGAATGTTTATGGTAACTGAGAAGGGTGGTAGAACCTACCAGAACAAGTAGAATGAACAGTGGCATCATTTCCCTGTTTGATTGAACCTTTATTTTATGTATGCCCTTCCACACACAAATCGGTTCTATGATTACAGGACAGAGATCTCAACTGAAGGCCAAGTCATCATTAAGGAGCTCTCACTTCAGTTGATGTAACAGTTTAAACCCGAGGACGAACTCTAGAATTCAAATTAAAGCTTAAGTAAATCTTCTGTAGCTATATCTAAAAAGTATACCTATATAGTACATACCTAAAACATATTGTTAAAAGCACAATTATTGTAAATATATCATTTACACTAAACTCCCTGAGCAATTATTCCTTTTAGGTTGCTATCATTTTGAAGAAAAAATAATAAAAGGGGGTCATTTCCAAAGATTCCCGCGCTAATTAGCCGTTATTATTGGTAGGTTCAGTGCGCGACACACGAATATTAACATGTAGCTGCATCCGGCTGAATGAAAACGCCCCGAATGCTGATTTTGGGCGCAATTTAATTTGTGACTGGGCACATTTTAAATTAAAATTGCAAAATCTTAGAATACAAAATGTGTTGTTTTCTCGGAATATACAGCATTCACAGTAAAACTTCATCCGATTAGTTGTCAAGCCAGTTTCTTCAGATTTTGAGCACTTTTGCTGCTTCAAACAATACAAATAATGCACAACTGACAAAATGGCCTACTCACACTAACGTTTTTCTTGTCCTTTGAGACTAAAACAAAATTGTAAAAGCTGTTGTACTCACTTGATCCGGCCAGTTCTGCTTGATCGGAATCGCGAGTGTTCGCGTTTTGTTTGGGAAGCCCCAAGATGGCCTCACCGGGCCAAATCAGCCGCTGGCCCGGCAATCCATACAGATCGGATCGCGAGTCCTCCTCGTCTATAAATCTCGGCGTAACGTATATGTTTTTTTCGATGCCTTGCTGAGCGTACGTCCCCCTGGAGAAAATAACAAGGAAACAAGCCCTTCACCAACGTATATTTGTATACACTGTAATACTCAGAGATTATCGGTTAAGAATCCTAGGCCTCCTGCTTTCTGATGCAGACGTCTTACCGCTCGACCACCGAGCTGTAGGCTGGGTCAGGTGGCTGCTTCAAATATGAATAGCAGCGGGTGCCGCATCGTTTACATCAACCAAATGTTTCATTGAAGGGAATCGAATCTACAGTGTTTATACAAACCCAACATTGAAGTTTATATTATTCATTGATGTTCTCATGATTCTTCAGGCGAATGGACATATCAAGGGCAGCCTGTTTTTACAAAGTTATTCGCTCTATTATCTTGCCTAACAGAATAATGTACATGTATAAACAGGGCGTCTCTAAAAAAATATATACCTCTTTTCAAATTCATGTTACTGCAAAAGTACTAAAGATTTAAAAAAATACAAATAGGCCTATCAGTGAAAAGGAATGTCCTCTGTCCAGTGGTATAAGGTTAATTATGGCATTGCCATGGATGACTGAACAAACAAGACAGTTATGAAAGGTAAAGGAATTAGTACTGTGACAAGTTGGGATGATGAGGCCGGAAGTATTGTAACGTTTTTGCCTGTTGGCCGATAGATAGCACTAGAGCGATTCCATGATGAAATCGCCTGGTGTTCCTTGACGGTACGCCGCCCAGGCAACCCGTACGAGCGCATACGCCGAACCAGTTCTGACCGGTTCCAGTGCCGCGTGATAGCGGTAAGCTTCATGTCAGTGTTCTGACCGGCGGAGAAGTGTGATTAAACGGCCTAAGAATCGTCGAAACCACAGAATACCTGTCCGAGTTTCCTTCCTGTGTGTGTGTCGACCACAGACAACAGTTTTCGTTACAGTATTGAGACATAAGACGAAGATGCCAGCTAGTATGCATTAATATGAATGGTAGCCTCGTGGAGGGCACAACACGTTAAATTCGTCAGGTAGCAATGTCTTCTGTAAAGTGTACCACACAAAAAAGGGATCAGAAAAAAAGACCCTGTAATAATTGTTCCATTGTGTTCAAACTGCAACAAAATTTGTCCTAAAAACACCTGTCTGAGCTTTGTTAGGTAAAAGCAACTTGTCACATTGCTGATTTTAGTGCCTTCCATACATGTCATGTTTGTTCAGTCATCCATGGCAATGTCTTAATGAAACCTATATACGATTCGACAGAGAACACATGGAAAGCCCTATAGACATTTGTCTTATTCTGAAATATTCAGTAGTTTTGCAATAATAGGGGGGCCTATACATTTTAAAATAGGTATACTTTTTTAGAGACACCCTGTATAGTCCTTGTTCACGTACAAAGCTAAAAATACACATATAGGCCTATATAGAGCGCCGATTTTCTGCTCGTACAATTTTAGGTTTTCAGAAATTGCGACACCGGTTTTTAAAAAACGTTTTGTTTGCGCCTCGGCTCGGAGCGCACTGGTTAAATTGGAATAATTCGGAGACTCAGCGACCGGTCACGTAAGACGGTTTTACCAATAATAGGAAAAGAGGCGCTAAAACTGCCCTAAGGTGGTGAATTTGGCACCTTGGTAGATGTTCCCAGTCTTAACCATAATACGTTATACATGTAGTGCATTCCTTCGGAATTACCTTGGCCCGTAGTTACTGATACCATCAAGGAATCCGAAGTGCTCGTGTCCCGGTAGATCCTCCCGTCGTTTGCCATACTCCTTATAGGTAATCTTAAGGGGGTCACCAAGAGATGTCAGTCCCTTAACTAGGGTGTCTATCTGTTCTTGGATCAGCGACGTACGATCAGAGCCAATCTGGGAAAAAAGCAACAGGCTGGTTTTAGATCTAAGTGTTTTTGTGTTGTGTATTTCTACACAAAAGGGCACATTGTATTGTCTGTATATGGATCCTGTACAATGCCTTACGGCACGACTGCACGAGAACGAAAAGTCAATTTATTTCTGATGTAGACTCTCAACAAAATAAACAAGGAGAAATTATTTGCTCAACATCCGTATGTAAATATGTAACCAAATGCTGTACCACTGATCTCTACAAACTGAATAGGACGCGCGTATACAGTGGTGGGACAGCGAGCCGTAAAGTCACCGACAGTTGTCCAACGGCCATGTTGGAAAATTAAAACCATTTGCACGCGTGTATGCAGACGACGCGTAGACACGTTGAGACTGGCAAAGTAGCAGCAGCGATGGTAAAATTGCATTAAAATCCTCTTAGACTGTATACGGTCAGTGATCTATACTGTAATAATAATCTAAAGACTATGTTTTTTATGAGAGATTTGTTGGCGGAAATTGTTCGTTGGTACTGCGGGGCTATAGGCCCGGCGGCGAATATTTTTTTCCCAAACCTAACTGGCAGATTTCATGAATTATTCATTAGTTTGAATGAGACGTTATGTTTATTCATCGGAATAAAACATGACGCCACAGCATTGACGTAGTCCTGACATTCCTTACACTGCTCAAATGAAAGATTACACTCTCTGAAGTATGGGATAAGCCAACAATTTCATCACCATTCACCATCGTAATCAAGAGCCTTATAACTTATCCTAATCATTAGAGAATCAAGCAATCGCGTCTGCGGCCCAAAACTAGCCCTGTATTTCCTATAACCCTCTCAAATCCTCCAAAATCGATATGATTTTGCACACATCCTAGGGAGTTAGGGTTAAATTGATGCACTTTGAGCCCCATATGCCAAGTACAACTTCTCTTTGCCTTTCACTGGATTGACTACAAATGTGGGTGACTTACAATGAGGCCTTTGTTATTTAATATACATACAGTTGGTGACTTTCTAATTCATGTTCTATCAAAGTACAAACGAAATATGTTTAGGTTGATTCCATATCTGGAAACTAAGGTTTTCCAGAAAGAGTTCCACAAGGAAACTAAACAAACCCCATGTGGCAATACATTTTTCCAGAAACACATTTTGACATTTTCTTTCATTTTGTTTATAATTGAACTAGATATGGAATTAAACCCAACTTTTCAAGATTTGTCTTAAGCCAAAATATAACCCCAAAACCCGTTTTGCCTTTTCCCATAATATCGTTTGTGAATGAGTTTATGGTGTGGAATCTTTCCCTCAATAACATTAAAAAGAAAGTGAATTTAGAAGTTAGACATATGTTTTGTTTTTTTAATACTTGTCCAACATATCCCATAGACTTTGCACTGTATTGCATTGTCTTACAGACTACCCATATATTTTCAAACAAATTGGCCTATTTAACATTAAAACCTGGCGTATAATACATATAGTTCTTAGGGGTTAAAATCTTTAACTTTATTTTCTGATCAAACTGGATTGTTTTACCGAGACCAAGACTGAAACAGAGACCAAGACCAAAACAAAACAAATGAATACAAACGTATGGTGTTTAATTCATTACCAAATCTAAATACCGGAACCAGTCTATGGTCAACAAAAGTGTAACAGGTCGACCTCATAAAAACAAACATCGAGAGAGATACAACAGTTTTTGAGTTAATTCACAAAACTTGACCTTTTTTTCTCTCTATATACGCAGTGCGAGCAGAATGCTTCTCGAAGAATGTCGTAAGCAACACCATGAGCTCCATTGGGTTTTCATAGATCTTGTCAAAGCTTTTAACTCAGTAAACAGATAAATGATGTGGGCTATCCCGCTGAAGATGCAATTCCAGATAAAGTAGTGAACATCATCAAAAGCTTCCACCATGGCATGAGGGGTCGTGTATTAATCTGCAATAAACTGTCCGACGCCTTTGAGGTAAACTCCGGTCTAAGACAAAGATACATTTTAGCACCATCCCTCTTTGTCTTGTTGTTTTCATTTGTGTTGCGACACGCCCATGAGTCAATGCTTGATTTGGGCATCGATCTTTGTTTCAAGCTTGACAGCAAATTATTTAACTTGCATCGACTTAAGACCAAAGCAACAAAGACAACCAGGCTGGATGAGTTTCTCTATGCTGACGAAGCTGCCATTGCAACATCAACAGGTGTTAATGAAACTATACGGTCCAGACCGTAGAATCATCTCTTGACACATCATGCAATGATTGGGGGCCCTTTCAGCAAACTCGAGACAGAGGTGATGCACCTTTTATGCGATGAACCACCCAAGACTCAACTTGAAGACTTCATTCTGAAGATCTTTCATGAGTTTACCTACCACAGGGGCGTCCTACCAGACACTGCCAGCCTGGAACCAAAAATTAGACGAAGAGTTTCACATGCGTCTGCCACTTTCAACTTCCTAAATTCGATGCTGGAGGAGAAAGGGCTTAACGACTTCAACCAAGGTTACAGTCTATAAGGCCATTGTACATCCATCGTCAAATTATGGGCATTAGCCGTTGAGCCACCCATGGTAAACGGGGATTGTGGTTATGATGATGATGATCACCACCATCAAATGCACAGTCCCATCAGCTATCTGCCGTACTACTCAATTCAAGATGACACTTAATCTACATGGCTGAACTGGAAATTACTTCATTCATCTTCGCCGTCACCAGTGTTACATTGATATTACATCTTACAATGCCCAGGTCAGTCTCATAGACTGCATAAACAAATGATAACAATCACTTGTTTTCGTACTTTTAGAACATGTTGAAAATTAGAGTCATGAATATCTTTACATCAAGTAGGCCTAAGTTTTGAACAACAATATTGTTTTTGGATAGTGAAGGATGTTAAGGAAAGTGTAACATACCTGGATGAGAATATGCGGATTTTTCTTAGCGCCAACTTCCCAATTAGCATTGGCTCCTTCACCTATAGAGATGAAAATATATAGCACTGTATATATATAGAGATAATCCGTCTATTTGTCTGTAAACAGTCATATAAGTGACTGCACAATTCGAAAGCTTTGTGAATTCACGTGGTATAATATTTTTCGATTTCTGATTTCAAATGAAGATTGGGGGGGGGGGGGGGGGGGGGGGGGGCAGAGACATCCGGAAGGGTAAGGGAGGTGGGTCATGTATACACTCTGTCCCCCGATAGTTACGCCACTGGTTTGAGGGAGGCTAATAACGCTGCCTACGCGAGTTGGAGGTCAGTTTCCCGTTGAGTAAAATATTGACCAATATACAATTGGCAGGGCTTGCCCCTCTTTGAAAAATATTCGTGTTTTTTGCATATGTATGTTACTGGGAAAATTCCCCTTGCTTGTTATTAAAGTTTTAGTATCGACTGAATTAAAGTTATAGTATACTATTCGTCAGTTGTCAAAATATAAAGAATGCTTGACAACTATAACCTGACTAAGTTTTTATCTCTGTGAATGCTGTATATGCCGATACAATAATATTATAAAATTTCGATTTGGAAATTCACTACTCATGGAAAAAATTTTTTTAAATGACAGCAAGCAGAAAGAAATAATTCCACAGGGGGTTTTGAGTAATTAATAGCTTTACAATTGTCAACTGTTGTAATAGATGCAAACGGATACTGCCCTTTAAGCAGTTTCAATTTACCTGTTTTGGGGTCAAGTAGATAAAGGGAGCGATCTGGTAGACCGATCTTGAAGGCTACGTTCTGTGCCCCCGGATTGTAAAATTTCTTCACCTCTTCGGCTGGGGCTAACTTGAGCAGTGCCTCGTAGGAAAAGGAGATATTAAGGCAAATCTGAGCCACTGTCGTTGGCTTGATGCCGCCTCGTTTCTCACGCATCATCCGGAACATCTGGCGGAACTGAATGACGTCGCGTGCTGTGGTCACAGTGGGTATGACGTAATCGGTCAGCCATTTCTTGATGCTCTGGATGGTTTGAGTGCTGTCGTCTGCTAAATTTAGGGCCAGCATGGCAAGGTGGGGTTTGTTGAAGCCTCGGAGGGCATCGCCTTGGATGTCGTCCACGTCCAGTTCTGGCTCATTAAATTTCTTCCGCGCCTCGGGTCTGATTACTCTAGCAAGGAGCAGAGCTTCAATTGACGGCTGCTTCTTCAAGGTGAAGGCCGAAGAAGTCATTTCTACAAAAGATAAAACGTCATACCTTGGAAACTGTATAATTGCGGGTAGTTGCGTAAATCTGTGTCACTGGGGGCGCTATTCGTTATACAAATGTACATTTTCACGTACATTTCCCTCCCATACGACGTATATACTTCTTTCTTTCTTTCTTTTTATCTCGGGGGTACGATTGTATTTATCTTCAATCATCTCTATTTCATTGACGAATTAGTGCCCGATTTAACCATTTAAGCTTGGAATCGGCCGTAGAGAGGAATAAAGACTCGAGATCATTTACTAAAATCATAATTAATTTGCAGTTTCCTTTTGCATTTGTCCACAAATTTTCTTAAAAAATAAAAAATATCACACAATCTGCGATAACCTTTGTGTCACCTAAAAGAACCTGAATGTTGAAATGAAGGAATGTTGTTAAGCAACAGAAGATTATCAAAAACAACCTTAATTGCTCCGACTATACAGCACCGTACTCAATACAAATGGTACGGACATTAACGTTGGCGTGGCCGTGCTTTTTTAGTGCGATACCCTGAAAACAGCTTTTCAAATTGAAGTGATAATTTTCTAGCAAATAGGATATCGCACAAAATACCAGTTAACCAGTTCGTGCCGGGATAAGTTTAACATTACCAAGCCGAGGCGCGGGATTATTTTTTAACGAAACTCGATCAAAGGCGGGTTCAGGCCGATGGTACCGTGAAGAACACCCACGCATTTCCGGCCTTGCTTGCTGCTGACAGACATTTCCGGCCTTGCTCGCTGCTGACAGACATTTTCGGCCTTGCTCTAGACGTTTTTATGCGTCATCCGTTTTGAATCTGGGGAACCACTGCGTGTATATACGTCCTCCGGCGCGAACTGGTTAATAACAGCCATATACGGAGGGTGGCATTAATCTTTTGCGTCTGTTAAAGATGGACTACAACGGAATAATGATACAGGCTGTGTTGCTGTTTTTTGTTCGAGAAATGTATAATGATTACTAATATATCATTAGTATTCAATAAATCTTGTTCCTTCATGCAAAAAACAACAAAATTGATCAGCGTTCTACGACCCAGAAAAACTCAGTTTCAGCAAAAGCCCTTAACTCATGAATAATTCATACTTTGTGTGTGACGTACTACCCATGAAAACGCATACATATGGTGGCCCTGAAGGGACTCCGCAGATCGCGAATATTGACGTCAAATTTGACGTCAATATTCGCGACTTTTGGGGAAAGTCGTGAATATCGACGTCAAATTTGACGTCAATATTCGCGACTTTTTTGGAAAGTCGTGAATATTGACGTCAAATTTGACGTCGATATTCGCGATCTGCGGAGTCCCTTCAGGGCCACCATGTATGCGTTTTCATGGGTAGTATGTCATCACTTTTCGCTGGTTTACAAGTCCGCTGGTACTATATCGTGGATTTCATTGTGGTTTTCAGTGGATCTTTGCCGGGAACCAGTACAGGGCGGGAAATTTCAAAATCGAAGAATCGAGGTCTAATTGTTTCGGTCAAATTGCAACAAATTTATTTAGAGAAAAACATGACCGTAACAATAAAGTGTTACCTGAACACAACATAAACAAGGTCCGATAATAAATTTAATGTGTGAGTTTTCGTTGTAGTCCATCTTTAACCGTAAACAAATCCGTTTACATCACGCATGCGACACCGCGAAACGAGACTTATCACAAGCAGACAACTTTTCTATGTCTACCAATATGGGAATCTACTTTGCCACACAGTAATGTTGGGTATTTTTTTCAAAAAGGATCAGGAAGTTAGATATTTTTGGCCGTCTGAATTATTTATCGGTTAAAATAAATCACTTCGTGTTCAATAAACCGACCGAGGGACTCCCCCTTATTCCCCTAAACATATACACTATCTAGAGTGCTATTCCCCAAAACATGAGCAAAACTTTGCAAAACAAATATTTTCAATGACTTATATTACGCCAGTGTCAGTTTATATGTTCACGTAACGTTTCAATTTACTACCGAATTATTAAGAAATATCTTACTTATTTAAAAGTAAATAATAATTCTAGGCATCCAGCAAAATTATTGCGCTAGATATCCAGTAATTGTTCCGAACGGCGATTGCGAAAAAAACAAGAACAACATACGAAACACTGCCCGACGACGGTTGGAAACGAACTCCGTCACGTTTTCTTGTTTTTTTCGGCATCCATAATCGTAGAACTTCGGACAGGTCAGTTAAACGATATTTACTATAAGATACAACCCCCCCCCCCCCCCAATCCACCTATTCATAATAATTCAAACATTCATAATAATTTAAACAATTACCAATGGTGTATCCTACATTTAATGTTAGCGAATGATTGTGTGCATACATACAAACATTATAGTGTACATATACATACAGCGGCCGTCTGGGTAAAAAAAAAATTGTGATAAAAAAAAACATACACGTACATATACCGTTTTCACACTACTCTGGACTTACCCGGGTAATTAATCACCCGGGTATTTGGCCATACCCGGGTAGTAACTAACCCAGAGAATCGGTTTTACACTACAAAGTTAACCCCGCAATTCAGCTTACCCGCATTAGTGCGCACCCGGGTAATTTTGTAACCGCGTTCATAAGCAAATACGACAACCCGTAGAATGTGCATTGCTTTATCTCTGGCTCCCACAATCTTTTGCGCTCACAACAGCTTGACAACAAAATGGCGCCCAACATGGAATTGGAAACAGTAGCGTTGATCGTACTATTTCTGAATTGTATTTCTGAATTTCGCCATTGTTATGAAAGAAAGGGGAACTCTGGATATATGCACGTGTATAAAATGACAAGCCGTTTACAATACATGTTCCCCTACATGTGTACGTGTTAAGACTGGTGCCGTGCATTTAGTGTACGTAAAACAAACTTATCAAGACGAGTTACCGAATCACAAGACTGTGTCTTTTCGTATGTACACGTAAAAATAAAGCCATTACAACAAGGGACTACTAAATAAATTACGTCATTGTTTGACTTTCGCAGCGTGCACGCGCAAGGCTGCATGGTTGCGCTGATAATGTGCGGTGCTTATATAGCGCTTTATCACCAAAGTCTCAAAGCGCTTAACAATATTACCCTGGTCATTGGAGTTACAACTTGTAGCTTTACCTACAGATTACAAATTCAATGCTCCAGACCACGAGGCCACGACACTCCACGTCGTTAGGCCGTCGTAAATTGGCGGGTTAACCCACCTCGCGAGATAACCTGCGTATAACTGCACAGTGTGAAACCGGTAATAGTGTCGAGATTCAACAGCTAGTGTTGAAGAGTCAATACGTAGCGACGTCATACGGGTCTATCGCTCTATGTTTATCGCTTTTATTTAGCCATTTCAGTACAATCTTGGAGACTCGTCAGAGCAATTTATTTTAGAAAGGGGTTGCGTAATTAATTTGCAGTTTCCTTTTGCATTTGTCCACAAATTTTCTTAAAAAATAAAAAATATCACACAATCTGCGATAACCTTTGTGTCACCTAAAAGAACCTGAATGTTGAAATGAAGGAATGTTGTTAAGCAACAGAAGATTATCAAAAACAACCTTAATTGCTCCGACTATACAGCACCGTACTCAATACAAATGGTACGGACATTAACGTTGGCGTGGCCGTGCTTTTTTAGTGCGATACCCTGAAAACAGCTTTTCAAATTGAAGTGATAATTTTCTAGCAAATAGGATATCGCACAAAATACCAGTTAACCAGTTCGTGCCGGGATAAGTTTAACATTACCAAGCCGAGGCGCGGGATTATTTTTTAACGAAACTCGATCAAAGGCGGGTTCAGGCCGATGGTACCGTGAAGAACACCCACGCATTTCCGGCCTTGCTTGCTGCTGACAGACATTTCCGGCCTTGCTCGCTGCTGACAGACATTTTCGGCCTTGCTCTAGACGTTTTTATGCGTCATCCGTTTTGAATCTGGGGAACCACTGCGTGTATATACGTCCTCCGGCGCGAACTGGTTAATAACAGCCATATACGGAGGGTGGCATTAATCTTTTGCGTCTGTTAAAGATGGACTACAACGGAATAATGATACAGGCTGTGTTGCTGTTTTTTGTTCGAGAAATGTATAATGATTACTAATATATCATTAGTATTCAATAAATCTTGTTCCTTCATGCAAAAAACAACAAAATTGATCAGCGTTCTACGACCCAGAAAAACTCAGTTTCAGCAAAAGCCCTTAACTCATGAATAATTCATACTTTGTGTGTGACGTACTACCCATGAAAACGCATACATATGGTGGCCCTGAAGGGACTCCGCAGATCGCGAATATTGACGTCAAATTTGACGTCAATATTCGCGACTTTTGGGGAAAGTCGTGAATATCGACGTCAAATTTGACGTCAATATTCGCGACTTTTTTGGAAAGTCGTGAATATTGACGTCAAATTTGACGTCGATATTCGCGATCTGCGGAGTCCCTTCAGGGCCACCATGTATGCGTTTTCATGGGTAGTATGTCATCACTTTTCGCTGGTTTACAAGTCCGCTGGTACTATATCGTGGATTTCATTGTGGTTTTCAGTGGATCTTTGCCGGGAACCAGTACAGGGCGGGAAATTTCAAAATCGAAGAATCGAGGTCTAATTGTTTCGGTCAAATTGCAACAAATTTATTTAGAGAAAAACATGACCGTAACAATAAAGTGTTACCTGAACACAACATAAACAAGGTCCGATAATAAATTTAATGTGTGAGTTTTCGTTGTAGTCCATCTTTAACCGTAAACAAATCCGTTTACATCACGCATGCGACACCGCGAAACGAGACTTATCACAAGCAGACAACTTTTCTATGTCTACCAATATGGGAATCTACTTTGCCACACAGTAATGTTGGGTATTTTTTTCAAAAAGGATCAGGAAGTTAGATATTTTTGGCCGTCTGAATTATTTATCGGTTAAAATAAATCACTTCGTGTTCAATAAACCGACCGAGGGACTCCCCCTTATTCCCCTAAACATATACACTATCTAGAGTGCTATTCCCCAAAACATGAGCAAAACTTTGCAAAACAAATATTTTCAATGACTTATATTACGCCAGTGTCAGTTTATATGTTCACGTAACGTTTCAATTTACTACCGAATTATTAAGAAATATCTTACTTATTTAAAAGTAAATAATAATTCTAGGCATCCAGCAAAATTATTGCGCTAGATATCCAGTAATTGTTCCGAACGGCGATTGCGAAAAAAACAAGAACAACATACGAAACACTGCCCGACGACGGTTGGAAACGAACTCCGTCACGTTTTCTTGTTTTTTTCGGCATCCATAATCGTAGAACTTCGGACAGGTCAGTTAAACGATATTTACTATAAGATACAACCCCCCCCCCCCCCAATCCACCTATTCATAATAATTCAAACATTCATAATAATTTAAACAATTACCAATGGTGTATCCTACATTTAATGTTAGCGAATGATTGTGTGCATACATACAAACATTATAGTGTACATATACATACAGCGGCCGTCTGGGTAAAAAAAAAATTGTGATAAAAAAAAAACATACACGTACATATACCGTTTTCACACTACTCTGGACTTACCCGGGTAATTAATCACCCGGGTATTTGGCCATACCCGGGTAGTAACTAACCCAGAGAATCGGTTTTACACTACAAAGTTAACCCCGCAATTCAGCTTACCCGCATTAGTGCGCACCCGGGTAATTTTGTAACCGCGTTCATAAGCAAATACGACAACCCGTAGAATGTGCATTGCTTTATCTCTGGCTCCCACAATCTTTTGCGCTCACAACAGCTTGACAACAAAATGGCGCCCAACATGGAATTGGAAACAGTAGCGTTGATCGTACTATTTCTGAATTGTATTTCTGAATTTCGCCATTGTTATGAAAGAAAGGGGAACTCTGGATATATGCACGTGTATAAAATGACAAGCCGTTTACAATACATGTTCCCCTACATGTGTACGTGTTAAGACTGGTGCCGTGCATTTAGTGTACGTAAAACAAACTTATCAAGACGAGTTACCGAATCACAAGACTGTGTCTTTTCGTATGTACACGTAAAAATAAAGCCATTACAACAAGGGACTACTAAATAAATTACGTCATTGTTTGACTTTCGCAGCGTGCACGCGCAAGGCTGCATGGTTGCGCTGATAATGTGCGGTGCTTATATAGCGCTTTATCACCAAAGTCTCAAAGCGCTTAACAATATTACCCTGGTCATTGGAGTTACAACTTGTAGCTTTACCTACAGATTACAAATTCAATGCTCCAGACCACGAGGCCACGACACTCCACGTCGTTAGGCCGTCGTAAATTGGCGGGTTAACCCACCTCGCGAGATAACCTGCGTATAACTGCACAGTGTGAAACCGGTAATAGTGTCGAGATTCAACAGCTAGTGTTGAAGAGTCAATACGTAGCGACGTCATACGGGTCTATCGCTCTATGTTTATCGCTTTTATTTAGCCATTTCAGTACAATCTTGGAGACTCGTCAGAGCAATTTATTTTAGAAAGGGGTTGCGTATGGAAAATCATTATTATATTAGATCACCAACCTGTAAAGGGCGACTATCGTTGATGTATATGAACAATCTTACAGACTCGAGAGTGCACAGTCGTCCTGTCCTGTCAGATATAACCCGCTGTGGATAAGCGTATTACGTTTGATCGATTAGTGTACTGCAATCATTGAAGTATACGTTTTCCCAATGCAAACTCTGTGGGTGCGTTCGAGTAGCTTATCCGGATCGAGTCGGGTAAAGTCAGTCGGCCAGCCAAACCCAGGGGCCAATTTCATAAAACATGTAAGCACGAACATTTGCTTAGCATGAACAATCTTCTCACAACATTTCACGTGATTTACCCACTGACCCACTGACCTCTATACATGGACAGATCATCCATTGTTTCATTTTGAAGTCGGCATGCAGAGAAGTGCAACATGGCGGACCCACGAAGACACTCTGTGAGCCAATGAAATGTCCAGGTGTAGAGTTCAGTTGGTTGGTAAATCCACTGACCTCTACAACTGGACATTTCATTGGCTCACAGCAGTGACGCCATGTTGCACTTCCAGTTCGCGCCGACTTCAAGTGTTAGCACAGCAGAATATGGACAATGATCCGTCCAGGTGTTGAGGTCAGTGCACTGACCTCTACACCTGGACATTTCATTGGCTCACAGCAGTGACGTCCGTCGGGTCCGCCATGTTGCACTCGCGCCGACTCACTTCAAGTGTTAGCACAGCAGAATATGGACAATGATCCGTCCAGGTGTAGAGGTCAGTGGATTTACCCCGATTTACATCAGTGTATTCCCGTGAATCCCGTGATTCCCGTGAATCCCGATACAGAGCTATAACCGAACGACCCGGGGCTAACCCATGGTGACTCGGGTAAGCTAAACGAACGCACCCATTGCAAAAAAGACAATTGTTGGGTTTTGGAATAGGTGCATTTGATTGGATGTTTGCACTCGCATGTTTTTTTTTTTTTTACTTACCGCCTGTGACCTTGATTAGATTTGCTTACGTTGGTCTTTGTGTTCCTGGATTCTCAAATATCCAGGGGTGTGTGGATGTTTGTGGTTCACTCATCCTTGTTCGTGGGCCTTGTGGCTGCTAAAAGAACTACAATATCGACCAATACATAATTTTCTGTACTGCATATATACTTCGTCCGAAGGCATACACTAACAGCACAAGCACTGTCACTTTCGTGGGTAAGTACTATTTGTTCGTGTTGATACACGACTTGTTAATTTTCTTCAATCCAGTTAGTTATATAGGGTACAATGTCCTGGGCCATTATTCATAAAAACCTGCCGACTTAGCAGCCAACTAGGCCTTAGCAGCCCGCTAAATCCGTAGTTTGCTGCTCCGTGGTTACCAACCAATCTTGTATTCAGAAAAGAATGTGACCAGCTATGGCAGCTAGATATTTTAAGCAAGCAGCTTGGACATCAGGCAAGTTGCCAGCTAGTGACTTAGAGACACCCCAGATAAACTCAAATGTTAGCAGTTAACTTAGCCACCAGCTTAGCTTTCAACTATAGCTTAACTGTCAACTAGAGGCCATTTTAGCAGCCAACTAGGTTTAGCAGGCTTTTATGAATATCGGCCTTGGACTTTACTATTACATTGGACAGGCAACATGCTATTTTGAGGCCCGGGGGGGGGGGGGGGATATTACGTACAAGTCGTGATATTCACTACAGTTTTTAACGCTAAACTCGTTTCACACTGTCTTGTTGCGCTCTATCATAATTTTGCGAGATCCGTTCACTTTGAGTCTGCTGTAAAACCTATCAATAGACGGTAGGGCAGTCTCTTCAAATTTACCGAACGAGTTCATACATTTGTACGGGTAAACGCCTTTATTAACAACTAATCGAGGGCACCGTTTTGCCTATGAAATACTGGGCCCAATTAATATTTCGTCACACGAGAGTTATTTTATTCCATCGTATTTGGCATGTGCTGGAATACCAATATAGTTTCACTGCGCTTTCTGTAGGGTTCTGGAAGTGCAGAAAGTCGTAAAAAGAAACACAGGTTGTTCCAAAGGTTAGCAGAGCATGATCCGCCACATTTTATCGCGTCTTCATCGATAAAGAAAGTTGGACTTGTCGCACATTACAAATTACACCCGATGAAACCATGGAAAAGACATAACTTTGAGGAAATTTTGAGACACTATATGGTAATTGAACATAGGCCAAGGCCTACATGCCAACTTGGTGAATTTGAAGCTCACCAATACTGACTACATGATGATATCTGGAGACAGTGTAATGTGCGCACATTTATAGGGTCACAAAGTTGTCATTTTGGATAATTACTGTGTTCTCATAATTATTCAGTCACTTATATGCTTTAGCAAATGTTATTGAAGTAAGGATATGTAAGTAGAATCACCAAAATAAACTTTTCAAAAAATAAAAATAAAATATATACCAAAATATGGGAATAAACATATTACATGGCAGGGATTAACGATTTATGCAAATTAGACATATTTCCACTACTTGGATTTTTGTAAATTTTTAGTATGTAATTCTAGGGACCTTATACTAGAAGTGCACTGTGGTGAAAAACAATTTGTTGCAATTTGTTTGAGGTCAACAAAAAAAAATTATGTATTTTGCCTGGACTATAATAATAGGCCTTCACTTTACATGTATAACAAAAATTCTTCAACCGGAATATTAGCATCCTGCAGTCTACAATGATCCTGACTATTCTTTGAACCCCTGTTCAAAACAAAATAATATCGGGATTGTGCTTTCAATATAAAAGCGGGGATTGGTGGGTTTTTTTAAACCACAAAGGGACAAACCTGCACGTAGCCCACGTCCCTTCTTCGGGATAACAAACATTGGCCTGTTACGTGTACTTTGTGTACACTGTAAACGATACAATCGTAATTTTACGGGAAATTCCTGGCAATTTGGACACCTGGGGCACGTTGCACCAACTGTTTTAACCAGTTCGCGCCGGACGACGAATATAAACGCAAAGTTTTTCCCAGATTCAAAACAAATGACGCATAAACACGTCACTAGCAAGGTCGAGATTGTCTGTCAGCAGCGAACAAGGCCGGGAATGCGTGGGTGTGCTTCCCGGTACTATTGGCCTGAACACGCCTCGGATCGAGTTTCGTTAAAAATAATGCCGCCCGTCGGCTGGGTGATGTTAAAATAATCCCGGCGCGAACTGGATTAAGTGCTTTACTAAAGTCACGAACAAAAATGGGTTGCACCAGCGATGTCTTACGACACGTATTAACTTCCTTGTCGTACGCATTCTGACTTACGTGTGGTGTAAGACAACTTTCGTGCACTCTCCCTTTTAGAAATCCTGGATCCGCACCTGTTCTCAACCTTTTTTTTCACAACCAAATAGGACGGGTTAAAACATGTTTTTTTAATATTTGCTGAATCAAAATCATAAATGAAACTGTAAGTCAACCCGAACATATTGCCGCGTATGGCAATCCTAACTATTTTGTTAAGTCACCTCCCCAATAGACGTAATTTCATATCGGTCGTAAATCCATGTCCTACCAATGCGTAAGCTGTGATGATGCAACAGTTTTGTCGTAATTTCTTTCGGTTGCACGAAACTTGTCTTACATCACACGTAAGTCAAAATGCGTGCGGCAAGGAAGTTAGTACATGTCGTAAGACATCGATGGTGCAACCTATTTTCGTTCGTAACTTTAGTCCAGCACTTATAGATCATGGGACGACGTCACAAACTTCTTTCGGATAGTCGTTTGCGTGATCCCCAACTTGGTAGTTGATACAACTTCCACAAATTGATCTTTAGGGCATACCTAACAACATTTGGGATGTTCATTTTTGCAAAAGTGGCACTTTGGAGAGTTATTTCACGTAAATTATTTGATGGGGCAAAAATAGCATGGGGCGAGTTGGTTTTTCTCAACTTGTTTTCATTAAAATATCGCCCCAAAGCCACTTCACCCAATACTTTTGTTACCTGTATTGACTCGAGCCAACTCGCCCCATAAAGTATGTACATCACAAGAACAATTTGCTGGTGACAAATGTCCATGTTTTTCGTCCATTTGCCCTGACCTCGATATTTTCTAAGGTTTTGTGGCTGACAATCTCATAATGCATTCCCAGAATAATGGGCTGTTTTACAAGTATCAACACAGTTTTCAACCGGGACGATCATGTACCACGATTCTAGCCGACACCTTAACTAGGTGGTCTCAGATATTTGATCAACCAAAATATTGTGTTTATGTTTTCTCTTTAGACAATAGTAAAGCTTTTGACTCGATTTCTCATACTGATACAAAAGTTGTACAATGGTATTGATGGGCCCTTGCTATCACGGATTGACTCTTTTATTTGGTCGTAAACAAAGAGTTGTGTTTCATGGTTGTCACTCGGATTGAACCGATGTTAGTTCTGGAGTGCCACAGGGCTTGGTTCTTGGGCCTTTACTTTTTAACATCTACATTAATGATCTTCATTTGCATTTAGATAACCTACCTAACCATTATGCGGATGACACTTTTGCCTAGATCAGGCAGTGACAATGCCAAGCTCCAGGACGATCTTAATACCAAATTAAACCGTTAAACACAAATTGCAACACAATTTGTCAACCACATTGCATTTCTACAAGATCCCCAAAATGACATACTAAAGGTCTTTAAAAAAAATTAAGTGGTGCAAATGGACCTAATTTGCATAAGCAGTTAATACCTGCCGTGTAATATTTATTTGTTCCCATATTTTGGTATATTCTTTTTAAAAATTCTTTGAAAGGTTTATCACAGTGCAAGTTACGCATTCTTACTCCAATAAATTATGTCTAATGCATATAAGTGACTGAGTAATTACGAAACCTATAGTAATGATCTAAAATGACTACTACAATATACCCTATAACGTTGCGCAAAAAGTAATAGTACGCTACTAAAATAATTTAGTTTGATTTCTCACGCAAACAAAATGTTGTTTTGATTTTGATTTAATTATTTTTATTTAATTTGAACAAAAACTAAAGAATAGTTCATCTGAGAAAAAAATCAATGAAACAAGCGAAAGACGCATTTCCAACAAATTGAAAATTGTATATAAGGTGACCTGAATTCATAGACATCTTCTACATTTCGTTTTCGTGTATTCCTTCCGTTGGCCCGGATTCCCAGGACACTGCTTATTCAGCTCGTCACGCAGAGAGGTTCAACTAAAGCGTTGTTATAAAACACTCCTTGAACGTTGTGTTTGCGGGGACACATAATAATAGGCCTTCATCCCTAAACAAATCCTTCAATTCGGATGTTAGCATCCTGCAGTTTACAATGACCCTGACTATTCTTTGAACCCATTTCCCAAACAAAATAATACCGGGATTGTGCTTTCAATGTAATAGCGGGGATTGGTGGGTTTTTTTACCACAAAGGGACGAACCTGAACGTCGCCCACGTCCCTTATCCGGGACAACAAACATTGGCCCGGTATGTGTACATGAAACGATACAATCGTAATTTTACGGGAAATTCCTGGCAATTTGGACACCTGGGGCAGGTTGCACCAATGGTTTTAAGTGCTTTTTTAAAGTTACGAACGAAAATGGGTTGCACCAACGATGACTTACGACATGTACTAACTTCCTTGTCGTATGCATTCTGACTTACGTGTGGTGTAAGACAACTTTTGTGCACTCTCCCTTTCAGAATTCTTGGATCCGCCCCTGTTCTAAACTTCTTTTTTTTCACAACCAAATAGGACGGGTTAAAACATGTTTTTTTAATATTTGCTGAATCAAAATCATAAATGAAACTGTAAGTCAACCCGAACATATTGCCGCGTATGGCAATCCTAACTATTTTGTTAAGTCACCTCCCCAATAGACGTAATTTCATATCGGTCGTAAATCCATGTCCTACCAATGCGTAAGCTGTGATGATGCAACAGTTTTGTCGTAATTTCTTTCGGTTGCACGAAACTTGTCTTACATCACACGTAAGTCAAAATGCGTGCGGCAAGGAAGTTAGTACATGTCGTAAGACATCGATGGTGCAACCTATTTTCGTTCGTAACTTTAGTCCAGCACTTATAGATCATGGGACGACGTCACAAACTTCTTTCGGATAGTCGTTTGCGTGATCCCCAACTTGGTAGTTGATACAACTTCCACAAATTGATCTTTAGGGCATACCTAACAACATTTGGGATGTTCATTTTTGCAAAAGTGGCACTTTGGAGAGTTATTTCACGTAAATTATTTGATGGTGCAAAAATAGCATGGGGCGAGTTGGTTTTTCTCAACTTGTTTTCATTAAAATATCGCCCCAAAGCCACTTCACCCAATACTTTTGTTACCTGTATTGACTCGAGCCAACTCGCCCCATAAAGCATGTACATCACAAGAACAATTTGCTGGTGACAAATGTCCATGTTTTTCGTCCATTTGCCCTGACCTCGATATTTTCTAAGGTTTTGTGGCTGACAATCTCATAATGCATTCCCAGAATAATGGGCTGTTTTACAAGTATCAACACGGTTTTCAACCGGGACGATCATGTACCACGATTCTAGCCGACACCTTAACTAGGTGGTCTCAGATATTTGATCAACCAAAATATTGTGTTTATGTTTTCTCTTTAGACAATAGTAAAGCTTTTGACTCGATTTCTCATACTGATACAAAAGTTGTACAATGGTATTGATGGGCCCTTGCTATCACGGATTGGCTCTTTTATTTGGCCGTAAACAAAGAGTTGTGTTTCATGGTTGTCACTCGGATTGAACCGATGTTAGTTCTGGAGTGCCACGGGGCTTGGTTCTTGGGCCTTTACTTTTTAACATCTACATTAATGATCTTCATTTGCATTTAGATAACCTACCTAACCATTATGCGGATGACACTTTTGCCTAGATCAGGCAGTGACAATGCCAAGCTGCAGGACGATCTTAATACCAAATTAAACCGTTAAACACAAATTGCAACACAATTTGTCAACCACATTGCATTTCTACAAGGTCCCCAAAATGACATACTAAAGGTCTTTAAAAAAATCTAAGTGGTGGAAATGGTCCTAATTTGCATAAGCCGTTAATACCTGCCGTGTAATATTTATTTGTTCCCATATTTTGGTATATTCTTTTTTTTAAATTCTTTGAAAGGTTTATCACAGTGCAAGTTACGCATTCTTACTCCAATATATTATGTCTAATGCATATAAGTGACTGAGTAATTATGAAACCTATAGTAATGATCTAAAATGACTACTACAATATACCCTATAACGTTGCGCAAAAAGTAATAGTACGCTACTAAAATAATTTAGTTTGATTTCTCACGCAAACAAATGTTGTTTTGATTTTGATTTAATTATTTTTATTTAATTTGAACAAAAACTAAAGAATAGTTCATCTGAGAACAAAATCAATGAAACAAGCGAAAGACGCATTTCCAACAAATTGAAAATTGTATATAAGGTGACCTGAATTTATAGACATCTTCTAAATTTCGTTTTCGTTTATTCCTTCCGTTGGCCCGGATTCCCAGGACACTGCTTATACAGCTCGTCACGCAGAGATGTTCAACTAAAGCATTGTTATAAAACACTCCTTGTACGTTGTGTTTGCGGGGACACATAATAATAGGGGTTCACCCCTACACAAATCCTTCAACCCGGATGCTAGCATCCTGCAGTTTACAATGATCCTGACTATTCTTTGAACCCATGTCCCAAACAAAATAATACCGGGATTGTGCTTTCAATGTAATAGCGGGGATTGGTGTTTTTTTTACCACAAAGGGACGAACCTGAACGTCGCCCACGTCCTTATCCGGGACAACAAACATTGGCCCGGTATGTGTACATGAAACGATACAATCGTAATTTTACGGGAAATTCCTGGTAATTTGGACACCTGGGGCCGGTTGCACCAACGGTTTTAAGTGCTTTATTAAAGTTACGAACGAAAATGGGTTGCACCAGCGATGACTTACGACACGTACTAACTTCCTTGTCGTATGCATTCTGACTTACGTGTGGTGTAAGACAACTTTTGTGCACTCTCCCTTTTAGAAATCCTGGATCCGCCCCTGTTCTAAACCTTTTTTTCACAACCAAATGGGTGTTAAACATGTTTTTTTTGTTTTATATTTAAATCAAAATCATAAATGAAACTGTAAGTCAACCCGAACATATTGCCGCGTATGACAATCCTAACTATTTTGTAAAGTCACCTCCCCAATAGACGTAATTTCATATCGGTCGTACATCATGTCATACCAATGCGTAAGCCGTAATGGTGCAACAGTTTTGTCGTAATTTCTTTCGGTTGCACGAAACTTGTCTTATATCACACGTAAGTCAAAATGCGTGCGGCAAGGAAGTTAGTACATGTCGTAAGACATCGATGGTGCAACCTATTTTCGTTCGTAACTTTAGTTCAGCACTTATAGACCATGGGACGAAGTCACAAACTTCTTTCGGATAGTCGTTTTCGTAATCCCCAACTTGGTAGTTGATACAACTTTCACAAATTGATCTTTAGGGCATACCTAACAACATTTGGGGTGTTCATTTTTGCAAAAGTGGCAATTTGGAGAGTTATTTCACGTAAAATATTTGATGGGGCGAAAATAGCATGGGGCGAGTTGGTTTTTCTCACCTTGTTTTCATTAAAATATCGCCCCAAAGCCACTTCACCCAATACTTTTGTTACCTGTATTGACTCGAGCCAACTCGCCCCATATAACATGTACATCACAAGAAAAAGTTGCTGGTGACAAATGTCCATGTTTTTCGTCCATTTGCCATGACCTCGATATTTTCTAAGGTTTTGTGGCTGACAATCTCATAATGCATTCCCAGAATAATGGGCTGTTTTACAAGTATCAACACGGTTTTTAACCGGGACGATCATGTACCACGATTCTAGCCGACACCTTAACTAGATGGTCTCAGATATTTGATCAACCAAAATATTGTGTTTATGTTGTCTCTTTAGACAATAGTAAAGCTTTTGACTCGATTTCTCATACTGATACAAAAGTTGTACAATACTTATGGTATTGATGGGCCCTTGCTATCACGGATTGACTCTTTTATTTGGTCGTAAACAAAGAATTGTGTTTCATGGTTGTCACTCGGATTGAACCGATGTTAGTTCTGGAGTGCCACAGGGCTTGGTTCTTGGGCCTTTACTTTTTAACATCTACATTAATGATCTTCATTTGCATTTAGATAACCTACCTAACCATTATGCGGATGACACTTTTGCCTAGATCAGGCAGTGACAATGCCAAGCTGCAGGACGATCTTAATACCAAATTAAACCGTTAAACACAAATTGCAACACAATTTGTCAACCACATTGCATTTCTACAAGGTCCCCAAAATGACATACTAAAGGTCTTTAAAAAAATCTAAGTGGTGGAAATGGTCCTAATTTGCATAAGCCGTTAATACCTGCCGTGTAATATTTATTTGTTCCCATATTTTGGTATATTCTTTTTTTTAAATTCTTTGAAAGGTTTATCACAGTGCAAGTTACGCATTCTTACTCCAATATATTATGTCTAATGCATATAAGTGACTGAGTAATTATGAAACCTATAGTAATGATCTAAAATGACTACTACAATATACCCTATAACGTTGCGCAAAAAGTAATAGTACGCTACTAAAATAATTTAGTTTGATTTCTCACGCAAACAAATGTTGTTTTGATTTTGATTTAATTATTTTTATTTAATTTGAACAAAAACTAAAGAATAGTTCATCTGAGAACAAAATCAATGAAACAAGCGAAAGACGCATTTCCAACAAATTGAAAATTGTATATAAGGTGACCTGAATTTATAGACATCTTCTAAATTTCGTTTTCGTTTATTCCTTCCGTTGGCCCGGATTCCCAGGACACTGCTTATACAGCTCGTCACGCAGAGATGTTCAACTAAAGCATTGTTATAAAACACTCCTTGTACGTTGTGTTTGCGGGGACACATAATAATAGGGGTTCACCCCTACACAAATCCTTCAACCCGGATGCTAGCATCCTGCAGTTTACAATGATCCTGACTATTCTTTGAACCCATGTCCCAAACAAAATAATACCGGGATTGTGCTTTCAATGTAATAGCGGGGATTGGTGTTTTTTTTACCACAAAGGGACGAACCTGAACGTCGCCCACGTCCTTATCCGGGACAACAAACATTGGCCCGGTATGTGTACATGAAACGATACAATCGTAATTTTACGGGAAATTCCTGGTAATTTGGACACCTGGGGCCGGTTGCACCAACGGTTTTAAGTGCTTTATTAAAGTTACGAACGAAAATGGGTTGCACCAGCGATGACTTACGACACGTACTAACTTCCTTGTCGTATGCATTCTGACTTACGTGTGGTGTAAGACAACTTTTGTGCACTCTCCCTTTTAGAAATCCTGGATCCGCCCCTGTTCTAAACCTTTTTTTCACAACCAAATGGGTGTTAAACATGTTTTTTTTGTTTTATATTTAAATCAAAATCATAAATGAAACTGTAAGTCAACCCGAACATATTGCCGCGTATGACAATCCTAACTATTTTGTAAAGTCACCTCCCCAATAGACGTAATTTCATATCGGTCGTACATCATGTCATACCAATGCGTAAGCCGTAATGGTGCAACAGTTTTGTCGTAATTTCTTTCGGTTGCACGAAACTTGTCTTATATCACACGTAAGTCAAAATGCGTGCGGCAAGGAAGTTAGTACATGTCGTAAGACATCGATGGTGCAACCTATTTTCGTTCGTAACTTTAGTTCAGCACTTATAGACCATGGGACGAAGTCACAAACTTCTTTCGGATAGTCGTTTTCGTAATCCCCAACTTGGTAGTTGATACAACTTTCACAAATTGATCTTTAGGGCATACCTAACAACATTTGGGGTGTTCATTTTTGCAAAAGTGGCAATTTGGAGAGTTATTTCACGTAAAATATTTGATGGGGCGAAAATAGCATGGGGCGAGTTGGTTTTTCTCACCTTGTTTTCATTAAAATATCGCCCCAAAGCCACTTCACCCAATACTTTTGTTACCTGTATTGACTCGAGCCAACTCGCCCCATATAACATGTACATCACAAGAAAAAGTTGCTGGTGACAAATGTCCATGTTTTTCGTCCATTTGCCATGACCTCGATATTTTCTAAGGTTTTGTGGCTGACAATCTCATAATGCATTCCCAGAATAATGGGCTGTTTTACAAGTATCAACACGGTTTTTAACCGGGACGATCATGTACCACGATTCTAGCCGACACCTTAACTAGATGGTCTCAGATATTTGATCAACCAAAATATTGTGTTTATGTTGTCTCTTTAGACAATAGTAAAGCTTTTGACTCGATTTCTCATACTGATACAAAAGTTGTACAATACTTATGGTATTGATGGGCCCTTGCTATCACGGATTGACTCTTTTATTTGGTCGTAAACAAAGAATTGTGTTTCATGGTTGTCACTCGGATTGAACCGATGTTAGTTCTGGAGTGCCACGGGGCTTGGTTCTTGGGCCTTTACTTTTTAACATCTACATTAATGATCTTCATTTGCATTTAGATAACCTACCTAACCATTATGCGGATGACACTTTTGCCTAGATCAGGCAGTGACAATGCCAAGCTGCAGGACGATCTTAATACCAAATTAAACCGTTAAACACAAATTGCAACACAATTTGTCAACCACATTGCATTTCTACAAGGTCCCCAAAATGACATACTAAAGGTCTTTAAAAAAATCTAAGTGGTGGAAATGAACCTAATTTGCATAAGCCGTTAATACCTGCCGTGTAATATTTATTTGTTCCTATATTTTGGTATATTCTTTTTTTAAATTCTTTGAAAGGTTTATCACCGTGCAAGTTACGCATTCTTACTTCAATAAATTATGTCTAATGCATATAAGTGACTGAGTAATTATGAAACCTATAGTAATGATCTAAAATTACTACTACAATATACCCTATAACGTTGCGCAAAAAGTAATAGTACGCTACTACAATAATTTAGTTTGATTTCTCACGCAAACAAAATGTTGTTTTGATTTTGATTTAATTATTTTTATTTAATTTGAACAAAAACTAAAGAATAGTTCATCTGAGAAAAAAAAATGAAACAAGCGAAAGACGCATTTCCAACAAAATTGTATATAAGGTGACCTGAATTCATAGACATCTTCTAAATTTCGTTTTCGTCTATTCCTTCCGTTGGCCCGGATTCCCAGGACACTGCTTATTCAGCTCGTCACGCAGAGAGGTTCAACTAAAGCGTTGTTATAAAACACTCCTTGCACGTTGTGTTTGCGGGGTCACATAATAATAGGCATTCACCCCTAAACAAATCCTTCAACCCGGATGTTAGCATCCTGCAGTTTACAATGACCCTGACTATTATTTGAACCCCTGTCCCAAACAAAATAATACCGGGATTGTGCTTTCAATGTAATAGCGGGGATTGGTGGGTTTTTTTACCACAAAGGGACGAACCTGAACGTCGCCCACGTCCCTTATCCGGGACAACAAACATTGGCCCGGTATGTGTACATGAAACGATACAATCGTAATTTTACGGGAAATTCCTGGCAATTTGGACACCTGGGGCAGGTTGCACCAATGGTTTTAAGTGCTTTATTAAAGTTACGAACGAAAATGGGTTGCACCAACGATGACTTACGACATGTACTAACTTCCTTGTCGTATGCATTCTGACTTACGTGTGGTGTAAGACAACTTTTGTGCACTCTCCCTTTCAGAATTCTTGGATCCGCCCCTGTTCTAAACTTCTTTTTTTTCACAACCAAATAGGACGGGTTAAAACATGTTTTTTTAATATTTGCTGAATCAAAATCATAAATGAAACTGTAAGTCAACCCGAACATATTGCCGCGTATGGCAATCCTAACTATTTTGTTAAGTCACCTTCCCAATAGACGTAATTTCATATCGGTCGTACATCCATGTCATACCAATGCGTAAGCCGTGATGGTGCAACAGTTTTGTCGTAATTTCTTTCGGTTGCACGAAACTTGTCTTATATCACACGTAAGTCAAAATGCGTGCGGCAAGGAAGTTAGTACATGTCGTAAGACATCGATGGTGCAACCTATTTTCGTCCGTAACTTTAGTTCAGCACTTATAGACCATGGGACGAAGTCACAATCTTCTTTCGGATAGTCGTTTTCGTAATCCCCAACTTGGTAGTTGATACAACTTTCACAAATTGATCTTTAGGGCATACCTAACAACATTTGGGGTGTTCATTTTTGCAAAAGTGGCAATTTGGAGAGTTATTTCACGTAAAATATTTGATGGGGCGAAAATAGCATGGGGCGAGTTGGTTTTTCTCACCTTGTTTTCATTAAAATATCGCCCCAAAGCCACTTCACCCCATACTTTTGTTACCTGTATTGACTCGAGCCAACTCGCCCCATATAACATGTACATCACAAGAAAAAGTTGCTGGTGACAAATGTCCATGTTTTTCGTCCATTTGCCATGACCTCGATATTTTCTAAGGTTTTGTGGCTGACAATCTCATAATGCATTCCCAGAATAATGGGCTGTTTTACAAGTATCAACACGGTTTTTAACCGGGACGATAATGTACCACGATTCTAGCCGACACCTTAACTAGATGGTCTCAGATATTTGATCAACCAAAATGTTGTGTTTATGTTGTCTCTTTAGACAATAGTAAAGCTTTTGACTCGATTTCTCATACTGATACAAAAGTTGTACAATACTTATGGTATTGATGGGCTCTTGCTATCACGGATTGACTCTTTTATTTGGTCGTAAACAAAGAATTGTGTTTCATGGTTGTCACTCGGATTGAACCGATGTTAGTTCTGGAGTGCCACAGGGCTTGGTTCTTGGGCCTTTACTTTTTAACATCTACATTAATGATCTTCATTTGCATTTAGATAACCTACCTAACCATTATGCGGATGACACTTTTGCCTAGATCAGGCAGTGACAATGCCAAGCTGCAGGACGATCTTAATACCAAATTAAACCGTTAAACACAAATTGCAACACAATTTGTCAACCACATTGCATTTCTACAAGGTCCCCAAAATGACATACTAAAGGTCTTTAAAAAAATCTAAGTGGTGGAAATGCACCTAATTTGCATAAGCCGTTAATACCTGCCGTGTAATATTTATTTGTTCCCATATTTTGGTATATTCTTTTTTTAAATTCTTTGAAAGGTTTTTCACCGTGCAAGTTACGCATTCTTACTTCAATAAATTATGTCTAATGCATATAAGTGACTGAGTAATTATGAAACCTATAGTAATGATCTAAAATTACTACTACAATATACCCTATAACGTTGCGCAAAAAGTAATAGTACGCTACTACAATAATTTAGTTTGATTTCTCACGCAAACAAAATGTTGTTTTGATTTTGATTTAATTATTTTTATTTAATTTGAACAAAAACTAAAGAATAGTTCATCTGAGAAAAAAAAAAATGAAACAAGCGAAAGACGCATTTCCAACAAAATTGTATATAAGGTGACCTAAATTCACAGACATCTTCTAAATTTCGTTTTCGTCTATTCCTTCCGTTGGCCCGGATTCCCAGGACACTGCTTATTCAGCTCGTCACGCAGAGAGGTTCAACTAAAGCGTTGTTATAAAACACTCCTTGCACGTTGTGTTTGCGGGGACACATAATAATAGGCCTTCACCCCTACACAAATCCTTCAACCCGGATGCTAGCATCCTGCAGTTTACAATGATCCTGACTATTCTTTGAACCCATGTCCCAAACAAAATAATACCGGGATTGTGCTTTCAATGTAATAGCGGGGATTGGTGGTTTTTTTACCACAAAGGGACGAACCTGAACGTCGCCCACGTCCTTATCCGGGACAACAAACATTGGCCCGGTATGTGTACATGAAACGATACAATCGTAATTTTACGGGAAATTCCTGGTAATTTGGACACCTGGGGCCGGTTGCACCAACGGTTTTAAGTGCTTTATTAAAGTTACGAACGAAAATGGGTTGCACCAGCGATGACTTACGACACGTACTAACTTCCTTGTCGTACGCATTCTGACTTACGTGTGGTGTAAGACAACTTTTGTGCACTCTCCCTTTTAGAAATCCTGGATCCGCCCCTGTTCTAAACCTTTTTTTCACAACCAAATGGGTGTTAAACATGTTTTTTTGTTTTATATTTAAATCAAAATCATAAATGAAACTGTAAGTCAACCCGAACATATTGCCGCGTATGACAATCCTAACTATTTTGTAAAGTCACCTCCCCAATAGACGTAATTTCATATCGGTCGTACATCCATGTCATACCAATGCGTAAGCCGTGATGGTGCAACAGTTTTGTCGTAATTTCTTTCGGTTGCACGAAACTTGTCTTATATCACACGTAAGTCAAAATGCGTGCGGCAAGGAAGTTAGTACATGTCGTAAGACATCGATGGTGCAACCTATTTTCGTCCGTAACTTTAGTTCAGCACTTATAGACCATGGGACGAAGTCACAAACTTCTTTCGGATAGTTGTTTTCGTAATCCCCAACTTGGTAGTTGATACAACTTTCACAAATTGATCTTTAGGGCATACCTAACAACATTTGGGGTGTTCATTTTTGCAAAAGTGGCAATTTGGAGAGTTATTTCACGTAAAATATTTGATGGGGCGAAAATAGCATGGGGCGAGTTGGTTTTTCTCACCTTGTTTTCATTAAAATATTGCCCCAAAGCCACTTCACCCCATACTTTTGTTACCTGTATTGACTCGAGCCAACTCGCCCCATATAACATGTACATCACAAGAAAAAGTTGCTGGTGACAAATGTCCATGTTTTTCGTCCATTTGCCATGACCTCGATATTTTCTAAGGTTTTGTGGCTGACAATCTCATAATGCATTCCCAGAATAATGGGCTGTTTTACAAGTATCAACACGGTTTTTAACCGGGACGATCATGTACCACGATTCTAGCCGACACCTTAACTAGATGGTCTCAGATATTTGATCAACCAAAATAT
This sequence comes from Crossaster papposus, assembly GCA_037893245.1. Classification (NCBI taxonomy): domain Eukaryota; kingdom Metazoa; phylum Echinodermata; class Asteroidea; order Velatida; family Solasteridae; genus Crossaster; species Crossaster papposus. Next base: position 545,360 of record JBAIAA010000496.1, on the reverse strand, counting down.
TGTGTTTATGTTGTCTCTTTAGACAATAGTAAAGCTTTTGACTCGATTTCTCTTACTGATACAAAAGTTGTACAATACTTATGGTATTGATGGGCCCTTGCTATCACGGATTGACTCTTTTATTTGGTCGTAAACAAAGAATTGTGTTTCATGGTTGTCACTCGGATTGAACCGATGTTAGTTCTGGAGTGCCACGGGGCTTGGTTCTTGGGCCTTTACTTTTTAACATCTACATTAATGATCTTCATTTGCATTTAGATAACCTACCTAACCATTATGCGGATGACACTTTTGCCTAGATCAGGCAGTGACAATGCCAAGCTGCAGGACGATCTTAATACCAAATTAAACCGTTAAACACAAATTGCAACACAATTTGTCAACCACATTGCATTTCTACAAGGTCCCCAAAATGACATACTAAAGGTCTTTAAAAAAATCTAAGTGGTGGAAATGCACCTAATTTGCATAAGCCGTTAATACCTGCCGTGTAATATTTATTTGTTCCCATATTTTGGTATATTCTTTTTTAAAATTCTTTGAAAGGTTTTTCACCGTGCAAGTTACGCATTCTTACTTCAATAAATTATGTCTAATGCATATAAGTGACTGAGTAATTACGAAACCTATAGTAATGATCTAAAATTACTACTACAATATACCCTATAACGTTGCGCAAAAAGTAATAGTACGCTACTACAATAATTTAGTTTGATTTCCCACGCAAACAAAATGTTGTTTTGATTTTGATTTAATTATTTTTATTTAATTTGAACAAAAAATAAAGAATAGTTCATCTGAGAAAAAAAAAATGAAACAAGCGAAAGACGCATTTCCAACAAAATTGTATATAAGGTGACCTGAATTCACAGACATCTTCTAAATTTCGTTTTCGTCTATTCCTTCCGTTGGCCCGGATTCCCAGGACACTGCTTATTCAGCTCGTCACGCAGAGAGGTTCAACTAAAGCGTTGTTATAAAACACTCCTTGCACGTTGTGTTTGCGGGGTCACATAATAATAGGCATTCACCCCTAAACAAATCCTTCAACCCGGATGTTAGCATCCTGCAGTTTACAATGACCCTGACTATTATTTGAACCCCTGTCCCAAACAAAATAATACCGGGATTGTGCTTTCAATGTAATAGCGGGGATTGGTGGGTTTTTTACCACAAAGGGACGAACCTGAACGTCGCCCACGTCCCTTATCCGGGACAACAAACATTGGCCCGGTATGTGTACATGAAACGATACAATCGTAATTTTACGGGAAATTCCTGGTAATTTGGACACCTGGGGCCGGTTGCACCAACGGTTTTAAGTGCTTTATTAAAGTTACGAACGAAAATGGGTTGCACCAGCGATGACTTACGACATGTACTAACTTCCTTGTCGTATGCATTCTGACTTACGTGTGGTGTAAGACAACTTTTGTGCACTCTCCCTTTCAGAATTCTTGGATCCGCCCCTGTTCTAAACCGTTTTTTTTTTCACAACCAAATAGGACGGGTTAAAACATGTTTTATAAATATTTGCTGAATCAAAATCATAAATGAAACTTTAAGTCAACCCGAACATATTGCCGCGTATGGCAATCCTAACAATAAAATAGTAATGGTCTGCTACTAAAATAATTAAATTTTTTCACGCAAACAAAATGGTGTATTGATTTGTATTTAATTATTTTTATTTTATTTAATTTGAACAAAAACTAAAGAATAGTTCATCTGTAAAAAAATATCAATGAAAAAACCGAAAGACGCGTTTCCAACAAATTGAAAATTGTATATAAGGTGACCTGAATTCATAGACATCTTCTACATTTCGTTTTCGTGTATTCCTTCCGTTGGCCCGGATTCCAAGGACACTGCTTATTCAGCTCGTCACGCAGAGAGGTTCAACTAAAGGGTTGCATGGGCGGATCCAGGATTTTTTTTAAGGGGGGGTCCACCCAAGGTCTTAGGCAGTATTTTGTGAATTGGGTGTGTAAAAAACAAATGTGGGTGTGTAACAATTTGAGTACATGTAACTGGGAAGCATGTACGCGAAGCGCACATCACGAGCGCGTAGCGAGAAGTCCCTGCGGCCGGGGTTCAGGGCCCGCTTAAGGGCCCTGACATTTTTTGGTTTATTAGGTGCTCTCTGGCGCAATCTGAGGCCAATTTCTACCTATTTTTTGTTAATGTTGTGGCAATATGAAGCCTGATTTTTATACCATTTTTTTAAAATCTAATATTTACCATTTTTAGCTGGAATGATAACTTGAAATAAATTTTGACCAGAGGAGTATATTATGGATACCGGTATTGGAAGTTTGGATTTAAAAACAGCGCACACTGACTCACACTACGTGTAAAATGAGGTAACGGTTAATTGGTCATAAACCTTAGGCATACTTAACATAGGCAGGATTTGGCTGGGAGCGACCGGCAATGACTCCATTTAAAATAATAAACAAATTACAAGCCCTAATAGTTATTAAGTAAGTTTAATTTAAAGTTGTATGTTAAAATAAAATGTTACAAGTTGTGTTTAATCTTTAAAAAACTACACGTCAAACGCCCGCTTGTGCTAGCGGGGTTTATTCCGACCGTCTCTACAAACGGTGGAAAAAGCGGCGTGTTTGTTCCAATTTAGTGTTTAGTAATTTACATAAATTTAGCTTAAATTTAGGTCACGTGACAAATATATAAACACTGTGGTTAGCGCCTATTGCACTCGTTCTGCTGGGGCTACTCAACCGTCACTTCAAACGGTGAAATTCCAGTGTTTTTATTGGCAAGTCTGCCAAGTAAATGGGCCTAGTGGTGAGCCAAGCATGGCATTTGGGGCAAGCCTGCCCCGTTCAAGCTTATGAAAGCGTTTAAAAAATTAAAATATGTAATTGCCTGAAATGCAATAAGAAGGAATAAACAAACTAGCGGCTCGAAAAACTAAGCCAAAAAAGTCAAATCATAGTCTATATGGTTGTTATTTTGTGTGTGTGGTTTGAGAATAATACACGTATGTATGTGTGCGTCTGTTTATGGTGTAAATGGAGGACACATACCTGGCGACACGAAGGTGAATTGGGGTTAGGGTTAGAATCGAGGACGACCTCGATTGAGATTCGTGTACAAAACCAATGAGAGCCGTCGGAAAACGTTAGAGTACAAACAAAGGAAATTTTCGAGAGGAACAAAGGAAACTCCTCGATTTACACCATAAACAAACGTGCGTGTATATGTATGTACGTTGCTTGTTAGGTGAAATACATTTTTTTTTTTTTTCGTTTTTTTTTCGTTTTTTTTTTTTTTTTACTTAAGAAAAAAGGGGGGGTCCGGACCCCTCGGACCCCCCCCCCTGTATCCGCCCATGGGTTGTTATAAAACACTCCTTGCACGTTGTGTTTGCGGGGACACATAATAATAGGCATTCACCCCTAAACAAATCCTTCAACCCGGATGTTAGCATCCTGCAGTTTACAATGACCCTGACTATTATTTGAACCCCTGTCCCAAACAAAATAATACCGGGATTGTGCTTTCAATGTAATAGCGGGGATTGGTGGGGTTTGTTTACCACAAAGGGACAAACCTGAACGTCGCCCACGTCCCTTTACCGGGTCAACAAACATTGGCCCGGTACGTATACACTGTAAACGATACAATCGTAATTTTACAGAAAATTCATGGCAATTTGGACACCTGGGGCCGGTTGCACCAACGGTTTTATTTGTTTTAGAGAAGTATTGTTTTCAATATTTTCATTAAAACATTATAATTGACACTGTACTTCAACCCGAACATATTGTCGCGAATGGCTACCCTAACTATTTAAGTCACCTCCCGACTAGACGTAATTTCATGTCGTAAATCCATGTCTTACTAATGCGTAAGTTGTGATGGTGCAACAGTTGTGTCGCAATTTCTTTCAGTTGCACGAAAGTTGTCTAACGTAAGTCAGAATGCGTACGGCAAGGAAGTTAGTACATGTCGTAAGACATCGATGGTGCAACTCATTTTCGTTTGTAACTTTAGTCATGGAGCTATAAAGAGACCAGCCCCAGGTGTCCAAATTGCCAGGAATTTCCCATAAAATTACGATTGTATCGTTTACAGTGTACACGTACCGGGTCAATGTTTGTTATCCCGGATAAGAGACCGTTAGTCCGGGAGCCCAGCCAGGTTTAATCATAATTTTGAGTGCAAAAGGTTTGAAGCGTGAAATATACAGGAGTGACTGGGACAACTGCAAAATGGGTTTTCTTAAGTTAGACGAGTGGTGCGTTGGGAGGGGGAAGCCCCTGACAGACACCCAAAAATTCGATTTAAAGGTAGAATACACCATTGGTAATTGCTTGAATTTTTCATGAATGGGTGGATTTGGGGGGTTGTATTTTATAGTAAATATCGTTTATTTGACCTGTCCGAAGTTTTACAACCATGGATGCCGAGAAAAGCACTAAAAACAGCGTTTGTGTTCAACTGGTGCCCAGCAGTTATTCTTATGTTATCTTTGTTTTTATGCGTTAATGGAAAAAAAAACACTCTTGGAGTTCTTACGATTATTTCCGAATCGGAGGCTATCGCTGGCTTTGGGCATACGACGAACACACACATGCCAGCCCTTTGCACAGCCCTTTGCACACAAACTGTACACCGGTTGCCTTCACCTGTTGCCGACTTTTGAGAGTTTCGTGTTTTGTAATGAAATAACAATTACTCAGCAGCCAAGGAGGGGAGTGTTGTTGCAACCCCCCCCCCCCCCCCCCCCCCCCCCCCCCCCCCCCCCCCCCCCCCCTCCCCCCGCCTCATCCCCTCTCTCTCTTTATCCAGCACTGGTTTATGCTGTTCTCGTCCATGGTATACAAATGCTTTTACTGACTTAACGAACACCTCAAACAGACATAACACATTCAGGTCCATTTCTATCCTAGAAAACCAAAGTGACTCTGATCTACCAAGAGAAGATGGCCAAACAGGGCACTAAGGCAGCGGGTAAGCATCAATATTCAATAACAATAACTTTATTTGGTTTTCCTGTGTTACTGCGTTCTTAAACACATGTTTCCCCTGTTAAGCCTTATAGTTTCCATATCGACGTAAAGAAACGCACATTGATACGCAAAGGGGACCCAATCTGCAACGCATACATAGAAACATTTTCATGCGGAAGTATTGGCGACAACGCCAACTACCTCGCAGACGATCGACAAAGTTGAACCCAGTACAACTCTTAGCAAGTTCGGTTGGGTGACTAGAGCGACTAGACTTAACCATATTAGTCAATTTATAGTTGTCACTTGACCGCGTAAACGCTGTGTGGGAAATTGACTAACGAAATTGATCAACGTAGGCCCTGGACCATGGTGTCTCTAGTCACTTGCGAGTTACGTCAAGGTTTCAAGATGGCGGAAATGTAAACTGTGCAGGCTCATAAGTTTACGACAATTGTATCCAACGATAATAACTCTTTGCAATAAGATAATTATTTATTGCACTAAATTAAGTGGAAAATAATATAAAAACAATCATTAACAACAATACAAATTACGTGCCAACATTTTAATTCGTTTACTACGTGAAAGCTGTCCACAAACTAGATGTTGACGTCGTCGATCGACTAGACACGTTCGAGTGAAACACAGACCACGTATGTGTAAAGTTAAATACAAAATTTACAAACAGAACTAGATCCGTAGCACCCGAACTTGCTCTTTGCTGACGGTTCCGCGTACTGTATCCACAGTATGCGTATAGTCTGCGTAATGGAAACTAGTCTTTACAGGCATGTGTACAATGCATTTAAAGAGAAATAATGAAATATATTCGCAGGAAATCGGCTGCCAATTTAGCGAAATCGATTGTTTACCAATTAAAAGAAACACAGGATGGCAGGTGTGCTTTCGAATTCGCGCTAAAATGAATTATAATTCTAAATTCAGTGCACATTCGGGAAATCGTACGCTGATGTTTTACGACTGAATGCACCTATATGGAAACAAAATATGAATTGTAAAATAGAAAGGATTGGGAGCGTTCATACTATTTTGCACGGAAACGAATGCATCTTTTACAAATTAATGTGCACATTTTCTGATATCGTTCGGGAAATCCTATATTAAAATGACACAAGTCATTAGTAGTCCCTCTAGCACAGTTTGACCTTTTCTAAAGAAAAATTATGAAGGTTATGTAAATATGTAGAGTATAATTATGTATGAATATGAAATAGGGTGAAGGGTTAAACAAATTGTAGACAGTTTGACCTTGTTTGTATGGAAATGAATATAGAATGGGCTACATGGTTAAACATTTTGAGAGCAGTTTGACCCGTTTTATGGGAAAGTTTGCATAATGTATGGACAATTATATATATATATAACATTTCTGGCACAATTTGACTTAGTACTGGCTGGTGCGAAATCCTTCGACAGCGGATTGTGGTTTGTGCCACTATAGAGTGTAGTATGAATGACTCCCCGTGATATACCTATCTTTACACTCCCTATGCTATTGTTACCTAACGCACCCCCCCCCCCCCCCCCCCCTAAAAATTTCGAAAGAAACTACAACGTTCCGCGAGCACAATGACATTCCACAAAGGAGGGGGATTCTCTCCGTCCCATATATTGCTTCATATCCCCCGTGAGGTCCGAAGGCAATCGATGCTTAACGAGGTGATAATCATTCGGACAATGGTAAGTGTACGTCAGCGGCCGCCGTACGAGGAATAAATTACCTGGGTCCAAAAGCGATAATCGATAATCCCCAGAAGTGTCTATTATCCAGTCGGACAATGCTTTCACTATATTGTGCCACCACTCGCAATCAATTCACAACTATAAGGTCAAATTATGCTAGATTTTCCCCCATACATTACGCAATCTTTCCCATACAACTTGTCAAACTGTTTACAAAATGTTTAACCCTGTAGCCCCATCCTATAATTATTAATTTACATATAAACAAGGTCAAATTGTGCTATATTTGTTTAACTATCTACCTACTTCGTATTCATATCATAATGATACTCTACATATTTATATGACATCTTTAGAAAAGGTCAAACACTACTGTCGTTGCACAAGAGGGGGAAATGCGTAGAAGTATAACAATACATTGGTCTTAGATTGACGAATTGCCAACTGTTTTTTATTATCGTACAAGGACAACAAAGCACCTGAAACAACATGAGAATGTATTTTCTAGTTTTGCAACACAAACTCTTGTAACCTTGTGTATACAGCCACAATGCCGTACTTCAACACACCTGCTGATGTTAAAGACTACCAGAACAACCTCAACTACCAGCAATGGAGCGATTTCATCGACCAAACGATGAACGAAACGATTCAAGTCGTGGAAAATACAGTTGGAGCGGGGAAAAGCCAGTTCTACAATCCTCAGGCCAAGCCAGCTGGAGAAGACAAGGTCACTACAGAAGGTGTGCATATATTATTACATGTCAAGTAGTATGAAGCTAAAATTTACAAATCTAACAATTCTTCCTGGCAAAACAAACTCCATTTCTTTGTACTGGCTCCAATTTGTTTACAGCTTATGCCCCGATTACACACACCAATCTAGTTCTCATTAGATCACTACGTTCTCAAAAATGTTGCCGAACGGGCTCAAACTGTGTGCGAACGGAGTGGACGTATGTAGCAACTGTTTACGGACGGGCTCGGGTGGGAAGGGTGCAGAACTTTGAGCATACTCAAAATGTCCTGGCGGCCATCCCGTTCTGCACGGATGGACGTACTACAAACGGAATTTCCGCACTTCGATCTTTAGGCTACGGACGGGGCTTCGGGATCTCCAGGTGGTAGTACTGGATGCTTCCCCACGGCCCGTCTTTCCGATCCACTCCTCTTTGGAGGCATGATGCTCGTAAATTTCGATGTCGGACATCTTCAAAGTGTTGATCTGCACAGGTTGAAGCGGCAAACGCGATTACGCGAATGAGGCCTGGCAAAATCGCGCCGTTGGGCCAGGACGCGATTGCAATTACGTTCAGAACACACTAGGGACGAGATGGGGACGTGGCGAGAACGAGGTGAACTGTCTTGGAACGAAGTGGTCTTGTTAAGAAATAGTCAGCATTGGTTTGGACGTATTAGGAACGAGGTAGAACAAGTTCAGAACAGGTTAAACAGACTACGGACAGGCTGGGACTGCTTGGAAAAGTTGTCCAAGCTGAACGATCTGAACTGGATACCAACTACTGCGGGCGGGTTAAAAAAGACGAGATAGACATATTGAGGACTGTTTCTGAACGAAGTAGCATCGTATTTATGACATTATTTGACCGAAGTTACACCTTCTACCCCCAGCACAACACGTTTTATGATTTCTTTAATAAGGACGGGGCAGGACGTTTTGAGAACTAGTTTGGTGTGACGGAAGCATAAAATCCGCCCAATCGGCTAGCCTAAAATATAACAACATTTAACGGAATGCCACATGTAGAATGTGTATTCAACACAGATAATAATAGGTATGGTTTGAAAGATACACATTTCCACTTTAAAATGAGTATTAAAATCTGAGAATGTTTGACAGTCCGAGTTATGAGTAATTCCATAAGGATGTGCAAGTGTTGCATTGTGGGTGAGCTGTTGTTGATTATCAGCTAAACAAACGTACCCAATTCTTGAACACCAATGTTCAATGGCTAAACACTATATCTACCCTCATGCTAAACATGTGTTTAGTATTTAAACACGTTTTTAAACATAACTTTTGTTTACTGCATGGCTAAAGACAGATTTTGCAGTGTAGGCCAGGCAATTATCCAAATGTAGGCAAGTGGGCTACATTATATTGTCCCAATGCCTAAAATTGAAAAGTTGGTCTCATGGTCAATTTGGCCTCTCTTGGGAAATTACTTATAACTCTGTCAAAAATATTATTTGAACGTTTGATGTCTCGTTTTAAAGTGGACACGTGTATATTTCAAACCATACCTATATTTTTGTGTCTGTTATAATTGTTTTGTTTCGATTTTTTTAAAGACACTGTATCACAATTTTTATTTTTTTAATTTTTTTACTTAGTTACATGGAATGGTTTTCCTCGCCGTCTGCAGCTAGATTTTCCGGACTCATACCTAGAAGTTGCAGATAAGCCAGACGGGTGGCCTTACAACGGCGAAGAGTTCAAGAAAGCCAGAAACCAAGACGAATACCTGGAGTGGTATGAGACATTTTAGTTTAATACACATATTGTAATTTGCGATCTGAAGTCGTGCAGCGAGATACCAACCTTCAAACGTGGTTGTATTTATTGAATAACCGTATTTGTTTACCGTGAAAAGTCTGTAAATTCTGCTACTTTACATAGTTCCTCTGTCACTTTAGGCCTACATACTTTTCACCCGAAGACAATACTGTTTTATCAGTTTACACCTACGGTCCAACCGTAAACAAATACGGTCGATCCGTAAACAAATACGGTCGAATGTTGCAGCCTCTCATTGCACGACTTTCGACCGAGCGCCTTTAGCACGAATCACGCACATGCATACATATTTGAACCAATCACAACTAACAACACATTCTTCTATTTTTGGGTGAGGTGCTTCTGTTGCAAAAACGTAGAACACCTACAAAAAAGGTTGTCGACCTACGTTGGCCAGGGTCACTCAGGTGTGCAGCAACTAAATTCTTAATTGAGTATTAGTAATCAAATCTTGGATGTTGATGTTGTCCAGAGCCAGCTAAAAGACTTGACATATGGAGCAGAGCGGATGTCAAGATCTCGAGTAAAGATGAAGTGGATTCCATTCAAGGATAGTATCTGGGTAGAATGATCAGTAACGAAAACGGTGCTTAATTGCAAATAGGTCCGGATTGTCCGGTAGAATCTTGGGAGCCTATTATACGTTATTCCCAAGTTTCGGCGCATTACTATTAACTATTATATTTGTTTGGCTGTAGATTCTCACTGTAAAAAAAAAAAGCTTAAAGGGTGTAAGACAGCTGAACGATTGACGCCCATTTGTATTCCTATGTCTTCCATGATTTCTTTTACAACTGTCAATGAGTTTAGGTACGTGTACAAGAATGCCCAAGGCAAAATAACTCGCGTGGATTTTACCTGCGAAGGCCCCGAGTATTGGGATCTTCTGTTCCAATGGGAACCGAACACCTGCCTTGCTCTCTACAAGCAATTTATCTCCCCTGATGTCAAACTGGAGGACCTATACACTGAGGATGAAGGTATAACATAATTCCATAAGACTGATTTGGCGTCGGGGTCTCACCCGAGCAGGTGTTCTCTCGAAAACCCAAGTATGCTCTGCCCGTCGTCATGAGACTTATGACGACTAGCCTTCCGTCAATGCCATCGTGGCTGTGCAGCTGTGGCGACTGGTGTCGAGACTTGCAACCACAGCGACTGGAGTCAAGACCACTCAGCGCTCTCGAGCCGGATACCACGGTCCCTGAGGGGTGCACTAGCCTAATTCAAGTCCAATTGAAAACAGTGTACATTGTAAAATCAACAACGTTCAGGACCAATTAGTTTCATGCAAACCGACATCACTGGGGTTTCTCAAACAACAATCAGATTATTGTCTTGGCCTTTATCTTTTTATTTCTTTTTATTTCTTTGATACTTCCCGAGCCGGCAAGCAGCCATTTTACAAATGGCATCCCTCAACATTCTATGGCAATTCAGAGGACCCATACATTTTTTAACCGTAATTTGTCAAGTCTTCCCTCAGATTGAAGCTCGAAAACCAGGGAGTTGATCCTAGGCTATATTTACACAATCACACCATTTTGTTACCAACCGGCCTCCTTTTTCACACAAACAATGTGGGGGCGGGGGAGTGGGGGGGGGGGGGGGGGGGCACATGATTATTATGAGCTCGCGTGGAAATTTTCCCTTCCATTAGGGTGCACCCCGAGTGCAGCCACAACTCGAAGGCGCTGAGTGGTCTTGCTTTCAGTCGCTGTGATTGTAGGTCCCGACTTCAGTTGCCACAGCTAGCTGCACAGCCACGATGACCTTGACGAATACATGACGACGGGCAGAACACGCTCCGGTTTATTTGTTTCAGAATCTTACAACTCACTCAGAGAATTAGTTACCACATGGTGTTACCACAGACTACTTTATTTTATTTTATTGCCGTTTTACCATTATAATGTTGATTTCTAATGTTATTGCGAACTCGTTTGAATTATTTACACTCAAGAGACGAGATGAGTATGGAGATAAGGTTTAATCTGAAACAATAATAAACTGGGTTTACAATGATCCACACAATTAATCAAATACACAATTAACGCATTACAACGAATTCACAAAGTGTCAAAGAACTCGAGCCAGTTGAAATAATCAATGAACATCTATGGAAGCAAAACATTCTATCTAGGTGTGCGGTACAAGTTGCCAAAGTTGAACCCCAATAATTGTGTAATCAAGAATATAAAATCGCTGCATTTGTCAATATGAATAGACACGGTACATGTACATGATAGAAATGGAGAGGAAATATTGTATAACTTACAACTTTGCTGAGCTTATTTGGTCATGATCACACCAATGCAGAAAACATCAAGAATTGTCAACTGTTGTTGTCCAGCCTATATAGCATCAACGTTTTCCGCCTATAGCATCAACGCTGGAACCATAAAGAATGTGGACTAGCGAGCCCCGCTAGTTATAACTTTCCACACAAGCAGTTGTACATGTACATAACTGCACGCTGCCCTAAAACAATGGCTGCGCAATTAGACCATGCTTTTGACCTCACATTGAACCTAAAGATGAAGATAATTATGGCAATGCACTCACAGGGTAATGTGACAATGTGAAACGTGCCTCTTAAACGGTTAGCACAAATTGTAGATGGTAAGAAAGACCTGCCGCGTTGCGCACCATATGCAAACCTTCAAATCTCAACTGATATACATGTAAAGTAATCTTGTATGTAATGTATAATGCAGGTAAGAAGACATACAACACTTACAACAAGTGGAACACCACTAATGGGTGTATGCACCTAAACTGCCCGCCCAACTCTCTCGGCGCGGAAATCCAACTAGCTGGAGATGCGAGTGTCGTAAGTCAACACAAGTTTATTTTATTTGATGATTGTTTTTTTTTAGGCAGTTATTCGAACCACTTGCACTTCAGCCCGGCCTTCGGGAATAGGACCCCAATATGCCCCGCCCTTTTGGGGGTTTAATATTTTCCAAATAAATATAGGTTTTCCCGGCTATTTAAAAACATTTTTCATTCAAATTCACCAACTCCGGCCAACATTCAATGTCGTCTCAGAAAATATTTCACACGCTTTTGATAGTCCCGGGAATATTTGTCATTACAGACCAAAATTCATAAAACATAGAAGAGTGACCAAAATTTGAAATTAAATGCTGACTAAAATTGGTTTGGTAAAAGCGTATATTTTTTTCTCGGACGAAATTGGATGTGAGAGTTGGTGAATTTGAATGAAAAAGTTTAAAAATAGCCGCGAAAACATATTACTATACAAAAAGTTTAAAAAAATATCAATTTTACAGGGGAAAACAAATAATAAAATGACTTCTTGCACGGTGATTCTGGTTTCACCACAGATTCGCCAGAAAAACGGCAGCATTATAACCGACTCACAGGAGCTCATCAACTGCTCTCAATATGGCCGGGCCGACCGCAACAGCGACCCCCATATCGGCTCGGCCTGCAACACGCTGTGTCGAGCCGGCAACAGGATCAGCATTGCAAACCCCGTGTGCCTGTTCATTGCTGATGTGAAGACCGCTGGGTGGAGCACTCCTAAAGGGGACGACGCATCTAAGTACATGAAACTAATCCGTGGGAGCAAAGGTATATGGGCATTACAATGTCTATAGTCTGGCAGATTGGTGAACAAATTGTTCATCAAATGGTAAAAGCATGCAATTTGGCACACGATCATAAGAAAGATAGTTGGCTAGGGCCTTTGAAAAATAATAGGTAAAATAACAAGCAATTTTCAAAATGGCTTCCATATTGCATGTTATTATATACCTATATTTTTTACAAAGGTCCAATCTGCGATAGCCCTATAGCCAAATACATACTCTGTGTGCCAAATTGTATGCTTTTACCCTCAAATTAACAATACTATCATATTGTGCACTAATCTGCATGGGTAATTTGGGGGTCCGCGCTCAATTATTCGATAGTTCGAAGTATACGAACGCTCTAAACATTTTGTCAACGTTTGTCAATCCGAGCATTATTTTCATGCTGATATGCAATAGTCTGAAGGTTCAATAATCCGACGGTTCGATAATCTGAAGGTTCGATAATCCAAAGGTTCATTTGCATTTCCGAAGGTTCAATATTCCGAAGGTTTAATTGTTCCAAATAATAACGTTACTGAGTCTGAATAAGGTTTTATAGTCTCACGATTGATTTATTCGAGAAAAAAATTGACGTAATAGTATGTTCAATAATATCAATACGGACTGTTGAACCATAATATTGTCGAGTCTATTTCCGACTATCAACCCTTCGGATTAACGAACCATGTCTTTCAAACTTTCAGACTATTAAACCTTTGTATTGAACCGTTGAAATCGAACCTTCGATCTATCGAGCACGCGGTTGGCCTATGCTCGAGCCATAAATCGCTAGTTTCAATGTGAGCCCTTCCTCTACATATAACTCTGTATAAGTCTTTCAAACCCTATTCCCCTTCTTTGTTTTCATACCAGAGCAAGGCCTGCGATACAGTTTGGAAGTGCCTGCTTCTGAAGACTTCACCGTAGGCGACATCAAGATAGCCGGTGAACCTATCCAATATGGCGGATCGGTGGCCTTCCTGATGGATGTAGGTCTGATAGCCGAAGCCTGTACTGAACCTAACGGAGCTCAACCAGCCTATCCCTGCGTCTGCGACTCAATGGGTTTATTAGCCTCAAAGGGTCCTCTTGCCTTAAATCTTGCCCTCTACACCTCGCACCCTATGCTAAAGGTCAAGAAACACTATTTTTCCCGTGGCTACACAGTTATGTAAAACTCTGAGTAGACCTAAAGCCACCAATAGCCATTATGTGTTGACGACATTTCCCCAATGTTTACAGCATGACATTGTAGTTTTCAGTGTGAATCACCGCTCAACGCTCGCATGATACGTGCAAAATGCTATAGGCCTACACACGATCATTTTTTGACCGAAAGACAGTGAATTGTGAAGTTTCGGCTCAGGAAAGTTGTGGAAGATAACACATAAGAAGATTGAAAAAATGATAACTGTGCAGGGAATTTTTTCCGGGAGCCACAATTAAAAAATGAGCGTGAAAGTGCTATATGTTGTACGTAAATGTTTTAGACGGGATAAGGGGTGACCCCCACGTGAAAACTCAATGCGGTTAACAATGCATAATGTCATCAATACATAATTTGTATAGGCTATTTCAAGATTAGCATTCGTAACGTGCAAAATTTCTTAGCAAATTAAAGTAATAATTGGTAAATTAAAGTTATCGGAAATATGAACATATAAATGTATTAGGCCTAAATGCATGAATAGCTACCGAAAATATGTTTATCTTGAAGGGTAAATTGATTGCTTCTAATTTGTTTGTAGGGTTAGGCTTTTTCATCATTATGATTTTTGAGGATTTTACTAAAGATTACAAGTAGAAATATAAAGGTATAGTATATACACCATTTAGTTTTTGCTGTAATTTAACTAGGATATTGGTTCTAGGGGATTCGTATTTTACAGTAAATATTGTGATGCTGACCTGTTTAAAGTTTTGTGTTCAAGGTGACAAACAGTATACCCAGCACGATATGTGGCAGAGGGGTACCCCCCTCTTATCCATATACTTTATACGCACTCAACACTGTTGTAACCTAACCCATCCCCCTTGAAACCTTAAAGGAATTCCTGATATTCCAGGAACACAATGGCCAACACAAAAGAGGGGGGGGGGGGGGGGTTTCTCTGCCACATATCGTGCTTCATATGACAAACAAAGACAAAAGTGCTGTTCTCGCAGTCTGGTTCCTAGACTTAGAATTCAATAAATTGAGGGCAGTGTTAAAAAATAGGCAGGTTTTTACAACAAATTGATACAAAATTCCACAAAAACACCACACCACACAGGTTCCGTAATTTCACAGGACCGCTGTTCACTTATAATAATAATAATAATAACGAGTATTTATAATGCGCCATTCCATCTAATAAGATGCTCAAGGCGCAATGTAGGCGCAATGTACTTACAGTACATGTAGGTATTTCACATTCAGTAGTTTTGTTTGTTTATTTTTGTTTGCAAACGGTGCATACTTTTAAAATCTCGTGAGAATTGTGGTACTACTATATAACCGAGTTTGTAATAGTGTAGTTAATCATTTGCTGTTTCTAAATGTTGTGATGATAATGGTATAGTTTGCCATTTTTATACAGCAAGTGAATTATATAATTGCTTAGCTAATAGATTCCACGGTTTGTTTAGCGTAATACCAATATTTTCGTCATTTATCATACTGAGAGCTCTTGTGTGATTTAATTTAAGAAATTGGTGGGTATGGCAAAAAGACATATGTGTGAACTTTTTTTAATGGAGTTGGGTATTTTCTTGCTATCGTAACGTTGCGTCGCATAAACCATGTGTCATGTTTATTACATTTAAAGTAGGCCTGTAGTTAATTTGCTTAACGTTTGATTACATTAAAGCAATAGATGTACGTGTATGTAATCAGAAAGTTATCCAGTTAATTTGTTTTTCCTTTTGCCGCTGACAATCCACTTTGACCAGAAAGTAAAATGCCTCCAACGATTTTTAGGGCCTAATTTTCTGTAGCTAAGCAAAATAGCGAACATTCTTTGAGAAATTAACAAAAATATGACCGAAAAGTTTGACCCATTAATTTACATTTTCAATGATGGCCCGATTCCGCTTTTTGATTTATTACATTTGTTATAGGTTTGTTAGTAATTTGCAACATTTTCCTTTTACTAATTTGTGGTTTGGAGAATTTTTTTTCAAGGGAAATAAAGTCAGAGAACCTGACTTGCAACTCGCATATGCTTTATTATACGACCATAGCTCGTTAGTGGTACGGGAAAAAATATCGCACGGGGGGTGCAGGGGGTGCTGCCCCTTGATGTAATTGCCCGTCTACGAACTCTAACCACGGACTGTCATCTAGCAGAGATAATGTGGCTAGAATTGACCCCCCAGATGCGTGTCTTACACACACACATACACACACAAAACAAAAAATAAGAATTACGCTCTGGAGAGGCCAGTCCAACAACCACCTTCGAGTGGCATTCCCACTAGATAACGTAATGCCACTTAGCTCCACGTATTATCTGTTCGAACCTTGACCGTCGAGGTACAATACCAGCGGTATTGTTATTTCCAATGCTCTACATAAGGAATCACTGAGCGTAAAATTATATGGGCGGCCATTAGGGCAAAAAAGACAACCGCTACAATGAACAATAAGAATGCAGCAACAAAATAAAATATAGAACCCCAAAACAAAATTAAAACGTCAGAGGAAAAAAAGAACATATTTGTTGGTGTCAAATGTACAACAAAACAAAAATTAACATACTTGCATCAGAAATTAACAATTATCATCAGAAATTAACAATCTATTAACGCTCCCCATATAAACACACAACGAATGAAAGCCGTAGCCACAGGGAATTGAATTAAAGCTACATAACGAATGCAAGCCTCGCGGCGAATGAAAGCCATGCACGCAGCGAATGAAAGCCACGCAACAAATACATTGCCACTAAAATGTTGCCCCTTGTAGGGATGGGCTATAGCTAGTCTGGTTCCGAATTATCTGCCCTGACAATTTTACGTTATACTCATAGGTCTAAATTGTAGACCAGGTATAGGCCTATATATAATAGCCGTCGGCGACAGCATATAGATTATGACGCACTATGCGTACTTGCTATTTTAAATGATGCAAATGATGGAACAATTCAAATCATAGGGCCTAACGGTGTTTTTTTTTTAAAGGCACAACGCCTGCATTGGCTTTAAAAATTGAAACTATATTTCGTCTGGAGTTAACGTTAACGATAATATAGCCGACCGTCATCGATAAAACGTTTTCGGAAAACTTCGGACATTTTTGTGAAAAGGGAGCATTCTTTCTTTTTTCGTCACTTGAGAGTGGGGGATACCGGTGTCGTATTTGATATTTTCTAAGCCAAATTTAAGTTTTTAGGACACCATTACTTTCTGATGGCTGAAGTACAGGAAATATTAGCGATGCCCGTGTAATTCTTTCCAACAACAGTAGTCATTGAGTCAATAGCACAGTAATGACACGTGTACATGTACTGCGCTGCCCGACCGATTGTCACTTTTAAAATGACCAAATCCCCACCATGCTCACACTAGGGACACGATTTTACTGACAATTTCCAGCATAGACATAAGTCGGGTTTAAAAGCAGTATTGGTACAAATGTATAAAATGCATAAAAACTGCATGGAATTATACAATTAGAAAAAAAAAAAAAAAAAAAAAAAACACCCCGAAACTCACAAAAGTTAAAGGGAAACTCCACCCATAGTTTATAATTGCATAATATTAAAGAGTGTCAATTGTCATTGTGACTTGATTTTTATTTCATTTGTATCGGTTTCGGTAATCATATAAAACAGATATTTTTTCGCACTGCGCTTACCGTCATGCGAGCCGCCATTTTGTTCTGGTTTATCGGTACATTCGAGATATTATGACGTAGTGTCTGTACCATCAGTACTCGAAGCTTGATCAATAGCGGCCCTGCACGCGCAAAGAATGCAAGTGAAACATTTTGTTTACGACATAGTGTATACGCAATGTGTACATGTGAAATTGGGCTCAAAATCATACGGAAAAGGACCTGATGCCATAATTACTAGCTCACAGATTTTCTATTCTTCTCAGAAAATACAACAATAATAGTTTGTGGCGCGTCAAGTCGATATTCTGCACAGAAATGCAATACATGTACTCACAATAGTCGGGCGCCGTACGACATACGTCTGCATAATGTAGTTGGCCGCGTCAAGGTGGGATACAAGCGCGAACAACAGGCAATAAAGCGATGTGCTTTGAGGTGCAGACACTACGTCATAATTTTCCGGGCGAGGCGGAAAATTTGAAAAATATGGCTGCGGAGTCAGTATGTTACCATAATCTTTTAGTCTAGGTAAAATATTATTGAGCCTGGAATTTTCCTTTAAACATATTAATTAAGCGATTAACTTTAATTTTGCAGTTGTCTTTTTTGCCTTTTTGGCCGCCCATATTATTACAACCAAAACTGAATGAACTCGAAGCCTTTTTCAACCAACATGGCTGCTGTCGCAACTTGTCTGCTAGGACTGTTGGCTCTGTTACTGGTCTGCGGTGGTGTATTGTTTGTATCCTTTGCGTTGTTCCTACACTACCAGCGTCGCAGATATGCGCATATTCCTTCCGTCCCCAGGAAAGGGTAAGTGATTGCCTACTACTTCGTAATAAATTGTACAAATCCTTTCTGATTATGTTCAAAATAATGCGAACGATAAACGTAACTGCGTCCTTCTTACAGGTTCACATACTTGGACCTGCAATGCATATAGCTTTATTATTACGTACATAGGCCTATATGCGGGAGTATTTTTTTATTCCCAGGTTCTTTGCTGGACATGCCCCGCTAATGATAGAATATTGCAGCAGGAATCAGACGTTATCCGATGCCGTCTTTGACATGTAAGTTCAAACCTTTTTCATGTATCGAAAGCCCTATTGTCAAAAGAACGCGCGCGCCTCTAACGCATATAGCGAGCAAGCGAACGGACTTTGTACCGTGTCATTGTACCGTGTTATGTCACAACTCTTAGAAGCACCGTGAAATTGACCGCAGATGACACGATAGTTTTGTCGCACTACAAAGTGACGGATCTTCCATCAGTTTTGTGCAAACCATGTACGTCACTTCGTGTTGCGGCAACTACGCTATGTAGGGGTGTATGAGCGCGTGGTTATATTTGTGAGTTTTGTTTTATGGGCGGGGTTTGCCTTTGGTGACTAAGCAATTCCCCCAATCGTTTTTTAGGATGCGACAATGCGGACCTGTTTTAGTCGTCTTTTTCTACTTCCAACCGTTGGTTTTTGTTTCGGATCCTGACTTTGTCAAGGTATGTGAGTATACAACACTGAACTCGATAATAACAAACTTAAAGGTAGGATACACCATTGGCAATTGCTTGAATTATCATGAATTGGTGGAGTTGTGGGATTGTATTTTATAGTAAATATCGTTTAACTGACCTTTTCGAAGTTTTACAATCATGGATGCCGAGGAAAGCACAAACAAATTGGCGTCGGGCAGTTATTCTTATGTTTAAACAAAACATTTGGCAACCGCCGTCCGGCGATCGCGAATTTTATTTGATACAAATATATATTTTTAGTAATATAGGTAAGATATTTCTTAATATTTCGGTTGTACATATTATTTTTGACATGCAAATGGTGTATCCTACCTTTAATGTGGATAGCTCTTTTGGCCATTCCGAGCTAGTTGGTTCACAATCAAAAAACCAACATTGAACCACTCCTATTATTCAAAATAATTCCTTCTTAAATCGTCTCCTAGACCTTAAACCTATACGTATTTACAAATAATGTTCTTGTATATCTATAACATTACTTTTGACATGACTTTTGTCCGGCTTGTAATGAACAGCGCGTGTCCCACAATTGCTAAAGTTGTACCTCGTTTTTACGGTATATCGTTTAAGGGAAAAATGCACATTTAAACGATAGGTTAACCTTTAATTTTTACCCAAAGGCGCGCCACAAAACCCTGTTAAAACTCGTCAAACCTCCAGCTAAACCTCAACTAGTACGTACAGACTAGTTTGCACCCTTCTCGAGCTACTTTCGTAATTTTGGATGACCTAATTACTATTTGTGACCTGTCATCACAAAATGAGCGTAAAGTCGGCAAAATACACAATTGAGATATGGGTATTTCTAAATTCTGTGGAAACAGAGCTTTCCAATGGTATATAACAGATTTGATACTCTATATATTTTTTTTAAATTATTTTTTAGTCTGGAGTCTTAATACAGAGATTATGAGAAAACAGGCATTTCTTGCGAGAAATTGTGTGAACGCGCAAAGAAAGGCATAGTAAAAATTGTCTCAAAAACAATTGTTTTTGTTATCTGATCGTCCTGAAAAATTGGGAATTGATTGTTGGGGATTTAGTCTTTAAAAAAACATATAATCTCAAAATCGACCACCCCTTCAAATTTTGACTTTGACTGGCCGTACTGGGAAATCGCTCCGTGCGACTTTACGCTCATTTTGTGATGACAGGTCACATTTGTATTCAATCTTTTCTATAATCTGACCGAGTTTGTACTTTTGTTATTGGATAAATATGTTTCTTCCTTCGTGTCTCTTGTCATGATTTCAGGAAACCCTGCTCACCGATATTCACCGGAAACCATACGTGTTTTATAAGATCTTCATGAAGATACTTGGGACGCGATTTCTGGGAAATGGCCTGGTGTCTTGTATTGATCCCGAGACCCATGCACGAAAACGAGCCCTTCTCAACCCGGCCTTCCATAGAAAGTAAACTATACAAACAGATTGGTTAAAAGACCAACCAATCTAATTGGTTGACCCTATTGGTTGTTTTTATTCAATGTTTTAGTTAGATTGTAACTAATGCGTTGGTTGTCCTTTAACCAGCCATATTGGTTGGGCGTGTAACCACAGTATCAACTAATCTTGGTAAGGTATTGGTCGGTTCTATAACATAGAGAAAGGAACAGGGTTCTAAGCAACACATGCACATTGTATATTCGTTCAATATGAACCATGTTGGTTCAGAACACGGCCAAATAAACTGTGTCGTGGATCCTGTCCGTCAACCGATTCTGTTCATAATGTTTATTCAATATGCAACGAACAACACACATTTTGATTAATTCAGGGATAAGAAGACTTTCAAAATAAACCACAAGGGAAACCGACTAGGTAAAAAAGGTTACGGTGGTTTATTTGTGTATTATAAGATAAGAAGTCGTATCCTCATTGCGTAATTCCTCACAATGTCGCTTCCCAGGTTGTATTGTAAAATTGGGTGTGAATGTGATCCATGTCCACACGGGATTCTGGTGTTTATGACTTCTGACTAGTGCCCTCGAACAAAGATACTGACAATTTGGGAGACCGCCGACATAGGAAACGATAGCTCAGTTGGCAGAGCGCCGGTCTGGCATTCCGGAGGTCGCACGTTCGAGTCCCGCCAATTTCTTTGTTTACTTTGAAATTGATTTATTTTTGGCAGTGTTTCTGAATATATAACAGTAGGCCTATACAAGACAAATTGAGTCTTTTTAAAGTAATAATAATAATAATTTAGAAGGCTAATCATCGTTACTCGCAGCTGGGGTGATGAATTGCGAAGGACGCGGCTACAACGTGGTCAAGCCGCTGGCACGTAAAGGCGCCCTCGTCAGCCGGCCACATCGGTTTTGTAATGCCGGTCTGGAAATCGAACCCGGACCACATTGGTGAGAGGCGAACGCGCGCTTTGCACATGCAGAAACCACCCATGCCTCAGTACACTAATACCCTGGCCCCCAAGCAATCATTGTAACCAATGCAATTGGTTGCATGGTAACCAATACATAACGACCAATATAATTGGTTGCATTAATATAACCAATTGTTAAATTACCAATATCAGATTGGTTAATTTAACCAATATTTTGGCTGTCCATTAATCTACCAATTAGATTAGTTAAATCAACCAATATATTGGTTATTTTTAACCAATCTGTTTTTAGAGTGCAAGTCATCCGGCCTCTGTAAATGGTAACTCACTTCACTTGTGATCTGACTATTTTGTTTTACATTGCAACAAGTAAATTACCAAGAAAAAGAAAACAATAAAGGAAATGCCCTACATCTCGAATACATGTACACAAATGTATAATGCGTCAAATGAGGTTCAGCCCCCTTAACACAAAATCCGCTGCTAGAGATGTTTTAATGTTGCCCCTCACTTAACCCTTCCCCGAACCAAAGAAACAAAAGAATAACGTACTAAATGTAGGACGAATTAAAAGCTCTAAAAGTAAACTTGTGCCCAAACATTTACCCTGTTCTTCGATGTGAAGATTATTTGGCGTTCACACAATTATTTTCCATGGTCTATTGAGGTATCTGCAGGGTTTGATGGGGAAGTTCAATGCAGGAGCAGATATCTTGATTGAGAAACTGAGTCACAAGGCTGACGGCAAGACAGAGGTCGCCATGTTGGATGAGTTAAGTCGCGCAACACTCGACATCATTGCAAAGGTACTAGTCGACAATCTGTCAACATTTCCCCAGCATATAACTTTAAGCCGGCCTCAGGTCGACCAGCGATTTGCTTGCACCGCGGTAAAATCCAGGCGTGACGTGTCTCTATTGTTCCTGCACGACACGGCTGTTTTTGTTTTATATGAAGCAAGTCTGGGACGGAGAGAACCCCCATCCCTTTTATGTTTTTAGGGGGCGCTTTTGGTATTAATAGTCTAAAGAGTGTATGGGGGACCGGGACTAAAGGGGAAAGTCTGTCGGTCCCATGTCTTGCTGGGTATAACTCTGTCAACCAAATGAAGCAGAATAAGTTTAAAAAAATGGATACTATATAGTTCATATACTGCAGCATTATGCGGTGCCGTCAATTAGCCACACTGGCAGTGCACTTTTACCTCATTGTACTCGGCCATATACCTTTATGTATCGAGCACAATAGCAATGCTCAGGTCGCAAAACTGAGAAATCTTGTGATTCTCTTGGAACAATTAGCATATCCACGCACAATAATGACAACTATCCTCATGTCAATCACAGTGCGACATCGATTCAACTGCTAAATACACTAGCCGTGTGACTTCTTTAACTATAAAAAAGCGTGTTGGTTTGTCAAATGACATTTCATGGCCACGCCAGCTGTTTGTTTAGGCGTTTTCGCCGCACGCTGATTGGCTACACGACTGCGATTGATTCCCGCCTGTTGGGGAAAATGTTTCTACTTTTGTGACTGCTAATTTTGTTTTAGCGTCGACTGATGCCCATCGTCTTAATATCTTCGAATAGTTTGTTCCCGACGATCGTAGCTCAGGCACAGCTTGATCCTGAAAAGTCAGTCGCAGACGGTTCTGTGTCATCGCAAGGTCTACCTGAGAGCACCTTTAAGCCCTGTTCGCACTGGACTTATTTGGGCAAACTAACCGAGCCAATGGGTAACTTGCCCATTTCAAGTCCAGTGCGAACAGCCTGGGTAACTTTCCTCACAGGTAACTTACCCACGCCGCGTGGGTAGTTTAACCAAGCCAAAGGTGCCCAGGAAGATTGACCAGGTCAGTTTAACCGAGCCAAAAAATCCAGTGCGGACGCGACGTCTCGGTTAAATCTTCCATCACCAAGTCGAAAATTTGAACGAAGAAAATACTGTTGAGAGCTAGCGTCGGTAACAGACGATCCGGTCGTCATGTCGCGGTCATAGGTGACGCAGGGCGCCCTCTTTATTGTTTTGGAGCCAGCTCGGTAAGTTTACCCATGGTCTCGGCAATTCTACCCGCGTCAATTAAATCTAAGTGCGGACGGTGGGAAGATTAACCCATCGGAATGTTACCCGGCGTCATGGTAAAGTTACCCAAAATGTTTATCCAGTGCGAACACGGCTTTAGACTCTTCGGGAATGTGTTTAACAGAACATGAAAGCTAGGGACACTGACCCCAAAATGGTATTTAATATACTTGGCTAATCTTTCAGCTTCCATCTCTTTGTTCAGAATATGTTATTATTCTTTCACGCACGATTGTTCCAACTCTTTTTTCTCCGGCAGGTCGCGTTTGGGATGGATCTTAACGTCATCCTTGACGACAACTCTCCCTTTGATAAGGCGGTGGCCAAGTGCTTTGCCGGTGCAGATATACAGCGAACTAATCCCATGTCAGAAGTAAGTATTATAACGCACATGAAGCGAGATATGAGACAAAGGGAACCCCACCCTTTAATTTGTGTGGTTATTGTGCTTGCGGAATGTTGGTGTTTCTCAGGAATTCTTTTTAGGATTTTAGGGGTGCGTTAGGTATTACAGTAGTCTAAAGAGTATATTATAGGTATGGGGTACTAAGGAGCAATACCTCTGTCTCATCTCGTACCGGGTATTATGATAAAGTGTGCAACCATCAATGTAATAGTCTAGTAGCCAGCTCCTGTAATCTGTCATTTCGTTTTATCCCTATAGAGGGAAAAGGTTTGGCACTTGTAAATGGAAGTATTCTAGAGTCTCTGGAGTATTCTAAGGCCGGGTGTATAGGCATCCAAGGTGGCAGCGAGGTTTAATTCTTTAATTCACCAATTTCACCAAATTCACCAATTTATCTAGGTACTCCAGCTTTAATACTCACATCCTCCAAATTTATATTTTGCAGGAACAAAGTATAGGCAGAGTCAAAATAAATTTAATTAAAGTTAATTTTCTCAGAAATAGAATAAGTGTGCCCACAATTTCCGGCTATTCGGAATAGATCATACAAGTTGCATCAATGTGGAGCTATATAAGCACTATGACAGTGTAAGAACTTGTTTTATCATTCCAAATCCCGTTCTGATGTGAATTGGACTGATAAGAAACAAAACCATCCTTGGACCATTGTTTTTAAATAGACACATAAATATGTTTTACTTTTGTTTAACTCGGCCTATACTCTGTTCCTACAAAATAGACATTTAGGGGATGTGAGTAGGAATGGTCAGGGTATCTTGAGAAACTGGTGAAGTACAGTACTTTGCTGCAACCTTGGATGCTGCACCCGGTCTTATAATACTCCATAAACACCCCCCTTTCTATATACAAGTGCTAAACCTTTCCCCTTTAGGGGTGAAACGGAAACAAAAAACAAGCTTCTTTTCAGACTAGCACAGGAGGATTCACTTTATCTCCGAAGAAACTAGCTTATAATAGGAACTGTTTTGTCATTTTAATGTCACTTTTCTTTAGAAATGTGGTTAAAACATTGTTGGTAGACTGCTAAATCTGCTGAAAAAAATCCCCATAAAGATAATTTGGCACACAGTCGGAGTATGTCGTGAACAAGATATTTGGCTATACAGGGCCATCAAATAGTTCTCTTTTGATCAAATAGAATAACAAGAAAAGGACAAATCTGCGATGTCCCTGTGGCCAAATATCTTTCTCATTATACTCGGACCGTGTGTTGAATTCCATGCTTGTATTATCAAATGCACAATCCCATCCTCTACCTGCCGTATAATAATATAATAATGTCGTGAAGAACCAACTAAGTAGTATATTTCCACCTAGTTGTTTGTATCATTTCTGGCTCCTTTGGAATGTTCCTCTTTCATTCATTGATGATCTTTTTGACCGACTTTAATGTATTGTGGGTTCTAGTTTGTAAAACTAAAGCTAAAGTAAGACTAATACTTGTGCAATACAAATCGAAATCGAAATAATATCTTGGATTTATATAGCGCTTTTCACACCCGAAGGGCATCTCAAATCGCTTCCAACATTATTACCCCTGGTCACTGGGCCATTTTCAATCCTTAAACCATCTCAGCTCCCTGGGGAGTATACAGCCTGTGCTGCAATATATGCGCTACTAGGCTAAATCAATCACAATAACCATCTCTGCCCTCACAGGTACCCATTTTACCCCTGGGTGGAGAGAAGCAAATATAGTTAAGTGTCTTGCTCAGGGACACAAGTGTCACGATACAACCGATAAAGGTCACGATAAATGACCGATACAACGTTTCAACTCGTGTTTACTTGATGTATAGTTCAGCCCGCTTCCAGCAGCTCGTAAACTAAGAAAAGAAGTTCGAGACAGCCTGAACTTTCTCCGGGAGACTGGCCGTCGGTGCATCGTGGAGAGACTTAAAGCCATAGAGAAAGACGAGGAGGTACCCAACGACATCTTGACCTGCATCTTGAACCAAGTTGATGGTTTCAAGGCAGAGAGTGCCATCGATCTTGAAGGACTGATCGATGAGTTTGTGACACTTTTTATCGCCGGTGAGGTGTCTGCTCTTTATGAAATTGGGTTTAAACAAAAAAATCATAATTGTTTACCGTACACAAAAGGTCAACCACAGTTATTATTATAGGTTTATTATTTAATTGATTGCCTGTCTGGTGTATCTCCACAGGTCAAGAGACAACTGCCAATCTTCTGAGTTTCACTTTAGTAGAGCTTGGTCATCACCCAGAGGTCATGCATAGGTACTGACAACATATTGTTTTTGGTACCTGGAAACTTAACAAAGTAGATTTTTTGGGAGGAATAGCTACAATAGCCTCTTTTTTATAAATTAAACAAAAAAGAACGTACATGTAGTTGGGGGTTTATCAAATTACTAAGGATTCGTGTGATACCTTATAAATAGAATACCTGAAGTATAATAATAATACAAAAAATACGCAAGCGTACCTCAACGTAAACTTTCACTATACCATGAGGCAAAAAACTACCTATACTAATGGATGGATAATCGTTATAAGAAGAAAAAAGTGATACTATGAAATCTCGATTTGGGCCAGTAGTTTTCGCTCCGAATCCCTATTTGTAAAGCGAAGTCAAAGGTCCCTTAATTTCGCCCAGACAACTAATGCTGGTCTCACACTGTGGCGAATATTCTTGAGAATATGAATATTTGAATTTCGCGGTGAATTCGCCCAAAAATTGCGATTGGATAGTGAATAGTTTCATCTCGGTCACCCGTCGGTCGTCCTCGGTCGTTGCCAACGCTTACGCATGCTTTACCAACATTACCAATGGCTTACCAATGCTTACTAAAATCGACGGCGAATGACCATCTTCATCATCACAACATTCGCTGGAATTTAGGAAGCGCTTCCTAAATTGACCAATCTTCGTAAGGAGATGAAGAATGACTTGTGAACGTTCCGAATTTGTTACCAACGCTTACGAAGACACGGCGAATGTTGCGAAGTTTGAGCGATTGTCAAATATTTCCATTTGTAGGCACATTCGCTAGCATATTCGCCACAGTGTGGGAGCAGCATTAACCATGTCATGTTAAATTCGCGGGCGCGGTTTAGATATTTCTCGGTGAGGACCTCTGACTTCGCTTCACAAAATAGTGTCCGAGCTGAAACTGCTGGCCCAAATTGAGTTATATCTTGTCGCACGTATATCGTTTTTCTTTCAAAAGGATACTCATTAACTGGTATAGGTAGTTTTAGCCTCAGTGTATTGGAAGTATCGTTGCCCGGTTTCTGGGGTGTTTTTTTGTGCCACCGTGTATAATTCCGGTAGGTCGTTGTTATACCCAAATTCGAGCTTCGGACAATGTCCCTTTTCCTGTTTCTATTTTTGCTTCGGATGTAACACTTGCACATGCAGACTGAAAACTGAAGTGGAGGCAGTCTTTGGAGACAAGGACTTTCTAGACTATGCAGACATCAGTAAGCTAACCTACATGATGCAGGTCAGCAAATTTAATTTGCACCACATTAAAGCATGTGTAAATTTGATATTTAATGCAATCTATTAATTGGTTCCGAATGCCTTGTTCAATTGAGTTTTGAAGGTGTGATTATGTGTTTTGTGGTGTTTGAACGTTATGAAATTTGATGCATGTTTTGTTACTCTGGGGTTATTCATCAGATGCATAATCCAGCTCTTGTCAGAAATATAATGCCGTAACTTCCTTTTTTCTCACACTTTACACATATTAAATCATTCACATGTTCATTTAACCGAGTGCTTGAAAGGTATATAACCATTATTTATTTGTTACACTCTTCAAAGGTTTTTAAAGAAAGTCTTCGCTTGTGGCCTCCAGTAGCAGGTACATCTAGAGATTTGGCGTGTGATGTCACGGTCAAAGGTTACAAGTTGCCAAAAGGAACTACTGTATTTGTGAGTCCTTTTTTATATTAGTATCGTCGCATCATGTTTGTTATGCGCTATAGATGATTTGCCATCTGTTTACATCTGTATTTAAATGTGCCCGGTAGTATGCGCACGCATCATGTTTTACATACATTTTGTTAAGAGATGACATCAGAGGTCACATAATTCAAAGGCGATCTGACCTGCGACGTCACTCTAAAAGCAAATTTTATGTAAAACACGACGTGTGCGCATACTGCCAGGAACATTTGAATACAGATGTAAACACGTGACGTCAGAGGGTACCTCGTCTATAGGGTGCAATAATACATGCTTACGATTTACCACAGGTCCATGAGCTTTAATGTGACCTTTCAGTAAACCACTTCAGACTCCCAATTTTTGACAATTATAATTTGTTTTCTTTTATAGATGAGCACATACGTAATGGCAAGAATGGAGGAGTACTTCCATGACCCATTGCAGTTTGAGCCCGACCGCTTCAAGACCAGTGATGATAAGTAAGTATATTGTCACGTGAAAGATTTATGAGCGCGACTGACAGTCTATAGGGTGTTGTATAAATCGAAAAGGTCCCTCAATAAGCCGATTCACTATTGCAACTGCGCATGTCCGTCACATGACCTAACGACTGCTGTACATGCATACACCAATGCCTATAACTCTACCTTTTTTCCTGATACGTAAATAATTCTTTAGTGAGCTTAATGGTTTATCTTTTCTAATGTAAGATCTTCCATTCTACTTAAAAAACAAAACAGAAATATCGCACGTTATGCCCAGAAATTGCCGCACTATTGTTAGTTTTCTGCAAGGGAGTTAATACGTTACCACTGACAACGCGATTTGTTTATCTCCCGTGACCTTTGACCATACCCAGCATGCCTTGCGCCGCGGAAATAGTGAATCGGCTTATTAAGGATCTTGGCACCATAATGTACACGGTCATTGTGACGAATATTGAGGAATTTGTACGATACGCTATCAAGGAATTATATATGGTCATATTTCTGTGATTACCACGCAACATTTAATATTGGCTTTCGCAAACCCCCTTTCATTGTATATGGTGCATGCACGGGTTAAATATGTAAACAGTAAAGACAACTGCACGGCTGGCTCTGAGACTAGTTTTGACTGGGTGTTTCTAGCTAGCTGACGGTCTTGCTTGCTTGTTAACTTTCCATTGCTATCCAATGTTATATCTTATAATTATATCATTTATATTGCTCTTCTTGCAGACCGCATTATGCTTACTTTCCGTTCTCGTTGGGTAGTCGCAATTGCATCGGTAAGCAGTTTGCATTGGTAAGTACGATTTGCTTTTGTTATTAATAAATTGTGATTTAGTATCTTTAGTATCTTCATCCAGTTCTCATGCAGATTCTGATGTACTGATGTTACTGTGAAAAAGCATAGCGAGTATCGTGCTCTTCCAAAACAGACGCAATATGAACATAATTCATGTGCAACCAGCGGAGCTACAATAGCTGTAGGACTGTACTGCCAAGTGCCAAGTCGTCAGCTTAATTTTGTTTGTATTAAGATATATTTGCTTACAAATCACAATAAAAATGAGTTATTCATGACTGTTTTTATTTGTCATTGAATGGGTGTATATTAATCACTCTATATTGTTGCATGCGTCCTACAATCTTACCACATCTTGATAACAAATGTTTTACCCGACTATAACCGTTTTTTATCGCTAAGAGAAGGGGTTCGCCCCGGTGTTTCCTACTGGTTTCTTCAGGCTTACGAGCTACAGTGCCTTGGGCGCTTTTGAGGAATCCTCGGTTTCATTTCCGAAAAGAAA
Source organism: Crossaster papposus (assembly GCA_037893245.1). Taxonomy (NCBI): domain Eukaryota; kingdom Metazoa; phylum Echinodermata; class Asteroidea; order Velatida; family Solasteridae; genus Crossaster; species Crossaster papposus. The sequence continues at coordinate 515,605 of JBAIAA010000496.1, read as the reverse complement.
TAATAATAATAATAATTTCGTATTTGTCAGGTTGAGGCTCGTGTTCTGCTGGCCAAACTGCTGCACAGGTTCAACTTTGACCTTGTTCCAGGACAGGGACACGGGGTACTTGATGAGATCACGCTGAAACCTGCGGGTAGATGCCGGAACTACCTAACACCTGTGGAATAGAAGATACAAAATATCACGGAGTTATTCACCCATGTCTGGGGGTTTTCAGTGTTTTCATGAGTCTTTTTTTAGACGAGTGATAATTTAACGTTATTACAATTACAACATTGTGCTTTTGCTGTAATTTTCAGAAATGGATAGATTTTTGTTTTGATTTTTTTTTGTTTTTTTGGGGGGGTCATATTGTATAGCAAATGTTACACTGACTTGTTTGAAGGTTTGTGTTTGTAGATGCTAGAAAAACCAAGAAAAACAATCATGTTCTTGACAAGTCTGATTATATCTGACCCAACTTAATATGAAACAGAGCAATTTACAAGGGTCTGGAATTGTACGGTCAGGGAACCAGTTTAGCTGGCTTGTACCTGTTCATATCTGCCCGGTAACTAAAAATGGTAACTTGGGGGTATTATTTGAAAGAAGCTGTAGTTTTGTCCAACGCTAGTCGGCCGACCATTGTTGGAAGTTGATATAAAAATACGACTTTTCTTGAAAGAAACCGCAGGTTCTATAATGCTTTAGAAAATGTTATTGAAGTAATGATGATTAAGTATAATCGCCAAAATAAACTTTTCAACATATAAAAATAAAATATATACCCAAATATGGGAATAAACATATTACACGGCAGGGATTAACGATTTATGCAAATTAGACATATTTCCACCACTTGGATTTGTGTAGACTTTTAGTATGTAATTCTAGGGACCTTATAGAAGTGCACTGTGGTGAAACAAAATTTGTTGCAATTTTTTTGAGGTCAACAAAACAAAATTATGTATTTTGCCTGGACTATAGGTGTAGCTATGTGACACACGATATTTGACGTTATACAAGGCGGTGAAAACTCGTGTGCCACGACATACCGTGCGTTTTTTGACGTCTTTTTAACAACTCAAAACCCGACGTTAAGCTGTGGTCGACTGCTGACTTTAAAAATTGGATTTCGTTATTATGTCATTATGGTTTCAGCCAATGTTACGTCCAACGTTGACGTCTTTTTAACAAATACAACAATGACGTAGAATTACGGTTCGATCGCTATTAATTTTATACCCAGCAGGATATGGGACTGACTCCCCAATAGTCCCCCATATCTATACTCTTTACGCACCTCCCCTAAAAAACCTTAACAAAATTCCTGAGAAACCACAACATTCCACCAGCACAATGATCACCACAAAGGAAGTGGGTTATCTCCGTCTCATGTCTGGCTTCACATGGACGTATTACAACAACAAAGGAAAAGTTCGGTATGTATCGGACACGCATGAATAGCTAAGGCGATCACACGGGTATGGGTGCGATCTCAAGCCTATTGGAATGCAGAGTATAGACCTGGGGCTAGTCTTGTCCTCGGAATTTTCCGGGTTCACGTGACGCTTGCGCCAAGACCAAGATAGGGGATGAAACCACTGACCTCTATACATGGACAGATCATCATTGTTTCATTTTGAAGTCGGCATGCGGAGAAGTGCAACATGGCGGACCCACGACGTGACTCTGTGAGCCAATGAAATGTCCAGGTGTTGGTACGATACGTATTACGTAATGTTTATAAATACAAAATGTACAGAATAAATCCGCTGACCTCCACACCTGGACATTTCATTGGCTCACAGCAGTGACGTCTCGGGTCCGCCATGTTGCACTTCCAGTTCGCGCCGACTTCAAGTGTTGGCACAGCAGAATATGGACAATGGTCCGTCCAGGTGTAGAGGTCAGTGGATGAAACCTACGAATCTGGCGATAATTAAGGGCGCCCTCAATAAGCCCAGATAATACGGACGGCGCGCCGCGGAACAAATGAACGGGCTAGCTTGGTCTTGACCAAGACTAACCTGGGGCCGGTTGCACCAACGGTCTTAAGTGCTGTACTAAAGTTACGAACGAAAATGGGTTGCACCATCGATGTCTTACGACATGTACTAACTTCCTTGCTGTACGCATTCTGACTTACGCGTGTGGTGTAAGACAACTTTCGTGCAACCGAAAGAAATTATCACACAACTGTTGCACCATCACAACTTACACATTAGTAGGACATGGATTTACGACATGAAATTACGTCTAGTGGGGTGTGACTTAAATAGTTTAGGGTAGCCATTTGCAGCAATATGTTCGGGTTGAAGTGCAGTGTCAATTGTAATTTGTTAATGGACATATTGCAAACAATACTTCTGCATGTTTGAACACGTACATTCGGGTGTAAAAAAAATTAAATAGAAAATCGCAGTTTTTATTCAAAACTAAACATTTTCGAAAGACCAAATAGCATCACATTAGACGAGTTTTCGTAAAACACGAAAATCGTGTTAAAAACGATTAGGCAATAAGTTATCAAACAAATCTTTCAAAAAATCAGTAGCTGAGGGTGAAGAACAACCATACAGCGATTTTAAAAGATGTTGGAAGACTGCACGTGGGATTAACTATTTAGATTTTGTTTAAATGCTCCAATTGTTTCTACCAAAACAATACAACAAAAATAGCAGGGTCAAACAAAGTAGGGTCGAACAAAGTGAAATTGTTCAAACTACAACTCGGAATTGTTGTAATCGACACGGAACACGCACTAGTGACCAAATTTGTAGGAAAAAAATGAAAAATATTTGGCTCACTCCAATATATGTATCTATATATATTTTTACGGGGATATAAGGTATACATTTTATTGACTTGCAAAAAAATTGCCATTAATATTTCGGTGGAAAAGTGTTCACTTGTTCCCAATTTTAAATACAAAATCTGACAATGCAAATAAAGTTTTTAGTCTTAATTTTAATTATTAATTAAAACCTCATTTGTATTTGAATTCAACAGCTTCCAATAGTATTCCATGCGCATGCATATTTTCTGATAGCATGGATCAATTTTGGTAATTCTTTTTTCGAAATAAGTGAGAGAACATGCTCGTTGTTGACATGCTTGACTGGTGTATCAAATTTGATTGCTTTTTAAGACAAATTAAACATATTTGATTGAAAACATGCTGTGTACAGTTGCCTTATCTAATTTCGGGATTGTGACCTGCGTCGCGACGCATCGGTCCCAATACAGTTATAATTATACACTAGGACATGTCCTACGGCGTGTCGTAAGATATGCATTTTTATGACAGGCCTAAAAGCTTTTGGTGCAACCGCAGTTACGACATGTCTTAGGGTTGTCCTAAATTTCTTATCTTACGACAAGCACGTAGGACATGTTTGGTGCAACCGGCCCCTGGCCCAATATTCATAAAAGCCTACTAAATTAGCAGCCAACTAGGCCTCGACAGCCTGTTAAATCCATAGTTTGCTGCTCCGTGGTTACTAACTAATTGTGTATTCATAAAACCTTGCTAAGAATGTTGCCAGCTACTTGGCAGCTAGATATTTTAAGCACGCAGCCGAGGACATTGTGCAGTTCCTAAAAAAACAAAAAACGGAAAATCATAATTTGCATGTCAATAGGGTATGGTGATGTTTTGGATGGGTCAAATGACTTTTAGGAACAGCAGTAAGTCTGATACGAGGCCTATAATGCGTGCATTGAAATCTAAACATTGGCAGATCTATAAAAAAAATATCCTCTCAAAACTCAAATCTGAATCCAAGAATTATGTTATCCAATGTAACAAGTCCCGTGACAAACGATTTAGTTGCCAACTATATAGTGACAACCCAGATCAACTAACGTTAGCAGCTAACTTAGCAACCAACTAAGCCTAGCAGAGTTTTATGAATATCACTTATCTTCCAACTAGGATTGGATGTCAACTAGAGGCCATTTTAGCAGCCAACTTGGCTTAGCAGGCTTTTATGAATATTGGCCCTGTTGACCAGGGCCCATATTCATAAAAGCCTGCTAAGTTAGCTGGCAACTAGGCCCTAGTTGGATGCTAAAATGCTTGGTTACCAACTTACTAACAGGCAGCTAAATTGTTATTCATAAAACCTCGCTAAGAACCCTGCTAACTAGTTGCCAGCTAGGAAAATGCAGTTAACTGCTAAATTAGGTGTTTTGGGCGTAATGTTTTTTTCCGTAATGCAATAACAATAGATACAGTAGAATGATAGAATTGTCCTACATACCGACTGTTGATAAGCCCTATACTGCATGCAATGAAATATCTACGTTGAAACGTATAGGCCAATAATACACTGTTTTTCATTGTTTTTTCAATATGTTTTTCATTTTCTCAAACCGAACGAAATACATTTCGGTTATTACCTTGCGGCAACTACAGGAGAAAGAAGTAAATAAAGCACTATAACACAAATTTACACAATGAATAATTGATAGTTGCCTTTTTGTTCATCCGATCACAAATTGCTTTAATTGCAGTCTTAGGAAGCACTTTTGTGCGTCCACAAAGTCCATTTCTTTAGATGAGTATAACAACTCTATACATATATAATTTATTGATCAAACATCTTGTTTGAAACATAGTATAATTAAAACTTGTTTAAATAAATAATGTTCTGTAACTAAAATGTTATGTTTGGGTTAAGATCCTCATTAGAACCTATTGCAATCAACATTGCTCTTGATCTTGGTCCATTGTACTCTCCATTGTAGTCTTTATGCAGCGGTTGCACTTGGACCTCTGCAATGTCTTCACCATATGGCTCATTTCTCTCTATTGCAATGTTATGCAAAACAGCAGTTGCAGCTATAACTCTGCAGGTGGACTCTGGGTTATCATTCGACTTTGCAAGTGTAATAGATGGAATCTACGTTTCCACCTTCCAATTGTCTGTTCGACCAACACCCTTGTACCTTTTTGTGCTGCGTTATTAGCGACGTTCTTGAGCAGTTTGCACATTCAAGAGTGGTGTCATTAACCAGTTGCGGCGTGGATACGCACTGTCACCAAAAATACAACGACGGACTATTACATCTTCCATAATGTCCCACACTTTGTTCTCATTTGGGAATTTCACGAAGTCGTCTATTTTCCTACATAGTGCATTGGTCACCCGATGAATCGCTCGGCAGGCTGTGGGCTGGGACACTTGGATTGGATCTCCTACAAGCGTATGGAAGGTTCCTGATGCATAATACTGCAGTGCAATTAGGACTTGCTCATAGATACCTTAACTCAACCATATTTCGATCCTACAAAAAGATTTGTGTAGATTTGTGATATATTTTTCTCTATTAGACTATTAGAGTGACATACCGTTCCTCCCTATCATCAACATTCAATAATACATTCACCACATATTTCAGATTCAGAATACGCTGGAAACATATTTCCCCTGGCATGAAAATATTACCTTTGTACGGCCTAATTAAGATTAAATTCAAGTATATGTGTAGGTGTGGTTCATAATACTCTATGTAAAACCTGTTTTGATTGGTTGATTCTCTGACGCAGTTTCTGAATTTGTCCCCTACCTATTTTTAAAACATCTGTACCTATAGGCCTAAATACTAGTACAAACTAATTGATATTTAATTACTTTTTAGGGTTATGTATACCGCAAAATAAAGCATATTTTAGATTCCTTAGCGTTTGAAGAATAAGAATTGGGAACAATTAGAAATTGAATGTTCTAAGGAATTTCACCTTCAAAAGGTGATTTGTATACCTTAACTCAACCATATTTCGATCCTATCTCAAGAGTTGACCTCATCACCCACTCTCAAAGCATAGGTCTGCCTCATTTGTCGTGTTTACTTGTCCAGTTACAGAGATATTTGAGAAAAACGATTTGTTTCTAATGGCGGCGGATAATTTGCATATTTAGGAGTAGGGTTACCACTAATTACTTTATAAATGCATTTATCACACTCCCTGGCCTTCAAAACGTAGGTATAGACAATTTATTTTTACCTGCCTGGTTACAGAGTTGTTGCAGAAAATGATTCAAAAAGTGTCTAAAATTGGCAATTTGGCGGTTATGCAAATTATGCAAATTAGACGGTTAAAAACTCAAAATTTTGCTTGAAAACCGGGTTTATCGGATTCAGCATACCTGAATTATTATAAAAAGTCTGTTTCCCAACTTTTACCCAAAAATGCCCCTTGATCCTTTATGCAAGGCCTTTTTTTTAGAAATCCCACTAGACTATTAGAGTGACATACCGTTCCTCCCTCAACATTCAATAATAAATTCACCACATATTTCAGATTCAGGGTACGCTGGAAACATATTTCCCCTGTCATGAAAATATTACCTTGGTACGGCCTACTTACTAAATGCCTGTCTAAACAATTCAATATGATTACTTACTGTTTACTCTAAATTCTGCCTCCACGCTCTAGCCAATCGTAATCAGTAAACATGGATTTCCATCAAGGATTCCCGGAAAACACAAATTATTTTGTGTGCACCAGATAATTTTTTTTGTTAATGTCCCTTCAGGGGCTCCGTACTTACTGGACTCCCCCCCCCAAAAAAAAAATGCGACGCCTAAAAAAAAAATGCGACGCCGAAAAAAAAAATGCGACGCCGAAAAAAAAAATGCGACGCCAAAAAAAAAAAATTAATAAAAAAATAAAAATTTACAAAAAAATAAAAAAAATCTTTAAAAAAATAAAAATATTCTAAAAAAAATAAAAAAATCTTTAAAAAAAAATAAAAAATCTTACCAAAAAAAAAAAAATTAAAAAAAAAAAAAAAATTACACTAAAAAAAAAAAAAAAAAGACACTAAAAAAAAAAAAAATTACGCTAAAAAAAAATATTTAACGCCGGATTTTTTTTTCAATCGTTGGCACATATAGAACACCATAGTTCCTCCCTATCCTCAACACTCCCGCCGCCGCCGCCCGCCCGCCGGGCCCCCGCCGCCTTCGAATTTCTTCCATTTAAAACTCTCTCAAAATTCCACATCCTTTTCGGAGAGGAGATTAATGGGAACATGTCTCCTATGGGGATAAGTATCAGTCTAATCACTCAATGCCTCATAAAACATGCCAGTTGTGATATGACAACAGTCAACCAACGTCACCAACAGGTGGTCAGTAGGGGAATGCCCAACTGACCACGCTCCGACTGGGTCAGCTAAGGTCAAGCTATAAGTACTCCTCTGAGAGTTTCTGCAGAAACCTGGAGGGCAATTATTATATGTATAGCCCACACTGTACACAATGTACATGTACATGTAGGTCATAGCATTATGGTATGCACAGATACAGGAAGGATTTGTGCACACACATTTTGATCGTATATATAGCTATTCCTGCATTGTACTAGAGTGCAGTGTAGTACTGTGAGTCTAGATTCAGATTATACACACCCCAAATATGCAGAGAAAGTTTAAACTTTATATTGTTTTTTCAACACAGTGAAAGGGAATGCTGATTTCTATTTGTTTTTATTCAATGGACACAAGTAAAGTCCCCCAACCCATTTTTTTTATATTTTTTTTTTGGGGGGGGGGGGGGGGGTGTGGGGGGAATTATATAAATATATAAATTGTTTCCCCCTTCTTTGTTGGTGCACCCTATTCAAAATGTTTTAATTTGTGGTTGTCCCCATTTTTACAACCGTATGATCCATTTTATCCAAGGTGTGTTTGTATAGGGAAACAAATAGTAATAACGATCAGGGCGCAAAATAACATTAAAAAAGCATTTTGTTCCCATTCAACTGAATGCTTCTTGATTTTTTTATTTGCAACAATAAACTGTTTGCGCAGCTATACACAAAATCAAAGATGTGGCAAATTTAATTATGCAAGCACATGTAACACATTAAGCAGTTTTGCTAACATGTACAACCATATTAAAATTATTTTTTTCTTTGGCAAAATGTTCAAGTTTGAAGGGCTGTGAGTGTGAGGCTATTTCACAAATCAAGAACTTGCACAACAACTGAGGTATTTGAAACAGGGACCAGGGTCTCTGATGAAAGTTAAGAAATTGTTGCTTCACGTGTTGTTTATTTGCACTCAACTAAGTTAACCAATAAAAGCAAACACTAACAGGTTTGTTAACAGAAGGCCTAACGGTAGAGTTCTAAAAGAAAATAAAAAATTAAAGCAGCCCAAAACACGGACAAAATCAAAGCGTACGCAAATAAAATTTCAATGCTGAAGTAAAAACTTTATTTAAACTATTACTACATGCAATTGTACAAAGATGCTCGAAATTCACAATAAAAACATGGTGTTTTTTCTTTCAATGAATTTTCTAAGATTGTGTTGTGTTTAAACGAATAAAATAACTTGTTTGCATTTTGAATTTGTAAAAATCACATAATACATACATGTCTGGCTGTGCATTAATTTTTGGGCCAGTTTGCATGCACTGATCCATGGTATAATATCCAAAATGAAGTCTTACAAAAATAGCAATTTGGCAAACTGTTAAGAAAATAAGGCTGCAGCTAGGAAAAGGCTTCCTAGTTGCACGTACTAGAGTAAAGGAAAGCTGACAATTGAAAAGAACCATAATACAGTGAAATCTCGCTAAGTCAAACTAAAGTCAAACCGAGAATCCATTCCCTAATAGTTGTATAACAATGATACAACTTCTCTTAACTCAAAACTCTGTTTAACTCAAATTTCGAGCTCGTTCCCTTGAGATTTGACTTATCAAGATTTTACTGTACTTTTGTAAAATGATACATACAAAACACACTTGAATTTTTGTAAGACTAATATCTGTCTGAGCTACGTGGTAATACTCTCTGGTATAATGAAACGTTAATACAATGTAGTAAATATACTTTGAAACAAAGTACGTATAGATTCTAAGCAGAACATTTGATACACAAAACTTCCAAACCGAAGCAAATATAAATCACTGACTGAAAGAGTCTTGTATTTGTAAAATACTTTGCTAGAATGAGCACGATAAACTGTAAGATTCATTGGGGCCTTTTTGTAGAACAAGAAGTCTACATAAACATTTTGCACTTGTCTTACATATACTCCAAGCAACAAAATCGTAATTGCATTAACAATATTCTGCAATATTTCATATGGAAAATCGATTTTGTTGATTCCATGACAATTAGCGCAGAAACCCAGAAAAGTAATACATGTAGATGCATTCCGATCTCTGTCCTTTTCAAAAGATCATGGTGTTTTTATCAGAACAAATTCTCGAAGAATATTCACAAATAAATATTGTATTTTCATTTCAAACAATTCAAGTCTGCATGTGCTTGTACAAACCATGTGGCGCTGTATAACGTCCATAATTCCAAATGTTAGTTACACTTAATTTACTTGTTATTCCTAATTTGAAATTAAAGAGTCTTATATAAAGGATCAAGAGTCGAGTTGTAATCATCCACTGTAGTTTTTTGCTTTTTCTGTTCGACGCTCAGCCTCTTTTTCTCTTTCCACATTTCCACATATTTGTGTTTTTCAACATCAGGCAGCCCTGAATACTCTTTGCAGAAATGGCCAAATAACTTTGCTTGTTCAGGGAATGAAACCTTGTGAGTACTTAAATGATGCTTCCTCTTTAAGTTTGCGTAAAATAACACAACATTTTTTTCAGCATTGAGATTGTTAGTAGACTGTTTTGATTTGCATGTATTTTTTTTTTTTTTTTTAATAAGGCTTATCATACGGGTTTTCTTACAGAAATGTTTGTCATGAAGTGTTGGTTGCTGATTAATTTTTCCTGAGTAGTCTGTTAGGTCCGGCATGTAATTGTCTTTGCAAAGTCGGGTGTTACTTTCAATACTGTCGAAGATGAATTTGTATTCTACAACCAGATATCTTCGTTGTATGGCCTCTCTTACAATATCTGGAATTTTCTTGCTCATTGACAAGGACATGGTAAATTTTTGTTGACCGTCCCTTAGTGTTGCCTGGTAAGGCATTGCTAACTTTGCCACCAAGAGAAACTATTTTTTGCTGAAGTGTCTCCTGAGTCCATTTCTTCCCAGCTTGTTTAGAGACGGCACCAACTAAAACAAATGTGACACCTGAAAAAAGCCCTTCATTTGATGGAAACTCTGCTTTTGATGGGTGTAAAATTGAATGGATGTTGTCAACAACCTCAACTTTGTCCACTCTCTGTAGAGATGAGTTGTATTTGGCTGCGAACAACTTTCGAGTAATATAACCCCGAAATACCGCTTGTATCAAGCAAGCAGCGACATGTTTCCTAACATACAAGCCATATGCTTCTCCAATTGTTTTTTCTGGTGAACACGTGATTTGATATGATAATTTTCTATACATGGTTGATAACAGAGAGAGTAATGGGTCGATCTTTGTTTTGCCTCCATGTCTAGTTGTGTGTTGAAAATAATGGCGACTATGATCATAGTTGAGGTGTTCTCCACCCTCAGTTTGAAAACGTGACATGGGAAAATCAGCCTGGTCCATGAAATATCTTGCATAATCGATAAACTTAATCATGTATGGGGTAATGTTTTTCCAGGTATAACGCTTACAGAGCAATTGATAGAAACACTCTGCATGTTTCTTATAAAGCCACTTTGTTTGCGTACTGTAGCCCCATGTATAATCTTCCGTATGTAAAGAGCCTGGAAGTTTTCCTCGTAACAATTGTGGTTCTGGATCTGTCTTTAAAATGTCATACATTACATAAATGCAGTTCCAGATTTTTACAACCAAATCATACTCTGTAAAGCTGGCTGGAACATCAATGTATGATCTGATGTTATCTGGAAGAGTGTTTGCTATTATTCGGTTCGGGACAACATTTTTCATAACATGTGGAAAATCGCTTTCTCTCCCAAGCGGAGCAGGGGCAACTATACCTAATGCATGATCTTTGTTGAGACTATAAATGGGTTCTTGTTTTCCGCTTTTATCAAAATGAATTTGAAAATTGCCTTGTCGTATACCCCTTTTGTTGATATTTGAAACTAAATTGTCGATAAGTTGCTTCGTTGAAGATGTGCTTTGTTTTAGCTGTTGTGCCTTGTGTCCTTCGGACATTATTTTTTCGACTTCCAAGTTTAACAACTTTTCTACTACCCTGGTCAAACCATGCATCGTGTCAAATACAATCTGCTTAACAGGTATAAATGGCACCAGTGACTCCTCGTGTACTCTGTCGACACGTACATCTAAATCAGTCCTTAAACCATTTGACGCAACTTCAGACTTTTGTGCTTTTCCTGCTAAGTGATAAAAATTCCACCCAAACTCTGAGACAGGACTGAGTTGTTTGGACCCATCAAGGATTTTGATGATGAACATTTCGTCCCCACTGAGATAATATTTGTTTGTGCTTGTGGCTGCTGCCATCCTATTCATGAATTTATCTTTACCCAAATTCATTTCAAGATTATCTCTCGAATCACTCTCATAGAATATCGAAAATGGGTACGTATGGTCAGGGCTTTGGTAAGGTATTTTGTGAAGAAACAAATCGTTATTTAAAAAGGACAATGTAAGAAATGTACTGTGTCTGCCCCCAATTTCACGTCCATCTCCCCATAGTCTGATACTTAATTCTCCAGTGAGAAAAGGGTATCTAAATAACAACACATCCAAAAGACGAGTTGGATCAATAAACCATCCAGTAGCAGTCCGTCTAGGTAAAAAAACTGCATTAAATTCAGACTTGTATCGGTTTTTGGTGTTTTTCTCTTGAAGAAAGGAAGGCAGAATTCCTGGTATTTGTTTTCTCATTTCTGCCATGAGCCTAGTGCCACTAAACGTATCATAAATGTGAATTGTGTCTTCTGGACGTATTGGATGTATATATCTGTACATTTCGTGAATGCACTCCTGTGCCAGTGGTTGTTTGTGGCTTTGCATTTTATGAGTTTGTTTCATAATGTAAAGCAAATCTTCCTTGGACAATCCATCAAAATGACCTGTCAAATCATCACCACTGTTTGCTTTTGGGTTGTTTTGTGTAAAAGAGTTTACCAAGGTGTCCAAAAACTCTGTTTTATTGCCCAAAAATTGCTTGTTAACTATGTCTTCCAGCGAAATGTTCATATGATTTCCAGGTTTTGTCTCTATTTGAGCTTTGGCAAGTTTCCCTATTTCTGTTGTTATTTCCGTATTTGCTGTTGATTTTCTCAGATTATTTCCAATTTTTAACTTAGTTAATAAAATGACAAGCCCTTCTATGTTTACAAATGTTCTTTTGTGTCTTTTTCTACAAGTATCAAATGATGTATTTGGATCTTGTCCGTGCTTTTTTAAACACAAATCTATATACTTCCATGAGTTCTTCTTAATGTGCTCGTAAAAGCCAACATATTTAAAAAGTTGTTCAAATGCCACATATATCTCACCATGGAGCAAACTATATGGAACAGACAATCCACATAATGTGATGTAGCCATCAACATTCAAACTGTCGTCAGTCTTGTCTGTCGGGTCAGCAACTTTGTTTGAATTTGAAGAATCACATGTAACAGCGACTGATGGTTTATCTTGTACAATTTCGAGGATTGCGTATTCTACAATCTCTTTTTTTGCTCGATTGTAGAAAGCTTTGTGCCTCAAAATAGTTAACAGGGCATCTTTAAGAATCCATGATCGCTTATTTCCCTGTATCAAAAAAGCTGCTGGACCATTAGAAAATTGTGTTTCTAAAATCCCATCAAGTTTCGAATATCCCTTATTTATTTCTATCCCAGCGATTTTAAGAATATTTGGACAGGGAAAGTAGATTTTGTCTTCGTACAATGCATAACCAACCACTTGCCCTAATATATTGATGTAGCCTTTCGAAACCGAAGATCTCCCTTTCTTTGTGTAATCTTGACCAGGGCATTCTCTACAACAATCCGATTGATCTTTTTTGTGTTCTGTTCTGTTTCTCTTTAATGTCTGTCTATTTTCTTTACCAGCAAACGAATTAGGAGTTTGACTAACTCTTCTAGGAGGTGATACATTAACACTTATTGGGTTGAGAGGAGCCCTCATCATTTCAGGTTCATCAGATTTTGTCAGAGTGGGATCTGAAGTAGGGTTATCATTGGCTTCACAGACAGGAGACTCTGGTAAACCATCGTCAACACCACATGGTTGTGAATTTGCATTTATTGTTTCAGACAATGAATTTTGATTTTCATCAGAGACCGTTCCCATAGCAGAAGGACTGACTGGTTGTTTGGGTGTTTCACCAAACACGTCTTTGCTTGTATCTGCTTTTTTGATGGGGCTACATGGAGGCACAAACAAATTTTGATTTTTATCAGAGACCGTTCCCATAGCAGAAGGACTGACTGGTTGTTTGTGTGTTTCACCAAACACGTCTTTGCTTGTATCTGCTTTTTTGATGGGGCTACATGGAGGCACAAACAAATTTTGATTTTTATCAGAGACCGTTTCCATAGCAGAAGGACTGACTGGTTGTTTGTGTGTTTCACCAAACACGTCTTTGCTTGTATCTGCTTTTTTGATGGGGCTACATGGAGGCACAAACAAATTTTGATTTTTATCAGAGACCGTTTCCATAGCAGAAGGACTGACTGGTTGTTTGTGTGTTTCACCAAACACGTCTTTGCTTGTATCTGCTTTTTTGATGGGGCTACATGGAGGCACAAACAAATCATTATTACTGAAGTCTGACAAACCATAAGCTTGTTTACCGAAATGACAATGTTCTTTTCCCTTTATTGGGGTAGAAGTGCTTCTTTGGTTAATGAACGTTTGTTCATCAGATACTGTATTATCAGCAGGTACATGTACATGTGGTGTATGTACTTTGGCATATATTAGTATGTGAACGCCATCGTGGGTGTGATTCAGAGTAGTGCGTGTGCCGTTTTGGAAGCACTTCTGTAAAGCTATCAACTCTGCAGGTTTTCCTTTTTGAGAAACGACAGATGCATATGTTTGTTTCATGGTAGTTAACTGTTCCTGTTGTGATATAGCTGCCCCAAATGAGGGATAGAAGTTAACATTGTCTCTTAGGTCATCTAAAACTACGTAACTGTCATCAATTTTAACAACTGAATAGAAATGACCAGGTTTCATTAATACAGCAGCCGTCAGTATGTACTGTCTTCCCTGAACAGTAACATATTCATCTACAACGATGTTAGGTGTTTGTTGATGTTTACCATTCTTATCTAGACCTAATGTTACCATGAGAAAATTTGGCATGTCATACAGCTCCTCATTATCAGCACTAGTCAGAGCTAAAGGCATACAGCAAAAGTTGCACGGAGTATCTTTACACAAATGTTTGGCTGCTCGGTAAACTATTTGGTTAAGACCATCAGCAAAATTGCCAGCATGGTTTGCATTCACTGTCTGATCATAATAAAGAACAGGTCCAATTGTGCTTGAAACTGCAGAATTGTTACTGCAAGTCTCACAAGTACCATACCCATTAAAAGTTGCAAGGAACTTTTTACTTCTGTCTCCAAACAGTTCAAAAGCCTGGAGAATTTCGGCATCAGACCGACCTCTAGGTGTGTACCCCTGAACATTTTGGGAAAGGTAATTCCACACTTCTTCCCGAATTTCACAGGATGGGCCCATTGTATCACGAAACTGACACACTTCAATCAGTCTCTCCAGGAGTGGATTTCCACCACTCACTTTGCAGTGTGGGTCAAAATGATAGATGCCAAAATAATACACTTCCAGAAGAGCATCTACACCACATGTGGCGTTCAGTACACCATGGTCATGACGATTGCAATGCAATGCATTTTTAAAATGCTTTACAGTTATCTTTGATTCACTTTCAGTTACAACATAATCCATAGTAAATATAAATATTCAGATAAAGGCGAAGATCATGGCAGGAAAATTCTCTGTTAGAAGTCGATTTTGTACGTATACTTTGCACAACACTAAATTAGATTTTGCAGTCTACTAAGTTACATTTGTAAACATATGCTGTCTTAGAATTTGCCTATAATTGACCGATGGTGTCAAAGAGTCAAAGTCGGCCACATGAACACTCCCAGAAAGTGTGAGGTCACGGGTTACTCTGAGTCTCATGCATGTAACATACCTTGTAACCCCATCCTTTTGACTTGTGTCCCAACCTTGACCAAGTATACTGTCCAGATTTTCCAGATTTTCCTTTTTATAGCTGTATTCAGCAGTGGTCGAGTCTGGTATGCTGATGCCAAATACCTCACAATCAAATTCAGGAGACATCAACCCCAGATCGAAATTTCTTTTTCTGGTGCTGGTCCAGAATGCTGATTTGATCTCCTTTAGAATGGCATTTGTGAGTTGTGCCACTCTAAAGGTCTTTCTAAAAGAAGCATTTCCCAGATTATTTCTGGTTTGGTTGAACGCTTCTCTTGCCACTTGTTTTGATTTGGTTTTAGTCGCTCCAGTTATGGCTACTTTCTTTTCAGAAAGATGGGAAAGAGGAAGATTTACCGTTATATCAACGTTGACTTTCTCTAGCATTACTGGCCAGCACATTGCCGATTGGTCGTTGATGTATATTTCAGCGATCATCACTTCAAGGCCCAAATCATAAACCTGTTTCACATTTGAATAAAAAAACAAAAATGCACATTGATTAAATTTTGCTATTCACTTGTGCACCAAGTTAGTCATTACATGTACATGTACATGCAGCAGCAGGTGCCACAGATTGCCAGATAAGGGATGTAAAAAAAAGATGTACCGAAAAAATTGTATGAAACTTAAAAAATGATACAGAAAGAGACCTACTAGATCATTTATTTTAAGTTTTCATGGTTTTTTTCTTTAGTTTTTAAGCATTTGGGTTCATCGGGTCGGTAACCAATACAACAATAGTCCAGGAAAAATAAGTTTTGACCTCAAACAAATTGCAACAAATTGTTTTTCACCACAGTGCACTTCTAAAAGGTTCCTAGAATGACATACTAAAAATCTACAAAAATCCAAGTGGTGGAAATATGTCTAATTTGCATAAATCGTTAATCCCTGCCATGTAATATGTTTATTCCCATATTTGGGTATATATTTTATTTGTATTTTTAAAAAAATGTAAATTTTGGTGATTCTACTTACATATCCTTACTTGAATAACATTTGCTAAAGCATATAAGTGACTGAATAATTATGAGAACACAGTAATTATCCAAAATAACAACTTTGTGACCCTATAAATGTGCGCACATTACACTGTCTCCAGATATCATCATGTAGTCAGTATTGGTAAGCTTCAAATTCACCAAGTTGCTTACTGGCACAGTTATCATATTAAAACCTTATGAAAAATCATATGAACAATAATAACATTGTGATATTTAGCCCAGAAAACAAAAACTGGGGGAAAATGGTGTGTCTATAAATTGGGCTAAAAAGTAGTTAAAGGGTTGCCCAAAAATGGAAGACTTCACAAAATACATTTTAATGTAGATATGATTATTGTAAGCAACAGAAATCTTAAATTTGGGGGGTTTCCTTGAACTTGTTCAAGTCTCTCACCTTAGGCAACCCTTCACCTACTTGTTAGCCCAATTTAGGGACACATCATTTTTTCCAAGTTTTTGTTTGCTGGGCTAAATATCACAATGTTATCATTGTCCATATGATTTTCCATAAGGTTTTAATAGGATAACTGTGCCAGTAAGCAACTTGGTGAATTTGAAGCACTTCAATACTTACTACTTGATGATATCTGGAGACAAGGTAAATGCGTGCAAATGATAGGGTATAATTGTAGTAATTTTGGACCATTACTATATTTTCATCATTATTTAGTCACTTACATGCTTTAGAAAATGTTATTGAAGTAAGGATGTTTAAGTATAATCGCCAAAATAAACTTTTCAAAAAATAAAAATAAAATATATACCCAAATATGGGACTATAAACATATTACACGGCAGGGATTAACGATTTATGCAAATTAGACATATTTGAACCACTTGGATTTTTGTAGATTTTTAGTATGTCATTCTAGGGACCTTATACAAGTGCACTGTGGTGAAAAACAATTTGTTGCAATTTGTTTGAGGTCAACAAAAGAAAATTATGCATTTTGCCTGGACTACAAGTGCAATACCAAATATTGGCCTCACCATGACTTTTCCATGGGCGGATCCAGGATTTTTTTAAAGGGGGGGTCCACCCAAGGTCTTAGGCAGGATTTTGTGAATTGGGTGTGTAAAAAAAAAATGTGGGTGTGTAACAATTTGAGTACATGTAACTGTTAAGCATGTACGCAAAGCGCACATCATAGCGCGAAGTCCCTGCGGCCGGGGTTCAGGGCCCGCTTAAGGGCCCTGAAATTTTTTGGTTTATTAGGTGCTCTCTGGCGCAATCTGAGGCCAATTTCTACCTATTTTTTGTTAATGTTGTGGCAATATGAAGCCTGATTTTTATACCATTTTTTTTTAAAATCTAATATTTACCATTTTTAGCTGGAATGATAACTTGAAATAAATTTTGACCAGAGGAGTATATTATGGATACCGGTATTGGAAGTTTGGATTTAAAAACAGCGCACACTGACTCACACTACGTGTAAAATGAGGTAACGGTTAATTGGTCATAAACCCTAGGCATACTTAACATAGGCAGGATTTGGCTGGGAGCGACCGGCAATGACTCCATTTAAAATAATAAACAAATTACAAGCCCTAATAGTTATTAAGTAAGTTTAATTTAAAGTTGTATGTTAAAATAAAATGTTACAAGTTGTGTTTAATCTTTAAAAAACTACACGCCAAACGCCCGCTTGTGCTAGCGGGGTTTATTCCGACCGTCTCTACAAACGGTGGAAAAGGCGGCGTGTTTGTTCCAATTTAGTGTTTAGTAATTTACATAAATTTAGCTTAAATTTAGGTCACGTGACAAATATATAAACACTGTGGTTAGCGCCTATATTGCACTCGTTCTGCTGGGGCTACTCAACCGTCACTTCAAACGGTGAAATTCCAGTGTTTTTATTGGCAAGTCTGCCAAGTAAATGGGCCCAGTGGTGAGCCAAGCATGGCATTTGGGGCAAGCCTGCCCCGTTCAAGCTTATGAAAGCGTTTAAAAAATTAAAATATGTAATTGCCTGAAATGCAATAAGAAGGAATAAACAAACTAGCGGCTCGAAAAACTAAGCCAAAAAAGTCAAATCATAGTCTATATGTGACCCACTCTGCAAAAATGAGTCTGATGTGTTAATAATATTTTTTTCAATTTTACAGTTGGTCAGGAAAAGCAGGAAATAAGCTTGCATTTGATATATGGCACAGCTCTGTAGTGTAATGCATTGGTCTTTTACAATTTTAGGAAATTTTCTTTTTCTCAGTTACACTCAAAATGTCTTTGAGAGAAATGAAGATTTACATTTGTAGTGCTTCATCAGATGCTATGGTAAGAGAATGACAAAACCTGTATTAAATTTAATTTAGGGATCAAAACAATCTTTTCAATCGATCAGATCTGAAAATATATGTGTTGGAGAAACCAAAATGCCTTAAAACTAAAATGTTATTTGTTAAACAAAAATCACCTCCGAGACAATAAACAGCCCTTTACGTAAAAATGTATTTTCCGACATCAGACTCATTTTTGCAGAGCGGGTCACATATGGTTGTTATTTTGTGTGTGTGGTTTGAGAATAATACACGTATGTATGTGTGTACATGTACGTTGCTTGTTAGGTGAAATACATTTATTTATTTTTTCGGGTTTTTTTTCGTTTTTTTTTTTTTTTTCCACTCAAGAAAAAAGGGGGGTCCGGACCCCTTGGACCCCCCCCCTGTAGACCAGGAGCCAGGGGGGGTCAGGGTAGCTGGAAAGCTAACCAATTTTTATTTACATCACTATGCTCCATATGCACCTACATGCATGAAATTTGACGTCTGCCGAGCACACTGTGGTGGGTGTGGTCAAGAGGGTCAGGAGAATGGCACCCAAAAATTGAGCTAGATCAGCTCATCACCTAACCGCTTGAAACTCATGACAAAATGTTCAGCATAACTCCATGTACCATAAATGACCACTGCCAGACATTTTCAATGGTGGGGTATGTCCGCCAGACTTAATTAACTGGTACCCCAAAATTGAGCTAGATCAGCTCATGAGCTAACCAAATGAAACCAAGTGCAAAATGTTCAGTATGACCCTATGTATCATGAATCAGCACTGCCAGACATTTTTAGTGGTGGGATACCCCCGCCAGACGTCCCCAAATGACCACACCCCAAAATTGACCCAGGTCAGCTCATGAGCTAACCAAATGAAACCAAGTGCAAAATGTTCAGTATGACCCTATGTATCATGAATCAGCACTGCCAGACATTTTTAGTGGTGGGATACCCCCGCCAGACGTCCCCAAATGACCACACCCCAAAATTGACCCAGGTCAGCTGATGAGCTAACCAAATGAAACCAAGTGCAAAATGTTCAGTATGACCCTATGTATCATGAATCAGCACTGCCAGACATTTTTAGTGGTGGGGTACCCCCGCCAGACGTCCCCAAATGACCACACCCCAAAATTGACCCAGGTCAGCTCATGAGCTAACCAAATGAAACCAAGTGCAAAATGTTCAGTATGACCCTATGTATCATGAATCAGCACTGCCAGACATTTTTAGTGGTGGGATACCCCCGCCAGACGTCCCCAAATGACCACACCCCAAAATTGACCCAGGTCAGCTGATGAGCTAACCAAATGAAACCAAGTGCAAAATGTTCAGTATGACCCTATGTATCATGAATCAGCACTGCCAGACATTTTTAGTGGTGGGGTACCCCCGCCAGACGTCCCCAAATGACCACACCCCAAAATTGACCCAGGTCAGCTGATGAGCTAACGAAATAACACCAAGTGCAAAATGTTCAGTATGACCCTATGTATCATGAATCAGCACTGCCAGACATTTTTAGTGGTGGGGTACCCCCGCCAGACGTCCCCAAATGACCACACCCCAAAATTGACCCAGGTCAGCTGATGAGCTAACCAAATAACACCAAGTGCAAAATGTTCAGTATGACCCTATGTATCATGAATCAGCACTGCCAGATATTTTTAGTGGTGGGGTACCCCCGCCAGACGTCCCCAAATGACCACACTCCAAAATTGACCTAGATCAGCTCATGAGCTAACGATTTGAAACTGAGTGCAAAATGTTAAATTAAATTTGAACTAAATCAGCTCCATAGCTGATCTACCGAAATAATGTTTGGCGCAACACATATGAATGTGAGTTGTTATCACGAATAACCACTTTCACATACATGTAATTCGTGAGCAGTTAAAAAACAGGCTTCACATCAGTCTTCAGTTCTCATCTACATATTATAATCCATCTCTTCCTCTTGATCTGAATCCGAGTCTTCACTCCATGATTCGTCATCAGAGTCACTCAGCTCACCAAGTGCTTCCAAGCCACACTCTACTTCGCGATCGACGATAATAGTCTCATCACTGTCACTGTCCACCTCTGCCAAGTCTGCAGTTGTACTATTCGTGAACAAAGTGTCAGGTACTGCGGGCCCTTGGAACCAGATTGGCTGCAGGAGGTTTCCATTTACCGACCAACCATATTCAGTTGGTGACAAACCATCCCCAGGAGATGCTGTCGCTGCGTTGGTCCACAATATTGTGACGTACTGAGCTCGGCGAACCTTCATCTCAAGGGTCCGACGACAAGGTGGCAGCAGCGCACAGTCTACCCGTTTGACATTTGCCAATGGATTCTCCTGAAAGACAAATATATGTACATGTATATCATAGTATATACCTCTTCACATTAAATAATAATGAATATAACCATTTAAGCACTCTTGCTTGAAAAGATGTCATCACTATTCTCAAACCATCTCAATGTGTACGCCCTTTACGTGAATGATGTAGAGACTTTACTTTTTGATGTGGGAGCGGTGCTCTCTTTAATGGGAGTGGGATTCTGATAAAGGCTTACCCTACCTGATCAACTTTGCCAGAAACTTGCATCAGTCTGTTGTATCGAGCTTCATCGACATCTTTAGTCTGGCTTTGTGCATACATGTGGCAGACCAACTCTGATACAACATCCAGGTCAACACTACCATGTACGTCTCCCATGCTGATTAAGAGGTTGATGAAGCGTCCAGTTGTGTCCTTCTCAACTATTCCGAGGGCTTTAACTTTGCCTTTCCTGAAAAACAGAATAGGTATAAATTCTAGTTGCAACTATGACAACCGCTACCCTATATTGATTAACAGTGCATGTATTTTTCCCGACTGTCATCTTTTTGCCAAAAAGAGATAGGCCTATATAGTGTTACTTATAATTCCAGCATCTGCTCATTGCCAATCTAAGACCTCTGGCTGGTTCAATGTATTGTGCCTACCTGTAAAAGGCTGAGGTGACATCACAACCAGTCAAGGCGTGGTAGCCAGGCAGAGCTCTGGGAAGTCCGGGCTTGCATTCTTCAAGAACGTCAGCGGTGTTGGTGACATTGATATATCTTAGTTTGTTGTCCTGTTCATGTTGTTCAGCATCATCGTGAAGACGGGTCCTTGCATCTTCTTCTGTCAGGGCAAAACTGTAAACGAAGTTTCCTCTTCGATTGTCAGCTAATTTGACTGCGATCTGTTGTCCAAAACTGTCATTGAGCTTCCTGAGGAGGTTCTGGGCCGTGTAGGAGATAACATCTGCCTTGTCTCCACCGTTGCTGGTGTACTCTGCTTTATACATTTCAAGTAAAGTGGAGACTAAAATTGATTTTTCATTCACAATAGCCTCGTTTTGGATGTAGGTCCAAAGTGATGCAGTTGCTCTCTTGTGGTAGGACTGAAAGGTACATGCCTGGCTTGAACCTTCTCTTCGCTGATCATCAGTCTCGATAAGAAACGTGGCACGACAGGATCTATGGTACTCCGCTTCCTTTGCGATCAGGTCGACATCACTCCGAATCAGACTTTTGATACGTTCATTCTTTAAGAACTTTGACCGCTCATAAAGTGACTGACAACCAGATATTGTAGCTATCTTCACTCTTGATTCTTCCTTTCCATTTTTCTTCTTTCGACTTTTTCCACAGAAAATGCAAGTCCCTTTCAACATGCCCTGTTGGTCTGATTTGGGGAGTACACTGCATCGTCTAGTCTCTATGCGAGCCTTTTTGGTAGCTGGTTCATCACTGGCTGGCGGAGCTTGTTTCGGACGCTTTAAGCCCCAGTCACACCGGACTCCCGGACCATCCCGGACCACCCCGGACGTGGTCCGGGGCAGTCCGGGGTCCGATCCTTGTTGGGTCCTTGTTCGTCCGGGGCGGTCCGGGATGGTCCGGGATGATCCTTGGCGGTCCGGGAGTCGGCCCCGGACGTTTTAAAATGTTTAAAACATCCGGGGTGATCCGGGGCGATGGCTTAATCCGGGGTGGTCCGGGGTAGTCTGGGGCGGTCCTTGTTGGGTCCTTGTTGGCTCCGTGTTCATCCTTAGTGCCTCCTTGTTCATCCTTGTTCATCCTTGGGCATCCGGGATGGTTTATTCGGACACGGCAAGGCTACGGATGACCCCGGACGAACAAGGACCATACAAGGTTCACCTGTTTTTATAGGGAAAATGCTGTGGTCCGGGGTGGTCCGGGGCGGTCCGTGTAGCATCCGTGTAGCATCCGTGGCAGTCCTTGTTGAGTCCAGGGCGGTCCGGGGTGATCCGGCATAGTCCGTGTCTCTTCCGTGCTGGTCCGTGCCGGTCCGGGGTCATCCGTGTAGACACCGTGTGCGGTCCGTGCTTGGTCCGTGTCACCTCCTTGTTGATCCGTGCTCATCCTTGTTGACTCCTTGTTCGTCCGTAGTGCTTCCTTGTTGGGTCCGGCGTGAAGGAGTTTTGACGGTCGTCGGTCGCTTTGTCGCTCCGGACCACCCCGGACTGATAAAACTGTGGTCCGGGGTTGTCCGGGGTGGTCCTGGGTGGTCCTTGTTGGGTCCTTGTCCGGTGTGACCTAGGCTTTACTGCTGTATAACACTTCTGACAAGAAGGATGATATCTTAGAGATGATTCATTAACACTGCTTGCCAAAATCTTTTGTGTTACATCGAAGTACTTGTCAGAGTTGAGATGTTTACGCAAGGCAGCAGCATTCTTGGTTGTTGTCCACGTCTTGTCGTGAAATGTTTTCAGTTTGCTGTCTTCTTCGGTTGCCTTCTCACAGATATAGCAGCTTACTTTTAGAGTTTCAGAGCTTTCAGAGCTTACCATTGGATCGATAGTGATAGGTGAAGAATCTGATTCATGATGGGGTGGCTCTCCCAAATTGTCATCGTCTTGAATTATATGTGTGTCTTCCGAACCCTCGGCACCCTTGTCCTGAAAAGGAAATATTGGATCTATGAGTGTTGATAACATAATGGTCCAAGAATCAATCAATCAATCAATCAAGTCTTGTATAGCGCAAACTCCACCAATACAAGTGCTCTGTGCGCTTTGGCAGTTCTTGCAAAAAGTCAGAGATTCGCACCAAAGAGATACCCCTTCTGTAGCCGTCTGATTGTAAGAATGTCCGGTGCCTGATGGATATTGGAAGTCTGTTCCAAAGTTATGGCACAGCAACACCAAAGGCTTCATTGTCATATAGCTTAAGTCTCGATGATGGAACTACTAGGCATCGCTGCCAGTGGCTGGACATCTTCAGTAGTTGAACAAAAAGTGTCAATGAGCTTACCTTTTTATCGACAGTGATGGGTGAAGACTCTAATTCATGGGGTGGGTCTCCCAAATCTTTTGCATCCATTCTACAGCGTTCTGATGTCTAACCCATTAGCAAGAAGCTGAAAAAAAGAGTTTGCTATAGATGTGAAAGTGGTGTATTTATTTTTTTATTGGGGGGGGGGGGGGGGGGTGGCAGCGGGCCAAATGCCCCCAGACTTCCGCGAAAAACATGTTTTTCACATTGCAAGTTTTGGCAACAAAATGTCAAAAAGTGGTGTTTTGAATCCCCCCACCCCACCACCCCTGAACCAAATTCCTATAGTAGGCCTACCACGCCTCTGTTAATAATGCAAAAACGCCTCCTTTTAAAGGACCAGTACCTATGTATATCTTATGATATATCTATATCTTATGAAAATAAATTACCGGTAATTGGTTAATTATTGGCACTGGCAGCAAATTCGCCCATTCAGAGAAATCAATCAAATGATCATGTCAATTTTACATAGCCCTATCGGCTATTACAGTGTATTACATCGAACAATTAGGCGGGAATAGTTATCAGCATAATTTATACAGTGGGCGGATCTCCAAAGGCATAAAAGGGCAAATCTATATTATTCACATTAAAATAATGAATAATAATACATGTAATCATGAATAGCACCCCCTACATTTGTTTACACATCACTAGCGTGTAAACAAGATAGGCCTATGTCTTGGCCTAAATATGGTTTATTCTTATTTTGTTTACATGACATAGGCCTATACACTGGCCTTTTAAAATCAGAAACAAGATGCATCAGGCCTGTATTCTGTGTAGGCCTTTTCATGTCGTAAATTACTGTGAAAGCATGGCAGAACCTCAACCCTTCAGAACAGTAAACAGTGCATCATCATCATCAAGAACACACTGTTGAGTGGCTACTGTGCTATAATTTCCAACTAGAACAGTTTCCTTTTATAAAGATTCATGAACATTTCTATGAGAAAATACGATTTTTAATTAAGAAACGTACCTCTCAAACTGATACTGCTGTACATTTTTGACATCTACTTTTGGCCAGTTGTGTGTAAATTGAAGAGAGAACTTGACCCACTACTGGCATGCCTGTATTACATGTAGACTACACCTAGGATGTTGTGGTTATTACCACAGATAAGCTAGTTGGTCAACATCTGTCTTACACTTGATTAATGAGCGAGTTCCAAGTAAACCTTTGTCTCTTGCTGTATAAATTGGCAATTATGGGCCAATTGCAATACAAAATAATTAGACTTAGATTTAGGGTTGTGGTCATTTGGGGACGTCTGGCAGGGGTACCCCACCACTAAAAATGTCTGGCAGTGCTGATTCATGATACATAGGGTCATACTGAACATTTTGCACTTGGTTTCATTTGGTTAGCTCATCAGCTGACCTGGGTCAATTTTGGGGTGTGGTCATTTGGGGACGTCTGGCGGGGGTATCCCACCACTAAAAATGTCTGGCAGTGCTGATTCATGATACATAGGGTCATACTGAACATTTTGCACTTAGTTTCATTTGGTTAGCTCATCAGCTGACCTGGGTCAATTTTGGGGTGTGGTCATTTGGGGACGTCTGGCGGGGGTATCCCACCACTAAAAATGTCTGGCAGTGCTGATTCATGATACATAGGGTCATACTGAACATTTTGCACTTGGTTTCATTTGGTTAGCTCATGAGCTGATCTAGCTCAATTTTGGGGTACCAGTTAATTAAGTCTGGCGGACACACCCCACCATTGAAAATGTCTGGCAGTGGTCATTTATGGTACATGGAGTTATGCTGAACATTTTGTCATGAGTTTCAGGCGGTTAGGTGATGAGCTGATCTAGCTCAATTTTTGGGTGCCATTCTCCTGACCCTCTTAACCACACCCACCACAGTGTGCCCGGCAGACGTCAAATTTCATGAATGTAGGTGCATATGGAGCATAGTGATGTATATAAAAATTGGTTAGCTTTCCAGCTACCCTGACCCCCCCTGGCTCCTGCTCTAGTATCCGCCCATGACTTTTCTACCCAGCATTCACAAATACCTCTGGGGAAACCTGCCACTAATAGCCTTTATAAAATTCTCAACCACAAAAGCAATACAGCAATTATTGACCCTTGGTTCACCCTCACCGCAAGGACAGCTACAGTTGTCGTAAAATACAACTCACCCCACACAAGTTTAAATTAGGCCACATAAAAAAATTACTTGTTTAGCGTCCCCGCCCGACCCTGAAAAACCCACCCGACCACTTTTTTTTTTTATTTTTTATTTTTTTTTAAATGCGCTAAAAGACCGCCACAGTGCATTTTCTACTGTTGCAAACGCTAGCAGACGAAATTTCCGGTGCCAGCGCACCTATCGGCAGAAACTTAAACATTTGGGTTCGACCTTAACGCTGGTCCGCTAGCCAAATTCTAGTCAAAACATCGGCGGTCTAGTCAAAACCCTTTCCTAAGTAGTCCGGCGGTCTAGTGAAAAAATGCAAAGATATAAGCTAAAAGCGCACACGTCTGTAGAAGCTTATCGAAAATCGCAATACCAGTTCCTAAAAGATTACAATGACCCAACTGAGTTTCTTGAAAAGACCAACATCAAAGCCTCAGAACCGCAGCTCACCACTTCCCGAGTGACAAGATTGTTATCCAATCCTGAGGCAGTTAAAAAATCTTCATTGTCATTGGGTGTTGACTTTCCTTTTTCAGCACAGACATTCACTCAACACAAAGTGCTACTCAAAGAATGTTGTTCAGGCCCGCTTATCTCCAACAAAGATACATTGTATTTACTTATGCCAACCCTTGCCAGGCAGATACAGAATTTATTTAATAGGCCCTGGTCGGTGTTTTCCTGGAGTGAATTTATTTATCTCTAGACCCAACGGATGGTCATTAAGTTGGCTGTAAGTAATTTTGCAAAAGTTTGCTATACCTATTTACAAAATGTATTAAGATGAACAGAAAAAAGGTTACATTCCTAAGGTTAATTATGTTATTGTCTTTGTTTTTAAAGAAAAAAAAGGAGAAAGGATACTTAAAGACTTATTTGAATGAACTTCTAAAATTTTCCCAACCGATTTCAGGGGTAAATAATAATACGATTTAGTCTTGGTTTTTCTGATATATAAGAAAATCGACATACAGGTACACCTGACAACTACAAGGCTAGCGAAATCAATTCCAGGTTTATTTAATAACATTTATTTCTGTTTTCATTGTTTTTTAAAAAGGAAGAGAAAAACAAATAAACGGAACCTTAACACCTTATATTTTGAGCTCCTAAACATTTTTCCAACAAATTGAGGGGCAAAATTTAATACGATTTATTTTCCGTTTTTCTTGTCTTTAACAAAAACGATCTATTTCGTGGAAATTGTAAGAGCTCGTTACATTTTTTAATTTATAATGGTTCCGTGATGTAATTTTACATAATAAACGCTTTATAGTGCAAGAGAAATAAAGTAAAACCACAGGAGAAATATTCGGGAGTATTTTCCGAATATATTCCAAGTAGGGGTAAGAAATCCAGACAATGATTGACAGCTGACCTACAAAATGTATACATTGTATCAGCCAGTAGACTTTGGAATTTCAACAGGCTGGGAAATGTCACTTTGTGGCATATAATTTACACCCAATGAAAAGAAGAGATTGTTAGAAGGAAGAACAAGATTGGACGGGTTCTTTTATGGGATGGTTTATTTTTGAGGGGGGGGGGGGGGGGAGGGGGGGGGGGGGGGGGGAGAACACACAGTCAATAACGAGACTGCCTCATATATGTAAAACTATTGCATTACATTGCCTTTGAGTGCAGTTCGCCGCGGCTGCTTGCTTACAAACAAAGTAGCTTAAAATGTGAAAAAAAACATCTTTTCTTTTTAATCTTTTGACAGTTTTATTGGATATTGTACTGTTTAACATTGAATAAAACTGTTCTTTTAAGCAAAGTTTGGAATTAAACCTTAATACATCCCCAGTATGCCATCTGAGATGTAAAGTGGGCAACATTGGTGCACGTCTTCCTCTGGTGTGGACACCCTGTATAAAAAAAAAACAAAAAAAAAAACCTCCCTCCCGACCCTAAACATTTGAAGTGGCCGGACGCTAAACAAGTATTTTTTTTTATGTGGCCTTATTGTTCAGTTGTTTTTTATCACAAAGCCTTTCTTTTTACAATTAAGGTGGGGGGAGGGGGGGGGGGACAGGTATAATGTTTTTTAAAGTACCATTTACATCAAGAGTTTGCCGATACTAAAGTAATCAAAGAAAAATACTCTTTTACCTGTTCTCTAATATTTTAATGAACACTTAAAAGATTAAATATATATCAGCTACCTTGTATATTTGTCCACACGTGTGCTGACCAGCTGAAAAGACAATTTGTTCTTTCTGGTGCCTTGATGAAATAATCGATTCCGTGTTTGGAGAAGACATCGATGGTTCATCTTGGGACAATAGTCGTATGACTGTAGAAGAGCCATTTGTTGCTTCATTCTTGAAACAAAACCATATTTGTATTATTTTAAATATGTATAAGCAAATAATTCGATGCACATTACTTCAATATTCTCAGTCAAAAATCAATAACACTTACCTTTGTTATCGGCCTCTTCTGTTTTCTCTTTTTTTTTGGCTTTTCATCGGAATCGGTACTTTCTGTTAAAAGAAATACAAATGTAGTCCAATACTAAATCAGAATTGTCAACAACTGAGTCTATATTAAGGAGTCAACATTAGAAGAAAAAAATATTGCAATCTCATACTTTTTGAGATCATGAAAAACAAATGTTGCAGATTATTTCCGTATACAATATAATAGTACGTATCTGTATGAACTAATTTAAACTTATTGCATGCTTACATGTAAACAAAAATGTTAATGAAAATGTTACCGCATTGCTTTACTTATTTTCAATTTTGGTTACTTTAAAAACAGTATTTCCACTGTTACAATCGTTCAATAAGGCAATAGAGTCAACTAATTTACTATCTTGATTCATTGCAAAAATTGAACTGAGTACCTGGCAATGCAATGTTATCGATGCTTACTGCAGCTCCATCTTGCAGCAAAATGATCCTTTTGAAGGGATCCACCGTAGGAATAGTGCCATTAGTGCTCCCATCAACAGTTTCAACCAGATCGCCTTGCTGGCACTCTCTTAAAAACTGCAAATGCTTCCTTTTGCACACTCTAGTTGATAGCGATCTTTTGGTGGCTTGCCTGCAGCTTTCTGTAATGATAATGATTGACATCAATAGAATGACGTTCACTCAAAAGTAAAATATAAATCTTCTGCAAGAAAATTCTATGCAAACATTAGCTAATTTAATTTTAACCATGCTTCAAAATGGCGTTTTGTGATCATCAGAAACAGGTCAAAAGAAATAAGTCCCCCTGGGAAATTTTTCTGGAAGACAGTTAGGCTCCTTAACCTGTTACACAAATGTAAAATGTAGTCTGAAATGTTACACATTTATTGTTCAATTATATTTATTGTTCAACAAATGTAAACATGCATTTCATGTTTTGGTTTTTGTTTTTAATTTTCTAAATTTACGAAGTACAGTAAATTAAAGTCGCCCAACCAAAACAATTTTGTTAAAGCATAAAGGTTTTGTTGAAATAGAAACTTGTTTTTGTTTGGTCCTTTCGTTTCAGTAATGAAATTAAAAACAAAAACTAAAACATTAAATGCATGTTTACATTTGTACACTTTAGGAAAATTAATTGAAGTGAGGAAAGAATATTAAAAGATTATGTAAAAACATGATTTTCTCCATTTGTCTAATTCCTATGCAAGAAAGTGTCATTTTTATTGGTCATCACATTTAATAAATGGCAGCATTTCAAGGCGAAGGTTAGCTGTTGGGTGAAACTCTTTTACACAATACATGTGTAACATTTCAGACTACATTTTACATTTTACATTTTACACGCGTAAAGCTGGTGGTTATTGCAGCAATCAGTGATCTCTAAGTGGATGACATAAATCAGTCCATGCCACCGTTACCCAGGTGGCATATGGTATACCAATAGAGGTCAATAGGCTAACTACCTTGGCAGTGACCACCACAAGGGGGTATTAAAAGTATGTCCACTGGGGACAGCCTTCAATTCCGAAAAGGATGTGCTCTATCCGAGTTAGAGAGGTCTAACTCGGATTCGTTTAAATGGGAGAAATTCGTAATTCAATAATAAATTCACCACATATTTCAGATTCAGGGTACGCTGAATCTGATTTATTTTGTGTGCACCAGATAATGTTGTTGTTAATGTCCCTTCAGGGGCTCCGTACTTACTGGACTCCCCCCCCCCAAAAAAAATGCGACGCCTAAAAAAAAAATGCGACGCCGAAAAAAAAAATGCGACGCCGAAAAAAAAAATGCGACGCCAAAAAAAAAAATGCGACGCCAAAAAAAAAAAATGCGACGCCGAAAAAAAAAATGCGACGCCGAAAAAAAAAATGCGACGCCACAAATAAAAAAAAAATTAAAAAAAAAAAAAAATGTTCCATGTTTACTTAAACAACAATCCACCGAGGGCACCCAATATTGGAGTGAGTAAAGCACCGAGGAATCCTCCCTTTTGACGTAACACTTTCTTTTTCTGTTGAACACCGACTTTCTTATTACTCAGAACTCGCATGTGTCGTTTATATCTCATCAATCTTCTCTTTTCCGACGGCTTCAACTGTATATTCCCATTGGGGACGTTGAGGGCGCACTCGCATAAACAATGTATCAGTTCCTTGTTCGCGCCTTCGATCAAACCCTTGCGTCGTTTGCCACTCCCCTTAGCGAGCACGTGCAGGTAAGGTGCGTTGTGATTCACGCGCTTCGATATCTTCGAATGATTAAGGTCTACCCCAAATGTCATCATTTATACTTTTGGAATATAAACGATGGGGTATTCACCGGGAAAGATGTTGGTTCTAAGTCTTACATTTTCGGGGGGTATCGGGTTTTAAATCGACGAAGAGGTAGCCGTAGGGGGCGGATGTCGCATCGCGGTATGCCTCCATCATATATTTCGACTTGGTGGGGTACATCTGCCTCGCTAAGTGGGTAATTTGCGAAGCGTCTCTCGTGTTTTTAAAGAGGGCCATGTAATGAGTGTTTAAACTGATTGTCCGCATCTCCTTCCCCTTGTAAAATAAATTTTGTAGTATGAGAATGACAGACAAGTTTCTGTGGTGACTTCCTTTGGTGAAAAGGTCGGTGACCTTTGCATTGTTGCCGCTTTCTGACATGAGATCATCTATCACAACCAGGTTTCTTTGACTTCGGTCCAGGGAAGTAAGTAAGTCATCGGGGTAGCCCTCCACAAATCGTATCTGAGGGACCAGACTAGCCAGATGGTCGTAAGCATCTTGGTATTCACCGTAGCACCAAATGATATTATCAAGAGCCGGTTCGATTAGTGTATTTCCCTTTGCCCGTTGGGCCCGCAATGACGCCCGTAAACGGATGTTTATGCTACGTTTACATTATGTTCCCGGCGGCCACGGCAGCCCCGTTTACCCGAAACGTAGTGCGCCGTGGGATTTTGGCAATTTTTTCTCTGTATTCAAGTTGTGTTAGGTCTTGCCAAGTTTTCTCACGGTCTATCACGGTATCCGTGACGGGCCGTGGGGGGGAAGGGGCTGCTGAGTTACCCGAAACGTAGCGCGCCGTGTGATTTTGGATTTTTTTCTGCAAGTTTTGTTACGGCCTAGTAGAGTTCTTGCGTTTTAAACCGTCAATAACCGTCGTATACGCAAGCCTAGCCAATCAGCACTTGCGAGTGTTCATGAGGTCAGCGGTGCTTGCGTTCCATCCAATGAACTGTCGGCACTGTACCTTAGCTTGTTGTTATTCGTAATAAGACCTGGCATACGATATTCATGATTATTCTAAATATTAGTATATACACGCCCTCCTCTCGCTGATGGTGACTGACACGCCAGACGTGTACGACGGCGCTTACAATGACGCCCGGCCGGCTTCTATTGTTAAAAGGTTCAATGGGATACGTACATGTACTGTACATGGCGGGAGTTCAATGGGGTATTTTTAACATGCGGGTTGTAATTGTGAGGATCAAACCACTTTGAATGCAGGGAACATATAGGCCTGGTAATTATTTATACCAAGTATAGAGTATATAAACCAGCTTCCAGAGGGGATGTTTGTCCCTAATGATTATTAGTGCCGTCCACGCAAAACCCTTTTTTTTCATTTCATTTCATTTCATTTCATTTCATTTATTATTTTGCAGGATTACATAAAAATATGAGGACAATTACAAGAATTGAAATAAAATAATATAAACAGGACAAAGCAAGGTTACAAAAGAAAACACTCTTATAACAAGAAAAACAACAATAATGCACATCCCTGCAGGATTGCCAAGTAAGCAAACTAAATTACTATCGAGTGGCTCTCCCAAAGCGCGACTTCTAATTCTATAAAACAATATATAATAAAAAATTTCAACAACAAATGTACATTATCATAAAAGAATACATATATATAAAAATAACCCTATTGCACTAAATTACTCAGAACAACATAAAACAAACAGACACACATGCCCAAAAAGGACAAACAGTCTCAAACGAACAAACAAGCAGACACAAAAAAACACAAAAAACAAAAACTACACGTACACTTCAACAAACAAACACCTCAACACCAAACTCAAACGAACAAACAAGCAGACAAAAAAACAACAACAACAACAACAACAAACAACTACACGTACACCCCAACAACCCAAACAATCAAACACGCAAACAAACAGACCAACAAACAAACACCCCAACAAATAAGCACCATCCCCAATCCATCTTGAGCGGGTATATTGTATTAAATCACATTATAATCGGTTCACCCCAGGAGTCAGCCAGTGATGTCTAAGTTTGATAATAAATGAGTTCAAAGTAAATATCAGACAATCTGTAACATCCGCAGGTAAGGTGTCCCATAAACGAGGGAATCTAATAAAAAGTGAATTATGGAGAGCATTAGTTCTAGAATAATGATGGGTAAACTTCAATTCATCAAGGTGTCTATCATTAAAATTGATGTAGTTTTCAAAGTCAATATCAAATTTGTTGTAAATGCATTTCACTATAAAAACTACAGCCAAAAAGTTAAGCCTATTAGTTATGTATGGCAGCCCCAGCTTACAACAACGGTCCGAATACTCCACATTATCTCCGTCAGAATTTGGCCTATAATTTCTTGGGAGACCCAAGAGCAGGAACGGGTAAATCTTCTTTGAACTCCTTCCAAAGATAATAATTGGGAAGAAGAACTTGGACACCAAACTGGGGAAGCATACTCAAGAATAGGCCTCACAAGACTACTGTAGAGTTTAACTAAAATGTGACTATCTTTACCATTAACCAGTCTCCTAATAAAACCAGACATTCTAGTTGCTTTTGAAACAATAGAATTCACATGATGATTCCAAGAAAGATCTCTGGAAATAACCAACCCGAGATATTTGTAATGGTCAACCAAATCTAACCTTCGAGAGTCTACCTGATAAGTGGGTCTACATGGATTTCTGGAACGAGTAATCGTCATAAGTTTACATTTGTCAACATTGAGCTTCATTCGATTAAGGGTACACCAGGTATCAATATTGTTTAAATCGTTCTGTAAAATAATCTCATCATTCCTGTTAGCAATGGTCCTATAAATCACAGTGTCATCTGCATATTGCCTTAAGTTGGACTTCACACAAAAGGGCAGATCAAAGGCAAAAATATTGAAAAGAAGTGGGCCCAAAACAGATCCCTGGGGGACCCCAGAAGGAACTTGGACCCGGTCCGAGTGAGACCCGCAAAACTGCACTCGTTGATGACGATCATGTAAATACGACTGAAACCAGTGCAAAACAGGACCGCTAATGCCGTATTTGTGCAACTTCTCAATGAGGACACTATGACTTACACGATCAAAAGCTTTTGACCAGTCCAAATATATAACATCAATTCTAGGAGGATTATGAGAATCCAATGTTTTAGCCCAGTGATGAAAAACGATAGTGAGTTGAGTAACACAAGACCTCCTGGGAAGGAAGCCATGCTGGCAATTAGAAATAATACCGCCTCTATACATGTGATTAATAAGATGATTAGCGACAATTTTCTCAAGACATTTACTAACTGTAGAACAGAGAGACACCGGTCTATAATTACTCGGGTTGTGAGGAGTACCAGATTTATGAATAGGAACCACATTGGCGAGTTTCCATTCAGATGGAACCTTACCCATAGCAAGAGACAAATTAAATACCTTTGTTGGGGATAAGCTAAGCTTTTAGAAGCCAGTTTTAGTAGCATTGGTGAAATATTGTCAAACCCAGGAGATTTGTGAGCTTGAAGATCATCCAACAGTTTCTTAACTTCGGTGGAATTAGTCTGAATTGAGGTTAGCCTAAATTGATTGCAATCGTGACTGCATTGAACAGTAACAACAGGATTAATGTCGGATGAAAAATTAAGTTGAAAACTGCGATTGAATTCCTGAGCAATGGTCCGTGGATCTGTTATGGTGTTCTCGCCAATGTGAAGACTAACAACTGATGATTGTTTACGATTAGCACTCACAAATGACCAGAATCGTTTAGGATTAGATTTACAATTATTGGCCAAATCCTTAATATAATGACTATAGGAAGCCCTGGTCACATATTTAATCTGATTGCGTAACTTGTTGTATTTGAGCCAGAGATGGGTACTGTTTCTATTGTTTCGCATAGCTGCTTTATAGGCCCTGTGTTTTTTCTGGTAAGGATAACAATTTCAATAGTAATCCAAGGCCGCCTTCTTTTACCTTTTTGCCTGGCCATTGGAACAACATCATGAACAACAGCAAGCAAGAGATCTTTAAAATTCTCCCATACTTGATCAATACCCAAGTCGGCTGATAAATGTGTGTCCCAGTGAACTTGGTCAATTGTATTACAGAGAACTGCTTGGTCAGCTTTATTATACTGGTAAAAAGTGCGAGTCAATGAATGATTGTCAGCAGAAGTAGAACACACAAATAAAACTCCATTGTGATCACTAAGCCCCAAACCAGGTACAGTGGTAACCTGGCCAATAATGTCAGGTCGGTTGGTAAATACAAGGTCAAGAGTAGATCCATCATTGCTATCAGGAGATTTGCTACGTGTAACCAAATTAACCATCTGATGCAGGTCTAAAATATCAGAAACAGTCTGAAGACGATCCTTGTACCCAGCAGTGCCAATACCAGCACCGAAGGGAGTAAAATTGATATTATAATCACCTACAACAATAATGGCTGAATACTTGTGGCAACGTGTAAGAACTATGTCTAGAACATTTTGATAATCCACAAAACACTGAGCCTGAGAATTGGGAGGTCTATACATACAACCACACAACATTTTACCGTGATACGTACTTATTTCTAACCACAAGAGTTCGAGGTCTTCATGTTCTAGATCCGCAACCCGTACTGGATTAAGGTACCTGGCAGCCGCTATAAGAACACCACCACCATGTCTGTTTCGATCTTTTCTGAAGATGCTGAACTTTGAGTTCGAAACTATTTCACCATCTTGGATGGAGCTGTCCAACCACGTCTCTGTAACAAAGGCCAAGTCCAAGTTATTGATCTCCAGTTCTGATTGAAACTCAAGACGTTTGTTAACGACACTTCTGGCATTATACAGGATACTCTTGATTCTAGGATCACGTGTAGACGAGGATGCCACAGATGATAAGTTGTCTAAACTCAGGGTGGAGGTATCTGCAAGAGTGAGCTCGGCCTGCAAGTCATCTTCTTGGTTGATTTCACTATCAGGAATACAAAATGAGTCGGTCAGGCGCGGTAATTCTGCCTGGAGACATCCATTGCAAAACCAAGAATTTGCGGAGGCAGACATCTGGTAGTAGCTCGCTGATCCGATGGATACACATTTCGCATGAGACCATAAGTCACAGGAATCACAGCAGATGCCCCGTTGATTGGACTTCACTGGTTTCTCACATTGGGTGCAAGGGTATTTGATGGGTCCGGGATTCACTTCGATGTCACCAGACAGGACAGCATGCCGGGTCAACTGCAAAGAAGCTGTACAGTTGCTGTAGTAAGTAGTATGGGCTTTACAATACCTGATTCTGGGTTTGTGTTTGTAGTCGATTGTTGCTCCAAAGTTGGAGTTACAGAGTTTAGCTGATAAAACACAAAAATAAGGAACACTCCCACCGCAGATCCGATGGCTCCCCGCAACGCAGATACTTCCATTCCAATGGCTGGCAACTCCAACGGTAATCAGTAGGAGTCCAAGCACTGCTTTAAATACAGGTGAGAAAAGCAACATGGCGTCGCAGTATTCAAGTAGACCTTTTGTAGTCGATCGTCGAAAGTTCCACGTCCAAAATATCACTTATTAAAATTCACTATCACATCAAAAAGGTGCTCCATACGTTCACAGAAGTCAATATTGTACATGTATTAAAAAGTATGCAAGGATGTCTAAGTAAAACCGTAGATTTAAAAGGATTTAAAAAGGAGCCCGACAGAGCAAGTTAACAACACATCCCACTCTCATGCAGTTAAATATCCTTATTTTATTTATTTTATTACCGTCAGACGCACCAAAACGTGGATGCCTTAACTGGTGTATCCAATTTCCACCCCAGAGATAGAAAAGGGGTATATTAACTCTCACATCAGAACCCATAAACGTGCACCGTGACCCACCCTATAAACATAACGTAAAATGGGGCAACTTTGTCATGCTGGGTAACTTAGCCACTACATGCAAAAAACAATCTTTTGTTGATGATTTTACTTGTATTTTTGGACATTTGGTTTTTATTATTTATTATGATGATCAAGAAAGAGTTGAAAAATAACATCAAACTGGATTTCATGTGATATTTTAGAAATGTTTTTCCCCAAACGATCTGACCAAAGTTGCCCTAACCCTGAATTTCTTTCAATGAGTATAAAACGTACAATACGCTTCCGGAAACTTATTCAACTCATTGTGTTTATAGAGAGCAATCGTCAATTTTAGCTTTTCAGAAAATTCTGGGGTGTTTGAGGAATGAAATCGATTTTTATTTCTAGTTTTGTTGTGTGCAAACGGATTATGTTTACGGTCAACAAATGTTGTTTGCTCAAACCAAACTCTATTGTAAAACATAACACGGAAAATATAACATTATTGTTTAATATGCAGAAATATATATACTGTTATTTTATTTTATGATGTATGCAGGGCCCCAATGAAAACCAGTTTTAAACTGTTTGGGCACACCCTGGGTAAAGAAATGGAATAAATAAATAAATAAATAAATATTGTAAATTATCTAAAAATATTGACCAAGGTTTTCTCATTTTACGGTACAATGTCCACCACACTGACACTGCGTGAGCAAGTAGCAGGCGTTCGTGTTCCCTTCATTTAAAATGGTTTGATCCTGACAACCCACATGTTGAAAATACCATTGAAATTCCCGCCACGTACGTATCCCATTGTACCTAGCATTGTAACAATAGAAGCAGAGAGTCCTTGCAAACGCCATTGTACATGTACGTATCTGGCGTGTCAATCACGCGACAAGCGGGGGGGGGGGGGGGGGGGGGGGGGGGGGGGGTGTATACTCATGATTATAATAATCATGTAGATCGTATGCCAGACCTTATTATGAATAACAATAAGCTACAGTACAGTCCCAATAGTTAATTGGGTGGAACGCAAACACCGCTGACATCACGAACACTCGCATGTTTTGATTGGCTAGTCTTGCGTACAACGGTAATTTACGGTCTAAAACGCACGAACTCTAGTACGTACTGTCCCGTTTGGTTGCGTTCACCCCGTTTTACTACGGCCTACTAGGTTTCTCATCCGCACCGTGACTGCCGTGGCAAATTTGTTGACAGTTTAAACATCTTGCCCGGCATCCACGGCAATCACGACCTGCCACGTTTGCCCATTCCGTCCCCCCCGCGTTGTCTCACGTCCATCCCGTTTTGTTCACGGTGGCCTGAAACGTGACTGCCGTGGCCGCCGGGAACATAATGTAAACGTAGACATGTAGCATAAGGTCTTGCCAAGTTTTCTCACGGTCTATCACGGTATCCGTGACGGGCCGTGGGGGGAAGGGGCTGCTGAGTCCCGGATGCTCCAAGGCGCACTACGGTTCGGCCCGCGGTTTACCACGGATGCCAGTACGTTTTCTCCCGGCCCGTCACGTTCTGATGGGGCCCTCACGTTTATGACGTTCTGATCAAGTTCTAACACGTTTTTCACGTTCTGTCAAGGCTTTCTACGGATGAAACGTGGACGCCGGGAAGTTGGAGCACGTTTGCGCCCACGGTATAAAGAGAAGGCCTCCCAAGCAATAGCAATCATTGTATCCTGAGATTTCGACGAGACAACATCATGAATGCCCAAGATGAAGAAGATTTTGTGTTTGAAAGGACCGTGAGATGCCGGGGAATAAACATGCTTCCCATCCCACTACGGACCGCCTCCAAGTTTTGTTACGGCCTATTACGTACTGTCACGTTTGGTTGCGTTCACCCCGTTTTACTACGGCCTATGTTTCTCATCGGCACCGTGACTGCCGTGGCAAATTTGTTGACAGTTTAAACATCTTGCCCGGCATCCACGGCAATCACGGCCTGTCACGTTTGCCCATTCCGTCCCCCCGCGTTGTCTCACGTCCATCCCGTTTTGTTCACGGTGGCCTGAAACGTGATTGCCGTGGCCGCCGGGAACATAATGTAAACGTAGCATTAAGTCGCACGTCCATTTGGTCAAATGAAATCATTTTTGTAATGTAGTTGACTTTTAAAAGCTTTGATATTCTCACACTATCGCTCTCTCACAAAAAACACACGTGTGGTCATGTTTCTTGTTTACTATCCAATACATTTTGTATTTTTATTATGATTATTATGAGGATGATGATTATTATTATTATTATTCACATGTCATGCAACTTGTAACTGTACAACGAATTTCTATATTCTTTTTATCTACCCCGCCTTAATTAATTATTAATTATAATTATAACGGTTATTGAATTTATATACTTAAATGTATACGCACACTGAAGTAAAAAAGTATATGATAGTACAGAGTAATCCACATTGTATTGAAGTACACAAACGTCGTTAATGCGCAGCCATGATAGCAATGCACACTGTAGTAGAAACATAATCCAAATCCGAAAAGTAAAAAGAAATCCAAATAAAATCATTAATTATATACACAGAGTGGTTACTACACGCCAGTGGAGATTGGTAAATTAGACAATAATAAACTTATAATCTTAGGTAGACAATGTATTTCTACCTTTATGAGACCCTCTTGCCACAGCCATACAGAGGCAACATCTTACATTCTCGAATGGAATGGGTTATACATCGATTTAAAATGGTCAAATTATCAGTTATCATAAATAACACAATTGCATTTAAGAGAATGCGGCCACACTAGATTTAAATACACACAACCAGCTTCTGTTAACGAAATTACTCTGCAGGTTATTACAAATCCAAAAATGTGGTTGTACGCCCGTCTTCAAAAACCTTCCGCTTCGGGTACATATACGAAAATGCTGATTTTGTCTGTTCGTAGGTTAACATGTCTCCACCCCTCATGCGAAAACCCCGATTTACTCCGGAACCTGGTGTTTTAGTGCGCAGCACATTCAAGTATTTTTCTTTGGTAATTTCATTTGTTTTCTTGTTCAACCCTTTACAACTTACTTTGTTACTTGCTCCAAAACAAAAATAGGTCTTACTAAAAGAGCTACAATTCCCTCCCCTTCCCACTCTACTTTGAACAACCCGGGTGTTCGCTTGTCGTATGCTTTGTGTTCAGCAGTGTCACTTCAAGGAAACCATTCGGACTTTTCCCTTTCATAGTCGTGGCGTTTGTGGGGTTTGATAACTGACGCTAGGTTTTCCCCGGAAAGAGCAAGATATGCCGAATCGGTGTCCATCTCGCACATTTCAAAGTCGGAAAGGTCAATAAACTTAACGAGAAAATCGTAATAAAATTGCAACATTCTTAATTTGGCGTATTGGTACACAAAAAAGCCGATTTGAATCGGCAAGTTTAGCTTGATGAACTTCTTGGTCAATTCTGCCTCGTACACCCCCTCCCCGATATCGTGCAGTGCCCTAAAATGCGGGTCGTTGATGTACCTATAGGCGCGCTTTTTTCCTTAGCTATTTTAATTCTCATTTGTCGCTCTTGTTGGTGACCGTCTTTCCGTAGGCCGAGTTTTTCAAAAGCTTCATGGTGTCTGCCAGAATTGCATTTGAGGGATCTGTATCACTCGCGTCGCTTACAGACTGTCCGAAATCGTAAAAACAGTTATTTCTACCATACTGAATGACTTGGTACACGTGTTCAACTTCGAGCCCGTGCGATAAATACCACTGAAGCAGAGGCGTGGCAAGACATTTATTTTACCCAAACATACTTCCGATTAGACTTCTTTGTGGTGATTTAAGCTTACCCGCCTCTTCGGCATATTGTTTCATGTGCTCACCAATGTCGTTTCTACTGATGCTAACATTCTTAAAAATGGGAGTCATTTCAGCAAACCTTTCTTTCAGATGTGGAGGAACGCGGATGTCGCACTCCACGAGACCAAAGAGTGACCCGTCGACAACATATTATAACACTTCGCACTGGGTCATTGTTCACTTCTTAATGTGGGGCAGGCGAATTGATTCTAAAAGTTGTCGTAGCTGCGGATTGTGAAATTTTCTATCTTCCCACTGACATTCCCAAATTTCGACAAGGTTGCAGCCGAGACTTTTTATGTATGCCGAGTGCTCCTCGGTCTTTTTTAGGAGATCAGCGCAGCTTTTTTTTCTGTATTCGTTGAAGTCTTTGTTATTCAGACGACATTTGTGCCCGTGCCAAAAGCATCCGTGGAACTGAAACACCGTGTTCGTTTCACTACAGAAGCCATCTACGTATAGTTGTTTCGACCCTATGCGCTTTTCTACCCCGTTTAGTTTGTAAGTAATACTACACCCGGTGATTTTGGCCTCCCAGTTCATCCATTCGCAAGCCATCGCCCCGTACTTTTGACTCCTTACAGGTTTAAAGTTATCCTCCGCTTTGCGCCTTATGAAAAGTCCGATCGGCATATCTTGCATTAGGGCCCACAGATATAAAGCATTCGCGTCAACTACCCCACTACCTTTTTGCATAATTTCTCTGCACCCCGGATGTGTGTTGTGTTTTGTTCATGGTATCTGTTAAATACAATGGACGGGCCCTCAACAATGTTACTCTTTATTTTGTCGTATCTTTATTGTACTCATCGATCAGGGAGAAACTGGTGCCTTCGGGTATGGTCAGGAATAGATACTGCAGGGATAGACCCGGTACAGATATGGCACACTTAAACATATCCATCCCCTTATCCTGGTAAATTTCGCCATTTTGTCCACGGCATCCAAAAAGGGCACCACATCCAAATTGTTGTACCACACTAGAAAATCTTCCATTGTTTTCATACAACGTTCTTTCCACACCTGTTGGCAATATTGATACTCTTCTTCTGAAATGTTTTCTTTCTTTAGCTGACTGTAAAAAGCCTGGTGTGGGGGAAGTTTAGGGAAAAATCCTTTCTGCTGCTCTATGTCATATGCCTTTAAAAACGTATCATAACTATACCCCGGTGTCAAGTAATTTGTTATGTCCAGGAATTTCAGCTTCATGGTTTTAAGTGTCATTTATGTACCGGATCTTTTTACAATGAATTGGAAGGGGTCAATAGTTTGGAGTTCTGTGTACAGGTATCGTTTAATGACGTTAACATCGTATTTACCGCAATTGAACCCCAAGACAGGCAGTTCCTGGATGAAGGCATCTAGTTTCTCCGCGATCTTCTGGGAAGGGTGTTTTTCTGTGGGTCTTTCTCCCCCACGG
This sequence comes from Crossaster papposus, assembly GCA_037893245.1. Lineage (NCBI taxonomy): Eukaryota > Metazoa > Echinodermata > Asteroidea > Velatida > Solasteridae > Crossaster > Crossaster papposus. The sequence continues at coordinate 474,023 of JBAIAA010000496.1, read as the reverse complement.
GCGGGCTGGTCACACAGCTCGTCTAACTTCTTAAATAGGGGTTCGTACCTCACCACCAACTCTGCGTAAGCTGTTTCGGAAATATCATGAAGTTTGGCAATCAGTTTCTGAACCACATCTTTCGAATCCCCCTGAGTTATGAGGCACACCGGCTCGGTATGGTTTGGCACGTTACTAGCCACGCTACAACTGAGCAACTGGTGTTGCGCCTTCTTAAGTTTCCCAGAGTTACCCTGTAAATTAGGCGGAACCTCTTGGAAAAAATTGGATAATATTTTAAGTCGTCAGGGACGTCTACCCCCAGTTCTTCTATTTTATCGAAGACTGTTTTTGGCAACTTAAACACACCGCCTTTGAACTTATGTTTGACATTGGCGTCGCAAGTTATCTCGTGACGTTTGAGATAGATTATTTGATCGTTTGAAAGTCCTATCGCATTTGGAGCACGAGTAGGATTTGCTGTACATCTTTAAATCCCGGATGTACGAGAAATGATCTGCAAACAAGTTTAAATTCAATGTTCGCGGATGACGGCAAGGTGACCGCCGGATAAGTTCGGCTCTTATTCGTACACCCTCTTCAACTACATCATCACCCCCCCTTCTCCTCCCCCTCATCATTTAAATCTAAATCTAATTCTTCTTCCACGTCCCCATCTTCCCGTTCAGCCCGCACTAAAGAATAAACTTGGACGTTTACACCGAACAGACGCTCGGCTGCATCTAAGTTATCTATTGTGACACCATTCCCACCCACCTCCCCCACCTTGCGGCGGTACAGATCGAGCAAGTGCTGTACTTCGCGTTCTAAGCAAAATTCGTTGTTTGTATTCATTAAAGCCAATCATCGGAAAAAACACAACTTGTCGTCATAGACCCGCCCACTTTGCCTACTGTTAACAAGGTTGATTAACCCACGGTTGTTTACCACATACGGAGGTAGTGGAGTGGAAGGCGCCCCAATGACAAAATCTGTTTTATTCACAAACACGCACATGTTTGTGATCGACTCGACCGTCCATTTTGTGTCCGGTCTTTGCCGCCGCCCATGTTCCGCAATATATCTCCTTGTCGAAGTTTTTCGACAAGGCGATCTACGGCTTCTCCAGAACCCATCGTTATAGGTTCTGGAGAAAAAAACAGCGGGCATTGTTGTCACTGGCGTGCTAGTAGCGCAATTCACCAGTGACGGAGTGCCTCAAAACTAGGCCAAAAGATACATTAATTTTGGCTCGCACGCGGAGTTGATAAAAAAAAAAACCGCGAAGAGCATGCTCTACATCAACACCCTGCCCAAGTACTCTAGACCCTACTAATCTAAAATTGTACACATCTTGAACGGGTCTCCCCGTAAAATGGTGGGTTCTCACAGCACCCTAATTTACCATGAGAGTATTTAGCAGCTCAGGGTCCGAGTCATCGTCTGGGAGACCCTCAGCGTTGCCATCATGTTGACTCGGCTCCCTATTCTCAGCGTTGTCGATGTTCTCTTCATTCCTGGGGTGGTTCAGCTCCCCTCGCAGACGCAGAAGATAGTGGTCATGACGCTCCGGGAAATCTTGAGGATCCTCAACCAGGGCTTCTAAAAAAGGGGAGGTGGAACAGGTAAAGGTGGGGTGGGGGGTCGAGCACCTAGGACAGCTGGAGCGACCGCTGCTTTTATGTGTGAATGTTTTGTTACAGGCACTGCAACAAAATGGTGCCCCAGGTCGTCGTGTAACAGGCTGAACGTCGCCCATTTCGAAGTCGTCAGACGAGTCCTATAGAAGAAAAAGAAAGAAAGAAAGAAAGGAGGGAAAATAAAAATCCATAAATAAATAAATAACGTGTTGTTTGTGGTAAAGGAGCGTTGTTTATTGAAACAATAAACCATTTGGAATGATTTCGAGGGTGGTCGGAAACCAATACCAGATTAAAACAATACGATGAAATACAAATGTAATCTTGGTTAACATGATATGCCCAACAACAACAAAAGAAAACAAAAGTTTATGCTCTGCAACGAAACGCCCAATAAAGTTACGGACACTATACGATACACTACAAACTATTTGCAATGGTTTCGAGGGTGATCGGAAGCCAATAGCATACCAGAGTCCGAAACAACACGATGAAATTAGGAATGTGTGCACAAACCAGACAGCGAAAAATATATGCTCATCGGTTGATAACGATTCCATGACAAAACTACTAGTACTACCGGTAATTATAATAATACATCATGTGCAATACTTGCAAAAACAATTTCGAACTGATACCTCCCACGAAGGCACGAATCAAATGAATATTTGAAATCATCCAACTGAGTCACTCGTTTTGCCTTGAGTGACAACATCGATATACTGTACTAAAAGGCTACACTATTATTTGCACAACCACGCATAACGCGGTACACTATACTATTTGAATGATTTCGAGGGTGATCGGCAATACCATATTAAACAACACAATGACATCAGGAGTTCTTGCACAAACCAGACAGCGAAAATTGTCTAAAACACCGGTAATAAAATTAATTCAGCATGTGTAATAATTTCAAGAACAATTTTGAACTGATTACCCCGCACGACAAACAATGGCTTCATTGGTTGGCATAACAATGCAAACTTTAACACTGAGCAACGGTACATAAACATGTGAACGTATGTGAACGTGTTGTGCCAGGGGTAAAATAGAAACCTCGAATCAAGTTTCATTTCAATTACTAAATATAACTAAATCCCCAAAACAAACCAGCAACACACACAAAATAAAAATAAGGAAATGTGACTTACCGGTGTTTGACCACCTTGCTGTCCCGACGTACTAGCCATCAGGTCGTCTTCCATCTCAGCGATGGCTTGCAGTTGGGAGCCAGCTCGGATCTGGAGAGGCGTTTTGGAAGTAATTATCGTTGTTGATCGCTTCCTCTTCCATCCATAAGTTGTCTGGATATGTACTATACACACCCTGTTTATAGTAAAAACACTGTACGTGTACATGTACTCTTGCTACTCTCAACCTGATAAATTATTTTGTCTGAGAAAGTACTTTTAACGTAGGAGAGTGGAGTGACCTTTGCTAATTAATGTACATCGTCTGGGGAAATTTATTACCCCCTTTACGTATTTTTTTTTTTTTTATGATATCGTGTATGCAGTCCCACTAATGTTTCTGTAAGAGCCACCTATCTCAATTATGTCGTCTGCGAAGAGAAATTCATTTGCCCATAATTCACGTAGCCTAAGTTTGTACTACAAAACATATTGAAGAACGGCATAACCTGTAAATATTATATACGTTTTAAGTTTGTAAGTTTTAAAGAATACAAATACATGTATTAGGAATTGTTCTCCAAATAAACCTCTGTCTCTTCCCCGTTGCTGATGGAAACTGATTTACCATTTCTACGAGAATGTTGTCTGTATAAGTACCAGCAAGCAAGTCACACGCGCATCATCTCGTAAGCAGCCGTTCCTTTGTTCCTACAAGACTTGTTCATTCTTGTCCGTGACGTCACGTTAATGACGTCACTTACCTCTTCCAACTATCAACACTTCTCCCTCACCACCCCCCTCCACCCCTGCACCACTATACCCTCCACCCTCCAACCCTCCTCCAAATGTCGCCACTCGCCCTTCTCCAAATGAACCGCCTCACTCATGGTTCGTGCTCCTCTCATATGGTATTGCCCTTCCTCAAGCTTTACTCACAGAGGAACACTTACTTGAGGAAGAGGGAAGTCTTTGAAATGGAAAATAGGTGAAGTCGACCTCGCACTCAGTGAGTAGCACCTTCTCCTCAATGAGTATGAGGTGGTCCTTAGTGAGGATGAGGAGTTTCTCAGTGAGTGTAAGTCGAGGAACGTCTTAGAATACGGGCCTTAAGGTGTGACATTTTCACGCGGTATCACCAAATCGAGACAATGATGTCCATGTGGATGAGTTGGCTCATGAATGTGTTGGACGAGACCGTATTTATTATGAGAGCAAATACTGAAACTGTTTTGCATTGGTGTTGAACATATCGTCAACATGGATGTTGAAGTCGCCAGCAAATGTGACTTCGGATGGGTGGAGGAGATATTGTGTGATTAAGTTCTTAAATTCATGCAAAAAAAGTGGAAAAACACACATGTTGTCCATGGATGTCTCTTTCCGGACGATAGCTGACCACCATGCGAACATAATTGGAATTACTAGATATCTCCGCATGGAGTGATTCAAAAGTGGCATAGTTCACGTTATCATTTTTCATACAGACACACAACGTAGATATGTAAAGTAGGGCAACACCTCCACCTGTCTTGTATGTGGGGTCTGGGTATATGATGAAAAAAAGGTAACCATCTGGGGTGCACTCGCGAGCGATCAAGTCGTCGTCTGGTTTGAGCCATGTCTCTGATACAGCATGGAGGAATAATACAGCAACCAAATCAAGATTATTTTGAAGTACCAAGTCAACAAATTCATCCGTCTTGTTGCAGATAGACTGCGCATTCAAAACACAAAAACTAAGACTTGCGTTTTTTGGTGATGATGGTGATGAGACAGACTGGGGTAAATCCCTAGCAGGTGGTTGTTTTTCAACTGCCCGACGGCGACCAGCCTTCTTGCCTCGATGTGTAGGCCGGTATATGCAGGTTGGAGTACATGTAGCACTAATTCCAAGGTTTCTTAGCTGGGTCTCCACTGATTGTGACAGAGATGTGGCATTCGAAAATGGAGAAGTACGCAGACCAAGGAGCTTGCTGCGAGAGTACGACCATGGAGGAATAAGAAGGAATTCCTCCATGGTACGACTTTGACTTGGTGGTGGTTGTATGTGTGGTAGTCAGAAGAATTAGTTGATTCAGTGCCAGGATTTGGGTCAATGTCACCAGATACCAAAATCTCCACGCGGAAAGTAGCAGACGAGTTTGAATAATAAGGAATTGGGGCACTCAGATATTTTCGATGAACAAATTGCTCTTTTCCCCTTATAAGTATAGGCCTACCCAGCAACATATGGGACCGAGCGACTCCCCCCTTAGTCCCCCATACCTATACACTCCATAGACTATTGTAACCTAACCCATCCCCCCTAAAATTAAAAACCTCAAAAGAAACCACAACATTCCGCAAGCACAATGACCACCACAAAGGAGGGGGGTCTCTCCGTCCCATATATTGCTTCAAAGCTTATAAGGACTGCTCATGCATTACAAGCATTAGCAGGAACTTGAACAAAGCAGTCAAAAACTGAGTCATAATGGCACAATGCTTGAACAAGCAAAGACAGAATAACAGGAAATGCTTATCCATTGTCCAAAACACTGTGTTGATGGTGGCAATAAAGCAGACAGTGTTATGTAATAGATGTACTGGATGACTGCACAGCACTGCAGGGTACACTCTTTGTGTGTATATGTTGTGTAGTATGCGAAAGTTCCTTGTAGACTCTGAAAAAAACACTCACTAAAAACTCACAGATTTCACAGGAATGATGATTCCAAGATAGGCAAAAAATGTCCTGCAGGTTCCTGGTGTAGTTACAATTCCAATGGTACAAGTTCAGTTGCAAACACAGTTATTGCCAAGAAACTAACATGTTTGCAGAAAAATGGAGAGCTGTTCTGAGTGGCAGCTTGTCAGGCGCGCACCTCGGTATTATATATGCTTTGTGGTGCAATCTGAGGCGATTCCTGGCCTCTTTCCTCTTTCCTCTTTCCTCCTTAGATTTTTTTAGCAAAAGTTTAAACATATTATAGGCCTATAGAGATAAAAATGAAGCATTATGGAGATTTTAATGGAAAATATATATATAAATAAATATATACTATATATAAATTTATATGTGAATGTTGGGGCACCCAAAATCGGAAAATGCGATAAAATGGAGAATTATGGAGACTATAAATATATTATAAATATTTAATATATACATTATAAGTTTATATGTGAATGCCTGTGGGCCACACCCAAAACTTGAACACAGTGCGAGAATATATAGCAAAACTGTCGCCAAAAAGATGAGCTTTCGGACAATAGCTTGGGTTGGACCATAGAGAAAGGAACAAACCATAGCTCCATGGACAAACCAACCAATTACATTCTGACACAAGGTCATTATAACAACAAAAACATTCATCCAGATATAATGCAATAAAAGGGAAATTTGCAATGGAAGGGACATTACTGCTAATTCAATGACCACATGCCCACCAGACGCGGGATTATTTATGGAACCTCGATGCCAGGTAGTATCATGCGTTGGTTATAACGGAGCCACCTCTGATACCAACGAGCGGCTAGATGCGCGCCAGGCGGGTTCAGGTTGTCTTCCGCGGATAACACCAATTAATGTCCGGCCTCGCTCTCCCGCTCAGCAGGAAACCTCGCTGATGAGAGGGGCTTCATGTGCATGGTGAACGGGTGCGGGTCGCAAACTGGGGTTTCATGGATTGATAACCCTTTTTTGTCAGTATTATGCCAAAATTAAGACACAGCAGATACTTAGTCCGACCCTCCTTCTTAAATTTCCTTTTCTCTCACCAGTCCCCCCCCCCCCCGCCCCCGTTTTTGTTTTTTCAAACTTAATTTACCCGGGGGGGGGGGGGGGGGGGGGGTAGGGTTAGGGTTAGGGTTAGGGCACGTGCTTCCGCGTGCTTCCTCGGCGCCCCCCCCCCCCCCCCCCCCCCCCCCCTCCCCCCCCCCCCCCCCCCCCCCCCCCCCCAATCCGAGCCTGTTATTTAGCAATGTTGGGGAGGGATCATTTTTCAAAATGGATACTTTTCAAGTGTTGGAAACATCATTGGTTGTAAGGGCGTGTTCTTGTTTGAGTTAGAATATCTCAAAAGGTTAATGGTCAACCCACCAATAATTTAACAGAAAATGAAAGATGAGAGGTTGATCATCATTTTTGTGTAGAGTCTGAACACCAGCGAGAGCCTAGCCTTGGTCAAGGCGAGTTCGTCGTTATCCGTCCGTCGTTATCCGTCCAGAAATACACTGTGCGCGCGCCCCGCATATATGCTGCAAGCTTGCGCCCCATGCAAAGATACAGCGCGAACAGTGACCTCATACGGCCACTATTTATGCAAATCTACTGAGACTACTTTTTCGCCTTGGATCATTGGGTTTTTGAAATCTTATGTTTTTCCTATATTTTGCGCCACATTTGTGGCGCATGACCTCGTATGCGAATACAGATAAGTATAGGCGGGGCTAAGATGTGAAGTGTCCAATCACAACGCGGTTGAAACCCGACGTCATCAAATTTGATGCAGCATGACATTTAAGACAAAATGGCAGATATTCAGCGTCGTCTTTCGTCCGAAGATCTGTCGTGTTGTTTGAATTTTGCAGCGCAAATATTATCCCTAGAAGATTTTAGACCCGAGCAGCGTAAGGCCATTAGAATCCTTTCTTCGTGGTCTTTGTGAATTTGCCGACAGGTTATGGGAAATCCGTCATTTTTCAGGCAGCCTGAGCCCCATTTTGCTCGGAGCTCGCACGTACGGCCAGGTACTCAGCGTCAGTTTTCAGCGTGTTCGTTCAGTTTCTTATCGCCGCATAGTCGGCATTAACCCTAGCCTTTAAACAAGGCCACATGTCTGATAGACGCCGAGCGACTAAAAAGAGACTAATCGCGAAAACCTGAGTGACGTCTCTATAACTGGATAGGTCGAGCGTACATTGATGGGATAGCGAGCCGTGAAGTAACCGGCGGCCATGATGGGATATTCAAAACATTGCCTTCGTGCATGCAAAAGACGCGTAGACACGTCGAGAGTGAGACAGTGGCAGCAGCGATGGTGGATAAAAATGCATTAAAATCATTTGTAAATAAGTAAATTTATTAAATAAACTCGCAGACTGTGCGATCAGTATCTATCTTTGTAAAAAATGTCAGGATTACGGTTTTAAGAGAGATTTAGGAGAACATTGTTGGGCGAAAACGATATTTTTGTTTCCACATGAATTCCAGCGGGATTTTTTCATATTGTGGTCCTATCCATCATTTTATCTGAAAGAAAAACTGGGATATTTCGAAAGAACAGTAGATTTATAGAATCAGTTGGTCTAGGATACCTTACAATATGATTGAAATCCACAATACAGGTATTTTCAGACCAATTTTGTACCCATTCCATGAAGACTGTCCCGTTGACTTGCACGTCAAACAGTTCATGGTGGTAATTTGTGTACACATTCGTACACAACATATTGTGTCATGAACTATTTGACGTGCATAAATTTAATGTTCTGTAGAATTATCCAAATATCGCAACGATCACAGTTTTTTTCCTCACAATTCTGGAAGTGTAGAGCCACCTATTAATAATAATAATAGTATTATTAAATGCATGGTGTAGGCCAAGGCTATCATGGTGAAACTTGGATGTAGACACGTATTTCAGAATAATTTCATTTTCGCCCACCTGACAAATCTCTCTTAAAAACGTAGTCCTGATGACATTCCTTACAGTGCTCAAATGAAATTTCACTCTCTGAAGAAATGGGTATGCCAAATAAATTGAGAATTTTGTGTTTTTAAAATAGCGTCATGTTACAACATTCTTTCCTTGGCATTTAATTTATACCTGTATATTTTTTTTCTTTGTACACTACAGCTAATTGGTTTACCCAAGTCCACTTCTTGCTACTAAGATGTCAGGCTGTACAGCTTATTACGGCTGGACAAGTCATAGGACGAACTGCTCCCATTATGACAGAGGGACAACAGATGACAGCGAATGTCAAAACTTATTTTGTTTAACCATCAGTAAATACGGAAGCTTAATTGACCAACTACGTTTTCCAAGATAAGCTATCTCGGTGTTCCACATCCCTATAGATGTGCTGCAAATATATTGCAGAACTCTGCATCTTGGCATTTCATGTTTCAACAATATAAGTACAGATAATATAAGTACAGATAATAACAGTCGCAACAGTCACAAACATATCTTTGTAACATGGAAATATATTGAACATGTGTTTTATGAAAACTGACAAATCTGGTTAAAATTGTATTGTTAATATTCAAAGCAAATTATACAGATGTTAAAATGACATGGATTTACCCAGTCAGTGTTCTCCACAATCACTGGGTAGCGGCCGCCCTGTGTACATGTTACGCTGTTCTGTCATATTTTTATGCTGTCAAATTTTGCTTTTCAATCATGGTTTTATTTTGCTTTCTTACAAAACAAAAATTGTGGTGTACAAATCTTTAATATTGTGTTCATATCGCACAAATATCTAGAAACACTCACAATTCAAAGTTAAAGCCGTACAAGGGTGTCCTAATACAATTTGGCCTGTGAAGAATGCTGCCAAATGTATCTTTGCATAGTATCAACAATTATTATTCTAAAATGACATCGCAAGTTTTGTTTTGGTTTTAAATTCATAAACAGTCGGGGGTTAATTGTTTTTTATTTGGTTTTCTAACATCAGTAAACAATACATAATAAGCATATTGTTACTATGGAAGTAGTTATTACATGTTATATGTAATGTATCAATGTAAAATAAAAGCATTAAGCAACATTGAATCCATTGTGTGACATGTCATTATTTACACATGTGATTGATATTTTTTATTGTGATTTATTTCAAGTTTAAGCCATAGAGCTGTATCTTTATTATACAGCCGGTTTAAGCTCAAAACCACATAATTTTTTTTTTCTGTCCACTTGTCAAGCAAGAATTTTTGGGACCCTTTCTAAAAAATTTACTAAACATTAGGTTGATTCTAAATCTGGACACTGCCTTAAAACCCCACGAACAAACCATGATGTGCCAATTAAATTTTCCTGAAACACACTGACATTTTTTCAATTTTTTCAACATCTTTTTATTTTATCATAAAACTGGCACTTTTTAGTGTCTGGATGTAAAATTGAACAAAAAATTTCAAGAATTTCCTTAATCCCAAATAACTCGTTTTGCCTTTTCCTATGGTTTGTGCATAAGTTTATGATGTGGAATTCTTCCTCCCCCCCCCCCCCAAAAAAAACCACAAAACCCAACAAAACCCCCCCAAAAAATTTAGAAGTTGGAAATTCTTGAAAATACTTGTCCGACATATCCCATAGACTTTGCACTGCATTGCATCGTCTCACACGAATGTCTCGTATCTTTTCCAAAAAATAGGCCTATTTAACATTGAAACTTGGCGTATACATGTAATTCTTGGGTGTTATTATGTTTAACTTAATTTTCCTAATTAAACTGGATCGTTTTTGTAACGTTAACTTCGTTTCCTGTGATATTACATTCGTTTTCTCGGTCGTGCGCTATACAAACGTGTGTACGCCTGCAATGTTTTGAATATCCCAATATGGCCGCCAATGGCTTCACGTGCAGAGCCGCTCGACCTATCCAGTTTGTAGAGATCAGTGGTGACGTCAGTGCGAATTGCCCAGACAAGTGGCCTTTATCAATCTGGTTTGGATTTCTTATGTTAACCTTTGTTTCCGACTGGAATTCGCTACCCCAATCAGCGAACGTATCTCCGCGTGACGTCAGCTTATATTTGAGTTGGACTAGTTCATTTTACAAACAGGGAATGTCCAATCATGTCACTCACAATATTTAGCTCAAATCATTAGTTGCTTCCAAATTTATTGCAATTTTGCATGTAAAATAGATTTACATGTGATATCTTGTATTTATCATTTATATATTCAACTCAGAAGCAAAATTTATATACGTTTTTGTACCTTTTCTTACATGCTTTGATATTGAACGAATCACGAACGAAGCCAACTGGGAGATCGCCGTTCTGATTGGGCGTATTGGCATGCTAATATATATCTATGAATAATTCATGCCGAGCAGTGAAACCTACATTGCAAAAGGCCTCGTGACATTCGTCACTCGGTCGCGCGTTCACCCCGGGTATCTAGACTCATCTCAGCCGCTTAGCCAGCCTCACGAGGCCTTGTCAAAAGGCTACATTAACCCAGGCATGCTGGGCCCAATTTCATAGCGCTGCTAAGCACACGATTTTCTGCTAACCGAGCCTCCGTCTATTTCATGGGGACCGTAAGCAGTAAGCGCAGCAAAAGGCACGCTTAACCTAGCGGGAAAATTTGCTTAAATCAGTGACGTAACAGTAGAATTTTCATGCGCGCGCAAACGTTAGCACAAAAACGCCGTGAAATAGCGCTTAAGGTTAGCAAATTTTTCTGCTAAAGTTAGCACAAAAATTTGCTTACCGTTAAGCAGCTCTATGAAATTGGGCCCTGGTCTGTGCGGTATCGCCACATTGTGGTCCAAGCATGGTCCAACGCTGTGAGGAGGGGGCATGTTTACGGCTGCAGAACCAACCTTCAAAGTGATCGCAATATCGTAATTTAAACAGGGAAAAGTGTCTTATATCCCCAATAACTCCTCAGATTATTTTCTTGGCAAAATTCAGCCGGCAAGGCATTTAATTATCAGAGTTCCGCGTTTTACCGAGCCACGGTTTTTAGATCAGCTAGATTAGATGTGTGCGACATAATATAGGGCCGAGTTCGACACGTTTCAATAGAGTCGCGGCCTTCTCCAGTCACCGCGGCTGAAAACTCAAAACTAAGCAGCTAAACACAACTAGTTTTGACCATAACAATATCAACATTCAATAAAATACCCAGCAAAACGAGCGAAAATAACTGCGACCCTCACCAATCAAGCAATTAAGACAGTTCAAATCTTCAGTGTGTAATTCCTACAAGCCTTCGTAAAAATCACTCAACTTTCTCCGATAAAATATGTCAACGATGGCGGTGTTCGTAAACACTTAACTTGCGAGCTAGCTATGACCTTTCACCGCTAGCTCAAATTATGCAGTTTCTACGCAACGATCGACCAATAAGAAAACGACTATAAAGGTCAGCTTAATCTATTAGCATAATGAGCACCGCCCCCAAAACCTAATGATCCAAGGCGCGCGTTCGATATGGGATCGAGCAGTCAGTCCGCAGCGCACGCGTTAATGAGGTCATATCCCGAACTTTATTTGCAGGGCCGGCGTCGCAAATCGGCCACGAGATTTACGCGAGTAATTGCGAGAGTTCGACCGCTTTGTTTTCACGACCTACACGTTGCAAACGAAGCAGTGATTCTCCAAGATGGCGAGGTAAGTGGAAAGCGAACGATTTTCTGAATCGAATGATATAAAATATGACGAGATTCAGTATGTTTTTGGCAGAAATTTGTTCACTCGAAGTTAGGGTATGATTTTAAGGAAATTTGTTGTCGTGTGTTTAGTTTCTGCGCCCTGACTGGACTAACAAATATTGCCAAAAATGATCACTACACATCAATAAAGGAAGCAATGATCTTTCGTTTGATATACAATTTAGCCTGTGGCGACATTTTTTTCATGTATTTTGCGACGATTTTCGTGCGCGCGATTTCAACTTTTTCGTCCATGTCTTTCAGCTGTACATATGCAGAGCGTGTGTTTCATTATGCACACAAGCATAGATGGTGATTACATGTAGCCAACAGAAACATAATTAATTGTTTTGTTTTGTGTGGCTTATTTATATGATAAAGTTAGGTTTCTGCCTTTATGTCATGCATAGAAAATTAATTTTTCTTTCATGTATAAAAACGACTTAGGCCTATGTTTTTGTTCAAAATTCACATTATTGTTTAATAATAATAGTTACTGCTATTATTGTGCTAAACTTCATAGTTCATATTTCTGTCTTCCAATATGTTTCTTATACTAGGTAGTAGTCATGCCGTCCACCACCATGGCCATGCCCATCGCCATGCCCACCGCAGCCATTGCCAGCATGTCGGGAACCTCTACAGAAGGCCAAAGGCAAAGCTCTTGTCCTTGGATATTCTCTCACAAAGTATCTCAAAGAGAACATCACTACTAAAGTTGGTTAATTTGCAGGTAGTGACTCGTCGCGGTACTACAATTTCTGGCCTTAGAAAGTGTCTGCTTCATCAGCATGACATCAACCTCACAACTGTGCCTGACATATTGTATTTGTAATGATTCATGTTGGGACAAATAATCTAGAGTTGGGTTTCCAAAGAAGTGTTGAAAATAGTTGAAGATTTAAATGTACTGGTGGATATATGCAGCACGTGCTTTGTACATGCAGATTTAAATGTTTTTGTATTTTAGTGTTTTAAATAATATACATGACTTTGTGTCAGTGTTGTGCAAACACAGTGCAGCTGAAACAGATCGAAACTGAGTCTGGTCGAGTCGGGTCAGTTTGTCAAATCATCTAGGACTTAATGCCCAAAACTATGCCAACAAAGTTTTGAGCTACAATGTAAATTTGACACAAAAAGCATATTACTTTATGAATGCAAGATTGTATTATTTCTATTCAGTGATATAATTTATGTGCATTAACATCTATATATTACTAAATTTATGTCTTATTTAAAATCAGTTGTTTTTGCAATGTTAGACGCGGGTATACATTGTAATTTAATATTTACAATAATTTAATGCCAAAGAAACTATGCCAAAAACATCAAGCAAAGATAAAACAAACTTTATTTACTTTTATAATAAATCTCAATGGTTTGCACATTGAACATTATGCCAAAGATGATGGTAATTATCATCTTCACTATGTTGTCATTATTTTAATTTGAATGTTGGCCATATTTTTGTTAATGTTTTGCCTAATTGCTAAACATTTATTATCTCATTATTAACCCTAATTTTGGTCATTTCTTCAATCTGTATTTATGTACATGTACATGTAATTGATGATGTAATTAAAATAAGTTTTTACAATTTCAGGGTTTAATTTAACAATTGTATTCAAGTCGTATAACATCAACAGGGTATATTAATGTAAGCAATAACATGCAAGTTTCAAATAAAAACCTATACAGATATAAATTTTAAACAACGACTTCATTTGTTGCTTGTTTTTTTTGTATATTTGGCTGTATACCTTATATTACGCAGGCAATATTATTATTTTTTACTCAGTCCACTGTTAAAAAGATTAAACAAAATACTGATTAGCAGAATCCTTTTCGCTTGAGCTTACAATTAAACAAATACACAAAAAACAACTGCGTATTGAAATGTGCATGAACTACACGTTACCACGAAGCCTTTTTCAATGACGTCATTTTCGACCAATGAGGGCGCAGGAAGACTATGGACTGTCATGGCGGGATGTTCCGTTTGTTAATTTATTGAGAACGTTATAATTTTCTGCGCCCTGACTGGACTAAGTTAAAATCAACCCCAAATCTACAGTTTTGTGATAGAATATGAAATTATCTTTAACATCAGTGTGAAATTGGGTTGTGGCCGCTGCCAGAAGATGGACAAAATTCGTCTTTTTTTAAAGGTCAATTTGTTGGTTCGGGAGCTTTTTTTACGTTATAAATTTCACCCTCTAAATGTCATATAATTTCCAATCTGATTTGATAATATAACAAAATGTTTCCTTATCCAAAAGAAAATATACATAATATTGACAGCCAGTGAATAAAACGGATGTTTCGGACCAAATTCCAGGCGTTGTCGCCAGCTCATTAAGTATTCAAAAACGAGGTCACGCACAAAGTGCCATGCATAAATCGCACATAAAAGGAACGGCTTTTCAGTGCGCTGCGGACTGACTGCGAGTATCCTCAGTTAGTTTGCATATAATAGTGGCCGCGTGAGGTCGTAGTTTGAGCTCCGATTACCGCTGCGCTGTACGTACGGACGGGTATTGATGAACGCCTTGACCAAGGCTAGCGAGAGCCTGAGTATTTCAAAAATAATGTTGATTCAGATTGTGAGCATTTATTTCATTTCATTTCATTTCATTTATTATTTCGCAGGGCACAAAAAGAAAAACAGATATAAATTTACAATCATTAGAAAGTTAAGAATATTCATTTTTAACAGTTACAAGATATCAAGTAAGTAAACAAGTTACTACATGTACATGTAATTTATATTTTCATTCAATTCAGGACCAAGACAAGACAAAATACAACGAGGAGACTGCACGCCCCTGCAGGATTGCTAAAAAGTGAACTTAATCACTATCAAGTAGCTCTCCGTATGCGCGACTAAATCACTAAAAGACAACTAGAGAGACAAACAAAGGACACAGACTAAAACAAAGACACATACTGGCACGAACAGACGGACACCAAAAACAAAAATTACTGGTCTCTATTATGAGAATTGTTTATACAGGGGTGCACCTTGGAAGTGCGATCGGCCGGACAAAAATTATATAATCATGGACGTATGCCGTTTTTTTAATTTAAGTTTTGTCTCCATTTGGGCTTCGTTTATGCAGTTTTATGGGATGTAGCAAGAATTGTAGTAAGCTGCTGGGTGTGAAAAAACGGCCGCGATTTGATTCGTACACGTATGTTGTTGAAGGCGCCCTCTACCGCCGGGGCTAGACCGCGGCCACGCGCTATTTGAGGCAATCCGCTCTTTACTTTGTGATTCCTCCATTATTATACTACCAAACTAAGTTATGGACGAAGAAGAAGTATCAAGATGGTGTGCTAAATTGACCGAAGCAGTCAATGTGGCTATGGAGCCTGAAGTGGTACAAGAAAGGCGTATGCAGGCTTATCAGGTTTGGTTTGGCTGCCGACTTTTCATATTATGAACACACGTGTTGCTCGTCTGGCTCCGTGGTTACATGAACGTTGTGACGCCATGTTCTGGAGATGGAATTCAGACCAAAAACAATTTAAAAACTCATCAGTGGCCATTCAAAATTCTCTTTAAGACGGTTAAAGGGACTAGTAATTATACACCATTTGCAGATATCGAAAATATTTACTACCGTACCGAATTATTAAGAAATATCTTACTCATCTGAAAGTAAATGTTCATGTTGATTCTGAGCATCCAGCAAAATGATTGCGCTTGATATCCTGTAATTGTTCCGAATAATATAATTTTATAATGAAAAATTCGCGCTCGCCGAACAGTGATCGCGAAAAAACAAAGATAACATAAGAATAACTGCTGGACGCCGGTTGAAAAAACCCGCTGTTTTTCGTGCTTTTCTCGGCATCCATGATTCTGAAACTTCGGACAGCTCAGTTAAACGATATTTACTATAAAATACAACCCCCCAAATATACTCGTTCATGATAATTCAAGCAATGACCAATGGTGTATCCTACCTTTAACTCTTAAACTACGAATTAATATTATGCAAGTGTGTACAAAATATATTTGGTAAAAAATAGAAATAATGGGATGATCGTTGGACTAATGTCGCAATGAGCTCAGTTAAATTGTTCTAATAAAGTTGATTTTTTTGCAACCCGTCCTCTATAATTGTCCGTTGCTTGGATGAACAATGCATGCGTGTGACGTAATCCACCAGTGACTCTGCTCCCCAAGCAGGGTCCGTGGTGGCTGACTCGGGTAAGCCCCGAGTATGACGTCAGAGCTAAACGAACCGGGGGTATAACAACCCGGGGGTATAACCCGCACGCACTCGGTTTTATGTGACATTATGTTCAGTGAACAGTACAAGTTTATCGGTTCATTGCTGCACAACGGCCATGCTGTGCTACAGGCACACATTTCCAAACTGTGTTGAAATCCTCTTTTAAAACTTGATTGAAAGTATTTTAGCCTTAACCCTCCAGGGTATTTTGGCTAGATGCAGCAAAGTGCTGCAGCTGTCCAAATTTCCATCTGGTCAAAAATCTCAAGGTCAAACTGCCTCAGAGAGTCCCTGGTCATCCAATGCAGTAGTCTTGGTGCAAGACGTTGTTGTTCATTATCAAACAATAGAGGGGGCTGTTGGGAAACTTCCAGATAACCACCACACACATCGGCTCAGAACAACGTCTTGATGATTTCGTCTCGTCTCACGTGACATAACCAAATGTGACCTCAATTGCATATTCAACAAAGGTCACATTGAAAATACGCAAGCGCACAAGTACGCTGCATAATGAGCTGACAGACTGGTACATTGTACATGTATGTATAGGAGAATACACGAGAAAGTGTGGATTCGTAATTACGAATTCACGAGGCGCGAAGCGCCGAGTGGATTCTTAAATACGAATCCACACTTGCGAGTGTATTCTCCGACTTAAACCATTGCGTCAAAAGAAGTATTGTTATTAACTACCCAGTTGAGTGGAGATGAAAAGGTATGCGTGCATCGTGGCCATAGACGTAATTTACATAAGGCCAACTAACAAAAAAAAATGTTTAGCGTCACCGCCCGCTTCTTTTTTTCGAGGCCGCCTCCTTTTCTTTTTTTTCACAAAAATAATAAATTTTATTATCTTAAAAAATAATAATAATAATAATAACTAGAACTACGTCTGTTCGAGGAACAGAACATAGGGCCTTTTCGCATTTTTTTCCCCGTAAAAAAAACATTCAAAAGGAATTTTAAACACATTAAAAGTAATCAAAACGAATTTAGGTTATTTAAACAGATTAAAGGTAATTTAAAGTGATTAAAACGATAACATCACACATTTGTAAACTTTTGGTGAACTACCTAACCAACCCAATACACAATTATTTTAATTTTAACATGATCCGTTGCTGAGATATGGCTTCAAGGTCTTAAAACGTAATAAATCACATACAATTGAATGATGGCTTCAAGTCTTTTCATTCTAACTTTCGGTCTGGTGACGTCATATTTTGTTTTCTCCCGGTCAAATTGTTTCTAACATGAAGCTATTATATACATCAATTATAAAGTGATTTCAGCAAACTTCGCCACACACATCAACTGAATATTAATTTTGAACCTGCCGCCAGAGGGTGCTATAACATGTTATGACGTCGCCGGTAATTGTTTTTGAAAAGTACATCTAGCCAAACACTAACATCGTTTAAAGTATTAAGTTCATATCATTTTTCACTTTCAAATTATAAGGCACTTTCGGTTTGGACCGAAAGGAAGGGTCACGTGATTTCTCACACACGAGATAAAATGAAGATCCTGGATTATCCTAGCAATTGCCACAAACCTAAAGTCCCGGTCTTTTGCGCGTGATTTGTTATTGATTTTTCAAAGATTAAATAAATTTAATATGACGTCACGTTACCCCCTGATGTCTGTCTGCTAGACACGAGCTCACTATAGGGTCTTCACTTGGGTAAAGTTTTGTTTGGATACGACTTGTTATGAAAGGTGCTTGTACGAAAGAAAGTGTACAAAGTCTATTGCATTTTGGTCCCAAAAAGAAAAAGAAAAAAGAAGTAAAACAAAAATCAGAACAAAAACAAAGGCTTTTTCGAAAAGATAATACAATTTTAAGATCGTAATTTGGACTTTAGCATCACTGTGTACATGGTGTGAAAATATATTTGTTTTCTAATGGGAAGGCTAGGGTGTTACGTGTATGGTGCATACATGATCGACCCACGTGAATTTTGATTTGTATTCGTGGGTGAGACATGTTTTAATTTCAAATAGAAAGATAGGGCGTGACATGTTCACTACATGACCCATATTAAAATGTGTCGAGCGGCTATTAAAAAAGAAAGACAAAAAGGCCTCCTCCTTCCTTCTAAAAAAAAGACAAACATGTTTTTTAAATTATTTGGCCTAAAGGGAGGTTCTCGAGGCTCTTACGTAATCAGGGTTGGATTAGGGTTGAGGAATTGAATAACCGTGGATTCGTAATTGTTACAAATGCAGGCAAGATAAAAACCGTTCCGAATCCACACTTTACTAAAGATTCGCAGATACGAATCCACTGTTATTGTCCAAAGCGTTGATTCGTAGATACGAATCCACACTTTTAACAATAGCGTGACGTCATAGCAATGGTTTAATACTATGTATGCACAACATCAATGGTCAGAGTCAAAGTCGTGTGGGTACTACAAGACTCATCACGTGTTCTGCAATACAGAAACTGTTAATGCAAATTAGGTACGTCATAGGTATGCGAGGAATCTGCCCGGAATTTTCCGGGCAGATTGAACGAGTTGGCCAAGACGTTCTTCTTGACAGATTCCCGGCTTCCAGAATACGCCCTCTATCGGTGGAATAGTCGCGACGCGTATAGTGTTGTTGAGTGCATAGGCCCTAAGGTTTTATGGTTTTACTAACTCAACAAGAACGTCTTGCACCAAGACTACCAATGTAGCAGAATCCGTCTCTGGTATTGTTCAATGGGGACTACACATGTAGCTCTCGATGTGTTTATGCCCTGCTGTTGACAGCTGAATATATCAAAGTGCACCAGACTTTTTGTCCTGATGCGCTGTGCTGCATTTGGCAGGGTTAGGGTAAAATGAACTGTATTTATATAAATGGGGATGGGTGGGCCACAAACGTTTGAAGAAAAAAAACATTAAAAATCTTTCCTTATTTTTGTCTTTGGTTTATTCAGCTTTGTGAAGAGTTTAAGGAAACTGCTCCCTACTCTCACTGCATGGCTTGCGGTCAACAACTTGCTTCTCTTAGAAACGCAACGGTCATCCGACACTTTGGCCTACAGCTTCTCGAGAATTGTGTGAAGTAAGTTCTCTATGAAGGAAAATCACTGAAAAAGCCTTTAACCAGTTCGCGCCAGGATTATTTTAACATCACCGAGCCGAGGCGCGGGATTATTTTTTACAAAATTCGATTCCAGGCGGGTTCAGGCCGATGGTACCGGGAACTGGAAGCACATCCACGCAATTTTGGCCTTGCTCGCTGCTGACAGACATTTCCGGCCTTGCTCGTCGTGACGTGTTTATGCGTCATTCGTTTTTTTACCCCTAACTCCCTCACGGCTTTTACTAGAAAGTATCCTGAATCCGCCACAGTCCACCAATTTTGGTTTGCAAAAACTGCTGGTGTCCTGAGTCCATCAGACTCCACCAGTATGCATTCTGGAGAGATCCTGAGTCCATCATAATCCACCAGCAAAAGTTTGATGGACTGTGACGGATTCAGGATACCTAGGTGGCATACAAAAAATTGCAGTGCGTTTCTCCATAGAGTCCATCACAGTCAATCACCTGAATTTTTGTATCCAGAATCCATCAAACTCCTGCAGTAACGCTAGGCTTAAAATCCTCAATTCATCACACTCCTCCAGTTGTTCAATATGGAGGTATCCTGAATCCGCTAAAATCCTCCAAAACAGGAAATGGATTTTGATGGACTCAGGGTGGTTAGGATTAATCTGGGGAAAACTTTGCGTGTACATGTGTACTTCCTCCGGTGCGAACTGGTTAACCAGTTCATCTTGGATTATTTTGACATTGACCTGGCGAAGGCGCAGGATTGTTTTTCACGAACCTTAATCCGAGGCTCACTGCGAGCTGATTGTCCGAAATTTTCGGCCTTCTTGTGATGTGCTTACACATGTATTCGTTTTGAATCCTGGAAATATTGTGTGTGTACACGGCATCTGAAACGAACTGATTAAACCCCAAACTTGCCAGCTCCATCTAAATCTGCCCCCCCCCCCCCCCCCACTCTTTCTCATGACATACATGTGCTTGTTTCCTTTTGCGATCGAGGATCGAAAAACAAAAGAAAACAATAGGAACAAAAGATCCTCGAAGGACGGTTTCTTTGTCCTCGATCGGCAAGATAAGCGCAAAGCAATGGGGTTAGGTTTCAGTAAAGGAATAAAGGAAAACACAATAGGGAATCCTCGGTCGTAATGGCAATTCACGAACATGTGCACTATGAATGTGTGCAAAATTATCTTTTGATAAACAATTTTTGTTCACCAATCTGCCTTATTATGATGAATTTTCGCGGACAAGGTCCTTTACTTTGCTGGAAGTAAGGGTAATTGAGATTTTCAGACCCTAAAATGTTTGTACTTTATTAAACTTTTGTTTTATTTGCATTTCAAAGTGAACAAAGAAATTGGCAAGGCAGGACTAGAACCTGCGACCTCTGGAATACCGGACTGGTGCTCTACCAACTAAGCTACATTTAATCTTGCCTTACCGGTATGTTGGCGGTCTCCCAAAATGTCAGTATCTTTGATTGAGAGCGCTAGTCAGAAGTCTGGTATTCCGGAGGTCGCAGGTTCGAGTCCCGCCTTGCTAATTTCTTTGTTAACTTTGAATTGTTTGCATTGCAAATTTACCTAGTCGTCTTCCCTTGTGGGTTATTTTTGTTTGAATTTTGTTACATTTTATTGGCCCTACGTATAATTTTAGTGGTGGGAGAAATTTAGAGATTTCCTAACCAGATAATAATAATAATGAACCTGCCTCGAATTAAGTTTCGTTAAAAATAATCCCGCGCTTCAGCTCGGTGATAAAATAATCTCGCCGCGAACTGGTTAAAGTAAAAAAATTGTTGGAAACTGCTTTTGAAACCCATTTGAAACCCAAAGTGTCAGGGATGTAGTCGAGTCCATCACAAGTCCCTGCAAGTCCCTGTAAGTCCCTGTAAGTCCATCACAAGTCCTTCACAAGTCCTTCAGTTCCAATTCAAATCACAAGCTATTCAAATCAGCTTTGACAAAAGCATTTCTTTGTCATTGTTCATTCAGTTACTTGTGACCGCCTTTATGGAGGGATTTGTAACTGGCTTCAAGAAAGGACTTGTGAACGGACTTGCAGGGACTCGACTACAACCCTGCAAAGTGTACATGTATGTCCATGTGTTTTGTTTTTTTACCTGATCCACATTTACATGCATTTCTCTATGCTGTTGTTAATGTAGATTCAAGTGGATCAATGCAAGTGCACCAGACAAACAGGCCTTGAAAGAATATGTGTTGAGCTATTTTCAGAATGTGAGTACAAGTACATTTGTACATCTGATAGTAAAAATGTTTTAGATTACAGAAATTCTTTAGGTGAGTGGGTTTTTGTGTCTGCATATAATACCAACATGTACTTTTGTCTTGGATGCTGTATTCGTATTGGTCTGGAACGATTACACACTATGAGTTCTTGAATAATAGAAATGCAGTTTCACCTTGAAATCGCCATGAAATCTCCGCGAAATTTCACTGTGTTTTAAAGGAAAATTCCAGGCTCAAAAATATTTTACCTAGTCTAAAAGAATATATGGTAACATACTGACTCCGCAGGGAATTTGATTTGATTTGTTATCGAGAACGACTTGCGCGCCTATTATTTTCACGATTTCTTGCCATTCAGTGGCTATCAGTGGCTATGGCTATCAGTGGCTATGGCTATCAGTGGCTATCAGTGACTATGGCTATCAGTGGCTATCAGTGACTATGGCTATCAGTGTGTGAGTGTAATATCACACCGCTGCTGTCTGTGAGATGAACCCAAGACGAAGAGATATAACCAAATATTTGTTGACTGCTGTGATGTGGGATACAACAGGGACGCATAGCACCCACGGCTTTTGCTGCGTTCCAATCGCGTCGTGTTTATCGTGTTCACCGTGAATTTCTCCATATTCACGAGTAGGTTGCATTCCAAAATCTACTCACCAAGATGCACGCGCACAGTCGAGTTAGTCGTGCGGTAAGGACATTCTTTATCGCGCAAGAACTCGTACGTGAACCAACACGCATGCGCTAGTATCCATTTGTTTACGAAGTCGTGAACATGGAGAAACAAAATCCACCTCGAGTTCACCACTGGATAACACGAGTTACCAGGCGATTAGAATGCCATTATACTACTCGTGAACTCGTGAACACGATAAACACGACGCAATTGGAACGCAGCATTGGCCTCAGGTGCTATGCTGCCCTCCGGTGTTAAAAACGTCATATATACTTCACATCACAGTCAGTATAAAGTATAAATTAATAGTATAATAATAATACTAATAATAATAGTATAAAGTAATAATTGTACAACATATATAAAGTCAGCAGGAAGGGTTTTGCTTTTTAATTTGTTTTATTTTTATAAAAGCATCACACTGTACATCTTTTTCCACTGGTCATTATTTTTGACAAACTGGACAACATGAAAGCATTTTGGGATAGTGCAATTTTCGTTTGTTTTCATGATTGAATTAAGTCTGCAACAGTGTTGCTTGATTTAAAGAGAGAAGTTTTGAGGATTTGGGGTGGTTAGGGACAGGGTTAATGCTTATTCGGACTAACTATTTTTCTGAACTATTTTTATCTTATATTACAAAATTAATAAAACACTTTAATGGTAACTTTAATGGTAACTAATTGGTTACTGTTCTGGGATGACATCTTTACTAGATCAACAGATCAACATTCACTAAAGACAAAGGAAACAAAAAACAAACAAAAAACAAACAAACATTTGTAAAATTCAATTTGTCGGAGCAATAATATCTAGTGCAATAATTTTGCTAGATGCCTAGAATCATTATTTACTTTCAAATAATTAAGACATTTCTTAATAATTTGATAGTAACAATTTTCGATATCTGCATATATTGTATACAGTAACTTTAAAGTAACGTCCGTCGATGTCAGTTTTTTATAATAATTGATTAATCGGAAATTCAATATCGAGTATACTCGATATATCGATTATTTCCCGCATGCAAGATGAAGCCTAAAAACAGCGCTCAATATACTGAAGACCGACAGTTTAATAGGTACGTTGCATTATATACCGGTTTTCGACTTGATCCTCCGCGCATGTTGTCGGTCTGAACAATCTCAAATTGCGCCAGCCCGCGTGTACGTGTTTATGTACAACGAAGATAAGAAATTATTACGGTTGCCGCTTCCGCTTGCTATTGTTATTGAGGGCGCCCTATTATAAGGGCGCCCTCATAAGCCCAGATAACGGACGGCGCGCCCCAAATGAACAGCTCGGTCTTGGAATCCAGACTGGCTTGCTAGGCCAATAGCAGGGTGCAGAGAACGCTCCCCGCAATTCCCGACCCGTGATTGGCCACCCCAAAATGTTATCCCGAACAACCGATAGGCTGGGGCGGCATGGCCAGTTTCTTTTGAGATTTTGCTGTGCAAGTGGTTGTGAACTATAGCGGCGGGCTGCGGGTGAAACACAAAGAACAACTTCACAACCGCAGTTGGTCGTCGAACGTATTTTATTTAATAGGCCTACTAAAATGTATTAAGCTACAAATAAAGACGGT
This sequence comes from Crossaster papposus, assembly GCA_037893245.1. Taxonomy (NCBI): domain Eukaryota; kingdom Metazoa; phylum Echinodermata; class Asteroidea; order Velatida; family Solasteridae; genus Crossaster; species Crossaster papposus. The sequence continues at coordinate 450,071 of JBAIAA010000496.1, read as the reverse complement.
GCAGCTTTTACCTAAAGCCCTGAGATTTATTGGGTAATCTGACAATCTTTTGGTGTTTTCGATATCATTTAGGAACATCGAAATTTAGATACATCAACATTTTCGATATATCGAAACAGAGTAATTTATAGATGTCGGGGGGAACTACATGTACCTGGTCAAGGAACCAGACTAGCTGGGTTTTACCCATTCACGGCTGGCAATCAATGGAAATTGATACAAAAATAAGTCACTTTTCTTAAAAACCACAGCACACCAGATGCCGTGATTTCACAGGATGCTTGAGACTAGTTAATCACTTAGTCAATTTCATAATATTCAAGTATTTCATAATAATTCAGTAGTTATCTGCAAATTGTGTATTCCGACATTTCTTTACTTTCAGGGGACCCACCATCTGCTGGAGGAGCAACTGTGCATCAAAGACGGATTATCTCGCATCTTGGTGGAAATGATCAAGAGAGAATGGCCGCAGCATTGGCCAACATTGATGTCTGAATTCAACATGCTCTGCTCTTACGGGGTAAGATAAAGATCAGCACCCTAGGAGACAGGTGTTTGTAACAACTTATGACAAATTTGAAGTCTCTTTTTGCAGTACGCTGTACACGCTATGACAAAACTGTAAGGGTAGAGGAAAGTTCACTAAACCCTTCAATAATATTTAGCATTTAAAGGTACTGTAGGGGATTTAAAGGTACTGTAGGATACACCATTGGTAATTGTTTGAATTATCAGGAATGGGTGGATTTTGGGAGTTGTATTCTATAGTAAATATCGTTTAACTGACCTGTCCGAAGTTTTACAATCATGGAAGCTAAGAAAAGCACAAAAAAAAACGTTCGCTTTCGACCGGCGTCAGGCAGTGGTTCTTATGCCGTTCTTATGCCGTTCTTATGTTGTTGGACGGCGATCGCATTTTTTTTTTTATATCATTATGTGACGGTTGCAATGCGAACCCCCTCTATATATATTTCTTGAATTACGAAATCCTTTTTCTATTATTGGCGAGCGCCCTCTTGGTTTGTAAACCAGTTCGCGCGCTTTCCACTTTTCGTCATTCTGTACTCAGTCGAAGACCAAGTAACACCATCTTCGATTCTCTTAGGATATTTTCCATGATTGTAACTTTAATTAACTGATATTTACAATAGTACGTGTTTACTCTTTGGTTTAATTTATATCTTTCTTTAGGCTGTTATTTTGTTTATTTTGGAAAGCATATAGCCAGATTGACGTGACTATAGCGACTGCGTAATTTATGTACTAGAGCCTATTTCAGAATTCCTATTTCCTTATTGTAAAAGTGATTTGTCATTGACGCAGTTGAAGAAGTTCACTAATTCATTTCTATATTTTGTATAAGATTGGAAATGTACTCTATTTAGTGGTTTCCACTGTACATTTGTTACACATTCAAGATGGCGTACGCTGCCGGAATTTAGGCGCGAACCGCGATTATTGTTCAGTTGACTTATCCTTTTTGTATCCCATGTTTTGATTACTTTAATAGCATTTAGTATATTTATTCTTTTGTATTTTGTATTTTGTATTTATTGATTCTGTACTCAGTCGAAGACCAAGTAACACCATCTTCGATTCCTCAACAGAAATAAACCAGCTAAAACTGAGACTCTGCCTATAGCCCGCATCATTTACGAGGGTCACAATTATATATCATTATGTATATATATCATTTTTCAGAACAATTACAGGATATCTAGCGCAATCCTTTAGCTGGATGCCTACAATCAATATTTACTTTCAAATAAGTAAGATTTTTCATAATAATCCGGTTAGTAATTTTTGTTTTATACCAGCAAATATTGTATTCTACCTTTAAAGTGATTTTGACAACAATATTTTTGCCAGTATAATCGTTGCTACTCACTTAAAAATACGCGGCAAGTACATTTTGTAGATGCACACAAGACTATGGGTGGTAACCAAATCTGCATTCTGTGAATTTGTTTGTGTAATTGAAAAAAACCGATGGAAACGTTTATTCTATTCTATATGTTCTATATAAACAGGACACCCAAACGGAACTGGTGCTCCTAGTGCTGCTGCGATTGGTGGAGGATGTTGTGGCCTTTCAAAACCTGCAGACAAGTCGCCGAAGAGATATCCTGCAAGCACTGACGTCTCACATGGCGGAACTCTTCGCATTCATGCTGCGTCTACTGACTCATCATATTGAAAGATTCAAACAACTGGTAAGAAGGAGGGTAATACATTTCACCACACCTTGTAATTATTCATGAGCAAATTGGAGGCTCTTTATGGGCCGATTTCGTCGCGCGTCAAGGAAGTAAAAATGTGACCCGCTCCTACGAAACCCGACATAAGTCGCACAGGCTATTTCGAGATGCAGCTCATCAAAGTTGAAATAGTATGGGTTGACAAATTTAGCGCACATCGATTTTAGTTTTTCGTTATTTTTTTTATTCTTCAATATGTATACTTTGAACCCTCAGTTAGGTTAAACAAAATCAACTTTATTAATGAGAAAGTACAAAAATCATGCATTTATTGAGGCAAACTGTCCTAAAAGTGGTAATTTATCTCCCAAACACATCGAAATAAAATCCTCATAAAATTGGAAGTATGTATGGTATAAAGGTGGTTTTGGTACCAAACGAAAGCTGAAGATGTTTACTAAATGGAAATATCAATATCTCACTTTTCAAACAAAACAAGTTATGTCTAGTTTTGTGGGAGCAGGTCCCAAATGATATGCTGCCAGGTGACGTCATTCCGGTGAGTATCTGCTGCGGTATTCTTTTCTGGTAGCACTAAAAAAATCCCTCTGCAACCCGCCTCGTAGACATGTAGTCTGTGGCATGTAATCTTTACGGAACCAGTCTCAGTAACGTTACTAGATTTCCGTCATTGACTGACAAAGAACTTGAATATCTTGTGCTGGATAAAGATGCAAAATCCACGAAGGTTGTTATCGACAAGTCAGTGAATATTTATGAGGTGTAGTAAAACAAATACAGCATGGTTTATTTGTAAAAAATAGCGAGAATTAATGGACCCTCGGTGAAGGTCAGCTCTACTACCTCCCTTCGCTTCGCGTCGGGGGGTAGTTGAGCTGACCTACACACCTCTGGACCAGTAATTCCTACTTCTTTACCTCAAACCATGCTGTATTTGTATAATACAATTGCTGTCCGCTGTGATGTTGTCCATGGTGTTTTGTACGCCCGAGGGGGGGAAATGGCACCCGAGGCGAAGCCGATAGTTATATTTTCCCCCATGTTCGGATATTTGATATCTCATTTTAACCAGTTCGCGTCGGAGGACGTATATACATGCAAAGTTTCAAAACGGATGACGTATAAGCACGTCACTAGCAAGACCGGAAATGTTTGTCAGCAACAAGCAAGGCTGGAAATGCGTGGGTGTGCTTCTTGGTACAATCGGCCTGAACCCGCCTCTGATCAAGTTTCGTTAAAAATAATCCCGCACCTCGGCTCTGTGATGTTAAAATATTCCCGGCGCGAGCTGGTTAAAGTGGAAAGTTGTATCTTTCAAACCATACCAATATCTATGTTGTTTACACATTCTACATGTGGCATTTGGTTATAAATACTTTATATATATTGGCCAGTCGAGTCAGTATTTGTTTGCAACAGTTTTACTCATTTTTCCCTTAAATAATTGATACATTTGTGTCATTCATCAACAGCAAAACCAGTTACCCGGTGCTGAGAAAGAGGTATGTTTGATCGCTGCTTTCCAATAGGACAGTATAAAATATGGAGTGTCTTAAAAATTGCAACAGTAGCCAAAGTCGTGATTATAGGAAAACCCAATTTCATAACCGTACATACAGGGTGTCCGCCCCAATAAATTGTGCAAGTGGAACGCATCGCTTTTAATTATTTTTAATTTTTAATTTTTAAAAATGTTTTAACAATTGCTTTTAAAAAAGCTACACACTCGGAAAGACTACAGATTTGGCTTTCAATTGATTTTTATTTCATCTGATTTGGTTTTGTAAGTCCAGAGATATACCCATTTTTTTGCCGGAATTCCGGTTTAAACAAATTAGTTGTTTAATTTCTTGCGGCGTCAATTGAAGAAAGAAAAAAAAAAAAAAACATGTGAATACAAAAAACGTCGGGTACCAACCATGTTTTCGTCGCAGGCATCGCGCGTATGTCATGTACACCAAGAGTGTTGTTGTTTCGTGTCGAATAATTGGGTTAGGCAGATAAGAATATGGAAACATTCAAAGTGATTGATTGAACTGACAGCTTAAAGGGATCGTATACATTTGGTAATTACTCCAAAATTAATGGCAATAAAAACTTACTTGGTAAGAAGTACAGCAGCTTTTGGATGTATAATGCATTTTTAGAAACTTTTCACTTTGAAGTACTGCGGTTATGGAAAAAGATATAACTTTTTATCCCAACAAATTTGAATCTGAGAAGCGTTACTGCAGTGACGTTTCTCAGACTGTGTATTCCAATGCAGATTATTCTTTCTGCGTGGACATAACTGCTTCAGATTTTCGGCAATATCTCAAAATCGCTACCACCTTTTGAAATGAAATTTTTACAGGTTAGTTTTATGGTATATATCTATAACTATATTGGATTAAAACAAACAGTGGGTTCCAATTACCAAATGTATACGATCCCTTTAAAGGCTATAGAAGCAAACAAAAAACTACACAATTTTGTAGATCACTCCCAACTCGGTACGCGCCTCGCTCGGTACGCGCTTCGCTCGGTACGCGCTTCGCTCGGTACGCGCCTCGCTCGGTACGCGCTCCGCTCGGTACGCGCTTCGCTTGCTACGCGCTTCGCTCGGTACGCGCTTCGCTCGGTACGCGCTTCGCTCGGTACGCGCTTCGCTCGGTACGCGCTTCGCTCGGTACGCGCTTCGCTCGGTACGCGCTTCGCTCGGTACGTGCTTCGCTCGGTACGCGCTCTGCTCGGTACGCGCTCCGCTCAGTACACGCTCCGCTCAGTACACGCTCCTGTCGTTCACTTCGCTACTATTTTTCACAAAAAATAAAGTTCCGTTTTTTTTTTAAGCAGACCCTGTGGTATCTCTGTATACCCAATTAACTAAAGCTACCAAAAATCGATGTTGTGCCACTTTCCAGTTTGATTATGCATGTTGGGTGAACATTCTGCACAAAGAAGAAATCAAATTGTGTAAAATGCTGGTATCGTGTGCCGCTTAGAAGCATTATTCTTTCTGTAGCACACACGCCATTTTGAGTGCTGGTGGTTAATCAAACATATCTTTAAATTGACAAAAGCAAATAGGGTAAAAAAAACCGGCATTTGAAAGCTAATATTTACTTATCTTAAAGCTTATACAAACATTAATAGATCGACCGAGTGGCCCAAATTCAAAGATTACAAAAATATGAGAACCATAGAAATAAAAAATGATGCTGTAACACTGAGCAACCCCTCTCCCACTTCTAAATGTGACCTGTCATCACAAAATGAGCGTAAAGTTGCACGGAGTGATTTCCCAGTACGGCCAGTCAAAGTCAAAATTTGAAGGGGGGTCGATTTTGAGATTATGGTTTTTTTAAAGACTAAATCCCCAACAATCCATTACCAATTTTTCAGGACGATCAGAAAAAAAAGAAAAGTTTTTGAGACAATTTTGACTATGCCTTTATTTGCGCGTTCACACAATTTCTCTCAAGAAATTCCCCATTTCTCATAATCTCTGAATTAAGACTCCAGACTAAAAAATAATAAAACAAAATTATTGAGTATCAAACCTCCAAGTGTTATATACCATTGGAAAGCTCTGTTTCCAAAGAATTTAGAAATACCCATATCTCAATTTTTGATTTTGTCGACTTTACGCTCATTTTGTGATGACAGGTCACAAATGTACACAACGGGAAAAAAACCAATCATCATATTGTGTCTTTTAACAGCTAGCAAGCTCCATTCGAGTTTCCCAGGCAGTTTTGTTGACACTGACTGGATATGTTGACTGGGTGGCAAGTCAACACATATTTGCCGACAACAATGCACTGCTGTCAACCTTGTACTCTCTGCTCAACATACAAGAGTTGAAACGCCCTGCAGCAGAGGTGCTTCAGCTAATCGTCAACAGAAAGGTGAAATTATCAACCCACCAAATCTCTGGGTTATGTGCGTTAGGAGTATTGACAACATCACGTCATATTTACTGCATGGCATTAATGCAGTGCAGTAAGGGGTTAATGCTGGTTAATGCCCGCTATACTGCTGAATGCGAGCGATTTTCGACCAAACGTTGTGCCAACTTTATGCAAAATGTGCAAACAACTACACACACACATGCAATGTATTTGTCGACTAACAAAAATGCCATGTAATGCGTCAGTACACATGAGCCACTAACTTGGAAAATGAAAAAGTAGAATGTAAGTTCCTATAAAAAAACTGCATACAACTATTTTCACTAGACAGGTGTCTGAGTACTTTTCAGTCATTTTGGACACATGTTTTTACACAATTTGTTTTGCAAACAAGACAAATATCACTGTGAACCAGTAACAATGGATGTGGTGCCACAATAGATTTTCATTGTTAGTGCACCATTCTTTCTTTGTTAGATGTTCATTGTGTATGGACACTAACTTAACACAATTCAAATAGTCTTATAATTTGGTTGTTGTTACCTGTCAATCCACAGGGCAAACCAGAAGAGAGGCATCCCCTTCTGGTTTTGTTCAGTGCAGACGCCATCAAGACCATTCTTGCAGCTGCCCAGTGAGTATCAGGCAGCATCCGTATCTCTTTTTATGGCTATTGTCTAGGTTTTCGCCCATTACAACTACACGTGAGCAGGTGTAGCCGCAGCTCTAGAGGCCTGTTTCGGATACGGCCTCAGTCTGAATTGTTAAGAACCCAAAGGTATCCAGCATGTTGCATCCCATCTTTTCTTGATGTTTGTGAACACACAAAAAATGGCAATTTTCAAAGCGTAATTTTGTGAACTGATATATTTTACACAGAGAGCTTCTTAACCAGTTAGCGCCGGGATTATTTTAACATCACCGAGCCGAGGGGCGGGATTATTTTTAACGAAACTTGATCCGAAGCGGGTTCGGGCCGATGGTACCAGGAAGCACACCCACGCATTTCCGGCTTTGCTCGCTGCTGACAGACATTTGCTCGTGACGTGTTTATTCGTCATTTGTTTTGAATCTGGGGAAAACTTTGCGTGTATATACGTCATCCGGCACGAACTGGTTAATAATCGACTCGGATTTGGATGATTTGTTTTACTTACAATACAGTATACATAACAAATTATGGTGTAAGCATAAGAGTACACCTGAAGTACACGATTGCATATGTTCGTGGGTCCATCGTCGTCTGTGGAAAGTGAATTCTCTTTGCTATTGACTTTGGGATAGCGCCGCATAGATTGTCGCTAGAAGTAAATAGTATAGATTGTTTATGCATGATTTTACGACAGGCGTAAAGGGTTACAAATGTGACTTGTCGCAATGTCCTACGGTATTTTCTATGACTGTATTGATTCCAATTTGTGTGGTGGGCTGGTGGCCATACGAGAGCACATGGGATTCGCGGGCACGAACGATATCTAATGCTGTAACCTGTGTTAACGCCTTACCCGCTGTGGCCTGCACCACAGTGGTACTTGTTTTCAATCAACATTAACCTAAATCATTAGTTAGCTCGTAATCTTGACAATTTCCGTGGTTTTTCTTTTTTGTTGCGATTCCAGAAATGCTTGCACAGCTGGGCTGGATGAGGAAAATTACATTTTCATGAAACGACTGTGTCAGGTTTTGACAGGGCTGGGTGCCCAGCTCTGCATATTATGGGTACGTGTTTTCATGAAAAATCTAAACAATGAAAAGTAACGCGTAGAGCCTCATCCTCCTCCAAAATCATCCACTAGTTCTTGCATTTGTTCAGCGGAAGGGTGACAAGTGCCTCAATTCTTTATTGTAATCACGAATTAAAGATGATATCTAGAAGCAGTGTGGATGAAATCTAGTATAGCCTAGGCATAGGTTATGCATGGCTATGTATACACGATACTTAGCCATGACCTTGACAATAAAATGGCATACAGACTTAATCCTCCAACTGAAACTAACGTCCATCGATATATCGGTATTACTCAAATACTTTATACTATTTTGACATCAATATCGCCGATTTAACTTTTTTTAATCATATCAAAATATCGACATTTCGATGTATCGAAAATTTTGATGTATCTAAATTTCGATGTTCCTAAAATGATATCGAAAATACCGAAAGAGTGTCAGATTATCCAGAAAATCTCAGGACTTTAGTATATTAGAAAAGCTGCCGTCTTTATTTTTAGCTTAAAACATTTGAGTAGGCCAAATAACATACGTTCGACGACCAACTGCGGTTGTGAAGTTGTTCTTTGTGTTTCCCCCGCGGCCCGCCGCTATAGTTCACGACCGCTTGCACAGTAAAATCTAAAAAGAAACCGGCCATGCCGCCCCAGCCTATCGGTTGTTTAAGACGTAACCCTCCATTGATCTGATGTCATTTTGGGGTGGCCATTCATGAGTCGGGATTTGCGGGAAGCGTTCTCTGCACCCTGCTCTTCGCCTAGCAAGCAGAAGCGGCAACCGTAATCATTTATTATCTTCGTTGTAAAACCATAAACACGCGGGCTGGCGCAATTTGATATTGTTGTTTAATGCAACAATATTAAACTGTCGGTCTTCAGTATATTGAGTGCTGTTTTTAGGCTTCATCTTGCATTTGGGAAATAATCGATATATCGAGTATACTTGATATTGATTTTCCGATATATCGATTATTGTAAAAAACTGACATCGACGGACGTTAACTGAAACCCTATCTAACCACCGGGTTAATTTTGGTGAATTGAGGAGGGTTAGGGTTAAAGCTGGAATGTACCTTTTGCAGCTACAATGTATCTTAAAATGTTACCAACTGAAATACTTTTCAAAGTGAACAAAGAAATTTGCAAGGCGGGACTCGAACCTGCATCCTCTGGAATACTGATCCGGCACTCTACCAACTGAGTTATCTTGCCCTATTTTGGCAGTCGCCCAAATTGTTAGTATCTTTGTTCTAGGGCACTAGTCAGTTTCCCTTGTGGTGTATTTGTGTATTATAAGATAACAAATTGTATCCTCATTGAGTGATCCCAACAATGTTGCTTCCCGGGCTCTTTCATAAAATCGGGCGTGATCCCTGGCCACACGGCATTCTGGTGTTTATGACTTCTGACTAGCGCCCTCGAACAAAGAATCTGACAATTTGGGAGACCAGTACCTTTAGGTACTTCGTACTTTCCTTTTTTACAATATTAATAGTATTAACAATATTTACAATATTTACAATATTGTGTATATATGTCTTTCATTTTCCATTTTTTTGTAGGGCTCAGAGTTGAGGGATGTTGGACGACCTGAAAGTTTCCCTGATTTTCTGGAGACCCTGGTGGCATTCCTGGGCCATCCCAGCATGCATTTGTGCTCTGTCATTGTTCCTCTGCTGTCTGCGTTTTTTCGCCACGATCAGATCTCTCTTGATTCGGATCTCCAAGGAAAAGTGCCCCGGATCCTGCAGATACTAACAGCCAAACTGCAAAAGGTATTTAGCATTTACAATGTAGAATGAATACACATCGTACATATTCATTGAGTGTGTAATGGTGGTATAATATACTAATATTGACTGCTTTGAGTGGTATAGTAAAACTAGCCTCCCGAGGTGATCCATGGAGCATTCTATTTTCCCGAGGGGAAGCCGAGGGAAAATAGAATGCTCCATGTATCACCGAGGGAGGCTAGTTTTACTATACCGCGAAATAAAGCAGTCAATATTTGTTTTATAACACCTCACTCACAGATTCTGCACAATTTAAGCTTCCTGAAAGTATAGTAATGACAAAAAATCTCTGAATTCAGTGATTACGAAAGAAATGTACGTTAAATTTGCGTTTTGAAAGGGCACCCGACTATTTGTATCTTCGTTCCCTTTTTCTCGATCATACGTGTACTTTGTTGCCTTGATGAACGGGTGCGAGGGTGATAGAGCAATGTTTACACAATGCACCGAAACACACGTCTGGGTTTCAGTCACGCTTTCGTTGCTATGCGCATAGTACGTGTGTTGCTATGCGCATAGTACTTTTTCAGAACGAGGCTGCGTGGTATAGTCTTTTTGGAGCGCAAGTAAAAAATAGTAAAAATAGCAAGTGACACGTGACGCGCTCTCGGCCAATCAAGACACAGAATCTGTGAGTGAGGTGTTATAACATCAGGTATTCAGCATTTAGAATGAATACCTCGTACATAATTCATTGAATGTGTAATGGTGGTATAACATCAGGTATTCAGCATTTAGAATGAATACACCTCGTACATATTCATTGCATGTATTTTGGTGTTATAACATCAGGTATTAAGCAGTTAGAATGAATATACCTCATACATATTCATTGAATGTGTAATTGTGGTATAACATCAGGTATTCAGCATTTAGAATGAATACCTCGTACATAATTCATTGAATGTATAATGGTGGTATAACATCAGGTATTAGGCATTTAAAATGAATATACCTCATACATATTCATTGAATGTGTAATTGTGGTATAACATCAGGTATTCAGCATTTAGAATGAATACCTCGTACATAATTCATTGAATGTATAATGGTGGTATAACATCAGGTATTAGGCATTTAAAATGAATATACCCCATACATATTCATTGAATGTGTAATTGCGGTATAACATCAGGTATTCAGCATTTAGAATTAAAGGTGGATACATCATTGGTAATTGCTTGAATTATCAGGAATGGGTGGATTTTTTTGTTGGGCGGGGGGGGTATTTTATGGTAAATATCGTAACTGACCTGTTCGAAATTTTACAATCATGGGTGCCGAGAAAAGCAAAACAAACAGCGTTCGTTTTTAATCGTCATCAGGCAGTGGTTCTTATGTTCTTGTTTTTTTTGCGCTCGCTGTCGGGTTTATTCATAGAAATGTTGATTTTGATGAATATAGTAACAAATTACGACCATTTTGTGTGCTTCGTTCTGTTCTCCAACAGAGCCAACTATTTCAAATCCTTTTTTCTCAGTTGTGTAATTTGAACTCCAAGGAAGAAATTAATATTTAAACATAATACCCTTTATTGTGGAGTGGGTCACCTTTGTTGTGCATTGATTGTGAATAATTTCATGTATCGCTTAATTGTAGATTGGTTACCCATCAAGGGATGACTCTCCTACTTGTACCTACTCCTTGCTTGATTATGACAGCGATGAGGAATTCTCGTACAGTTTTTCCAGTAAGTAACAGTTAAAGATTTGAGAGCTTGACTGGTAAAAAAAGAAAGAAGGAAACTCATATTTGTTTGTAACATCAGGACTACTCTTAGGCTAAACAAATTCTGCTTCCGTTTTACCCGACCGACCCTAATTTAAATACGCAACCCTAAAGTCTTATCAAGAACTAAACCAACAAATCTGTTATCTTTTCTATCTTCACAAAAAAACTGATACAAATGTATAAAATTAAAAAAAAATGAAAGTTTTTAATATGACTTGTTGTTTTACATCATTTTACACATTTGTTTTGGTCATTTTATGTCCTTATTTATTCACACTGCAGTTGTGTTTTCCGTACTTGTACACTTACATTTGTGACACATTACCATGACACAATGTGAATTCACAAAACGTCAACTAAAAAATGCATGAGAAAATATAATTTTCTTCGAATTTACTTAACCAGTTCGCGCCGGATGACGTATATAAACGCAAAAATTTTCCCAAATTCAAAACGGATGACGCATAAACACGCCAAGTTCAAGTTCGGAAATGTATGTCAGCAGCGCGCAAGGCCGGAAATGCGTGGGTGTGCTTCCCGGCACTATCAGCCTGAACCCGCTTCGGATTGAGTTTCGTTAAAAATAATCCCGCCCGTCGGCTCGGCGATGTTAAAATAATCCCGGCGCGAACTGGTTAAAAGGGTCATTGGATTTAGAGGAAGAAGTTTGCAGAAGTATTAAAAATATAGAGGTAACCTTCCTACATTGTTAATGTTGTACACTACACAATTGCCAAGTATTTCTATCAGATTGTATTATGTGCTCAAACATGATTGTATACGGAATATTGTTGATTGTGCCAATCAATTCAACTCACTCCCTTCCTTTTTTTGTTCTTTCAGTTCATCGTACTCATCAGACAGAATTAGTGCGTGTCATTACGGATCACTGCCCACTCTTGACCTTCCAAGTGGCTTGTGATTGGTTCAGGCAACTCATAGTCTCGCCTATCGACGTTGAACCAGGTAGGCTATAAACAAAGAGTAGAATCTTAGACCTGGGGCCAATTTCATAGAGCTGCTATAAGCACAGAAATTTGCTTAGCATGACAATTTGTCCTTGGCAAAAACAAGGTTACAGACCAAATTTTTACCTGATCTTTATTGTTCTGGATTGATAATCAGCTGTTTTTTTGCTTAGCATGAAAAACATGTATAATTTTGGCTGGTAACCTGTTTTTAATGAGCAAGACTTTTTGTGCTAAGCAATTTTTTTTGCTTAGCAGCTCTATGAAATTGGCCCCTGCAGTTTATCTTAAATCTAGACTAGACCATTTGTGATGCGATCAAGCAAAATCAGTCGGAACTCGGCAATTCTTGTTTTGAGATCGGGCCAAAATATGTTCGTAGGGGTGGAAAAATCTAAATTGACTTTTTTACAAAAACAGAAGGGGAAAATATTTTTCTGAAAATACTCTTTTAACCAAATTCAGAAGGGAAGTGATACAAAAACATGATTTTCTCATTTTTTTTTTTTTTTAACGTGCTGGTGTTCAAATGGTTGTACTTTTTACCCAAAGGTCGTATTCACATGGGGTTTTCACTGAAATGGAGCCTGAAGTACGCTACAAAAGAATATGTAAAAATCAAAAAAAAATGACCAAGGCCTACTTCAGACTGATTTTGCTTGATCGCATCACATTTGAAACAGCAAAAGTGCTCAAAATTTAACGTACGTCTGCAAATTAAGCCCACGGGTTAATTTGTGTGTAATCGTGTTTTTTTTCTAAGGTAGAGGAATAAAATTGCAACTTATGTTGCAGCCACAGTCAAATTTTATTTTTAAATTATTTTTGGGGGGCTAGGTTTTCAGCTTTAATATGATGTATCATTGACATATGTATCCCCACCCTATCTCCCCTGGGGAAGGATTTAATGATAAAACCCTGACAACCTACCGTAATTATGAGAAAAACAGCTTTGAAGTTCAGAAAAGCGTTTTATTTCTATACACATTTGTTTCACAAAATCGACAAAAAAAATTTGAACATAATCTGGATGACGGATTATGTTCAAATTTGGGGAGATTAATAGTTTGTGATTCAGAAAAACTCAAAATCTTAAAATAGGAAAATCCACCCGATATGAGTACATTATAATAAAACACATTGTGCGACTTTGTCTGGGTTTCGTTTGAACAGGTCACATTTTTAATATGTGACCTGCTCCTACAAAACCAGACATATGTGGTTATATTTAGTGAGATATTGTTATTTTTATTTAGTACACACCTTCAGCTTTCATTTGGTACCAAAACCACCTTTATACCATACATACTTCAAATTTTATGAGGATTTTATTTCGATGTATTTGGGAGATAAATTACCACTTTTAGGACACAGTTTCCCTCAATAAATGCATGATCTTTGTACTTTTTCATAAATAAAGTTGATTTTGTTTAACTTAGGGGTAAAGTATACATATTATTATTAAAGAATAAAAAAATAACGAAAAACAAAAATCGATGTCCGCCCGATTTTTCAACCCATTTTAACTTTGACGAGCTGTATCTCGAAATAGCCTGTGCGACTTATGTCGGGTTTCGTAGGAGCGGGTCACATATGGTAATGTCTCAAAAACAGTCAAGTAAATTTATTATAAATCTTAGCATTTGTGTACATCGTTGTTGCAACAGGTAAAGAGATATGCACACCGCATTCACCATCCTACATACGCTGGGATGCTCTGACCTGCTTCATGGAGAATGTACTCACCAGGCTCTTTCAGAGTGACGTATTGGCCGAAATCAGTCCCCAACTAGTGCAACTTCTACATACAACTCTGTCGTTTCAAACTGAGGTAAATACAATTCCTCCGTTATTGACGTTAACAGTCTCATGACAATGTGAAGCCCGAAGCCGTGAAAACCTTTAGTTGGAAATGAAAAATGTGAAAAGCACAATAGGTCCCCATTTCACGTATTACAAACATTTTTTTTTTAAATTGCTAACGTCTTCGGGCTTAGTGTGAAATAGTGGTGCAAGTAAATCTGTCAAATGATGTTCTTAAAGGTAGGATACACTATTAGTAATTGCTTGAATTCTCATGAATGGGTGGATTTGAGGGTTTGTATTTTATATAAATATCGTTTAACTGATCTCCTTGAAGTTTTACAATCATGGTTGCTAAGAAAAGCATGAAAATCGGCATTTAGGCAATGATTCTTATGTTGGTTTTTGATGATTGATTGATGATCACTCCCAATATTACACGATTGTTACTTTTTGTACTTAATGTTTTTGACAGGACCCCACTCTTCTGTCCTTTGTGTTATCTACTATTTCCACATTGTTTCCTGTTGTCAAAGAACGACCAGAGCTTGTGAATGCTTACCTTGATAAGGTAAGATTTGATGTTCAATCTAACAAGGTGATCAATGTCAATCATGTAAGCAGATTATGCATCAATGAACCCCTTGACGCTGGTTAATTTCTAACTCACTAGGTTATACGCATGACTGCACAGCGGCCTTTTTCATTTAGCTACTGCACTGCAAAGATCCGCAAATTTGTATCCCTGTGGAGACATCTTTTTGTTCTCCTGTACAATATGTTGGTTTTCACTTCATAAATGCTTCTATTTAAACCATGGTTAATTTCCTGGGTTGAAATTTTGACCAAATATACCCTATAGTATACCTAAAACCTAACCCTATTAACCCAAACACTAACCCTATTAACCCAAACACTAACCCTATTTTTTTAGTAAAATCCATGAATATATTTCTTGAAAACCTTGTGGAGACCTATGATCTGTAGAAATACACATGTGGAGACCTTTTGACTCCCATTGTCCCCATTGTGTTCAGGTTTCCACAGGGCACTGAATTTAGAAACTCTGTTGTGGGCACATATATGCAGGTTCTACACTCGCGCGTGCAATGTGACATTGTATATGGTTAGCCATGGTACATGTACATGCATTTTTTTTACAGACCGGACACGTGGCCATTCTTGACTACAAGATAAAATGCTAATACTCAATTTCATGTCATGATATAACATGCATGCTGAATTTACGTTGCTGAAATGCATTGTTACTGTAGTTCATCATTTAGACGAAGATTCGTTTGTTCCTTCAAGAATGTAGACTGTGTCAACTATGGTATTTGTGATAGTGTAAAGACAGTTTTGTATCGTAACAAATCTCTTGATAATGATGATCATGACACTCTTGGTCAACTGCTCAGTTCATTTCTCAAGAATTTGAAAATACCAATATCTCAATTTTCAATTTTTCCGACTTTACTCTCATATTGTATATTTGTATACTTGTATATTTGTATACGTGTAAGGTGATTTATCCTCTGCATTTATTTCATTGTTGTTGTTGTTGTTTGGTTTTTTTCCAGATTTTTTCAGCAGCTGTATTCTCACTACCTGGACAAACAAAGGTACTGTTGTCCATAACTCGTTGAATTGTTTTCCTTTACTCAAACCCCTTAAGGTATGGAAGATTACCCAGTTTGTGTGGTATGCCGTGTAGACACGCAGATTATTTTCTGGAATTCAGTACGGATAACGGATAAACCTGTCACAAGCAATTATCCCGTTAACCAGTTCGTGCCGTGATTAATTGTACATTGACCGGGCCCATGCGCGGGACTCTTTTTCAGAAACCACAATCTCAGGCGGGTTCAGATCGGTATTTGTAGGTAGCACATCCTGATATTTCCGGCCTTGCTCGCTGAGAGCCGGTCGCTGACGGATATTTCCATTCTTGCTCGTGATGTGTTTTGTTTTGAATCACGGAAAAACTGTGCGTATATTCACGGCATTCGACGTGAACTGGTCTGGGTTCTAGCTAGGACCTTTTTAGTGCCGGATAAATTATCAGATTGCAAAGTGCTGCGAGCGGAGCTCTCGCGCCTCACGGCCGGGGGTCCAGTTCATTTTTGCATGTTTCTGTGAAAGTCTAGCCAAGTTAATAAAATTAATTATACATGAACATGATTAACGTGACTTTGTATCTCCTCTCTTTATTTTGTGCCCATAATTTGATTTAAAAAAATAATTTAAAAAAATAAACAAATTGCACAGCCAATTTGAACCCAAGTGCCGGGCGAAAATTTGCAGTGCCGGGCGGTACCGCCCTGCGCCGCTCACCGTGGCAAGAACTCTGGAACTGCTTATAAGCAAAGATGAGAACAAAAACAAAGGCTTCTACAGAGGTCTTTCAGAAGACGACCCCCCCCCCCCCCCTTCCCAAGAAGCACTTTAGATAGTGTGTATCTTGTGTAACTACGTGATATTTACATGTACTGCTAAACGATTACTTTGAAATACTGTGAATATTTACCTAGTTTCTCTTGTGGTTTATTTGTTTATTATAAGATTAAATATAATAGGTAGATTTAATCCTTTCAGGCATGAGATTTGTTAGTCTGAAATCAGACTTTTTGAATTTCTGAGAAAGACATGTTAACCCTCAATGTCGAGTTTTACTCGACCGTTTTTGAGCATAGTGTTGAAAATAAATGTGGTAAGGAAAGGGTTAATATAGAAAGATATTCATCTTTCTGACATTTCATTAAGTTTTAGTCTTTTTATCTGAAAAGAATGCCGTTACCGTATACATTGCACAAACAATTTTGCCCAATGAGCAGGGTAATAATGATCCAGCGCATTAATCTGAGCACTAATACTGCTGGATAAGTATGCTTTAAAAATATACATTGTGTCGCCAAACTAAAGTTCAGGGAGAGACTAATACCAGTCCTAAATTCTGTATATTCTTTAACCAGTTCGCGCTGAGATTATATTTAACATAACCGAGCTGAGGCGTGGGATTTTTTTTTACGAAACGTGATCCGAGGTGGGTTCAGGCCGATGGTACCGGGAAGCACACACACGCATTTTTGGCCTTGCTCGCTGCTGACAGACATTTCCGGCCTTGCTCGTGACGTGTTTATGCGTCATTCGTTTTGAATCTGGGGGAAAACTTTGCGTGAATATACGTCCTCTGGCGCGAACTGGTTAATAATCCTTTATGTGTGTTAAAGTTTTAAGGTTAAGTTTTAGAAGAAAACAAAAATGTATAACATTTACACGCTTCCATTAATTTTGATGAAACTTGGATGCAGGGACCCTTAGGTGGGAAGACACAATTCTTCATCGGATTACTGAGGTCAAAAGTCATGTAGGGTCATTAGTGGTTAATGTTCAAATATGCTTAAAATGTTCTTTGTCTACCGAATTTGATGGGTTTCAATGTAACTTGGATGGAGTGATTTTTGGGTTGGGGTTTAACACAACTCTTTCAAAATTGGTCAGAGGTCATCTAGGGGTCATTTAAGGGTGTCGTTTAATAAAAATTATTTGACTGCAGGAAAAGTGACACTCGCGATCCGCGGATCACTTTGTTATTGTTATTATTCAAATTGCCACAGTTTTGTTTAACTTGATAATAAAACCTGCCTTACCTGTATTCTCAGAAGACGAGGACGCGACCTGTGAAGAACGTCCGCAGACATGCATGCTCAGCCTTGGTGAAGATCTGCAGAGACAACTCAGAATACATGGTGGTAATGCCAAAATCAATCCTCAGTTGTTTTTACAAAGTGTTGCGAGTTTGTCGAAGCAGAACTCCCTGCATATTGTTTTGACATTTTGCTCACAGCTACAGAACAAAACAAAATCCTATAGCAATTATAAGAATTTTTTTCTGAAGAAAGCAGATTCAGCCCCTGACAGTATCAGGGATAACACTTTGCATAAACTAGACTCTAGGTAATTTATGAAAGATGCATTCCTTGTGCTATTTTTGAGTTTCGTTATAGCAAAAAATCTCTGATTCTGGAGGTATGCCTAACAAATCCCAACAAAACCTGGTGTTGGAGTTTGACTGGTTTTGGATTGTTATGGTTCATATAGGTGTTTAGGCTGATACCAGAGGCCCATTTCATAGAGCAGCTTTAGCACAAAAATTGCTTAAGCACAAAAACCTTGCTTAGTAAAACCAGCTTATAATTACCAGCCACAGCTGATCTATGATGTACATTGTACATGGTTTGTTATTGGTATTTAGCTGTTGTTAGGTTAGCATAACAATCACATGGAATTTTGGCTCCTTACCTGATTTACCAAGTAAGCGTTTTTGTGCTTATATTATTTTGCCTAGCTAATCTATGAAATTGGCCCCAGCACACTGCTCAGGTGGGACCTCCAGTCTGGCTTAGTGGTTTGGGATTGTGACTCGCTATGAGGTTTAGGGTTTTAAATCCAGCGGCTGGCCATTTTGTGTCCTTGGGCAAGCCCCTCCACCCCACTTGCCTCTCTCGACCCAGGAGTATAAATGGGGACTAGCAACCTTAGCTAGAGAGTAAACTGCGATGGACTAGCATCTTATTCAGTGGTAATATAAATATTCTTTCAATTCATGCTACTTTAATCAGTTCGCGCAAGGATTATTTTAACATCACCAAGCCGAGGCAGGTTCAGGCCGATGGTACTGCTAACGGACATTTCCGGCCTTGCTAGTGACGTGTTTATGCGTCCTCTGTTTTGAATCTGGGGAAAACTTTGCGTGTACCGGTATGTACGTCCTCCGGCGCGAACTGGTTAAAACCAGCCGGATGAGCCACAATCACTCGTGACGGGTTTTACTTTACTTACACTGCTCAGCAGTTCACTTTTCAAACAAATTTGGGAATGTAGCCTTTAGAATTGATTAGAAATCTCTGATTTCGCCAGTTTTTCTGTGTATGTATTTTCCCCATTACCCGTGTAGCGTTTCTTTGATGAGCTCTACGGCCGTATCAAGCTCTTGAACCAGGATCAGGACCAGCTCACACAACTGGAGAGAAGCACTCTGATGGAAGTCCTCGTCTTACTCAGTAACGAGTTCAACGATCTGGACAAGCAAAGTGCTCTCATTCAGGAGATCATGGAACCAGTCAGAAGTGTCTGGTTGGCAGATACCACCAAAGAGTAAGGAATATTTCCTCTAGTGACTCGTGTTTATTCATGACGTCATTATAGAGATGTCATAAGGGCATGGCCGGCTTGGATCGTTAAACCTCACACACACACACACATCATCCGGTCTGCAAATTGTTCTGTATGCAGTATGCAAAGTTTTTCCAGAATTTAAAACAGATGACGGGTAAACATGTCACGAGCAAGGCCTGCAATATTTTTTGGTGACCTGCTCATAGTTGGCGAGGCTGGGCATTTAAGGGTGTGCTACCCACAGATGCCGGCCTGAACCTGTCTCGGATCGAGGTTCGTAAAAAACAATCCTGTGCCTAGGCAAAGTCAATGTCAAAAAAATGCCGGTGCGTAATGGGTAAAGTTACAGTAAACCATTTTGTCAGTTGTGCATTTGTCAGTTTTTATCGTTTGAAGCAGCAAGAGTGCTAAGATACGGGGCCAATTTCAAAAAAACATGTAAGCACAAAAATGTGCTTAGCATGAACATTCTTCCCTAGCAAAAACAGGGTTACAAACCAAATTTTCAGTTGATGCTTATTGTTTGTGACTGGTATCCAACTGGCTTTTACTAAGTATGAAAAGTACATGAAGTTTGGGCTGGTACCTTAGTTTTACTGAGGAAAACTTGTTTCGTGCTTAGCACATTTTTGTGCTTACATGTTTTATGAAATTGGCCCCTGGTGCTTGACAAATAACCTGAAGTTTACACCGCCTGTTTAATGTTGCATTCTTTCCGTATTTGGCCCACAGCATACTGCAGAAGAGAACTGTTTACTGAAAGTTGGTATCACATGGTCTATATCAGCCTCAACAACTTGTTACATTTGTCCTTCTCCAGGATTCTTGAGAATGCAGATCGATTTCTTGAGCATATTGGAGTGTGCAAGGTACAGGCATGTCCAACCCAGGATGATAAGCAAGGAGCCAACAGGGCAACTATACTAGCCTGCTTGACTACCATGATGGCAGTGATGAAGAGGAGTAAACGACCACAGGACACTCAGGTACATGTACATGTACGCTGATATAGGGATTTCAGAATGGTGACCTTGTTGCTATCACAATGGTAAGTCAGGGCAACTATACTAGCCTGCTTGACTACCATGATGGCAGTGATGAAGAGGAGTAAACGACCACAGGACACTCAGGTAACTAGTACGCTGATATAGGGATTTCAGAACGGTGACTTTGTTGCTATCACAATCATAAGTCAGGGCAACTATACTAGCCTGCTTGACTACCATGATGGCAGTGATGAAGAGGAGTAAACGACCACAGGACACTCAGGTAACATGTACGCTGATATAGGGATTTCAGAAAGGTGACTTCATTGCTATCACAATCATAAGTCATGTCTGGTCTGGTCCATTCTATAGCTGGCCTCGATCTGGGCCCAATTTCCAGCCTCGAACTCTAAGGTCGTTTTCCAACTGATGTATTCGTACGAGAATTTTGACATTTGAGTACGAGTACAAGTACTCTAAAAATGGTACTCGAGTAGTACTCGAGTACCAGTACTACAACACACTGCTTTTTACACACAATTTTTTGTGGAGACATTCTAACCTGTTAAATTTATTTAGACCTATTTAGTGTTTTGTTGTTCCTTTCTTAGTCCTTTGTTGTTTGTGGGTCTCCACGGGATACTAAATTTAGAAACTTCAGTTCTGAACATTCAGCACTTTATTGACTTACTGTTTTCAGGGAGTGTCTGGGGTTTTGCATGCACCATCTAGTACCATGAATCAAGATCCGTGCTCCCTCCATGTACTGCCATTATTGGAGAATGTACTTGCTCTAATGAGGTCAGTATTTTTATGGACCACATAATGGGACCCGTCACCATAAAATAAGCTTAAGGTCAGACTTTTTATTAAAGAATGTAGATATTTACATATCCAGACTCTGCAGAACTAGAGCTTTCTAATGATATAACATGTTACAGGGTACTGACTTAAGTAATGGAAAACTTTAAGTGGTAATAATAACTGATTCTTAAAAACATTGCATTTCAAATTCTGCAGTTGTGTTACAGAAGTGTATGGCGACATACATGTAATATAAATGGTATGAAAAAATTGTATTTCAAGTATGTTTAACAGAACAAAATTTGAGAAAGGTAAAACAGGACTTACAGACCATTTTAACGAAACTTGATCCGAGGCATCTTCATGCCAATAGTGCCAGGAAGCACACCCACGCATTTCCGGCCTTGCTCTCTGCTGACAGACATTTCCGGCCTTGCTTGTGGTTTTTGTTTTATACGTCATCCAGCGCGAACTGGTTAAGCTCATTTCGTCGTGACAAGGTCACATATGGTAAAGGGGATATTATTAATTTTACACTTGTTTATACATGTGTATTTGTCATTGTAGGCTCATTTCCAGTCCCTGCCCTCTTTTCAAGCTTCATTCCATGGCTGAAAGTCGAGAGCAATGAAGAAGGCCCCTTGTTAAACATCAACCCCCCTCCCAAAAAAAATTTAAAAAAATAAATAAAATAATAATTTAACACAAGCAGTAATTATTCTATCTGTAAAATGCATGATATCTTATTTTAATTCCTCAAAACAAAATTGCCTGCCAAACAGTAGTTTTAGTTGTTCTTGAAATTATTTGTGCGCCTTTTTTCGTTACAATAGAACAATGAATGTAATATGGTCTCCAGAAATCCGAGCGATAATTCCGGCGGAGTTTTCCAAAATCCTTGATATCCCGGAGAATGACAAAAATTCTGTGTTAGGTGAGTGCTTGACTTGGATTTAGTATTACGATAAAAGAAAAAAAGAAACTGATTAAGCTCACGATAAAACTGATTATTTTGTATTGATTAATACCTTCCCTCTTTTTGGCTGTCTCACTTCACTTTAAAAACAGAAATCTAAAAATGTCCACCATGTCCTTTTTCCTTCTCTTCTTTAATGATAGAGTAGACCATTTGTGACCCACTCTGCAAAATGAGTCTGATGTGTTAAAATTAATTTTTGTAAGTTTTACAGTTGGCCAGAAAAAGCAGGAAATAAGCTTTCATTTGATGGCACAACTCTGTAGTGTAATGCATTGGTCTTTTACAATATTGGAAAATTTGCTTTTTCTCAGTTATATTTAAAATGTCTTATACAATTGTAGTGCTTCATTAGATGCTATGGTAAGAGAATGACAAAACCTCTATTAAATTTAATTTAGGGATCAAAACAATCTTTTCAATCGATCAGATCTGAAAATATAGGTGTCAGAGAAACCAAAATGCCTTGAAACACAAATATTATTTGTTGAAAGAAAAATCTTTTCCGATACAATAAACAGCCCTTTACGTAAAAATGTATTTTACGACATCAGACTCATTTTTGCAGAGATGCAGCAAAAGAGCTCAAATTATAAAGACGGGGGATTATTAAAAGTTTTATCTCTGTTGATGCTGTGTATTCCGAGTAAACTACTCCAGTATCTCAATTTCAATTCTAAAGTTTTCAAGTCACATTTGGAATTGTGTCTCAAATCAGCATTCAGGGCATTGTCTTGTTCCACTCGTAGCAGATGCGAAATTACACGCACCAGTAACTGACGAATAATGGGCATCAAACCAACTACTAACAAAAAATTTCCAAAAATACGTCTCTGAGACACATCTTTGGAAATAATCTTCCTTCAGAGTTTTCTTGAAGAAAGAATAATTTCAAAGGAATTTTAGTGTCAGCAATATCTTCAAAACAAGTAAGCTTTCAAAGATAATTTAGTTGGTTACTTTTTGGACAGCTGCAATTTGTACCTTTTAGGGTTTTTTTCTAAATACATTTGAAAAAAATAATTGTGTATGAAACCATTTAGATTGATTCTTATCAGGTCTAATTCAGCCATCGTCTGATAACTATGAGCTTCCAGCAAACAAATCTACCACAGAAAAAATACAGGGCTTCCTTTCAACTACCCAGGAAAACTGGTGAGTTTATTCATCTGTTGACTATTACATCTAGCAATACATCTGGCTTGCATTCTTATTTTGGATAAGAAAATTCAGAACAAATTGATTGAAATTAACTTCACTCGACTGACTGATTCTGCATCGATTGTATGCGTGGCACATGCTGCACAACCCGGTCGGCTGGTTGAGGTGTACCCGAATGTGAGTCACGATTATACACGATTATGCAACATGTTAATAAGCTACCATTCTAGGGCGAGGCCGTTTCCCCAAAACACTTTATATAATTTTTTTCTCCTATTTATTTGTCAAAACAAAAACTTTGAAATCACTAAATTAAATGTAATCTTTCATTTAAACTAATAATAATTACATTAAATGGTCCTTTAATTAATTGATTTCAAGTTCTTAGCCTGGATAAAATGTTTTTTAACCCTAACCCTAGGCCCTTTTTGCTAGGAACCATCCTCAAACCTCCAAAACCCTTATATTACCAGTATGTAAAAATTTGATTCATCCTCAATCCTCCAAAATCATCGATTATTTCTTGCATTTGTTCAGTGAAGGTGTGACCACTGCCTCAATCCTCCAAAATTCTCATTCAATCACTGCTATGGGTTGAGTCGGTGCCGATGACATTTAGAATCAGTGTGGGTGGCATTGAGCATAATGAACGATTGCATTATGCATGGCTGAACATAGAGAATGCTGGGGAAAGGCCTACGACTTCGACCCATTGCATCCTCCAAAATCAATTGTCACTCTTTGCCATTCATCCTCAATCCTCAAAAATCCTCCAAAACTGCAATGTGGATTTTTGAAGATTGAGGAAGGTTTAGGGGTAAAAGTTGCAATTGATTATAATAACCAGGGCCCAATTTCATGGCTCTGCTTACCATTAGGGAAATATCCCTGCTTACTGTAGCAGAAAATTCTGTGCATATGGCAAGCGTAACTGGCACAATTTAGCTGGGACTTTTGGCTTCCCTGCATACGTACAATAAGGATTCTGTGCTTACAGGGTTAGCACAGAATTTGTCTGCTAGCGCTGTTGGCACAAAATGGTAATCATAAGCACAGATTTCTGTGGTTAGCATAGCTATGAAATTGGGCCCAGTTTGTTTGTTTTTGTTAACACTAACTCCCTAGTGTAATTTACTAGGAACCATATCCTTGCAAATTCCAACACCATATGGCAATACTGTACATACAAACTGTTGGGCTCTGATTCTGGATGTACATTGTATGCCTAACCCTAAAAGGCAATCAGTTTAGGGGTCCAGTACCCAGTATAAACTGATCCTAACAAAACCTGGTGTTAGAGTTTGATTGGATTGGGATTGTTAGGGTTAAAGAAAGTTGAAGCTGTGTTAAGTTGTATTTTTGTGTAGCTATTTTGGTTCAGAAATGTTTTTTAAAAACCGCCGATTTCATTTTCAGTTGCCATGTCTTGGCTAGTGCATATGACAGCCTTGGATATGAGTTGTACAGCTCCCAACCCTTCATTACACAACTCATACAGTCTGGACCTTTCTTGCTGCATCATGCACCTGACCACAGACTAAGACCAGTTATTCATATCCTTTTTGCCACCCAGTTATCCCTTGTGGCTAAAGCCCTTTTGGGAATCGTCAAAGTATTAAGTTGTCCCTATTGGCTCAGTTGTCCTATTTGGCTCGGTTGTCCCTATTGGCTCAGTTGTCCATACTGGCTCGGTTGTCCTATTTGGCTCGGTTGTCCCTGTTGGCTCAGTTGTCCTATTTGGGTCGGTTGTCCCTTTTGGCTCGGTTGTCCCTATTTGGCTCGGTTGTCCCTATTTGGCTCGGTTGTCCCTATTTGGCTCGGTTGTCCCTATTTGGCTCGGTTGTTCCTACTAGCTCGGTTGTCCCTATTTGGCTCATGAGTTGTCTCTACTGGCTCAGTTGTCTCTACTGGCTCAGTTGTCCCATGGAGGAATGTGGTTGTCACTGTTGGCTCAGTTGTCCCGTAGAGGAATGTGGTTGTAGCTCAGTTGTCCCTCGGTTCCATATCTTGCTGGGTATAACTGGCATTAACCCTAACTCCCTCACCATTGTTATTAAACAATACAATTCCTTCAAAATCCTCCAACTTCCTTTGTTGTGTAGGGAGTTAGGGTTAACCAAAATATGGCCTAGTTCAACGGAGTATACAATATTTGTGTTTGCTGTAATTTTCAGAAATGGTCGAATTTGGTGTTAGTATTTTATAGCGAACAGTTACAAGGACGTTCGCGTTTGTACATGCCTAAGAAACCAAGAACAACATGCAATTTGTGTAGCCTGGTTCCCTAACCTTAATGTACTTCACACAAAAGGAAGCAACTTATAGATGTCAGTTCAGGGAGCCAGACTGGCTGGCTTTTGTCTGTTTCCAAATTTGTAACCAATAACAAAATGTGGACTAAATAAATGTAGTAAAAATAGGGCAGTATTTTTAAAAAGTAGAGATTTTCCAAACAATAGTCGCTGAATGGGGCACAGTGACAATGTCATTTTTGGGTATAAACTATAAACATACTTGCTGTATTTGAAAGATTAATAAAGAACTATTTTAAAAAGCCTTTTACAGTCGAAACAGAAAAACTTCCTTAACCTGAATTTACGTGTGTTCATGAAGTCACTAGCCCTGCACTGTCCAGTAGATTACCAAGACCAGGTGTTACTGCCAGTCCTGAATTGCCTGTGTGCTTTCATGCTGCAGAGGTTGAGTCTTGCATGGGATGCTGTCAATAAACGAATTGGCATGGGGTAAGTAATCATATTCCTTTTATGGTGTAAGCATTTTGAAAATGTAGGGAAACCTGTAACGTCCGTCGATATATCGATATTACTCAAATACTCGATACTATTTTCACATCGATATCGCCGATGTCACATTTTTAATCATATCAAAATAATTATTGACATTTTGATGTATTGACAAATTTGATGTATCTGAATTTCGATGTTCTTAAATGATATCAAAAACACCGAAAAAGTATTAGGACTTTAGTATATTAGAAAAGCTGCCGTCTTTATTTGTAGCTTAAAACATTTTAGTAGGCCTATTAAACAAAATACGTTCGACGACCAACTGCGGATGTGAAGTTGTTATTTGGGTTTCACCTGCGGCCCACCGCTATAGTTCACGACCGCTTGCACAGTAAAATCTATAAAAAAAAATGGCCCTGCCGCCACAGCCTATTGGTTGTTTGGGACGTAACCCTCCATTGATCTGATGTCATTTTGGGGTGGCCAATCACGAGTCGGGAATTGCGGGGAGCGTTCTCTGCACCCTGCTATTCACCTAGCAAACGGAAGCGGCAACGGTAAACATTTCTTATCTTCGTTGTAAAACCATAAACACCGCGGGCTGGCGCAATTTCATATTGGTCGGACCGACAACATGCGCGGAGGATCAAGACGAAACCGGTATACATATGCAACCCTATTAAACTGTCGGTCTTCAGTATATTTAACGCTGTATCTTGCACACGGGCAATAATTACCACATGGTGTTACCGCAAACTACTTATCTCACCTTTGATTCTGTCATGAGTATTCTTCCAGTAAATTAATTTTTCTCAATCCTAACCTTCCCAAATCCTTTGATATCCTTTGTTTGTTTCATACACAAACTCATATGAATCGCTGCCGTGCGAAACGAAATGGGACCACAGTCTCGCACGTCGAATCTGAACACATGAGACGAATATCGGCTGCTTCAAAATTGTTGAAGGCAAACGGGCTATTTGTGATAGTAGACCAACCGTACTAAAACTAGAAATATTGTCCCAAAAGTTCATTTCGTGCTTCAAAACATTTTCTCTCCGTCCGTCGCTATTATCTTGGGTCTTGCGAACACACCGTACGAGCTAGATCTGTTAAAACGTGATCCAGATCCCGTTTTGACACTCTGGATCACAGAATCTGCGTGAAACAAACAGGCCACCAAGTGTCACAAGTACATTAAGTACAGAACATGCCAAAAAAGATTTATGTTTCTGTGGGTATGCATGATTATCAACAAAACTAATTTCGAAACCCACAAAGTCCTACTGCACGTTTAGCCTTGGACTGTTTAAAAGCCTGTAATTGCATGTGTTGTGATGCCCATTCTGAAGACATTAGTTTGTTATTTAAACACCCAGGGAGGATTCTGAGAGCAGAGAGGCTAACCAGGAATCACAAGAGATTATAGACGAGATGTTCCTGCGACTCATCACCAGGGATTATCTGGATCTCTTGAGTAAGAACGACAGTGGTTTTTATACATACATTTATGTGTGCGAGTGCAGGGGCCAATTCCACGGAGCTGCTAAGCACTAAAATTTGCTTAGCATGAAAATGTGTCCTTGGCAAAAACAAGGTTACTGACCAAATTTTCACGAGATCTTTACTTTTTTTGATTGATAATCAACTGTTTTTTTGCTTAGCATGAAAAACACGTATAATTTTGGCTGGTAACCTGTTTTTAATGAGCAAGACTTTTTTACTGCTGAGAAAATTTTTGTGCTTAGCAGCTCCGTGAAATTGGCCCCTGATCACCACTCAACAATAATACTTGCATCTCTCTCTTAGGAAGTTGCATCTGTGTTATACTTTAGAAAGAAATTGTTGCATCTAACTATAATTCCAGGAATCTTTGTCTGTTTGTCTGTGTTTCGGTGTTTCTGTCCGTAATTTGATTATCTCCATAACGGGGTACTGTATGAAGTTGGAAATTGGCAGTCGTATTGCTCAGGACCCATGAATGTGCAGTCAAGTTTATAGTTCCTTAGATGAGCAGTTCTCAATAACCAATAAATGCTTGATTCATAATTGTTTTATCACATACACCAGTCAATAGTACAGCATATATGAATTTGATGAATTTTGGCATAGTGTGTCGGTGTGTCATGAGAAGGATAATTGGATATAGGGCCATCGCAGATTTGTCCTTACATATAGGTAGAATAACAAGCAATTGCAGACAATTTAAACATTTTGAAAATTGCCTTTTATCCAAATATGTGACACGATCAAGGGGAATGAGTCGGATGTCGGGGAATCCCAAAAATGTTTTAATCAGAACTGTGTTCTTCGTTGGTATTTAAACAAATTTACATAACTCGACAACAAAACATCGTATCAACATGGGGTTTTCAGTTTTTAAAACGTATAGATGCCCTCTTTAAAACTACATAAACAATTAATTTTTGACCGGGGCCGACATCCGACTCATTCCGCTTGATCGTATCACATATTATTCTCTGACTGTGTGCCTAATTTTATGCTTGTGTCATCAAAGGCACAATTTCCCTATATTTCCCCTAACTGCTCCACTGTTAATAGGTACTGTATTCAAGAAGAGAAGTGGGGGTACCGATGCAAGTTACCATGAGAGTGACAGCAGGATGGATACCATGGAATCTGATGTCGTAGCCTCAAAAGAAGGAAGCCATAAGACCACAGAGCCTGAACAAATTGGGGAACTTGGCATGAAGATACTGCAGCATGAGGTTTGACAAGTAGACAAATGTGAGGTGTTCTGGAAAAATGAGAAGGAACTGGGCACGGTATATAGTTGAGTAAACTTTAAAAAATGAATAATGTTTTTTGGTTTTTTTTTCAAATATATTTACATTTGTAATCTTTGGTATGCCAACTAACTATATTTTGTGAAGAAATAGTATAAAAGTAATGAAAAAAAGAGTTTTTATGGGAAAACAATTGGCATTTGTCGATATATCATGACATGTACAAAACTCGAAACTTCAAAGGCCTTTTTCTCAACATTTTACTTTAGCAACATGTTGATAAATGCTAACTTTAACAGCCATAACTTGTTAACAGAATGTCCGATTGAAGTGCAACAAACAGCATTATAATTTTATCCTCATTTTGACATGAGAACCCTTATTTCAACCTCTGCCCAGTTCCGCCCCATTTTGCTAGAACCCCTTCAAATAATGTTAGACACTGAACCAGCAGCCGATTTAACGAAACCTTCACAATTGCGTAAACCCGCTTGCGCAATATTTTATTGCGTAAGTTGCGGAACTTTTGGGGCTGCCCAACATTGCGCTTACGACAGTTTCACGAAAGTCTGAAGATTGCGTAAAGTCCGCTGCTAATGCGACAAATTATGGCCTAGCTTGCGCAGTCAATTTAGGTGTCGTACAAGTTGTGACGTAGCGAGCATAAAAAATAACATATTTTACCAGCAAATTGTGATTGTCATGGAGCCTGTGATTGCTCAACTTATCAAGTCACCTAATTGCTTTTTTACCCGTTAGAGAATTTGTTAGAGTGGCCCCACGATTCCACGGAAAGTCTGACAAAACCATTTGAAAATGGCAGGCAGGGGTGAT
Source organism: Crossaster papposus (assembly GCA_037893245.1). Lineage (NCBI taxonomy): Eukaryota > Metazoa > Echinodermata > Asteroidea > Velatida > Solasteridae > Crossaster > Crossaster papposus. The sequence continues at coordinate 420,498 of JBAIAA010000496.1, read as the reverse complement.
TCAACAACAATTTTGTGAAAGAAGTTAAAACACAAAAAATATTCACAAAAAGTCGTCGTAAACGCTGTGTAATGGTTCATAAGGAAAGGCGCAGCTACGCAACTTTTTTGTCTCGTAAGCCTTACGCCACTTTTGAAAAGGGCGCAAGCTCTCACTTTTTTTGGGGAAATCAGCTGCAGGAATGTCGCAAATGTTTGTTGGTTTTTTTTTGGTTTTTTTTAAATGTCTGAAACGTTAGGCTTATGTTTGACATTAAATGTCTGAAACATACCGGTAAGTGGAGATTACGATTTAGACATTGTCAGGGTATTCAGACATTTTCAGGCCAAGGCTGGGCCAATGATCTGAAACATAATACCCTGATTATGTTTCAGACATTTTGACGTCTGAAATGTAATTGGTTATTAGAAAGCTTACGTTTCAGACATTTAGATATTTGAATCGTAATCTCCTGGGGTCATTTTCATGAGCTGCTGAGCACAAAAAAGTCTTGCACTTTAAAGGTAGGATACACCATTGGTAATTGCTTGATTTATCATGAATGGGTAGATTTGGAGGGTTGTATTTTATAGTAAATATCGTTTAACTGACCTGTCCGAAGTTTTACAATCATGGATGCCGAGAAAAGCACAAAAAACAGCGTTTGTTTTCCACCGGCGTCGAGCAGTTATTCATCTTTGTTTTTTTGCGCTCACCGGTTGGCGATCGCGAATTTTTCTTTATAAAATTATATTTTTCAGAATAATTACAGGATATCTAGCGCAATCATTTTGCTGGATGCCTACAATCATTATTTACTTTCAAATGAGTAAGATATTACTTAATAATTCGGTAGTAAATATTTTCGATAACTGCAAATGGTTTATACTACCTTTAAACGCAGGTTACACTATGAAGCCCGACTACGTGAAAACCTTTTGTTGGAAAAAAAAACGTGAAAAGTAAACAATAGACTTATCTTTCACGTATTAAAAAACGTGATAAGTCCACTTTTCACGTATGTCAAAGTATCACGTATTTGTGGAGCTAGCCTCGTTGCTAGGGTTGATCTTTCACGTACAAAATACGTGAAAACTTTGCCGAGCGCGTGCCCATTGTTGGCGGATTAGCGGAGTGTCTTTTGTTGCAATAGGCGCTCTCGGACAATGATTCTGCGGTGGCCCACATATTTGTAAGGATTTGAGACCGTTACCAAACCATCCTGGGTAAGTGTTTGACCTAATTAACTTACAAAGGTTAGTTGTAAACGATCAATGAATAACAACATTCCTATCAGAGAAAAAGACGCGAATAAGCCTGTTCTTTTATGGGTGCGGCCAGGGTTCCACCTTAATGCTGGTCCGCTAGCCAAATTCTAGTCAAAACAGAGCGGTCTAGTCAAAACCCTTTCCTAAGTAGTCCGGCGGTCTAGTGAAAAAATGCCAAGATAAGCATAAGCGCACAGTCTTCAGAGTAGGCCTAAGCTTATACCGATTGCAATACCAGTTCCTAAAAGATTACAATGACCCCACCGAGTTTCTTGAAAAGACCAACATCAAAGCCTCAGCACCGCTCACCACTTCCCCAGTGAAAAGATTGTTATCCAATCCTGAGGTCCAGTTACAAAAATCTTCATTGTCATTGGGTGTTTACTTTCTTCTTTCATTCAGCACAGATGTTCTCTCAACACAAAGTGCTACTCAAAGAATGTTGTCCAGGCCCGCTTATCTCCAACAAAGATACATTGTATTTACCTACGCCAACCCTTGCCAGGCAGACACAGATTTTATTTAATAGGCCCTGATCGGTTTATTCCTGGAGTGAATTTATTTATCTCTAGTCCCAACCGATGGTCATTAAGTTGGCTGTAAGTAATTTTGAAAAAAAGTTTGCCGTACCTATTTACAAAATGTATTAAGATGAACAAAAAAAGGTTATATTCCTAAGGTTAATTATGTTATTGTCTTTGTTTTTAAAGAAGAAAAAAAGAGAAAGGATACTTAAAGACTTATTTGAATGAACTTCTAAAATTTTCCCAACCGATTCCAGGGGTAAATAATAATACGATTTTATTCTTGGTTTTTCTGATATCTAAGAAAATCGACATACAGGTACACCTGACAACTACAAGGCTAGCGAAATCAATTCCAGGTTTATTTAATAACATTTATTTCTGGTTTCATTGTTTTTAAAAAAGGAAGAATACAAAAAATAAACGGAACCTTAACACCTAATATTTTGAGCTCCTAAACATTTTTCCAACAAATTTAAGGGTAAAATTTAATACGATTTATTTTCCGTTTTTCTTGTCTTTAACAAAAACGATCTATTTCGTGGAAATTGTAAGAGCTCGTTACATTTTTTAATTTATAATGGTTCCGTGATGTAATTTTACATAATAAACGCTTTATAGTGCAAGAGAAATAAAGTAAAACCACAGGAGAAATATTCGGGAGTATTTTCCGAATATATTCCAAGTAGGGGCAAGAAATCCAGACAATGATTGACAGCTGACCTACAACATGTACTACATTGTATCAGCCAGTAGGCAAACATGTGGCCTACCATTACTTTGGAATTTCAATAGGCTGGGAAATGTCACTTTGTGGCATATAATTTACACCCAAATCCTGGTACTACTGCCGATAAACGGCAATCCGTTATGGTTATACAAAACGGTGCTGTATGCTGTATGGTTGGCTTAGAAAACGTCATCATCGGAAAGAGTATGCTGCTTACTTCGGGTCCGTTCGCGTACAAAATCGACAACGGGTTCCAATTTTTGCGATCGAAAACAGTTTTTCACGGTCCTAAAGCGATCCATAATCAACAAGAATCACCAAACGACAAGGTATGTATACAAAAGTAGACATTAAACAATCCTACCATACTGACAAAAAGTCCGTAAGGCCTACCATTTGTCGAAAAAATTTACTTTTAGCCTTAGGGGGGCATGTTGAGTTGGAATCCGAGACTTCGCTCGCGCGACCACTTTCCACGCCGTGTTGGGACGGCAGTGCCAGTGGTGTGCACACCGTACCACCGCCGTCCCAACATAGTACACGATGATCTCGTAATTCCCGTGAAACAAGCGACGATGCAGCGTTAGAAAACCTGCGTTTTAACGTCAATCTGTGCAAAATTGTGTCCCAATTTCGTAACTGATGTTGAATTTATTAACATTCAAAGACAATACGTGATATCAGATACACCAATTAAACATTTTTAGTTGTGAATTTAAAGCAAAACCGTTCCCATTTTACGAAAGACAACTTAAGCGAGCGTGTTGCCATTTTGGGCGATAACATTTACCTAAACAGGGGTTGTAAATTTTGTGACGCTTATCTGGCGCGTTTTGCGCTTAAATAATTCATTTTAACGTGGCAATAATCCAATTAATAAACGTTTAGGGTAATAATTTTCTTCTGGCATATTATGTTTTTTATAATCGTGATTATTTCTTCTGCCTCCATTTTTACAAATATTTTATCATTATGGACATCCCTATGTGAGGAGTGGAACATGATTTTACTACATGTACTAAAGTCTTTTTTAAATAATAAGTATATTTTGTTTGATAATTTCTGTTTTATTGATTTTGAATAAGTTGTTATTGGTTCTTTAGTATTTCCTTTTGTTGTTATACTCCAATCAGTAAATCGCATTTCCTTGGCTCTACACCTTCTCTTTGTAACAAATTAAGGCAAATAATTTGTTCAATTATTTTTGCAGCTTTTCTGTGGTCCTTCTCTTGTGGCAGTGATGTTCCAGTATGGATACCACCACCAGTGAGCCTGAAGATGAAAAAGGCTAGGACTACCTTGATGATGCAAAACTGTCATCCATAGTTGAGCCTCATGCCCGTAGTACATCCATCTATTTTTCAACATTAATTGGGGACAAATAAGGTTCCCTTAACAATCAACATTTTTGCATAAATTATGCAAATTAGGGGATTTCAATATAAACTAATTATCTGTAGTTAAGCAGGTTTGATTATTACAATTTCTTGCATCATTTAATAAAGTTAATGCATATGATGTCACACGCGCTACGCGTACGCGCTAATCGCACGTACAACCGGGCGGAGCGGTGAGGTCAAACACACTTTGTTTGACCTCACCGCTCGGCATGGTTGTACGTGCGATTAGCGCGTACGCGTAGCGCGCGTGACGTCAATGCAACCCCTTTATTAAAGTATTTGTCAAGATAAACTGGGGAAAAATGAGAAAAAAAAGCCGGGGGTTTGGAAAAGGCCCACATCCCTGCTGCGATCAAAGACGTTTTTCAAATCATTAAAATCGTCACTTAGTTTGGTTAAATTTTCACGCAACAAGGTACTTAAATAAAGTGAATATTTCACTTGTATCTGTACGTACGAGCTTTACGTGCAATAGTTATGGTATTGTCCCCGACAACCAACTGGCAATTCTTAACAAATTTGGGAATTTTATTGTGTAAAAAAGGACGGAACTTTACCCTCCAAAATCCTCCAATATTAAACATTGCATTATTTGGAGGATTTAGAAAAATATACGGTAGACATGCAACCCAGCATTTATATGTCGATATGTAAAATATTCCCATAATTAATTTAGCGTTCTGGAATTGAGATTCAGTGTCGCAATTATTTCCGGTCTCCCAAAATTTAGTGGTCTTTTTGTGTTGAATTAGATAAATACTGTATTTTTGTATTCGAGAGGCGTATACAGGTAGATTCAATTTAACAAATTTGCGAATTTGATTGCGTAAAAAAGGACGAAATTTACCAAAATTTTCAGAGCACGAAAATATTCATCGTGCGATATCATACGCCAACTTTTGTAACAATTGGCGCGTTGTAACAGATTTCATGGGTACTTTACCATGTTTTTAGTCCAAAAAATGATAAATACACTGAAAATAATGTATAATTCCTCAATTAATTTGGGTAAACATAATCCCTTTTGTCTGAAAGTTGTTGTACTGACATGAATCTACAATCTGCTCACTCAGTCCAAATTTTGTGTCGATTGCTCATTCACAACTGATATTAGGGCGGATTTTGACAACTTCCATGCAAAAGGTTTCCCCCGACAACCAACTGGCAATTCTTAACAAATTTGGGAATTTGATTGTGTAAAAAGGGACGGAATTTACCGAAATTTTCAGAGCACGAAAATATTCATCGTGCGATATCATACGCCAACTTTTGTAACAATTGGCGCGTTGTAACAGATTTCATGGGTACTTTACCATGTTTTTAGTCCAAAAAATGATAAATACACTGAAAATAATGTATAATTCCTCAATTAATTTGGGTAAACATAATCCCTTTTGTCTGAAAGTTGTTGTACTGACATGAATCTACAATCTGCTCACTCAGTCCAAATTTTGTGTCGATTGCTCATTCACAACTGATATTAGGGCGGATTTTGACAACTTCCATGCAAAAGGTTTCCCCCGACAACCAACTGGCAATTCTTAACAAATTTGGAAATTTGATTGAGTAAAAAAGGACGGAATTTACCCTCCAAAATCCTCCAATATCAATCATTGCATTATTTGGAGGATTTAGGAAAATATAGACATGCAACCCAGCATTTATATGTCGATATGTAAAATATTCCCATAATTAATTTAGCGTTCTGGAATTGAGATTCAGTGTCGCAATTATTTCCAGTCTCCCAAAATTTAGTGGTCTTTTTGTGTTGAATTAGATCTGTGTCAACTTGAGAAAATAAAGAGGCACTGCTAATTAAATTCATTTTTACTGAAAATCTGGGCTAATGCTAATAAACGATGTATAATTTCTTTTTAAAGATCCCTTTCGATAAATACTGTATTTTTGTATTCGAGAGGCGTATACAGGTAGATTCAATTTAACCTTGGAAATTATATTTGAAGGTGTCAAAATAGTTTTCTTTTTTTAATTGCGCAATAAAAACAATTATCATTTTTGAAGAAAATTAAAATTGAAAGTTTGGCCTAATCATTTGCAGTGAAATATCCTTGTCCAAGCATTTTACATGAATTCACAAGCATTTGTTCCACTTTTGCAACATATAATAACAGGGGCCTTGTACCCCAGACCATTTTGGTGGGCAATAAGTACTTGGCCAGCATACAAGCAAGCAAGCAAGCAAGCTTTTGTTATTCAAATTTATGGGTAATAATCTTTCTATGTGCCAGGTATCCTGTGCAGTGTTCCCCTTCAAACTGTCCACCTTAACTCATGTACCAAGATGAGTGAGAGTGGAAGCTTTTGTTATTCAAATTTAAGGGTAATAAACCATCTTCTATATGTGCCAGGTACATGTATCCTGTGCAATGTACACTATATGGTAAACTGTACATCCTCACTCTTGCAGATTATCTAGATTATATAGTTTTACTCTTAAATGTACATTTTGTACTTATATACCTCAAATACAAATTAAAAGCAGTGAAACAGTGATTTTCACAGCATTTCATTTAGTTAAGGCCTGCCAAACAATAATCGACAACAATTTTTCTCTGGAACTATTGATTTTCATAGGTTTTGTAAAAAAGTTTGTCCGGGTTGAATCAAGAACCACCTACATTTAAGTGTTAAGCGTACACTTCCGTGTGTATCTGCAGACTCAAAATGTATACATTAATTTTTGGCATCAGTTTTACCATTTGTTTTCACATAAATAGTTTTGTTTAACTTGCATTTTTTACTTTATGCATAGACATACCATGGACATACCTACATGTATGCGTATGTCTATACCCATACATGTAGGTATGTCCATGGTATGTCTATGCATAAAATAAAAAATTGCCGTCGATTATTGTTTGGCAGGCCTTAAATGAAATGCTGTGAAAATCACTGTTTTACTGCTTTTAATTTGTATTTGAGGTATATAAGTACAAAATGTACATTTAAGAGTAAAACTATATAATCTACTAGATAATCTGCAAGAGTGAGGATGTACAGTTTACCATATAGTGTACATTGCACAGGATACATGTACCTGGCATATATAGAAGATGGTTTATTACCCTTAAATTTGAATAACAAAAGCTTCCACTCTCACTCATCTTGGTACATGAGTTGAGGTGGACAGTTTGAAGGGGAACACTGCACAGGATACCTGGCACATAGAAAGATTATTACCCATAAATTTGAATAACAAAAGCTTGCTTGCTTGCTTGCTTGCTTGCTTGCTTGCTTGCTTGCTTGTATGCTGGCCAAGTACTTATTGCCCACCAAAATGGTCTGGGGTACAAGGCCCCTGTTATTATATGTTGCAAAAGTGGAACAAATGCTTGTGAATTCATGTAAAATGCTTGGACAAGGATATTTCACTGCAAATGATTAGGCCAAACTTTCAATTTTAATTTTCTTCAAAAATGATAATTGTTTTTATGGCGCAATTAAAAAAAGAAAACTATTTTGACACCTTCAAATATAATTTCCAAGGTTAAATTGAATCTACCTGTATACGCCTCTCGAATACAAAAATACAGTATTTATCGAAAGGGATCTTTAAAAAAAAATTATACATCGTTTATTAGCATTAGCCCAGATTTTCAGTAAAAATGAATTTAATTAGCAGTGCCTCTTTTTTTTCTCGAGTTGACACAGATCTAATTCAACACATAAAGACCACTAAATTTTGGGAGACTGGAAATAATTGCGACACTGAATCTCAATTCCAGAACGCTAAATTAATTATGGGAATATTTTACATATCGACATATAAATGCTGGGTTGCATGTCTATATTTTCCTAAATCCTCCAAATAATGCAATGATTGATATTGGAGGATTTTGGAGGGTAAATTCCGTCCTTTTTTACACAATCAAATTCCCAAATTTGTTAAGAATTGCCAGTTGGTTGTCGGGGGAAAACCTTTTGCATGGAAGTTGTCAAAATCCGCCCTAATATCAGTTGTGAATGAGCAATCGACACAAAATTTGGACTGAGTGAGCAGATTGTAGATTCATGTCAGTACAACAACTTTCAGACAAAAGGGATTATGTTTACCCAAATTAATTGAGGAATTATACATTATTTTCAGTGTATTTATCATTTTTTGGACTAAAAACATGGTAAAGTACCCATGAAATCTGTTACAACGCGCCAATTGTTACAAAAGTTGGCGTATAATATCGCACGATGAATATTTTCGTGCTCTGAAAATTTCGGTAAATTCCGTCCCTTTTTACACAATCAAATTCCCAAATTTGTTAAGAATTGCCAGTTGGTTGTCGGGGGAAACCTTTTGCATGGAAGTTGTCAAAATCCGCCCTAATATCAGTTGTGAATGAGCAATGGACACAAAATTTGGACTGAGTGAGCAGATTGTAGATTCATGTCAGTACAACAACTTTCAGACAAAAGGGATTATGTTTACCCAAATTAATTGAGGAATTATACATTATTTTCAGTGTATTTATCATTTTTTGGACTAAAAACATGGTAAAGTACCCATGAAATCTGTTACAACGCGCCAATTGTTACAAAAGTTGGCGTATGATATCGCACGATGAATATTTTCGTGCTCTGAAAATTTCGGTAAATTCCGTCCCTTTTTACACAATCAAATTCCCAAATTTGTTAAGAATTGCCAGTTGGTTGTCGGGGGAAACCTTTTGCATGGAAGTTGTCAAAATCCGCCCTAATATCAGTTGTGAATGAGCAATCGACACAAAATTTGGACTGAGTGAGCAGATTGTAGATTCATGTCAGTACAACAACTTTCAGACAAAAGGGATTATGTTTACCCAAATTAATTGAGGAATTATACATTATTTTCAGTGTATTTATCATTTTTTTGACTAAAAACATGGTAAAGTACCCATGAAATCTGTTACAACGCGCCAATTGTTACAAAAGTTGGCGTATGATATCGCACGATGAATATTTTCGTGCTCTGAAAATTTTGGTAAATTTCGTCCTTTTTTACGCAATCAAATTCGCAAATTTGTTAAATTGAATCTACCTGTATACGCCTCTCGAATACAAAAATACAGTATTTATCTAATTCAACACAAAAAGACCACTAAATTTTGGGAGACCGGAAATAATTGCGACACTGAATCTCAATTTCAGAACGCTAAATTAATTATGGGAATATTTTACATATCGACATATAAATGCTGGGTTGCATGTCTACCGTATATTTTTCTAAATCCTCCAAATAATGCAATGTTTAATATTGGAGGATTTTGGAGGGTAAAGTTCCGTCCTTTTTTACACAATAAAATTCCCAAATTTGTTAAGAATTGCCAGTTGGTTGTCGGGGACAATACCATAACTATTGCACGTAAAGCTCGTACGTACAGATACAAGTGAAATATTCACTTTATTTAAGTACCTTGTTGCGTGAAAATTTAACCAAACTAAGTGACGATTTTAATGATTTGAAAAACGTCTTTGATCGCAGCAGGGATGTGGGCCTTTTCCAAACCCCCGGCTTTTTTTTCTCATTTTTCCCCAGTTTATCTTGACAAATACTTTAATAAAGGGGTTGCATTGACGTCACGCGCGCTACGCGTACGCGCTAATCGCACGTACAACCATGCCGAGCGGTGAGGTCAAACAAAGTGTGTTTGACCTCACCGCTCCGCCCGGTTGTACGTGCGATTAGCGCGTACGCGTAGCGCGTGTGACATCATATGCATTAACTTTATTAAATGATGCAAGAAATTGTAATAATCAAACCTGCTTAACTACAGATAATTAGTTTATATTGAAATCCCCTAATTTGCATAATTTATGCAAAAATGTTGATTGTTAAGGGAACCTTATTTGTCCCCAATTAATGTTGAAAAATAGATGGATGTACTACGGGCATGAGGCTCAACTATGGATGACAGTTTTGCATCATCAAGGTAGTCCTAGCCTTTTTCATCTTCAGGCTCACTGGTGGTGGTATCCATACTGGAACATCACTGCCACAAGAGAAGGACCACAGAAAAGCTGCAAAAATAATTGAACAAATTATTTGCCTTAATTTGTTACAAAGAGAAGGTGTAGAGCCAAGGAAATGCGATTTACTGATTGGAGTATAACAACAAAAGGAAATACTAAAGAACCAATAACAACTTATTCAAAATCAATAAAACAGAAATTATCAAACAAAATATACTTATTATTTAAAAAAGACTTTAGTACATGTAGTAAAATCATGTTCCACTCCTCACATAGGGATGTCCATAATGATAAAATATTTGTAAAAATGGAGGCAGAAGAAATAATCACGATTATAAAAAACATAATATGCCAGAAGAAAATTATTACCCTAAACGTTTATTAATTGGATTATTGCCACGTTAAAATGAATTATTTAAGCGCAAAACGCGCCAGATAAGCGTCACAAAATTTACAACCCCTGTTTAGGTAAATGTTATCGCCCAAAATGGCAACACGCTCGCTTAAGTTGTCTTTCGTAAAATGGGAACGGTTTTGCTTTAAATTCACAACTAAAAATGTTTAATTGGTGTATCTGATATCACGTATTGTCTTTGAATGTTAATAAATTCAACATCAGTTACGAAATTGGGACACAATTTTGCACAGATTGACGTTAAAACGCAGGTTTTCTAACGCTGCATCGTCGCTTGTTTCACGGGAATTACGAGATCATCGTGTACTATGTTGGGACGGCGGTGGTACGGTGTGCACACCACTGGCACTGCCGTCCCAACACGGCGTGGAAAGTGGTCGCGCGAGCGAAGTCTCGGATTCCAACTCAACATGCCCCCCTAAGGCTAAAAGTACATTTTTTCGACAAATGGTAGGCCTTACGGACTTTTTGTCAGTATGGTAGGATTGTTTAATGTCTACTTTTGTATACATACCTTGTCGTTTGGTGATTCTTGTTGATTATGGATCGCTTTAGGACCGTGAAAAACTGTTTTCGATCGCAAAAATTGGAACCCGTTGTCGATTTTGTACGCGAACGGACCCGAAGTAAGCAGCATACTCTTTCCGATGATGACGTTTTCTAAGCCAACCATACAGCATACAGCACCGTTTTGTATAACCATAACGGATTGCCGTTTATCGGCAGTACTAGTAGTACCAGGATTTGGGTGTAAATTATATGCCACAAAGTGACATTTCCCAGCCTATTGAAATTCCAAAGTAATGGTAGGCCACATGTTTGCCTACTGGCTGATACAATGTAGTACATGTTGTAGGTCAGCTGTCAATCATTGTCTGGATTTCTTGCCCCTACTTGGAATATATTCGGAAAATACTCCCGAATATTTCTCCTGTGGTTTTACTTTATTTCTCTTGCACTATAAAGCGTTTATTATGTAAAATTACATCACGGAACCATTATAAATTAAAAAATGTAACGAGCTCTTACAATTTCCACGAAATAGATCGTTTTTGTTAAAGACAAGAAAAACGGAAAATAAATCGTATTAAATTTTACCCTTAAATTTGTTGGAAAAATGTTTAGGAGCTCAAAATATTAGGTGTTAAGGTTCCGTTTATTTTTTGTATTCTTCCTTTTTTAAAAACAATGAAACCAGAAATAAATGTTATTAAATAAACCTGGAATTGATTTCGCTAGCCTTGTAGTTGTCAGGTGTACCTGTATGTCGATTTTCTTAGATATCAGAAAAACCAAGAATAAAATCGTATTATTATTTACCCCTGGAATCGGTTGGGAAAATTATAGAAGTTCATTCAAATAAGTCTTTAAGTATCCTTTCTCTTTTTTTCTTCTTTAAAAACAAAGACAATAACATAATTAACCTTAGGAATATAACCTTTTTTTGTTCATCTTAATACATTTTGTAAATAGGTACGGCAAACTTTTTTTCAAAATTACTTACAGCCAACTTAATGACCATCGGTTGGGACTAGAGATAAATAAATTCACTCCAGGAATAAACCGATCAGGGCCTATTAAATAAAATCTGTGTCTGCCTGGCAAGGGTTGGCGTAGGTAAATACAATGTATCTTTGTTGGAGATAAGCGGGCCTGGACAACATTCTTTGAGTAGCACTTTGTGTTGAGAGAACATCTGTGCTGAATGAAAGAAGAAAGTAAACACCCAATGACAATGAAGATTTTTGTAACTGGACCTCAGGATTGGATAACAATCTTTTCACTGGGGAAGTGGTGAGCGGTGCTGAGGCTTTGATGTTGGTCTTTTCAAGAAACTCGGTGGGGTCATTGTAATCTTTTAGGAACTGGTATTGCAATCGGTATAAGCTTAGGCCTACTCTGAAGACTGTGCGCTTATGCTTATCTTGGCATTTTTTCACTAGACCGCCGGACTACTTAGGAAAGGGTTTTGACTAGACCGCTCTGTTTTGACTAGAATTTGGCTAGCGGACCAGCATTAAGGTGGAACCCTGGCCGCACCCATAAAAGAACAGGCTTATTCGCGTCTTTTTCTCTGATAGGAATGTTGTTATTCATTGATCGTTTACAACTAACCTTTGTAAGTTAATTAGGTCAAACACTTACCCAGGATGGTTTGGTAACGGTCTCAAATCCTTACAAATATGTGGGCCACCGCAGAATCATTGTCCGAGAGCGCCTATTGCAACAAAAGACACTCCGCTAATCCGCCAACAATGGGCACGCGCTCGGCAAAGTTTTCACGTATTTTGTACGTGAAAGATCAACCCTAGCAACGAGGCTAGCTCCACAAATACGTGATACTTTGACATACGTGAAAAGTGGACTTATCACGTTTTTTAATACGTGAAAGATAAGTCTATTGTTTACTTTTCACGTTTTTTGTTCCAACAAAAGGTTTTCACGTAGTCGGGCTTCATAGTGTTACCAGCCAAACTTTGATGTGCTTTTCATGCTAAGCAAAAACCTGCTGAATACCAGTCACAAACAATACACATCACCTGACAATTTGGCTGTAACCCTGTTTTTGCAATGTAAGAATTATCATGCTTAGCAATTTTGTTGTGAAATTAGCCTCTGATGATGTACATGTACGTGCGACATCAGCTTCACCAGCCATTGTCTTTGAAAGACATTTAGAAATTTGTCTTAATAATATTTCTTTTTTTTCAACAGTCTCTTTGTAAAAGTATGGTCATGTGCATCTATTCATCACTATCATGGAATGATACACAGACGTGCAATAAGTCACTAAACATGTGCTGGCCAATATTCCAACAGGTAAGGGGATACAATGTATTTAATAATAAGGGAATAAATATGTGGTTGGCCAGTTTTAAACATACGTTTAAAGGTAGGATACACCATTGGTAATTGTTTGAATTATCATAAATGGGTGGATTTGGGGGGTTGTATTTTATAGTAAATATATCGTATAACTGTCCTGTCCGAAGTTTCACAATTGTGGATGCTGTGAAAAGCAAGAAAACGGCGTTCGTTTTTAACCGGCGTTGGGCAGTGGTTCTTATGTTGTTCTTGTTTTTTTTTCGCGATTGCCGGCCGTTGATTGTGATTTTTTTTATTTGAGTTTTCGGAACAATTTTTTGATATCTAGCGCAATCATTTTGCTGGATGCCTATAATCATTATTTACTTTCAAATATTAAAGTAAGATATTCCTTAATAATTCGGTTTAAAACGTTTAAAACCGGCTCACGGGTCTGGACTTGTTAATGACCGAGTTGAAGGAGAGGACATTAACAAGTCCACGCCTGTGAGCCCGTTTTACCACATAAATACCTTTTGGGTAAAAGACGTCAATTTTTTTTTTAAGTATCTGTTTTCAATGATTTTCTTTTTTAATGATTTTGTTAACCAGTTTGTCAGGTAAACCAACTCTTAATATGGACATTGGCACGTGCGTGCCGTGTACTGCCCGATGTTAAGCGAAACGCAAGCTGCCAGTACAGCGTGACTTAAGAACTATGAAATACAGACTCGTTTGTGGTATTGCACATGTCTTGTGAGGTTTCAACCAATAAAAGTGTAAGGCAACCAGATTTCACAGGCTTTTAAATTTCATGGGACATCGAAAAAGTTTATAAAACTTGGCCCGGTGTTTTATCATCTATTTAAGACCGGCCATGTGATTGGCTCTCGACCAATAGGAATAAGTAAACTGTCGAATGATGTTTGTTCAAACACTACTGTTCAACAATATGACTAAAGATGTGACAATGACCAAAGGTTCTTCGAAAACATATTTTTACCATAGAGAAAAGCTGAACTTGAAAAATACCCCCAAAAACGTCACACTGGATAGTTTATAGTGGCGTCCGTAAATATGCATGCCTAGTCCACTACGCATACGCTTTACAAAGCAATCGTGGAACTATTGCATGAGTGTATAGAACGTGCGAACATCTCCATAGCTGCACATTAAAAGATGGCGGCACATGTAAATGTTAAACAGTGTTTTCCCGAGCTCCTGAAATTATATTAACGGCAACTGAATATGTATGAGGTATAGTAACATGGTTTATCTCGGGTGGGTAGTCAATTCAATTCACTTTACTTTATTTCCATATGCATACACAGTAAACGAATTATTTTAACAATAAATATAATATGAGTTATAAGTACATGTGCATGAACATATGGTAAAAACCCACAAAAAAGCATGGCTTGTCTTGTGTGGGAATCGCTATAAATGTTAAATTAATTAGTTTTAGATAGGAAATAATATAAAGTGGAATTGCAATTAATTATTATTAATATGCAGATATAATATTTAAAATATTTAAAGCCAGTCAAGAACAAGGAGAAACCGATTGTTCAACAGTCAATGAGTCGATATAATATTGTGCAATTGGTAGTATAGAATGAGATTAATTTAGTATTATTGAGAAGTTGGCTATATAATGGTACATGTACAACAATTAAATCAATTCAATTGATTTCAATTTAATTCAATTAGCTTCCCTCGTTTCACCTCAGGAACTAGTTTGTCAACTTGCAATCCCTCTAGGAGCTAATATCAAAGATACTAGAAGGATATCTATCAGGGTGTGCTATATGCCGGCCTGAACTGAATATGTATGAGGTATAGTAACGGGTGGGTAGTCAATTAGCTTCCCTCGTTTCACCTCGGGAACTAGTTTGTCAACTTGCAATCCCTCTAGGAGCTAATATCAAAGATACTAGAAAGGGGAAGATAGGACACGGCGGCATAAAAAGTGAAACGGGAAGAACTTGTTCAGAAGTCACGATAGGGAAGGAAGCCTTGCACAGTAGAAAGATGAAAAGCTTTATTGGACCTTCATTAATAAAGATTCTGCCTGCATTTTACACCCGATGTCCTAATTCACGTGCAGATTCTACGTAGCTGAAGGCAGGTGTACCTTTGGTGCCCTTCCCCATGACCCAATTTGATGACGTCATTGTTTTTACAGGTCACCGTACAAATAGATACCCACTATCCTATCTTTCTCTCTCTGTAATCTTTGCTAATATCGACTATATCTACCCTAAGACCTTAAGCTAAATTTCTATACTGGCCAATTAACAAGTTCACGTCAAATGCGCTGTATTCACAAAAGTTTTTCCCGGGCTTCAAAATGTATGACGGATAAAAGCGTCACAAGCAATGCCGGAAATATCTGTCAGCTTGCAGCAAGTGAAGCCGGACATCCATCTATCAGGGGGGGCTAACCACATATGCCGGCCTGAACTCGCCTCGGATCGAGGTTCGACAACTATCCTAGGCCTGGTCGATGTCAATATTATCCCGGCGTGAACTGGTTAACAAGGAAATGTAAAATATGACTAGCTTTGTTGGTTCATAAGTCCTTATTAAAATTTTCTTAATTTTTCCAAACAATTTTTTTTTTTTTTTTTTTTTTATGGTTTTGTTTTGGGGGGCAACTTTTATCTTGAAAGAATAACTTATCAATGAATATTTTTACAGGGAATAATTACATTTACCATATGCATCTGGCTTGATTTGATCAAATTAAATTGTTTTGATTCCACAGATAGTTGATAGGCCCATTCTCCCTAGTGCTGTTAAGTGTCTGTTCTCCTGTCTACTACTTGGCCTTCAAGTTCATGGTCAGCATGAAACCTGCGTAGCATTGCTTGTTCAGAAGACCTTCCAACACTATGAACTTTTGGTAAGCAATCGGGAGGAGGAGAGGGTTAATCATTAACAGATTGTTTCAAATGTTAAGATTTTAACATTGAATTTCATGCAGGTTGTTTGGTGTCATTATTTATTGAAAACAAGTAAAACCTTTTACCTCTTTGACGCTGGGGAGCAAGCTACCTAATTCGATCGGAATGTTGTTGTCAGCTGTGCTACGACATAGAACACGGCCTGTGTGACGGCTCTATGTTAGAGTCCATTGTGCAATGCAGCCGCTGGGCAAAAGATGTTGTGCAGTCAAGCATGGAATTTGTGCAGTTAGAGGTTACCGCTAATTTCACGCTCGTGTACTATTTTCATATAAAAATGTAATATGTGACCGGCTCTACAAAAAGGTGTATTAAGTCGCACTTTGCACTATCATGGAATGGCCCGCTCAACGTTGAGAGGGTAAACATTTCATCAAAATGTGATTTTCATTTTTTGTCATGAATGACATCCTTAATACCTACAGTTTCAAGTTTCATTCAAAAAATGGTTGATTTTGATAAATAAAGTGGAGAAAAAAAATACCATTTTGTGTGCATCGTTCTGTTGTAGTACAACAGAGCCGGCTATTTCAAAGCCTGTTTTCTCAGTTGTGTAATTTGAACTCCAAGGAAGTAGTCAATATGTAAACACGTCATATCTCCAAAATGAGAGGGGCTATGGGGCTACCGGTATATTACATACCAAATGAAAGCTTACATTGTGGACTTTTTAACCATGTATATAACTCAATTTCTTTTTTTGCGACATAATACACCTTTTTGTAGAGCCGGTCACATATGATCTTGGAAAACCCTTCACATGATGGAATTTGTTGTTTTCATTAATTGTGCGACTCAGATGCGCTGCATACAATTCTAAAGGGATGTTAAGCTACCTAGAATGCCGTGCGTTTCTTTCACAAAAATGGGCACCAGCACTGCGGCTCAGATGCACTGTATACAATTAGAAAGCCTGAGGTAACAACAACACATTCACCTTGTAAAAGGTTTTCCCAGATTACCTCAGATATGTTTTTATTTATTTCAAATGTTATAGTAAGTTTGGCCGTAATGTCCTTGCTTCTTATTCTAGCGACCTAAATTTGATATCCTGCAAGAAGTGATGCTTCAGATACCGGGAGTCACACGAGAGGTTCTTCAGACGTTTGACCATCGGTTTATATTCAATGAGGATCATAAGAAACCCATCAGTGACAAGAGCAGACGAGACAACTTCAAAAAAATGATCGGTGGAGTCATTGGTGTAAGTTGACAGTGACGAACATTGTTTGTGTTTTTAAACTGAAAGGTAGGATACACCATTTACAGATATCGAAAATATTTACTACCAAATGATTAAGAAATTTCTTGCTCATCTAAAAGTAAATAATGATTCTAGGCAACCAGCAAAATGATTGCGCTCTAGATATCCTGTAATTATTCTGAAATATATAATTATATAAAGAAAAATTTGCGATCGCCTGAAAACACACAAATAACATAAGAATAACTGCTCGACGCCAGTTAAAAAAACAAAACAATGTTTTTCATGCTTTTCTCGGCGTTCATGATTGTAAAACTTTGAAGAGGTTAGTTAAACGATATTTAAATACAACCCCCCAAATCCACCCAATAATTCAATAATCAATGGTGTATCCTACCTTTAACCCAAATCACCCCAACCCATCAAACTGCACGTCTTGTTGGAATCTGTTGGTGTGTACTGCATTAGTAAATCTACATGGGTGTAGAGAATAGCAAAAATGAGTCTGATGTCGCAAAATACATTTTTACGTAAAGGGCTCTTTATTGTCTCGAAGGTGATTTTTCTTTCAACAAATAATATTTTTGTTTTAAGGCATTTTGGTTTCTTCGACACCTATATTTTCAGATCTGATCGATTGAAAAGATTGTTTTGATCCCTAAATTAAATTTAATACATGTTTTGTCATTCTCTTACCATAGCATCTGATGAAGCACTACAATTGTAAATCTTCATTTCTTTTTCAAGACATTTTGAATATAACTGAGAAAAAGCAAATTTCCCCAAATTGTAAAAGACCAATGCATTACACTACAGAGTTGTGCCATATATCAAATGAAAGCTTATTTCCTGCTTTTTCTGACCAACTGTAAAATTGAAAACACATTTGTGACCCAGCATGAGTAAATTAGACACTTTGAGGCAAAAATAAAAATTGAGATTTTGATTTTATTATATAAAGCTAAACAAGCTTTAAATGATGAAATCAAAATCTCAATTTAAAATGTGTTATTTTGTTTGCAGATACATGTTGGCCAGATGTTTAGGAGAGATGTTGTAATCAAAGACTTGAAGCCAGTTAGGAAACCAGCAAAGCGTGACAACACTGACGTGACGGATATTGCACATATGGGACTCGTTGCCTTGTTTGCCCACGAGGATCCCGGGACGTAATTGTCATGCATGCCTTTCTGTCTGGGGCCAATTTCATAAAACATGTTAGCACACAAATTTTCTAAGCACAAAAAAGTCTTGCTCAGTAAAATCAGATTATCGGCCAAAATTTCACGTGCTTTTCATTCAAAGTAAAAAAAACAGCTGAATACCAGTCACAAACAATAAACATCAACTTAAATTTTGGTTTATGACCCTGTTTTTTCCAAGGGAGAATTTTCAAGCTAAGCAAATGTTGGTGCTTACATGTTTTATGAAATTGGACCCTAGTCATCAAATTAGCAGCAATTTTGTTATGGAGAATTGAAGGATGCCAAGCAGCATTCATTTATTATTAAGAATAATCCTTTAGATTCATATAGGTGCATTGAAAAGCTCTTAATATGTGTATAGTTCATACCTATCTTTTCCAGTCCCTATAGTACATGTACGTTCCTGAATCCCTTTGTTCCCCAGTCTCTACGTATATATGTACCCTAATTCCTATGTTTCCCAATCTCTATGTCAGTCGAATCATTTTAACCAGTTACCGAAAACACTGGCGGGATTATTTTTCTTCTAAAAGAAATGGGTTTTTTATTCAGTAAAAAATTCCGGTTTTGATAATGCAACTACATGTACTACAAGATGCCAACACTTAGTTTATTAGCACCGTTATTTACTTGTTTTTGCCAACATTCTGATGCCTAGGGCATTTTTTCTGTCTGCAGTCAGGGCGTTCATTTTACGCCAACCGCTACCCGCCATAAAATCTGACGCGTGTATATACGTCATCCGTGAAACTACACATCGGGTCGGAAACAAATTGTACGCGGTAATGTATACAAATATTTGCAAGCCCAACTGAAAAGCACCCTTTCAAGAATTTCAAAGGAAACTAAGGAACAATAGTTGGGAAATTTGAATGGCAAGAACTTACTGGACGCCGCTGATAATCCTCGGCTGAAGTAGTCAATTTATGGAAAAACACACCTTAACCCCCCAAAAAATTGTAACAAATGTTTTTTTACGGATTATGGTATTATTACTTATCAAGAATAACATATTAAATATCTAAGAAATTTGGAGCATAGAAAAGTTGTTATTTTCAAATGGCGTCCAAGATGGCCGCCATTACAATAAAATGGCAATAAGTCATTTATTATTTACCCTAGAGTCATCATTTTGGTGTCTACACCCATGGTTTGGGGGTCAAGAATCTCATTAAGACCAACTAATGTATATTTTCTTTTAGATCTTGTAGGCTTCGTTTAAACACTACCTGAAAATAAACAAATGCAAGAAAAGTGTCGCCTACAATTAAGGACAAATTATCTTCCCCGATACCCCAAATCATTGTTGATCGGAGTCGTGTTTTCAGTAGCCGAGCAAGGCTCACCAACATTGATTGGTGGGGGAGGGAGAGGGGAACCATTTTGACCTCTAGTGATTCTTTCTTGACCTTTGACACAGAAGTAATGATCGACTTTTTGGCTTGGCTTACCAGTCCACTTAAGATGCAACAAGTCCGGTTAGAATCGGAGAATATCTTACATTTTGGCCCTGTTTGGACCCCTTCTTGACCATTTGGACCCCTTCTTGACCCCCGGGAAGTGAAGGAGGGGTCTGAAAACTGGAACCCCATCATTTTCTGGCAGTATGGTGCCTAATGAAGGCAAAACAGCAAATTTTAGTACAAAATTCCTACGGGAATACATACCATACCGCACCAACACGTTTGGTGTTGGGAAAAAAGAGGATGTGCAATCGAATCATCCTGTTAAATATGCCAGATGGCACTTTGCCGTTGATATCATTCAACTCAGGGAAGGCACATCAAGTGAAATTTATACTAGAGAACAAGGAAATTACTGGAGCACCACAACTACGTTCTTTCTTGCGATGCTCTACACTTGATACAGCTGCTTGTGTTGCATCTTCCTCTGCCTGAAATGTAAAATGAAGCACTGTCTTATGAATTTGACAATAGCGGCAATGTTGTTCATACATGTATGCACTCATTGGCAATGGCTATGCACTCTTTAGATGAAATGTCCAACAACACATGTTCTACATGTACGTCGTGAGCTACATAATACAATGAAATTCCATATGCCCAAATCCCCGGTGCGAGGACCGTGTGATTGGCCAGGTTATCCAGAGTTCACCAACGGAGCCGGGACGGGCCCGGGTTGGTCTTGTTCCATAAAAGCACGCCTCCTGCAAGGTCTGCCCTTGCTGGCATGTATTAGCTCTAGAACTACCACAGTTATCCATGTAGGGGGGGGGGGGGGGTGGTTGTGCGCTCCAATAAACCATAACTGATTTAATGAGCATTCCGCAGTTTCGCTTGTTAAAGCTTTTACTTTAGACATGCATGGCTTAATCTTTGAGACAAGCATATGACTACTGGCAAGATCAATCAGGTAGCCCCCTCGGGGCCTCGGCGGGCGCTGGGGCGGGGGCCTGTCGCTCTCCGGCCGGACGCGCTGCGGCTGCTGGCGCCGGTGTCCTTCCTCGAAACTCACTATCTCTATCTCTCTCTGTCTCTGTCTGAGGCATCGTGACTGGGCTAAGGGACCCGGGAGCCTCCTCCGCCGCCTCCCCTCCTCTCAATCCGCTAGTCCGAGAGAGCCAGCCCTCAGTAGAGGGTGGTCCGCTCCGGGTCGGGCTGCTGCCCGTTGACCGTTATGCCGCCTGGGCCACGGCTCGGCGCCCCGCCTGGGGAACTTGCTGCCGCCCGCCGCAAGACAGTCCGAGTGGTGGTCCGCTCCATAGGTCTTGTACAGTTTCGCCTGACCACCTGCCCTCTTCTATATATAGCCACAAACCAATGTCTGACTGCCATCTTGGTATTGATAACCTGATTACTTGATAAAAATTATGGGTCAATGCTTCTTGTACTAAATGTTAAATCTGTAAGTAAAAGAAAGAAACAAAACTTGGGTTGGAAGACAAACTCTGACAGCCATTTTGGACGCCATTGTTGGCGTTATATTGGATTTTTAGGTTACCTGATTACTCACTGAATTGTTATTGATTTTAGTGGGTTTCTTGATCCATACAAGATAGATGTAGACACCAAAAAATAAACTCCAAGGGTGAATATGAAATGACCTATACTAAGCCATTTTAGTGTATTGGTGGCCATTTTGGACGCCATCTTGAAATGTTAGGTTACCTGATTACTCAATGACCCTTTTGCTGGTCTCAATGAGTTATCTGACCCCTAAAATCTGGGGATAGGCACCAACATTACGACTGTAGGGTAAATAATAATTGACTTATAGTCATTTAAGAATATTGGCGGCCATCTAGGACGCCATTTTGAAAAAAAACAGCTTTCCGGTACTCTCATTTTTTTAGATTTTTAATATGTTATTTTTGATGTCCAATAGTACCTGAAACCGTTGGAAAACCTTTTGTTACAATGTTTTGGGGGTCAAACTGGGGTATATTGACCCTAGAATTCAATAGAGAGAATGGAACTAGGGTGTTGAATAGGCCTAATCACTGAAGCTTGATGCCACGATATAGCGTGTATACACGTCCACCACGTCAACGAAGCATGCTTGGCAACGTCAACGTATATTCGCGTCCACCGCGTGTATGCCATACATGTCGATCGTGTATGCCCGTCGTCCACAGTGCTAGCGGGTAACTTTTGGCAAAAATACACATCAACCGCAACAACCGTAAATTTTGTGTACGTCATCCGGCGCGAACTGGTTAAAGAAGAGTCTAGTCAAATAAAATATTTGACTCAAGTTAATTTGATCCAGGAATAATGTTTATACTATACTTGGTGGACCATAAAAAACAGACAAGCATACTTTCACTACCCTGACCCTATGTTGTAAAGCACCGTCCGGGGGGTGGGGGGGGGGGGGGGGGTGTCAGTGACCGAGGAACTAACTAAACCGCGCCTGCAAATTAACATTACACGATTAATAGTTATTTCTCGGTGCGAAAGGGCCACTGACTTCTCTTTACAAAATAGGGTCTGGAACTAAAACTAATAGCATAAATAAAGATATCTTGGTATCACTTTCTGGTATTGGTAGTTTTGGCCTGGGGGTAGTTAAGGTACCCTGTATGCTTGTTCGTCGAGAAATGGTTGTCCATTTTAAAGAGGCCACCCTGTATAATAAAACAAATACATGTAACAACAACAAAGAAAGGTTCCAGGGTAGTATTTTGTGAACATAATTTGTATACTGTCATTGCAAATAATTGTTTTCTGCAAAGTTTTGCTTTTATTTTGGTTATTATTTTAGTACATGTGTATGTGAGTCAAGTCACGTCATTTGCCTGCAGTAAATTGAGTCATTTGCTTATCAGGACTCGATTCAAGTCGTGCTGCAAAAAAATTGTGACTTGAGTCAGACGCGGTCATTATTACAACTCTGGTGTGGTTTCAAAGAAAATTAATATTTTAAACTTTAATTGCCAATATCATTTGTTGCCTTTTTATTTCTTTTGTTGATTTTCACCCTTTTCCTTATTTTTTTTCAAGTTGTTTTTTGTTTAATATTTATTATCGCAAGATTAACCAGTTTACACTACAGCAGTACTTAAGTTCATTGCTCACGATCGGACATAATCATAATTTACGAGGCATTCTGGCAAAATGAGACTGAACTGGGCACAAGCCACATTGGAGAAAAATGAAAAATTATTGAATTGGGTGTATTATTGGGTATTATTATTATTTAATTTTTTTACAGATTTATTGACATTTGTAATATTTGTTATGTCTACTATAATCAAACCTTGGAATCCCAAAACCTTGATACAGTGGCCACCCACGGTACCGGTTGTATGTTGCCACTATGAGGATGTACACGTGCACATGTCTTCCTTCCACCATTTTGTTGTCTACAAACACATTTACACATAATTTAATCATATTTGTTTCCAAACAAACATGATGACCTGTGTTTGTCCCACTTACCCCGACACAATGGGGGTAATGTGAAGGGTTTCAGTTCCTCAAAGTTGCCCGTTTCTTTAACAAGCGTAGCGTACACGCGTACCCTCTGTTCACTAGTTTCTTCTGGAGATCTGGCCAATATTCAATAAGACACTGTAAGCCATATCTGTATTGTTCCTTCGCTGATGTAGGCTCTGTCGCCCTCTTCATTTCCAATTAGAAACCAACAACTATTGCCAACATTATAATGGCCATTGACCTGCTGCATGGTCTCCTCCATTATAGCTCTTGCTTTACGGTCCTTTACAGAGTCGGCACATTTGGAGTCTACCGTAGCTCCCCCGTCGTCTATCTCCCAAAATCTCTCCACTTGTCTCTGGAGCCTTTTCTCTTGGAACCGGGCATGGTTGATATAGAAGGTGTTTGCATCTCTCTTAGCGGAAGATGTAGGACCGATGAGGGACTATCCTAAGGGAGACCGGACAGCATACGGTTCTTTACGGCCACCCCGTCTTCCTTCTAAAACCTAAAAGGCCTCTGGCACGTCGCCGCCTATCAATAATTTGACCCTTTTCTCGTCCAGTACAGGAAATATGATGCCCTCAAAGTGCGCCCACTTCTTCAGATCAATTTGGTTTGGAAAAACACTTCTTGGATGGACTTCACCTTTAGGTTGACCTCCATTCCGTTACATCTGCTGGTTCCTCCAACTGTAGTGAGGGGAAAATTTGACCTTTCACCCTTGAGATCCAGTTGCTCAGCCAAGCTTTCGTCGCATGGAGAGACATCACTCCCGTCATCCAGTAGAGCACGGGTTTCTACTTCAATGCCATTGTGTACAACCTTAACTGGTAGCACCCTTAGATCCACTCTCTTCGGCATTTGCTGTCTCCCAACTGTGCCAACTGGTTTCATCTGCATATCTCCCGTATTTCTGCTGCGATTCAGCTATTCAGTGTTGGCCGCTGGCTTGCGGGGTGGATGAAGAAGAGCGTGATGTTTCCAAGTGCATCCCTCGCCTTGCAACGTGCCATCATTTTTTGGCAGTTTGGTCCCTAATAAAGGCAAAACAGCAAATTTTAGCACAAAAATCATACGGGAATACATACCATACCGCACTAACGCATTGACCGGGCCGTCGCATCGGCCGGGCCCAATTTTACAAAATGTACATGTATACATCCTACTTACCGAATGCTCATAAGGCTTAAGATCTTCGGACAAGTGCTTTGGCTACCTGTATTAGTTCGGCTCTTTTTGGCTCTCTTGTGGTCTCCATTTTGCTACACTCAGCACGCATTGTATCCACTTGGCTACGAATCATCCTGTTAAATATGTCAAATGGCACTTTGCCGATATCATTCAACTCGGGGAAGACACACAAAGTGAAATTTAGACGAGAGAACAAGAAAATTACTAGAGCACCACAACTACGTTGTTTCTTGCGCTGGTCTGGCATGTTTGTCGGTGATAATAAACCAAAAGAATAAGACTTGCGCGTTGCTTTTGGTGTTGCTTCTGAACTTGGTGTCGATTCACTGGATGGTGAGGAATGAAGTTTCTGAGTCACTCCCAAGCATGTCCTCTTCACAGCAGGCTCCGGCGTTGTCTGTGGGTTGCTACTACATGTACTAGTATCACACTTTGTGCTTCTCTTCTGCTCTACACTTGATACAGCTGCTTGTGTTGCATCTGCCTCTGCCTCTGCCTGAAATGTAAAATGAATCACTGTCTTATGAATTTGACAATAGCGGCAATGTTGTTCATACATGTATGCACTCATTGGCAATGGCCATGCACTCTTCAGATGAAATGTCCAACAACACATGTTCTACATGTACATTGTGAGCTACATAATATAGCCATGCACCACCACCCACAGAATCAAGAAATAGCTCTCAATCTGTCAATCCTCACTGTGTCCAGGCCGGGTGAGTTTCCCCGTGTTAAGTCAAATTGAGGTGCAGGCTTTACTCCTGGTGGTGTCCTTCCGTCAATTCCTTTAAGTTTTAGCTTTGCAGCCAAACTATCCCGGAACCCGAAGACTTCGGTTTCCTGCAGACTGTGGTTTCCTGCAGACTGTCTGCCGCATCATTGGAGTAACGCCGGCGGATCGCCAGTCGACATCGTTTATGGTTAGAACTAGGGCGGTATCTGGTCTAACTTTCGTTCATGATTAATGAAAACATATTTATTATTCATATTTAAGAAAAACAGATTCTATTTGATACTGTTTGATTCTTGGTAATTGAGTGGGATTTCAAACAAGCGCTTAATTAGGCTCATCGTCTTTTGCATATTCGGTCAGTTCATTTGTTCGGCCGAACAGTCCAGTACATGATTCATGAAACCATTCCATGCACTTGATGTATTGCCACCAGTCTTCTTTGCCGTTTTGGCTTTTGCTGCCGTTTCCTCTGTTATTTTTCTTAGTTTTGTCTGAGACGCCATTAATCGAAAGACTTTGGCCATCCTACATAGCTCACGTACAATATGCTCCGTTTGACTATGGGGATTTAGACGACTGTCCACAGTTTCCGAACGCCACAATTTAAATGTTGACCACTTTTCGGCTTATTGTCAACAATGAAAGATTCACCCCTGTCCAGAACACAATAGTCAACTTTCTTTCTTTTTCTTAATTCCATATTATGAGGAATACTCCGAGTCTGAAAACAAACAAATACAAGCAAACAAAAGGTTTACAAAGTTGTGACACAGCATCCTTGGTATTATGTCTAAAGTCAAGATCCTGATGTGAAAACAATCAAACAAATTGTTCACCACATCCATAAAACAGGCATTAAAAAGGCACACTAATTTATCATCAACCATGCATGTCCACACCTTATTAATTTTCATTTACAATGCACATTGACTAAAAAATATAGTAAAAGTAGCAATGCCAAACAATTTTTTAATATTGAAGTGAACTATATCACAATTACCCCTTATTTTGAAGCTTATGATGTCCTCTATCTCATGAGATGCGGTTTGTTTTAATGTAACGTATTCTAATTAGCACTAGTTAATTATGCGTATACGCATCGTCTCCTGATATTTCACAGCGCTGCTAATATATCAATATTGGTGTCAATTTCAATATTCTCTCTAATTCTTATGGGTATATACTCTCTGATTTGTATGGGTATAAATTGTACCATTACAGTGCCAGAAGGTATAACTACTGAATGCCCATTGATACATGGTAAATTTGCATATTATTTTAATTAGCCAACATCCACGTATGTTTATTACCTGAGTTCGACAACTGTGTGTGGAAATATAGGGCAATTTGTAGAGTGTACAATACATGTCGTTAATTACAAACAAATCTTGTTTTGTTTTGATTTGCTGAAAACCAAAACAACTTCATGAATTACTAATGGTTTATATCACATTTCTGATTACATTTGTGCAAAATTAAAATGTAATTAGCATATCTGCATATCCTTACCTTATTAAAGTCTGTAGGCCCCCTAATACACAAACCGTCCAATGTAAGTACAGTAATTTGATATGTTGTTATATTAAAAACAAATAACAAACTATTTGCACTCACCACATTGCAGTCACCTAAACTATGATTTCAAGATCTATCTGTTCCATGTCCTCGAGTAACTTGTAGGTATATATTGCTTCATCATTTGAATACTCAATGTTGAACCAGACAGGGTAGCCTGGCACAGTAGAGATGACCTTCCCCTCGCTTGGTTTACGAGCCTCGCCTTCCCCGAAGAAATGTCTCACTTTCTTTCCGATCAAGAAAGGTGTTTGAGATGACCTGGGTCTACCAGTGGCATGATGAATGAGGCTCAGGAGATTTGAGGTAATCTCTGCTATAGTCAGATTGCGCCTCCTGTCACCATCCTTCTCAGATTGCCGGTAAAGTTTGACATCGGCCTCCTGTAGCAGAATTTGCTGCCGAAAGCGCAGTTGCCTTCAAAGCATCAAGCTTCTCCGTCTTAGACTTTATATGGCCCAGACTTACCTCCACCTGCTCCACCATAGTATACTATGTCAGCTGTGAGCTGTCAGCTGTGATAAATTCTTTTTCTCTATCTGCTTCTGACGGCGAGCTTCTTCTTGTTGATGCTTTTCCTGGAGGAGTTGGTTCCTCTTCTGTACAATCTCTTGCCGTCGCTTCTTGTAATTGTGCTGAATCACACGTGCGTTTTTTCGTGCCTCCTGGATCAGCAGGCTTCTCTCAGTAACTGATTTCTGACTGAGCCAGTCTCCTGTTTTGTTTAGACAGAACATAACAACCGCTTTCTTTGATAGATGTGTTGAGTTTGGCCTCGACCTAAGAAGTTAGTCAACATAGGCGATGTTATCGTCACCGCTATGTATTTGTCCCATCTGTTAAATGATTGTTCCCTTATTTGCATAAGCCGTAGGTTTGAGCATGTTTTGTATGTTATTACGTAATTTCTGGTCGCCCCACTTAACCACCGAAGCGCGCAGGGGAGATTGAGTCAGTTGCGTTCACGCTCCCAACCAACTCACTTCGTTCTTTCTGTAGTCAACCATTTGTAAGTATTTTTTTTACCTTTGATTTGTATCATGTTTATTTCCGAAGATGTAATTTACCTGGAAGCATTTATCTTAAGGTTTATATTGCTGTTAAAGTGTTTGCCTTCTAGTTTATAAGCCTTTTAATGTACACAGTAATATCCGAACATTCCTCAGAGCCAACGCCCTTTATAGTTCATGGTGCGTCGGGGAAACAAATATAAATTATTAATTTGGGTTAGTAATTGCAAATTACTAGAATGATAGTGGTATTTGTTGAATTATATACGTGTATTTATTATTTGTGCAGCACCCCAGAATGCCGCCGTAAATTCCTGTTTATCTCGCTGTGTGTGCGGACGATCCCTTATCCCGGGAACGATTGTAAGTTTATATACGGGTTTCTTTATTTTCATAACTGATTGATTGTTGCTCCTTTGTAACTGATTGTACCGACAAGGTGCTGCCCGAATTTCTCCAAACCTAATGTAATTATTTTATTGCACATTTGTATTTCTTTAAATTATAATGCTTAATAATAACTATTTTGTGTATTTTGCTTTAGTTTTCACCTGCCTGCATCAGCGGTGTGCGAAATAAATAGGGGTAATGGATCCACGGACTCCGTCTCGTTATTTGAGTGGCATATACAGCGACAGTGAAAAAATCGCCCATCCAGTGGTCATTCCCAGTCATCCCCGAAGCTTCCGTCATTGCCACCCCATGTTTCTGTTGCCGCCATCCTCACCCCTGTAGCCATCTTCGTCATCATCACCCTCGTCTCTGTCACCTTCGACTCCGTCATCATCCCAGTACCCGTAAGCTGCAGTAATCGTCATATACGTCATCGTCTCATCACGCAGTCATGGCGCACCTGAAGACTGCCAGGACTACAGCCAAGAGGGCGGTAACTAGAGAAATTAATCTAATTAAACAGTACATAGCTGAGGATAACAAGGATGTTATTAAGGATCGTGTTTTTAGACTTAAGGAATTGTTCAAAACATTCACATCAACCCATAATGAGTATCATGATACACTTACTGAAGACGATGATATTGATGAAAGTGATATGTATTTTTATGACGAGCAAGGTGATTATATTTCAGTTTTGGATAAGGTCAAAAATTACAGTAAATCCACCGATATTAAGGTTGAAAATCCTCCTGCCTCAGATACCTCCGAAGATTTGTCACGTAATGAGTTATTGCGTTTGCTTAATCTGCCTAAGGTAGAGCTTGATGTATTTAGCGGTAACCCGTTACATTTTCATCAGTTTACGAGGGCTTTTGAGGTCAACGTAGATAAGATATGTGAGGACCCCGATCTCAAATTGTCCAGATTAATGCAGTACACCGCAGGCTCCGCCAAAGAAGCGATTAGGGGCTGCCAGTTAATAGGTGGTGAGACTGGGTATAGTCAGGCTCTCTCAATATTGGATACCCGTTTTGGTAATGCCCACTTGGTTACAGAACGTCTCGTACGAGAATTAAGATCGGGTAAATCAGTCAGGTCAGCCCAAGAGATGCAACAGTTTGCCGATGACATGCAAAATGCATTTCTTGTGCTTACTCAATTGGAAACTTTGCAAGAAGTTAATACCCAATCTGTCATTGTTGAAATAGTTGGTAGATTCCCGAATTATGTTCAGTTGAGATGGAAAAGGCTGGTGTTCAAATCAAAACGATCTAGTGGTTCTTACCCTCTGTTTGAAGAATTGGTTAAATTCGCAGGTATTGTTGCCACCGAAGTGAACGACCCGGTGTATGGCACCGGATGTCCCAAGCGGCTGGACAGAGCGAAGAGTGAACAGAAGGCTTCGTCTACCAGCTTTTCCATGTCGGTATGTGAATCTAATTCGGGGATCAGTAAACGAGCAGGAGACAAAGGTACCGGCACTCAGGTTAAGAATAGTTTGTATGCCAAACCCGAGCCTCCATGTGTTTTATGTGACCAAAGACATCGTTTGTGGCATTGTGAAAAATTCAAACATATGAGTCCTAGAGAAAGATTGAATCTTGTAAATGCTCATAAGTTATGTCACAACTGCCTCCTTGCATCTCATAGTGTTGAGAATTGTGGAAAAAGATCTGTGTGTAAGGTGAACGGTTGTGGTCAGAAACATACCATGTACATTCATGTCTCCAATGATGTATCTAATAACGTCCAGATATCCAATGTGTCAAGTTTCTGTACTGATATAGAAACGCATATGCCAATAGTTCAGGTGACGGTAAACAAACGTTATAAAGTATTTGCCCTGTTAGATAGCGGATCCAGTAATTCGTTTTGTTCCCGTACCTTGGTTAGAAAACTAGGAATTACAGGTAAAAGTCAGAATGTCCAACTTAGTACACTGAATAGGTCTGGAACTCGGAAATCGGAGGTGGTTGATTTGTTGATTTCCTCTGAATCGGGTGACACTATAGAGTTATCTGTAGTTTATGTAGTCGATGAAATCCCTGTCAAGAATGCAGCTATTGACATCTTATTGCATGACCATCTCCGTGGGATTGGCCCTATGCCAGCTTACGAACGTGGTAATGTTGCCGTCGATTTGTTGTTAGGCCAGGATAACGCGGAGGCCCTTATTCCATTAGATATAAGACGAGGTAACCGTGGACAGCCATTCGCTGTACGTACTTTATTCGGTTGGTGTGTTAATGGCCAGTCCCCCATGAATGTACCTAGCCGTAGAGTCATTTCTAACTTTGTAACGAGCTCACCTATAGCCGATGATGTTTCTCGTTTGTGGAAGATCGAGAACGAGGGTTTGGAACAACTGTCGTTGTCACAGGAAGACAGGTCGGTTATGGATTTGTGGCGGCGTGAATGTCGGAAAGTAGACGGTCACTATGAGCTTCCCATCCCATGGAAGGATAGATCCGAACCTCTCCCGAATAATTTTGTTGTAGCTAAATCCAGGTTAGATACTTTGAAGAAACGACTTGTAAATGATGGTCTCTATGATAGGTACAATGCGGAGGTTGAGAAACTGCGAGATAATGGTTATGCCGAAGAAGTCCCAGGGTGTGAGTTGTTTAACATCGACAGAACTTGGTTTCTCCCTCACCATGCAGTCCAGTCAGACAAGAAACCAGACAAGCTCAGGCTTGTTTTTGATTGTGCCAGTAAGTACCGAGGTAAATCATTGAACGAACGTTGTCTACAAGGTCCAGATATGATCAACAAACTCTTACCTGTCTTGTTGCGATTCCGCCAGCACAGCATTGCCATCCAGGCAGACATTGAGGCCATGTATAACCAGGTAAGGATACCAGTGAAGGACAGAGATGCCCTCAGGTTTCTATGGTACATTGATGGTCAACTGACTTGCTTTCGGATGACGTCACATTTATTTGGTGGAGTTTGGTGCGCATCAAGTTCAGCGTATGCTTTGCAGCAAACAGTCATTGATGCCTCGAGTGTCGATCCCCTGGTTAGGTACACAGTAACTAAATCATTTTACGTTGATGATTGTCTCAGTTCAATTGCCTCCAAGTCTCAGGCCAAGGTCGTGATTACGGAGACCCCCAAGACCCTACGTGAAGGTGGTTTCAAGCTGACTAAATTTGTCGTCAATGACAAGGAGTTACTGTCTGAAGTGTCTGTTGAATGTAGAGCTAAGGAAGTTCGTGAACTGGGTTCTCAATCTGAGAGTAGAGCGTTGGGCATAAAGTGGATGGTTTCCTCGGACGAATTCTTTTTCGAAGTTGAGCGTATTAGACACAATTTGTTAACGAGGAGGAGAATGCTCAGTATAGTTTCATCGATATTCGATCCACTAGGTCTGTTAGGTCCAGTGATACTTACAGGGAAACTGCTCTTTCAGGAGGCAACGGCTCGAAAACTGACTTGGGATGAGAGAGTGCCGCCGGCCCTAGAGAGAGATTGGAATCTTTGGGTGCAATCGTTGTATTCGGTGAGTCAATTGAAGATTCCACGTTGCATAAAGCCTTGTAGATTTGATGACGCCATAATCGAACTTCATCATTTCTCTGATGCCAGTTCACAAGGCTATGGTTGTTGTAGTTATGTTCGTTGTACAAATAAACAAGGTATGATCCATGTGCAGCTGATCATGAGCAAGAACAAAGTTGCCCCTTTAAAGTTGTGTACGATACCACGTTTGGAACTGCAGGCTGCAGTTCTCTCCGTCAAGGTTGATACTTTGTTGAGACTAGAGTTGGATGTTGATCTTGGTCAGTCGTATTTTTGGACAGACTCCGAAATTGTGTTAAAGTATATTCGTAATGATAGTAGGAGATTCCATGTTTTTGTAGGCAACAGAGTAATCCTGATTAGAGAACACAGTAATCCAGACCAGTGGCTCTATATCGAGACTAAGGCCAATCCTGCTGATCTAGTTACGAGGGGACTGTCCTATTCTAAATGGGACAAAGCTAAGTGGCTGAATGGCCCTGATAAGTTGCACCAATACAAGAGTGAGTGGGACTTACCTGACGTTGATCCTGACGAGTTGTTGTGTGATGATCCTGAGGTGAAGAAAACTGCATCTGTCGTAGTGTGTGAGGTGGTTAAGAGTAATGATCTCCCAGTGAAATACAACCCAGATGACGTTTCAGATGGTCCACTTTGTAAAATAATGAAGCATTACTCGTCATGGTACAGAATGAAAAGAGCTTTGGCTTGGTGGCTTCGATTTGTCAAATTTCTTGGAGGGTGCAAGTCTAAAGGAAGTCTCTCAGTACAAGAGATCCGTCATGCCGAAGCTATTCTACTTCATAGAAGTCATTCTATGATGTTCAGCTCAGAATTAGAACGAGTACATCAGGGTAAAGCCGTTAAAGTGTCTAGCCCCCTGCGAACGCTGAACCCATTTTTAGATGAATGTGGTTTACTTAGAGTAGGTGGTAGATTGAAAGAAGGCGATATTCAGGGTAAACATCCTTGCATAATCTCAGGTGGACATGTAATTGCTACGGCCATTGTCAAAGACATACATAATGTTGCCCATGTGGGTATCGAATGGGTCTTGGGTATCGTCAGAAAACACTTCTGGTTAGTCAAGGCTAGGCCTCTTGTCAAGAAAATAATTAGGGCATGTGTTACATGTAAACGCCTATACTCCAAGCCTTGTACGCAATTTATGGCAGATCTACCGAAGGAGCGTGTTGAGGCTAGTAAGCCGCCATTTTCATACATAGGCGTTGATATTTTTGGACCATTTCATGTAAAATATGGTAGGTCTGAAATTAAACGTTATGGTTGCCTGTACACTTGCTTGAGTATTAGAGCTGTTCACATAGAGAAATTGGATTCTTTGGAGGCCGAGTCATTTCTGAATGGTTTTAGACGTTTTGTTGCCCGTAGAGGCCAACCTGAGGTCGTGTTTTCTGACAATGGTACTAATCTGGTCAAGGGTGAATCAGAATTGAGAAACAGTATGAAGGGTCTCTCTCGTAAATTAATTGATGCCTATGCTGTAAATGAAAACATTGCCTGGCACTTTAATCCCCCTACTGCATCCCACATGGGAGGAGTCTGGGAACGGATGATTGGGGTAACTAAAAGAGTAATGGCTGCTGTGCTCCCTAGATCCGTCAGACTCAGTGATGAAATACTAGAGACCCTGTTCTGTGAAGTCGAATGTATTCTTAATGGGCGTCCACTGACCAAACTCAGTGATGACCCGCGTGACTCCACACCTCTAACGCCAAATCATTTGTTACTACTGAGAAAAGGTACTGGCATACCACCAGGCAAATTTGACCACGCTGATACTTTCCGCAGGCGCTGTGCAACATCTCGCTGATCAATTTTGGCGTAAATGGCTGAAATTATACCTGCCCGAGTTACAGAAGCGATCAAAATGGTTGAAGGTGACAAATAATTTGGCTATTGGTGATCTGGTATTACTCGTGGATGAAATGACCCCAAGATACCTTTGGCCATTGGCACTGGTCATTGGAGTTAATAAAGGTAGAGATGAATTAATCAGATCAGTCAAGGTCAAGACCAGATCGACGGAGCTTGTGCGACCTATAAGTAAGATAGTTCTGCTTGAATCTGCTAGTCCACCATGTTAGGATACCTAACCACTTGTTCTGAAAACCACCATCCATCCCAGCGTATATATCCGTGTAATATTTTGGTCGTGTAATTATTAGTATAGTAATGTGTTTTTGTTGCTGATATAACTCGGTATGAAATGGTTTTGTTGCTACCTGTGTAACAGCATAATATGCTTATTGGCGGATTATAGTAATTAGTTGTATGTATCTTAAATATTATTTATTTAATGGGGGAGTGTTATCGTCACCGCTATGTATTTGTCCCATCTGTTAAATGATTGTTCCCTTATTTGCATAAGCCGTAGGTTTGAGCATGTTTTGTATGTTATTACGTAATTTCTGGTCGCCCCACTTAACCACCGAAGCGCACAGGGGAGATTGAGTCAGTTGCGTTCACGCTCCCAACCAACTCACTTCGTTCTTTCTGTAGTCAACCATTTGTAAGTATTTTTTTTACCTTTGATTTGTATCATGTTTATTTCCGAAGATGTAATTTACCTGGAAGCATTTATCTTAAGGTTTATATTGCTGTTAAAGTGTTTGCCTTCTAGTTTATAAGCCTTTTAATGTACACAGTAATATCCGAACATTCCTCAGAGCCAACGCCCTTTATAGTTCATGGTGCGTCGGGGAAACAAATATAAATTATTAATTTGGGTTAGTAATTGCAAATTACTAGAATGATAGTGGTATTTGTTGAATTATATACGTGTATTTATTATTTGTGCAGCACCCCAGAATGCCGCCGTAAATTCATGTTTATCTCGCTGTGTGTGCGGACGATCCCTTACCCCGGGAACGATTGTAAGTTTATATACGGGTTTCTTTATTTTCATAACTGATTGATTGTTGCTCCTTTGTAACTGATTGTACCGACAAGGTGCTGCCCGAATTTCTCCAAACCTAATGTAATTATTTTATTGCACATTTGTATTTCTTTAAATTATAATGCTTAATAATAACTATTTTGTGTATTTTGCTTTAGTTTTCACCTGCCTGCATCAGCGGTGTGCGAAATAAATAGGGGTAATGGATCCACGGACTCCGTCTCGTTATTTGAGTGGCATATACAGCGACAGGCGAGAACACGTTCGGCATATTTATTGTGTTTGTACACACTTTTGGCTGCCTGGTACATCTCCCTGGACGCATTAAATTGACTTCCACCAGGGAGAAGTTCCGCATAGTGCTTCTTAAGGAGCATGGCCATTTCAGAAATGACAACTGACAGCAGTATCTGCGCATCATCATCATACTCTGATGGCTCAACAAGACGCTTGTATACCTCATCTTTGTTGATGAAGGCCTCATCATCAAAAGGCAACAATTTGCCTGTCATAAAGTTACCCATGTTGTCGATGGCCTGGTTGAGGAAAGCAAGGAGCTGCTGCATATACTTACTCATGTCCAGGATGTGGACTTCCTTATCTTCAATAAGTTTACACATAGGGCTTGTCACTAGTTTATTGAGGAGGCCGTGTGCCTTGCATCCAGCCATGTGCATCTGGATGTCCAGGTCATGTTTGACTGCTTTTAGTAGATTGTTCAAATTTGGTTGCTGAGCAAGGAACTCTTTCATTAGCCGATGGAGAAAGAATACATGTGCCCCATTAAAAAATAGGATGTTAAAACGATTCCCACGAAATGGGCACAGTGGTACCAAGGTCATACAACATTTGGTCAGATGTGGCTTGACAAACAGCTTAAAATCCCCATAGCATCCTGACTTCTGGTCTCCAGTCCGGGAAAATGCCTTGGATGCTGTCCTGATGATGAGGCTCACTGTTCCCGACTCATTGTTTGTCTTTAGCACAAAGGGTGGGCTGGTGGTCTCTCTCTCTCTCTCTGACAAGTTTGTCTGTTCTACTTCAAGGATTAATGACCCAGCTATCTCTGCTAGCTGAACAAAACTCAGTGCAAAACCACAAAAGAAGTTGGTTAAAGACTCGATTGGAGCTCGATCTTCTGAAGACAGCTCATTAGTACAATGGCAGCCAACGGACAAGACGTGTGTTGTGTCAGCTCTCCGAGTTTTCTATCAAAACTCGACACTAAGATACAGGATATCGTGTCTAAATTCCAAGTGTCGCCGCCTATGCCATTGCGGTCAGTGCTAAGTAGTGATTTTACCATTGATGAATTGTTACAAGCGAGGATTGTGATTTTTGAAGCTGCGATGGAGAAGTACCGTGAAGACGTCCAAGATGGCGACGAAACGGGCGACTCGTCAAAAAAGCTAAGTACAGTTTTTTCACTTAAATCCCGTAGATCTAATCAAACAGCATCCGATGACATCAAGGACCTATGTCTGTATATTTTTGGTCATCGGAACACTTTTCCCATGTCTTGTCTTAGTTCAGCTTGTCAGATAAATTACAAGCAAACAAGGCATACTACAGATCGGGACCTAACAGGTGTCACAACCCCCGATCAAGTCCCTGAACCCACCCCACAGGTCATTTATCAAGCCATCATACAGGTCCAAAATGACATAAAATTACTTGATCAGAAATTTTCAGACCAATTTGCAACACTATCTGGCCAGATTTCTCGATCTTCTTGTTCCCAAAGGGAAACAATAGACCACCTGAAGAAGGAATGTGACGCTCTCCATTCTACCATTGATATGCTGATGAGTCCTTCTTCTCGTGAAGCCCATGATGATTCAGAACGCCCGCCGAGTGCTCTGAGCCGGAACCACCCATGGACGCCCACAAGTCTAGCCAGTCCAGCGAGCCACCGTACAGCGGATCTCAGTCCAGCGAGCCACTGTACATTGGATGTCGGCCCAGCGGTTCTGGTACCGACAAGCAACCGCTTCGCTGCATTGGCGACAGAGGATCCCGTCATCACCGACTCCAGCACCGGTGATTCCCGGACCGAGGCCGAGTTGGTGATCGACTCGTACTTCGAAGTCTTGCAGCTAAACGGCCAGCCTGACACCGAGGAGCAGGGATCCTCCCCAACCCCAAACCATTTGCCCCATCCCTCAAAAACTAAAATGTCCTTAGAATTTGACGAGCAGCTGAATCAATACCGGAAAAAGCACAAGAAGCTGACCACTGCAAAGGACAAACCGGCACCTAAAGTAAAACAATCAGCATCCACACCAACGGAACACCACTGTGCAGATGTGCTTCTAATCGGTGACTCGATGATAAAACGGCTTCAGCCCAGGAGATTGAGCAGGCAAAAGAAAGTGATGTGCCACACCATGCGTGGAGCAAAAATTCAAGATCTTGCCCCCCACGCCATACAGCTGTCGACCAAGCACGACGTATCTCGGGTAATTCTCCATGTTGGGACCAACAACACATCCGACAACCCGGAGACTATTGCCGCTCAGATCACCTCCCTCGGCGAGTCACTACAACCAAGATCAGTGACAATATCTTCGATCATACACCGTAAAAACCAAACGGTGCCACAGTACAAGAGAGTAGATGATTCTAATAATCTGCTCAAGTCCATAGCAAAGCGAAATAACTGGGGCTTCATTGACAACGGTAACATAAACTCAAACCACCTTGTGTCGGACGGTGTGCACCTCGACTCAGCAGGAGTGCGCCTACTTGCCACGAACATTATCCAACACATCAAAGGACCACCAAAGACCTTTGATAGTCGCATTTCACATCAGAAAACCCCTTTCGGTCAGAGTTTGTACTCTGATGTCCTGACGAAGCGGACTACAGCGACCCGTGATGTTCCGACGGGTTTTCTAATGGCCAACCAGTATTACCCGCATCCCCATCCGAAACGGCACCAAATCAACCTCAATCAACGACGGCAGCCAGTATCCCAGACCAGAGCACCCGCCCCGACACATTATCGAGGCCAGGAGTGGAACCAACATCTGAAAATGGTCAGGGAGCTGCTCAACCCACAAGGCAAGGTTCTAAAATAGACATAACAGATGGTATTATCTGCAATCAAAGTTCAGAGGGTTTCTCATTCGCCCATCTTAATGTAAGAAGCCTTATAAACAAATTTGACCATTTTAAGATTGTAATGTCTAAAAATCCATTCGACATCATCTGTCTAAACGAAACTTTTTGCGACGCCTCAATCTCTGATGACGAAATAACTCTACCAAATTATTCTATTGTCAGAAAAGACAGGAACCGACATGGTGGCGGGGTTGCAATTTACATTCGAGATACCCTAATGTTCTCTCGTCGTGAAGATCTCGAAATAGATGATGTCGAGTGTATATGGGTTGAAATTAAGTGTAAACAAAGACAGCCTGTTCTTATCAGTTCTATTTATAGGCCTCCTTCAAGCTCTGTCGAATTTATGGGAAAACTGAGTGATATCCTTAATAAGGCCTCGTGTGAATGTAAAGAAATTATTACAACTGGGGACTTTAATTGTGATGTTTCAGAGGAATACGATAGTATGCAATCAAATCCAATTATTTCTTGCTTTAGTTTGTTCCAAATGGCGCAACTCATACATGACCCAACACGTGTCACTGAATCTACTAAAACTACCATCGATCTCATTTTTAGTTCCGACCCAGAGCTCATAAATGACTGTGGTGTTTTACCAGTCCTAATCAGTGATCATTATCTTGTTTATGGGCTACACAGTTGGAAAACACCAAAAATGAAAGGTCGTTCAATAAATTTTCGATGTCTAAAAAATATAAACAGTGATGCATTTACGGACGATCTCCGTAATGCACCATGGCAAGATGTTTTTGGTTGTTATGATGTGGATAATGCATGGTCTATATGGTACTCCATATTTATGAGTATTATTAACCTCCATGCGCCAGTCAAAACCAAACGCATTCGGGGTGCCTCAGTACCGTGGCTCGATAGCGAAATTCTTAAACTTATGCGGCAGCGCGATCGTGTACACAAAATTGCAAAGCACACAGGCTTACAAATTCATTGGGATTCATACAAAAACCTGCGGAACAATGTTACTAATAAAATCCGCAGTAAAAAGAGTAATTACTACACATCCGCCATAGAAGAAAATAAAAGCAACTCTTCTATGCTGTGGAAAACTCTGAAGGAGGTACTCCCTAAGAAACAAAAAACTGTACCAAATTCGATTACTTCCCCAAATGGGGAAAATATTGACAATATCGCCGACATTGCTGATACATTAAATGAACACTTTTCAACAATCGGCAAGCGTACTGCTGGAAATTACCCTTTGCGTGAACTTGAAATAGATGACAATACTGACGCCTCTATATTTGATTCTGTTGATGAAGATTGCGTAGTACCTAACATTACAGAAGAGTTTGTTCGAAAGCAAATATCATCCATGTCGGTTGGGAAAGCAACAGGTCCGGATGGAATTAGTGTTAAAATGATTA
This sequence comes from Crossaster papposus, assembly GCA_037893245.1. Classification (NCBI taxonomy): domain Eukaryota; kingdom Metazoa; phylum Echinodermata; class Asteroidea; order Velatida; family Solasteridae; genus Crossaster; species Crossaster papposus. The sequence continues at coordinate 381,276 of JBAIAA010000496.1, read as the reverse complement.
AAATTGCTTCACCTTATATCATTAAATCTTTAACTCATATTGTTAACCTGTCTATAAGATGTGAGCGATACCCTAAAGATTGGAAACATGCTTTAGTAACACCAATTCACAAGGGAGGAGATAAATGTAGTACAGGTAACTATCGTCCAATTTCTATACTGCCAATTATCTCTAAGATTTTAGAAAGATGGGTGCACTCATCGGTATATAGATATCTTGATGAAAACAATCTGATTCTTGGTTGCCAGTCGGGATTTAGACCCCTGCACTCAACTGAAAGCACCCTACATGACTTGACAAACAAGTGTTTTGCGGCCATGGAGAATGGACAAGTTACAGGCAGTGTGTTTATAGACCTCAGTAAAGCATTTGATTGTGTTGATCATGAAATCTTACTAAAGAAACTAGAAAGGATGAACATGTCATCTTCTGTAATAAATTGGTTTAAGTCGTACCTAAGTGAACGTAGTCAGTCTGTGAATATTGGCGGCACCATATCAAAGGTCCTGTCCGTAAACACTGGTGTTCCACAGGGGTCGATACTAGGTCCACTTTTATTCATTGTTTATACTAGTGACCTTCCATTTTGTATTGCCCCAAACTGCAACTTATTTATGTATGCAGATGACTCAACATTAACGTGTAGCTCCTCCAACATTAATATAATAGAAAGTAGCTTAAATACAGCTCTTACTAGTTTTCACAACTGGTGCGGAAGAAACAAGCTAGCTTTAAATGCCACCAAAACCAAATGCATGCTTATTGGTACTAGGCAGAAAATATCTAATGTTAATTTAAATGTATGCATTGCTGGTAGTCGTATTGAAAATGTGAAGTCTTATAAATGTTTGGGTGTAATTATTGATGAAGCATTAAGTTGGGGCCCACATGTCGAATACGTAAGAAAAAATGTGGTGTCTAAATTAGGTATACTAAGAAGAATCCGTGATTGTATTCCTCAGCACAGCTTGCACACACTATTTGTAAGTCTAGTTATGCCAACATTAGAGTATTGTTGTACTGTGTGGGGAGGAAGGTACATATCTCACGATAATATGTTAAACAAATGTCTCAAAAGAGCCGCGCGGATAATCCTTAAATGTCCCTTCCTCACCCCTTCAGAGGATATGTTTGCTCGTCTTAATTGGACCCCTTTTTCAAAAAGAGTCAAGTCAAAAAAGGCTATTCTTGTCTTCAAAAGTATCAACAAAATGACTCCTTTGTACATGACAAATATTTTCAAACCACTTACAGTAATTCGCGAAACAAGGCAATCAACCCACACGGCACTGAAAGTTCCTTTCGCCAAAAAAGAATGCTACGCCACAAGTTTCGCTGTGAGTGGTGCAAATATTTGGAATAATCTGCCCGAACAATTGCGAACATTGGACTCATTAAGCACATTTAAATCAGAGCTCCGACATGCCATCTGAGTGTTAGATATTATGCCAATTGCGCTGATCTACGGAGTTAGAACTTGGTTGCCACTATAATGTGGAGCCGGATAGGAATTTCCCCTTCTTATTTTTCACCTAAAAGGTTTTTTATTTGGCGGGTTTTTGCCTATCTCGTAAATCAGAATTAGTATTAATGTTTAGAATTCCTGTAATATCCTTGTATTTATAATATGTACTGTTATTTTATTTGATGATGTATGCAGGGCCCCAATGAAAACCAGTTTTAAACTGTTTGGGCACACCCTGGGTAAAGAAATGGAATAAATAAATCCCAGTTTTCCACCACCTCTGGTAGAATCTCCCCTCTGAAAGCCTCCAGCAGCTCATGCCATTTCTTCTCTGTAGAGTCACGATCAGACTTGATGTTGCGAATATTTCCAAGGATTTGTTTGGATGTTCCGCATTGGGTTGTTTCTAATCTATATTCAATGTCTTGACGTACTTCCTTGAATGTGTTCAAGGTATCTTCTGAGGATTTGGTGGCAAGGTCCCTAATTCCAAGAACCCAGTATCGCCCGTCACTCTCCAAAGCTACTTTTCGCTGGGTTGGTAGTACTGCAGTTTCTGTCTTTTGTGGAAACATGATAGGGCGTGACATAAAACTGACAATCTTTTCACCATATCCTTTCTGTGTCTTACTTTTATTTAATTGTTGGCATTTTGCCCCCAGCGTACCTACCTTCGCTTTAAATGCTCTCTGGCTAGCACATGTTGATTCACTCTCCCTGCTGATGATGTACTCTGATTTAAGCCATATATAACAACTTTCAAATCCATGTTGTTTTTTTGTGCTCTGCAACATGTCCTTGGGTGAGTATATCTACATCAGGCAAAGTTGGTGCAAGCTGATGTGTAGAGTGCTGGGCGTTTAAATTTATCCATGTGATGGAAGATAGAGCAGGTAATGAAGATGGAGCAGGTGGGAAAGGTAGAGCAAGTGAGGAAGGTGGAGCCGGTGGGAAAGGTGGATTAGGTAGGGAAGGTTGATTAGGTAGGGAAGGTGGAGCAGGTAAGGAAGGTGGAGCAGGTAAGGAAGGTGGAACAGGTGGTTCAACAGGAACAGGATGATGCACAGATGATTGGGAAGGCGAGGATGAAGCCATGATAAACAACTTGTTATGTCGTGCAAATCAAACCTATATTAGACTAGAGTAAAATATGATAAATAATAAGTATGCCAAGAAAGCCCAAGAATTGCATAAAAAAGGAAAGGCATCAGCAAAAAATATGAATAATGAAGATGACAAAAAAAATACAGAGTATTTAAAACAAATTTGATTGACTGTAAGTGTAAGACAGCAACCATATATATTTTTGAATTAAAAGGCAACCAATTCAGAAAACTTCAGCTGCAATTTTCCACAAATTAATCATTTTAACTAATTACGAATACATATTTTATGGTTTACTTTTTCTTTTGCCTGTGGTATGTTTGCCCATGTACATCTTAGTACCCTGGGTAAATTGTTACTTTTAGAAATAAAAAGTTTGAAATTATTCCAGGGAGATTGGTCATTCCATCAAATTTCCATGAAAACTAGTACACAAAATATTTTTTAAATAAATATAATTTATGATTTATTATTTATTTGTAATGTTAGCTCATCATTTCTTCTATTCTATAAATAATCTATAGCAAGACACTAGGCCTACAAGTTCACTCAAAAATATTAAATTACCCACCACTGCGCCAATACCACGATTACTTTCCAATTATCATCTCTAGAGCTTTAATTTCACCGCCAACCCTCTCCATTAAAAAAAAAAAGAAGTTTATTCACCTTTTTTGACAAGATTTTTCGTAAATCTGTACGATTTTTTGCGATTTAAAATCATTCACGGTGACCAAGATCGTCTGTAGACACTGTCAACGTAGGTTTCCATGTGACGTGCGTGATCGTATAGCGTATATTACCCATAATACCCCCAATCTCGGGAGAAAACGCGTTTTCGTTGCGACATCCGACGTCTGAAACAAATTCAAAATGGCCGCCAACGAAAACATTTACCCCGGAAATTACTCGGATGTAAATGTCAAATACACAACTAAAATGTAGTTTTATATGAAAAATAAAAACATAAATGTAAAACCTATTTATTATTCCTTTGTTATCGATAGAAGAGGGAATATTCTCATTATTTATTTGACGGATGTTGATCGATGTTTGAGCGAGTATTTGTACACAGTAACAATAGGAAGCCAAGATGGCGGCACCCATTTGGCATCGCTAGCATAAGCGTAATATTCAGCACGTCCCACTCTTGTTTTTCACTGAATGTTCTTTTCAGTACGAAAATGAAATTCTCGTCACTGTACAGCAAGTCTACAACGTATCTGTTTTCCTTCCTCTATGCATCGATCAACCACCACAAGCTGTTTATTAATGCTGGACTCTACCCATGCAAAAACGAGCTTACCCATAAACCGCAGCGTGTACTTATTTCTCCATGGTTCCACATACGTCTTGACGTAACTTTCCATTTTCGAGACACTTTTTACACGACCACTACTGTTTCAAATCGTACGACATCAAAATAAAAAACGATTATGTGAACCTACATCCCCTATACAGTTCACAAATTTAGCATTATAAAGAATTTAAAAAGAGTGAATTTACCTCTTGAAAAGGAGCTCTGATTTTACGTGGCCGTCGTCGTTGGAAGACGATGCATGCCGTGGCCGTGTATTTTAATGGGATCTCAAACAACCATTCTGATTTGTTACTTTGAATCAGCATACCAAGTACAGTAGAAACAAAAATTTCAAATTTTTTGTTTAGGGTACCAACGTTTATGTTAACGCTCAAACTAAGCAATCGGCCGTTTGGTTGCCGAGTTACAACCATGAAGAGACGGCATTGCACTTTTCGCCGAGTTGATCAAAAATTGACACATGCGCACCTTTTTTGTGGCGCCGTCGTATTTGAGTGTTAATTCATGACGTAAATGCTGCTTTGCAACGTCTTATATCTCTGAAGCCGCACCCTCTGTTGTGAGCTCGTTGATAGAAGATTATTACCCTCCAATTCACAGCCTGCGAGTTTAAAAATAACCGACTCCATAGCTTGGCCAACAATATGTTCAGCCACACTAATGGCTTGCAGGTACAATGTACATGGACGTCTCTTTCACTGCATGGTGTATTTTCCTAGAAATGCTAGATGATTTGTTTTGCAGCACAGAAACAGTGTCCAATGCTGTTGCCAACGATTTTTGTGAAAACACAAAGACAATTTTGTGTTGATCTTTGAAGTAACTTTCTTTTTAATTGCCTAAATCTGTCTGTTCATATTCAGCTTCTGTAATTTCTTCAGAGATTTGTCTGTAGCTTTGAATTTCTGGACGACTTGACTTAATGATCTAGACTTTTGTGCCATTTTCTTTTTTTTTTGTTGATGTTTGGAGCTCCTGAGAGGTACTCATGTAGACCTATGTTAAATTCCGTGTCCAACCTTTTCGCCTTTTGTAAGGCAAATAATGAAATGTTACGGCAGTACCTGGAACATCTGCTGTTGTGTGGACCATACCCTTGTTTTTATGGTGTACTTCTCCTGCAGCCGATACTGCGGCGCACGCAGTCGTACTGCAACTGGACTCTGTTGTCTCGACGACGAGAGGCACCATTAGTCCAGGAGCTAGCATACTTTTATCGGTATTGTTGAGTACGAAAGGTTTGACACCTGAAATGAGTAGGACCATGTGTGGGAACTCCAAAATGTGGATTCTTAAGTTTGGCACCCTTGCACTGCCCCCTGGGGGAACTCTCAAAATGACCCCCTAATTTTTGTTATCGGTATTGGTGGCGTACGAGGACCATTTTTGTTTCATATGTACTTCAAGGGAGTCTTATTTCAAAAAGCCAATTCTTAAGTTTTCAACTAATGTACTAAGCCACTTAAGAATGGCCTAATTAACGCTAATTAGCACTTTTATTGGTTTTGTCACGTACGAGGACACATTTTGGCTCAAATGTACTCCAAGATATCCTGAATACGAATATCTAATTCTTAAGTTTCAACTCCATGTACTAATCCACTTAAGAATGGGTCAAAGATCGATAATTGACCTAATTACGTTTTCGGGAACGATGGAATAATTATGTGACCCGCTCCATCGAAATCAGGAATAAGTCCCAAAACAGTTATGGTCTGATGAAGATGACAGGTGTATATTTATTTTCCGAATCCACATTCCGAGAAAAACAGCTCTGAAATAAACAAAATTGACCAAAATCATACGGACAGTACAAACAAATACTTAGTCACGATTTTTACCCATGCATTCACTTTAACGGCCGATTGCGTAAAACGGCCTCAGCGACTTATTCCTAATTGCGATGGAGCGGGTCACATATGCCATTTCTCCGGAACCACATGGGGTAGAGGATTGAAATAAGGTTTAATGTAAGGTCTAAATATTATGGACAAGGACCAGTTGTTAAAGTAGTATTTTGTTGGTGTCTTCATAGCTTAAACATGCAATTAGACCTAAAAGTGTACCCTTTAGACCCACCACGTGTTTATAATTGTATCGGTATGATCGAGTACGTCCACAAAACTTATGTCAACGTGTTCACCTGGCAACTCAGAATACGAAAAACTCGTTCTTAAGTGTCGATCTGATGCACAAATCCGCTTAAGAATAAGAAATCGGTCAACTTATGAAAGCATGTTTAAGCTATTATTGAGTTATTCCTCATAAAAAGGAGGCCTTCTTCAGAAGTTTAATTTACCAAGAGCTTTTCGGTGTTTTCATGTGTATTTTAAGAATTGCTCGCATCCAATTATTAAGCTGGATAGTACAGTAACCATGTGTCTGTGTCTATAGGACAATAAGACTATATGCCCTATTGTTCATTGTACCTTATAAAATAAGCACGAGCTCTCGTGACATATGAGGGCACTTGACAGAAGATATTGATTGAAATAAACTTGAATTAAAAATCAAATCAAAATTACGTGTAACACTGTCACAATACTAAACACATTAATTACAATATTGCACTGCACTGCACTTGAATTAGAATGAATCTATGTTAATACAATAACTATAAGGATCTGCTTAGTGTGACAAATTGCAAATATTGACCTATGATACAATAACGATCTGCGTATTAATCGCGAACAAGCCAGCCCATGCCTAAACATGCAAATACTTCTTTGAAGTACGGTGCAATATTGCAGTTACTGTATATAACTCGTCTGTTTAGTACGGCAGATAGGTGATGTGATTGCGCCTTTGATGATACAAGCATGAAATGTGGCAAATACACCGTCAGAGTACGACATGAGAAAGATATTTGCCTACAGGGCCATCGCCGATTTGTCCTTTGAAGAAATGTCACATGAGGTAGAAAAACAAGCCAGTTTTTAAAAGTTTGAAAATTGCTTGTTATCCTACCTATATTTTTTCGAAGGACAATTCTGCGATGGCCCTATATAAAAATATCTTTCTCGTGACATACCCTGATTGTGTGCCTAATGTCATATACTTGTATCACCAAAGGCACAAATCCCCCAAATATTCCTCTCATCTGTCTCACACTAGGCCTGTAACTGTAAGCTACCGAGGGGTTTAAGCTGCTATATAATGCATAATTGAACGATGCCCTTCAACATAAACTTATAATTCAATGATGATACAATGCGGCATTATAATAGATACGAAAAGGTTGACAAAAACAAGAAACTGATGCTTCTTATGGAAATGGTCCAGCGAGTTGACTAAGTGGCGGATGTTAAAACATTAACAGGGACCTTCAACAAAGCCATTAATAAATCACACTAAAAGAAAAGACCCCCTGCTCTATCCTCTAACCATAGAAACCATACCAGTTCTGAAGAAAGGCTTCGGTGGTAGGTCATTCATGCGTAAAACACTGAAGTTATAACACTTTTATTTTGAGTTGAATTGAGTATGACATAAACGCTCAACTTTTAAAGAAAACAAAAACGGATTTGTTCGCAAATAATCGGCTGCTGACGGTTAGCATTGCTTGTCCGCTGTTTCAGAATTGTGTCGGACATTCAATTTATGTCGGACAAAATGGCGATGATTTGTCGGACCTAAAGTTGTGCACTCTTATTGGTCAGTTTTTAAAGAGTCGTGGCATCCTGGATCACTGTATTCTTTAAACAAAAATTAAGTGCTTATAAGTGCGTTCACTCCCCGGGGTTTGGGCCAAACAGAATGCGATTTGTTCAGACTATTATTTCAACTCGTGTTGGAGCAGTGACGTAAAATTTATTTACCTTTGTTGCCAATGATGCGTAGTAATGCGTGCAAACAAATACATTGTTAGAAATAATAGGCGAGCATACCACCTTTAAAACAAAAAAAACTCTCAATACCAAAAATTCAACAAATTTACGACTTAGTATTCCACATTGCCAACCATTTTTATTTACTTCTAATATGTAGACATATTATTAGTGTCATCTCTATCTACATGTTTTAAATGAATAATGAACAAGGCATAGATATAATATTTTTCGAATGTCTAAGAGTATGGGATTTATTCTTGAGTGGGCCATATTGAATTCGAGCGATTCACAATACCTAGAAGCTGCCGTTGGAGGCGCAAATCCTGCTATACCCGCAGTGCATCTTGGGAAAAAGTCGGCATCAGTTTGAAAAACTGTATTCATTTTGCATGAACTCATCAGTTTTTACGTCTTTTTGGACGCGCACGATTAAAGCTCCAATTTTGTTCTGCAAATAACAATGTTTTAATCAACGACGCTTCCGGATACATTTATGTTTGTGTTGTACCTCGCGTGAACAATGAAGAATAGATATTTCACTACAGTATGATGTACGGAAGTAGTCGACCGTAAAGTTTAAAAGTGGCTCTTTCGAGTCAAACGCTTGGTGGCGCACTGCATTGTGAATCGCCCGAATTAAAAGTGTGGCAACAATTTCTTGTTTCTAACTTAGAGATATAAATTACCTAAAGTTATTTACCAATTAATACCAGTCTTCTCAGATGAATATTTTTTTTTAAATTAAACATTTACCTTTTTGTTTTCTACCACATTTAAAAAAAAATATTGACTACTTTCTGTTAACCTTTTCTCCGCAGTTTTCTTGAATAAGTGGTGAGTTAATCTATTGAAACAATGAGCTATAATTGTGCTGGAAACGGGAAGGTAAACGTAGCCGTTACTCCGAAAAAAAATATTTTAGTTTTAGTCATAGTGCCACAATTTGTTAAATTTCGTCAAATGAGCGTCTAATACTTAATCATTGCATTGTTTGATTTCGCGCGAACTTTAGTGCTGTTCTAAATATTGTGTTCCACTTTGCCAACCACTTTAATTAACTTATAATATGCAGACAAACAATTTGTGTCATCTCTATCTACATGTTTTATGAATAATGAGCAATACATCAATATTTAATTTTTTGAATGTCTAAGAGTATCATTATTTTGGTTTTATTTTTATATAATGTTATATACTTTTTGACGAACCTCTTCCCTTTGTAAAGGCCAGTTCATGCTTCTGCACAGGAGCGAATGCAAACGTGGATTTGTGACATCACGAAAAGTATTCGTAAAAGTTAAACATAATTCGGGCGAATTTTGCAGCGAATGAATTGCATGGCCTTCAATATGGTCTTTATTCACGAGTCGGCCATATTGAATTGAAAGTGAGGCAACATTTTCTTTTTTACAACCTGGGAATATAAATGACCTAAAGTTTAATTAAAAACAAATGCCAGTCTTTTTAGATAAATAATCAAATTTTTTTGATAACAAATATACCCTAATGTTTTATGCCACAAAAAAAAATCAAAAGTGAGGCTAGTTATGCAAAAATAGTCTTGCACTTCTACAAAAATGAACGATTTTTTCAAACAAATTTTCAAAATTAGAGTACATTGCTCTTGTAATTTGTACTGTGCTAAATAGTCAATTTAATCACATTAAGTACCACAACTATTAATATTTGTGCATAAATTTAAGATGAACTGATATACGTGCAGAGAAAGTTGTTAAAGATAAATATGATTATTTTGTTTACACGGTACAAGTATTTACATATTTTGTATTTAGATAAACAAGGATAATAATGAGCTATTGATTAAGACAATAACAGTTTAAACTAAAATGGTTTTAAAGTAACCACTACTCCCCAATGATCTAGACCGACGCTCAGAATCAAAATATAGTTTAGACGTCTTGTACAGAAAGTAACGTTTTCAAAAGGAATACGTAAATATGTTTATTTTCCAACAAGCTATATAAGCACACAACGAAACCATGTTTAAGGGCAATTGTTTTCACCGCACTAAATAGTATATTTATGTTTTAGTCATATATAGTGCCACAATTCGGTAAATTTCGTCAAATAAGCGTCTAATACTTAATCACTGCATCGTTTGCTTTCGCGCCAACTTTAGTGCTGGTCTACATATTGTTCAATTTTGTTGTCTAATTCCGCCCCCCAAAATACTCTTGCGTCATGCAATTTCAACAAAATAATCACCAAAATTATTATCCGCTCGAACAGCATTTCAATTCGAAGGGAGAATCAATGCTATTCTGAAACTGAGTGCTTGCCTATTGCATTAAAATGAGGCCTACAAGTCCATTACCAAATTAGCAAGAAATAGATCGACTCTGTGCTTTATAAGGCGGAGCCAGAGGGCAATGTGTTGTATCGCCTGGACAAACAAGGGTAAATATCCTGTGCGTTTATCGTTGCTGAAAAACAAAACAAAGAACACCTTTACACTTTAAATAGTCCCGTGTCAGATTTGATCCGGATCAGAATGACTCTTCGTTGGCTCTTTTGGGGGGTCATTTTGACCCGGAAAAGTGTCATTCTAACCAAGAAAAGTGCCAGGCTCATATGGTACTCTGATCCGGATCAAATCTGGCCTGGGAGTTTTTAAGTGTATTTCAGAGGTGTTCTTAGATTTGTTTTCAGCAACAATAAACGCACAGGATGTTTACCCTTGTTATTTTGTCCAGGCGATACAAAACATTGCTCTCCGGCTCCTTCCTTACGCGTAGAGTCTATAGCGGTTATTCAGGATAGTTTGGTAATGAATTTTGGTTAAAACCTCATTTTACAAAAATGTGCAATTAGTACTCAGTTTCAGAATATCATATTTTTAGCCAAATTAAGTATGGCGACATCCAAGCAACTCCAATTGCAGATAAACCTCACGTTTCCATTCAGTAGGCTCAATACGCACTACAGTCGCGAGCACGCTTTCATCGAACATGTTAGTGACAGCGGTGGTCACATCGGTGTTACCATTGAACTGCAACAAAAGCAACAATTATACGTTTTATTATTTTTTATAAGCGGGACAATAACTGGAAGAGAAGAGGTAATTCCTCGAAATTATAGGTTTTCCTGGCTAGTTTAAAACATTTGAAATTCAAATTCACCAACTATCACATTCCATTTCGTCACAGAAAAACAAATCACACGCTTTAACCACACCAATGCAATCCTTTATCAATCAATGTCAACGTTTGGTCACCCTTTGTTGACACCATGTAAAAAATATTCGTCATCCCAAATAAAATCGTCTAAGCAACAGCTTAAACAAATTTGATCTGTAATGACGAATATTCTGAAGCCATTTTTTAGATAGAGTGACCTAACTTTGGAGTGACCTAAATTCAATGGTAAATTAATAAATTGATTTGGTGAATTAAAAGCGTGTGAAATTTGCCCTTGGACGAAATGAAATGTGATAGTTTGTGAATTTGAATAAAATTCAAAAGTTCAATTTTAAACTTAATGTTAACTGAATTAGTCTGCTTGACTCAATGTGTGCTTGACTCAACCACACACTAGACTAAGTTAGCTTAACGTTTGAAATTGATTGACATAAGACGAATTTTGTTGGCGGCCTCCCAAATAGTTCGAAGGTGCTACTCACGGCATTCTGGTGTTAATGACTTCCGACTAGCGCCCTCAAACAAAGATACTGACAATACTGACAAATATAGGACAAAATATCTAAGTTGGTGGAGCGCCGGTCCGGTATTCCGGAGGTCGCAGGTTTGAGTCCCGCCTTGCCAATTTCTTTGGTTCACTTTGAAATTTAAAGTAAACATTCTTGGTAGTTTTTTCCCATTAGTCAAACTTTATAAAGGCGGGAACTATTGTGAGATACGCCGATGTCTTCATTTTCTAATAGAAATAAAAGGCAAAATGTTGAGGATTGAGGCAGCAAAAAATAAAACAAATATTACCTCGACGTTTTCGTTTGCATCCGTCACGTGTTCAAGTGAAGATGTGGCATCTGTCTGATAGGACACCTTGTACTTATTTACGTATCCACTGTAGATCGGGTCGGCTTTTGTGATGACGCCAGACACCACTGTACTTTCTATCAGGTTCACCTGGATCCAGGAATCGTCGCTACTGTGCACCGAGAGTGAAGGGAGATAAGAACAATGACGTGAACACGCTCCGCAATCGAACCCGCGTTGATCAGGAGAAAAATTGGCAAAATAAAACGATTAAACTACTGAAGCCTCTTCAAGACTTTTGATCTTTCAAGTTTCAGTACACTTTATATTAATGTTACCGGTAGTTGTTGTTTTTTAGGTTTACTGTCAGTGCTAGGTTGACTTTCCTCCGTGAACAAAAAAAATAATTTCGTTTGCTATTAGAACTCGGACTAAATTTGGCATGGTTAAAATTTGAATGGACAATATTTTTGTATAAATAGCTGAGACAACCTATACTACAGAAATAAAATGGTACTATAATGGGGTAGTCTAAAAAGTAAAACAGAAATGTGGGTGTATGCGTTTGTCATGCTTATGCAGCACGGCGGTGTCTAAAATCTCGGCATTGTGTGCGTACATCATTGGCGACTTCTTTTATAGTGATGGGTGCTAATAAGCGACGGTTAACTACAGTTCCCTTTGATACATACCTCATTGGTGCCCAAACACCGCGAAGGTTCAGTCGTCCACTCCAGGAATGACAACAGCTCTGACTACTGGACGCACTGATCTGACCATCGGTGATTGTCTTATCCTCCATTCCAAGAGGCCCTGGGTTTAGACACACAGCTGTTGCTGCCAAGAGAGAAAATAAAATCATATTGATGTAAAAATGTTAAATCACCAAACACCCCCACCACCACCCCCCCCCCCCTCCCCCAACCCCACCCCAACGAACTCAAAAATGGGCTCCTAAATTATTATATTATCAAAGTGCCATGGGCAGATGAAACATTGTAGATTTCAAAACTTTCGGAAAATGTTTAGAACTCTCCTAGTAGGAAGTGTCTTCGGCACCCCGTCTCCACCCCCCTCCCTCCCCACTCCACCCCTCACCCCACCCTATACTTCCCTACCCTACCCTACCCTAGCTTAAATCTAGATCTGTGCATGCAAAGGAAAGCGTTATTATTATTGCAACATGTACTCGGGCCTGAAACGTGGTCATGATGGCTACTGTAGTATGTCCAACAAAAGAATATAGTATTTTTTTCTTAAATTGTATTAGATAACATCTTACTGATTGCCCGGCTCGCCGTGGTCGCCGGGCTCGCCGTGGTCGCCGGGCTCGCCGTGGTCACCGGGCTCGCCGTGGTCGCCGTGGTCACCGTGGTCGCCGTGGTCGCCGTGGTCGCCGGCCTCGCCGTGGTCGCTGGGCTCGCCGTGGTCGCCGGGCTTGCCGTGGTTGCCGGGCTCGCCGTGGTCGCCGGGCTCGCCGTGGTCACCGGGCTCGCCGTGGTCGCCGTGGTCACCGTGGTCGCCGTGGTCGCCGTGGTCGCCGGCCTCGCCGTGGTCGCTGGGCTCGCCGTGGTCGCCGGGCTTGCCGTGGTTGCCGGGCTCGCCGTGGTCGCCGGGCTCGCCGTGGTCGCCGGGCTCGCCGTGGTCGCCGTGCTCGCCGTGGTCGCCGGGCTCGTCGTGGTCGCCGGGTTTGCTGTGGTCGCCGAGCTCGCCGTAGTCGCCGTGGTCGCCGTGGTTGCCGGCCTCGCCGTGGTCGCCGGGCTCATCGTGGTCGCCGGGCTTGCCGTGGTTGCCGGGCTCGCCGTGGTCGCTGGGCTCGCCGTGGTCGCCGAGCTCGCCGTGGTCGCCGGGCTCGCCGTGGTCGCCGGGCTCGCCGTGGTCGCCGTGCTCGCCGTGGTCGCCGGGCTCGTCGTCGTGGTCGCCGGGTTTGCTGTGGTCGCCGAGCTCGCCGTAGTCGCCGTGGTCGCCGTGGTTGCCGGCCTCGCCGTGGTCGCCGGGCTCACCGTGGTCGCCGGGCTTGCCGTGGTTGCCGGGCTCGCCGTGGTCGCCGGGCTCGCCGTGGTCGCCGAGCTCGCCGTGGTCGCCGGGCTCGTCGCGGTAGCCGGGCTCGCCGTGGTCGCCGTGGTCGCCGGGCATGTCGTGGTCGCCGGGTTTGCTGTGGTCGCCGAGCTCGCCGTAGTCGCCGGGTCGCGGTGGGCGCCGGGCTCGCCGTGGTCGCCGAGCTCGCCGTGGTCGCCGGGCTCGCCGCGGTAGCCGAGCTCGCCGTGGTCGCCGTGGTCGCCGGGCTCGCCGTGGTCGCCGGGTTTGCTGTGGTCGCCGAGCTCGCCGTAGTCGCCGGGATTGCGGTGGGCGCCGGGCTCGCCGTGGTTGCCAGGCTCGCCGTGGTCGCCGGCCTCGCCGTGGTCGCCGGGCTCGCCGTGGTCGCCGGGCTCGCCGTGGGTGCCGGGCTCGCCGTGGGTGCCGGGCTCGCCGTGGGTGCCAAACTACAGTTGAAGTAAGCTCGAATTTCGTCGGAGTCCTCGCTGAGGAGAAGCTCGTCCAGGTAGTGGGGCGCCTCTTGTTGGTATGACGAAGCAGGGATGTGCATCCCGCCGAGACGCACAGCGGTGCATTCACACGGATCTTTGTACAGTAGGAACCAACGGGGTGGGGTACCAGACTGTGGGTTGTACTCCGAACCAATGAAGCAGATTTGATGACATGATGCCAGCACTTACGTAAAAATGCAAAGAAATATATTTATAATATTATATTAACAATTATGTCACCGTTATCGAATAACCGAGAAGAGTAATTCTCATAACGATTTTTGGCAAGGTATGCACACCTAGAGCTGGAAAATGTGTGATAGCATTGCAGAATGAGCGGTGGCAGCTAATTTGGGGGTGTTGTCGCTGTTTTTCTCAAAATGGCAGCCAATATGTTTGTTACAGGATTAATTAGGTGGTAACAAGCATTATTGGCCATTAAACAAAATAAAAACGATGATAAACGATTAAAAAGCTGCCATTGCTGCAATGCTATCACATATTTGTTAACGAGGGGTTCATTCCTTGCCTAAAATTATGATCATCACTAATAAAGCATGCGCAATATATACTAGAGGGTCCGTATTTTATAGAGTCTAAAATTCATGCAAAAACGGCTCATGGGCCAAGATTAATGACCCGAGGCGGTGTTGGTATGTTATGAAAATAGGTCCAGTACATTTAAAACGTACAGCAGCGTTCAATCTCTGAACAAAAATTAATTGACTCAATCACTATAATTTAAAAGCGGAATTTGGTGCGTTATGAACAATCGAATCTACCTGGCAATGCCGATATCCGCAGCACAACCCTAACTACTACTCCGGCCATTCTCGTCGATGTAATGATCGAAAATCCGTTGATGAAATAATCGTACGGCCTTCAAAAATTACGCCTAATCGCCTCTAGAGAGCTAAATACAGCGGACCGCCGACTACGAAGGCTAGGTAGGCGCTGGACGCGGCGCTGGGCGCGGCGCTAGGAAACGCTGATGAGCTTCTTGCTCTGATTGGATAGTTCTTGTTTGATAGTCCACCCGTGCCGTGCATAATAGGTAATAAGTGATCTTTGTCTCCACTGCTTATTATAATGGTTGTTGGATCCTTGTATACAGAAAAACATAGCGGCGTGGTGGCAGCGTCGAAAACGTTTTCATGCATTTTCAGCTCAAAAAAGGCAGGGGAAAGTGGCCAGGAAATGCCTAGGATTGCACCACAGGTCATCTAGAATCTAAATTTTCCCGGAGTCTGGTGCCGCCACTGAATTCAGGGCACATTCTTTGATGCCTTTTAATAGTAAAACCACCTAGAGCGATTACATAAAACAAAGTATACCTGCAAAACAAGTTCATTAAGTTAAAGTTGGAAGTTAATTTTAGTGATACTTGGAGGAGAAATTCAACCGGTCACGTATAACCGCAACACACATAAATGTCACACTTTGGGACCCATCTTATTTAAGGACTGACCCGAATTTCATTAATGTTAGTACAGGTTCTTCATTATGATTGAAATGGTATGAACAGGTTTCCATTCATTATTCCAATAGAGTCGATTGGGAACCAGCGGATAGCTTCAACATTATCATTATTTCTAGGAATACATACAAAGAAACCGAGCTATACCTGTTTTTGCCTCCAGTTTGCAAATTGTTGGTTTGTTTGTTTTTTGGCAATGGATGGAAAAATGTTGCTGCTCCATAATTCGTCACCGTCACCACGAAGTAACACTAATGTCACGTGATACGCGCGACCCCTTTCTGGCATTTTCACAAAGTAACGCAAAGCCCATAGCTAATACACACGGATAGCGTCACTTCGTGAAAACTCACAAATCAGATACGCCGTTTCACGAAGTTTTCACGAAGTGACGCTATCCGTGTGTATTAGCTATGGGCTTTGTGTTACTTCGTGAAAACATGGCCCCGCGTATCGAGTTTTCCCGAAGTGACGCTATCCGTGTGTATTAGCTATTATATGGGCTTTGCGTTACTTCGTGAAAACGCCAGAAAGGGGTCGCGATTCAGCCATGACATTAGTGTTACTTCGTGGTGATGCTGACGAATTGTTCTATTCACTAATGGCCCTGTCACACCAGAACATTTTAGGCCAACGCGTGAGTAGCGTGTTGTAATTTTGGCAACACGCTGGCAAACGCTGACCAACGCTAGGCCAGCGTTAGCAACACGCTGAGCGCGTTACTCACACGCTGGGACACGCTGTCACACGCTGAGGAAAACAGATTTTTTTTCAAAATACCTACAATTTCCAGCGTTTGCCAGCGTGTGACTGCACACGCTGGCGGCGCGTTGGAGGTTCATTACTCACGCGTCGAACACGCTAGACGATCGTTATCAACCCGCTACTCACACGCTGGCGTACGCTGGCGTACGCTAGCGACACGCTGGTTATGTCCCTGCCACACCAGAACGTTTTAGGCCAATGCATGAGTAGCGCGTTAAAAATAGTTGATACGCTGGCAATTGCTGAACTTTCACAGAAAAAAGTCAAGTGGAACCGTGATTTCAGCGTGTCCATACAGGTTGAGTGAGTAGCGCGTGAGTAGCGTGTGAGGAACGCGCTCAGCGTGTAAGAAACGCATCACTGATTTATAGTAAAAATACGACAGCCGGTCGCCAGCGTGAGAGTAGTGGGTTGGTAACGATCGTCTAGCGCGTTCGACGCGTGAGTAACGGCCTTCCTGCGCGCCGCCAGCGTGTGCAGTCACACGCTGGCAAACGCTGAATTTTTTTAGGTATGTTGAAAAATGTATTTTTTTCCTCAGCGTGTGACAGCGTGTTCCAGCGTGTGGGTAACGCGCTCAGCGCGTTGCGAACGCTGGCCTAGCGTTGGTCAACGTTTACCTGCGTGTTGCCGAAATTCCAACACGTTGGCCTAAAACGTTCTGGTGTGACAGGGACATTACTGAAGTAGCGCGTCATCTTTTTGTACAACTAATCATGTGGTCGTTGCCGTATGCTGGCGCGCGTTGGACCGCGCTACTCACGCGCTGGGCAGTCGTTCATCAGTCGTCGAGCGCGTTACTAACGCGTTATTCACGCGCTGGCGAAAGCGATGAACCCGTTATCAACGCGTTATGGACACGCTGAAATCACGGTTCCACTTGATTTTTTCTGTGGAAGTTCAGCGTTTGCCAGCGTATCAACTATTTTTAACGCGCTACTCACGCGTTGGCCTAAAACGTTCTGGTGTGACAGGGCCATAAGGCGCGCAGTGCCGAGAATGAATAATTTAAGAGCTTCTTTGTATTCGTTACTCGTTCACCTTCTCGCGCGTAACCGTCAATCGTCGCATCTAATAAAGAGGAACGTATACACTGTTTGCAACTATCCAAAAAGTAACCAAGCAAATTATTGTTTATCATGATGTCAAGAATTAAAGACCCCTGTAACATATTGTTCCTTTCGAAATGCTGTCATTTTAAAGAAATAATCAAAAGTCCAAAGATGCGGCTCCGAGACGCATTTTTAATTCATAAGCAGTTGGTTACACTGTCGAAATCTTATATACAGCATTGGCAGAGCTAAAACTTTGTCAGGTCAGTTCGATATGGAGAACTAATGCCATGAAAAAGCCATGAAGAATGTAAAATTATGATTTATAATTCAGTATTCAATGGAGATAATTCACAAAAGAGCAACCATTACCAGCCTGCCACCTGCCTTGTCGTTTGGACAAAATTGACAAATTAATTTTCTAAGCATGAACAGAAATGAATTGATAGTTTTTATACATCTATTAAATTGTCGTTGTGTCCTCCACAAAAGCGCTGGAATCGGAATGTACAATTGAAATAAACGTTAAATCAACATTAAGTTTGCGGTAAAGCATGCTAAAGTAATTTATGTCGGGCAAAATGGCGACAATTTGTCGGACCTGAAATGTTGCACTGTGATTGATCACTTTTTAAAGGGGGGTGACATCGTGGTGCTTATAAATGTGGTGCTTATAAGTGCGTTTATACACCCGGGGTTTGGCCCAAACAGAATGTGATTCGTTCAGACTATTATTTCAATTCGCGTTGGAGCAGTGACGTAAAATTAATGTACGTTTGTTGCCAAGGATACGTAGTCATGCATGCAATTATATAAAAAAATACATTGTTAAAAATAATAGGCACACGTGCAACCATTCCTTTAAAACAAATCTCCTTTACAACTCTCAATGCCAAGAATTCAACTAATTTACGAGTTAGTATTCCACTTTGCCAACCACTTGTATTAACTTCTAATATGTGGACAAACTATTAGTGCCATCTCTATCTACATGTTTTATGAATAATGAAATAATGAGCAATCTATATAATAATACGCTACTCTCTGTCTGTCTGTCTGTGTGTCTGTCTGTGCGCGCTTTTTCGTCCCCTTCCCGGGGTCGTGCGGCGTTCAAACTCGGTGGGTGGGTCCGGTTCGGTCCCCGCAAGAACCAGTTTGCATTCGCTAGAGCGTACGAGGTCAAAGGTCAGGGGTCACCTTTTTGAAGTTGGTCGGATCGTGCTTAAACTCGGTGATCGCAATGCTCGATGCGAGGTGAGCGTGGCAAAAATAAAACGGGTTAGCGTTTTTCGGGTCTTCCGGGGTCAAAGGTCGTCTAAGGGTCGAATTTTCAAAGTTTGTCCTATACTCTCTGTCTGTCTGTCTGTCTGTGTGTCTGTCTGTGCGCGCTTTTTCGTCCCCTTCCCGGGGTCGTGCGGCGTTCAAACTCGGTGGGTGGGTCCGGCTCGGTCCCCGCAAGAACCAGTTTGCATTCGCTAGAGCGTACGAGGTCAAAGGTCATCTAGGGGTCACCTTTTTGAAGTTGGTCGGATCGTGCTTAAACTCGGTGATCGCAATGCTCGATGCGAGGTGAGCGTGGCAAAAATAAAACGGGTTAGCGTTTTTCGGGTCTTCCGGGGTCAAAGGTCGTCTAAGGGTCGAATTTTCAAAGTTTGTCCTATTGGGCTTAAACTCGGGGACGGGAAGCCCGAATGCAAGTTGAGCGTGGAAAAAAAAGCGTTTGTCGGGTCAAAGGTCATATAAGGGTCGAATTTTCAAAGTTGGTCCGATCGGGCTTAAACTCGGGGACGGGAAGCCCGAATGCGAGTCGAAGTTGGAAAAAAAAAACGTTTGTCGGGTCAAAGGTCATCTAAGGGTCGAATTTTCAAAGTTTGTCCGATCGGGCTTCAACTCGGGGACGGGAAGCCCGAATGCGAGTCGAACTTGAAAAAAAAAGCGTTTGTCGGGTCAAAGGTCATCTAAGGGTCGAATTTTCACAGTTTGTCCGATCGGGCTTAAACTCGGGGACGGGAAGCCCGAATGCGAGTTGAACTTGGAAAAAAATCCATCCAGGGAAGTAGCTACAAACCCGAGAACCGACAAACCCCGGGTGACCGCCTAGTGGTTAATATTAGATTTGTTGGATGTCTAAGAGTATCATTATTGTTTTTTTATATATAGTATAGTATATAATTCTTGACGAACCTCATTTTTTTTTTAAAGGTTAGTTTATACTATGCACAAAAGCAAGAGTATAAATTGTATAACATGGTTATTGAATTCAGATTTGAGTTTTAAAGCCTATCAATTTGTTAGATATCCCAATGTTCTATTGGTTGTGGAGAATCTAGCCCTATGCTGGGTGAGGATAATTTGCGAAATAGTGACTTAAGACACCCCAGATCAACTCTAACGTTAACACTAAATAGCAGCCAACTTGGCAACAAAATAAGCTTAGCAAAGTTTTATAAATGTCACTTAGCTTCCAAGTAGGCTTAGCTGTCAACTAGGGGCCATATTAGCTGTCAACTAGGGGTTATATTAGCAGCCAACTAGGCTTAGCAGGCTTTTATGAATATCGGTCCAGGTCTCGAGACTTACAACACTGTTAACAATGCGATCATCTTTGGGTAAATTATGCGGTTTTTTAGGCAGTGCAGTTCTTAAAGGTAGGGTGAACCATTTACAGATATCGAACAATTTTACAACCGAATTATTAAGAAATATCTCTTTATTTGAAAGTAAATAATGATTCCAGGCATCCAGCAAAATGACTGCGCTAGATATCCTGTAATTGTTCCGAAAAATTGAATTACCTATGTGTATCCTAACTTTGAATTGATTTTTGATGAATATTGCTTTAGACACGAAAGGATCACACACAACAAAATGAGAGGGAATCAGGTTGGCGTAGCGGTCCCTGCCTGGTTCCGTGGGTTTTTTCCCCACCTCCAAAACTGTACCTTCTTCTCATTGTCTTCACTCCACATATTTCTTTAGGCTTGCGAGCTACAGTGCCTAGGGCGCTTTTGAGGAATCCTTAGTTTTATTACCAGAAAGATTTATTAATAATAACACACTACGTCCCTGATCCTGATGGAGATTGTCTACAAATGCTCACAAACAGGTCAATGATTCGAGAAAATACCACATATGACAGATAATACCTCTTACCTGTCACTGTTGACAGCATCAGCACCAAAGCTGCTGCTCTGTCCATTCTTCAAGATTTAGGTGGATTCTGAGCACCAATCCGCTAGGATGTAATTATCAACGACTCACACGCCAACGCCAACTAAAGTGCTACTATACGCACGTTTATAACTCGACAACAATCGGTAAGCGCCTCAACTTTAAACTAAACTGAAGCTTTGCCCAAAAATGCAAAGATTGAGATTTTGTTTTGGATTTATTCAACAGCGACTTTAATGATCGATACATCAACGCGACTTTAATAGGCAGCTACGCAACGACGATCAGACTGACAGGAACGAGACTTAATAATATCGTAGCTCGAAACCGTATCTTATAGACGAAATGCTAAACTCTTCGTTAGCGTTCATCGTATATAGAAAAGTACTCAAACGTACGTGGTTTGTCACGTCAGCTAAGTAGCTGACGTCATAGCCAACCTACATCCAATCAAGAACGAGCCTGCACTTGCAAGGAAAGTAGAAACATTTATAATTGGCGCAAGTTTAAAGCATGGGTGGAGCTAACGCTAGAAGCGGGCAACGTAACAGCCAATGAGCATTCCCTGGTAATTACAGTTTCTAGCTAAAGCAAACCACCGTCTTGAAACTAACGAAAATATCCCCTTGAAACTGAACAATGAATACCATCTCGTTTGTAAACAGTCACGAATCGTTATGAAACAGCGCGGCACTGCGTACAAACGGACACGGCTTCTAGTAACAAAAACAGACTCCTCAGTAGCAATCAAGTTTGGTCTAGGCAATTACACAGTTGTGTAAACAACGAACCTTTAGAAAACGGAACGCACCCAGAGGGTCGAAATTATTAAAGATGATGCAATGAAGGCAATAAGTCAGTTGGCGGGAAACAAATTACTCCTATGCCTTTTAAATTATTGGGATTTCCACGGTGTAGTCCGGGGGGGGGGGGGGCCTTCGAGGCTGTGATAGCAAAACGCTGTGGTACGGTCCATTCTCAAAATAGGGAGGAACAATTTTCTCACGCGAAAAATAAAGAGTTTTTGGCATCCAATCTTAACATCTCGTCTTTTGTAGTTGAAACAAATTTGTTATTTACCTTAATTGTTATCATCCAATGACAAAAATTGTATTGAAAATGAAAAAAGCATTCGAACAAAATAAAGGTTGACGTACCGTTGATGCACGTGGAGATTGTGCACAAATACCCAAAACGGCGTTAACAAATACCTCCCCTAAAAAGGGCAATAATAATCGATAAATTGTGAAAAATCCTGCTTCGACCCCCCAAATTTTTTCATGGATACGTTAAAAAAGGATGTAGCTGTGATATACTGATTTTTTTTAAATCTGTTTGTGATCCCCATGCGTTTTATGGTGTTATTTTCGAAAGAAAATGACATCTCCCCCCAAAAATCCGTGTAGATCGTGCCTGTGTACCTGGATTTGCGGACGTAGCGGAAATCACTGAATTCAGGAGCGATGCATGGAGCGCATCGAGTGCAAATTTGTACGTGTTTAAATGCTGCGCTTCGAGGTAGCGATCTATACTATTTACTGTATAAGATGTGCGGCTCGTGAGCGTGGAAGAATAAATGAGATACATTTCAATGTTGGTGGCGCACTTTGTTGACCCCCCCCCCCCCCCCCCCCACCCCCACTAGCTGGTGTGGTCAGAATAAAGACTCCTCAGTAGCAATCAAGGTTGGTCTAGGCAATTACACAGTTGTGTAAACAACGAACCTTTAGAAAACGAAACGTACCCGGGGGGTCGAAATGATTAAAGATGGTGCAATGAAGGCAACAAGTCAGTTGGCGTGAAACAAATTACTCCATGCGGCTTTTAAATTAATGGGATTCCCAAGGTGTAGTCAGAAGAATTCGTTGTCCCCAACATGATACCCTACGTCGTGCACTTGAGGGGAAAATACTCAACATTTCGGAGAGAACCAGGGTATATTGGAGAGACCAACTCGCCTGTTTAGTACGACAGATAGGTGATGTGATCGCGCCTTTTATGACGATACAAGCATGAAATTTGGCACATACACCGTCAGAGTACGACACGAGAAAGATATTTGGCTACAGGGCCATCGCCGATTTGTCCTTTAAAGAAAAGAAATGTCTCATGAGGTAGAAAAACAAGCCACTTTTTAAAAGTTAGAAAATTGCTTGTTATTCTCATGTATATTTTTTCGAAGAACAAATCTGAGATGGCCCTATATCAAAATATCTTTCTCATGACATACCCTGACTGTAAGCCTAATGTCATATACTTGTATCATCAAAGGCACAAATCCCACAAATATTTATCTCATCTGTCTCACACTAGATCTATATGTGTTCTATTTCAGTGCTGTGGTAGCTATATAAGCTATCGAGGGTTTTAAGCTGCTACAATGCATAATTAAACGATGCCATTAACTGTAAACTCATTAATCAATGAGTATACGATGCGGCATTATATAGATACGAAAGGGTTGACAAAAACATGACACTAATGCCTCCTAATGGAGATGGAGCGAGTAGAATAAAATGGCAGATGTTAAAAACTAACATGGACCTTCAACAAACCATTAATAAATCACACTAAAAGAGTAGACTCCCTGCTCTATCCTGTAACCATAGAAACCATGCCAGTTCTGAAGAAACGCTTATGTGACAGGTCATCCATGCGTAAAACACTAAAGTTATAAGACTTTTATTTTGAGTTGAATTGCGCAAAATATTTTAAGTAAGATATAAACGCGCAACTTTTGAAGAAAACGCTTGGGGGCCACTGGTCCCTGGAATGTGGCCAAAAACATTCCCCTATACCGGCTCCTTCTCGAGACGGATGCACCCTAATTTCCACCTAGAAATACCGTGCAGACTGTCCATTTCAGCAACCCGACAATGGCCCAGGTCGTAGCCCAAGAAGTAGCAGCAATTAGGAGTATACCCGTCCATGAGGTCCACAGTAACAGTCTACAAGCTACGAAATCTCTGTACAAAATTAGTTTGTCCTAATTCATTTATTATTTATCTGGGTCCTGGTTTTGATGGGTAGTTCCGAAAAATATAATTGTTTGTGATATATCAGTATCCAAATAGAAACAACGAATTTCTTTTGTACAGCAGTATTCGAGTTTTGACAAATAATTGTATTGTTTCAAATAAAACAAGAAAAGCAAAAATGTACCAGTGAGTATTTAAAATGTTTTAAAGGAAACATGCAGTCTGACATTTTCATTACGCATTTTTTGTTTTAATTTATTAGATTTATGTGTATTAAATGTGAATAAAAAGCAAAACTGGTTCTAGTGTACGTTTAGTGTGGTAATTTGCCGTCAAAAAAGTGACCCCCCTTTTTAAATTTCGCGGCTACTAAAAAAGAGTGACTTAAACCAAGACAGGACCCGGACAAATTCTTGATAGTCGGTATGCGACGTCTAGGTACGAGACGGGTTCGCGTGTGTACTATAGCACATTGTTGTGTGTATGTGCACCCACAGTGTACGAATCGCGTACGCTTTGTGCACGGTAATCGGATTTCACATGGACGATCGTGAAGTTCTTCCTCGGTTTTTGGTGAATCCGACGAAAACAGTACTGATTCGTCTGATTTGAATCACAGTATTTCTTATTCAGACACGGACTCGAGCGAGGATAAAGATGGGGTTTCTCTAGGCGCTCTAGGTCGAAGCACGACCGCTCAAAATGTTCGCTGCAGAGGGCCGAAAATCACTAGGCCCGCCTGGACCACTTCGCTCTGGTAAGCTTTATTTCGGCTGTCCAAATCCTCCGATATTTAGGATCAGCCAGACACAAATGAAGCCTTACTTCATCCTTAGTAGTTTTGCTACACCTAGCAGCTACACACCTATTCGGCATGACCGAAAACTGTTGTATTTTTACCCTGATTCAGAATGAAAAACCATGTAAAGACGGACACTTGTTGCCATGCGCACAGTCACTATAAGATAGGCCGAAGCAGGGCGAGTCTCGGCCTCGATTTTCGTTATTCTACCTATAATTTTGCGAAGGACAAATCTGCGATGGCCCTATATCCAAATATTTGTCTCATGACATACCCTGACTGTGTGCGTAATGTCATACTTGTATCACTGAAGGCACAAATCCCCCAAATATTTCATTTTAAGTGTCTCACACTAGATCTACGTGTGTTCTATTTCAGTGCTGTGGTAGCTATATAAGCTATCGAGAGTTTTAAGCTGCTACAATGCATAATTAAACGATGCCATTAACTATAAACTCATTAATCAATGATGATACGATGCGGCATTATATAGATACAAAAGTGTTGACAAAAACATGACACTGATGCCTCTTAATGGAGATGGAGCGAGTAGACTAAAATGGCGGATGTTAGAAATGAACAGGGACCTTCAACGAAGCCATTAATAAATCACACTAAAAGGAAAGACTCCCTGCTCTATCCTGTAACCATAGAAAGCATACCAGTTCTGAAGAAAGGCTTTTGTGACAGTTCATCCATGCGTAAAACACTGAAGTTATAGACTTTTATTTTGAGTTGAATTGAGTATGACATAAACGCGCAACTTTTAAAGAAAACAAAAACGGATTTGTTCGCAAATGATCGGCTGCTGACGGTTAGCATTGCTTGTCCGCTGTTTCAGAATTGTGTCGGACATTCAATTTATGTCGGACAAAATGGCGATGATTTGTCGGACCTAAAGTTGTGCACTCTTATTGGTCAGTTTTTAAAGAGTCGTGGCATCCTGGATCACTGTATTCTTTAAACAAAAATTAAGTGCTTATAAGTGCGTTCACTCCCTGGGGTTTGGGCCAAACAGAATGCGATTTGTTCAGACTATTATTTCAAATCGTGTTGGAGCAGTGACGTAAAATTAATTTACCTTTGTTGCCAATGATGCGTAGTAATGCGTGCAAAAAATACATTGTTAGAAATAATAGGCGAGCATACAACCTTTAAAACAAAAACAAACTCTCAATACTAAAAATTCAACAAATTTACGACTTAGTATTCCACATTGCTAACCATTTTTATGTACTTCTAATATGTAGACATATTATTAGTGTCATTTCTATCTACATGTTTTATATGAATAATGAGCAAGGCATAGATATAATATTTTTCGAATGTCTAAGAGTATGGGATTTATTCCTGAGTGGGCCATATTGAATTAAAAGTGTGGCAACAATTTCTTGTTTCTAACTTAGGGATATAAATGACCTAAAGTTAATTACCAATTAATACCAGTCTTCTCAGATGAATATTTTTTTAAATTAAACATTTACCTTTTTGTTTTCTACCACATTTTAGAAAACATATTGACTACTTTCTGTTAACCTCTTCTCCGCAGTTTTCTTGAATAAGTGGTGAGTTAATCTATTGAAACAATGAGCTATAATTATGCTGGAAACGGGAAGGTAAACGTAGCCGTTACTCCGAAAAAAATATGTGCTCATACTCAATACGTATAGTATTTGAACTTCTACAAAAATGAACGTTTTTGTCAAACAAATTTTCTAAATTAGAGTACATTGCTCTTGTAATGTTGACTCCGCTAAATAGTCAATTTAATCACATTAAGTACCACAACTATTAATATTTGTGCATACATTTAAGATGAATTGATATAGACGTGCAGAGAAAAAATAATGTTTTTTGTTTTATATAATGTCATATAATTGTTGACGAACCTCTTCTTTTTGTAAAGGCCAGTTCATGCTCCTGCACATGAGCGAATGCAAACGTGGATTTGTGACATCACGAAAAGTATTCGTAAAAGTTAAACATAATTCGGGCGAATTTTGCAGCGAATGAACTGCATGGCCTTCAATATAGTCTTTATTCACGAGTCGGTCATATTGAATTAAAAGTGAGGCAACATTTTCTTTTTTGCAACCTGGGAATATAAATTACCTAAAGTTTAATTACAAACAAATACCAGTCTTCTCAGATGAATAATTAAATGTTGTTGATAACAAATTTACCCTAATGTTTTATGCCACACTAACAAAAATCGAAAGTGAGGCTAGTATGCAAAAATAGTCTTGCACTTCTACAAAAATGAACGTTTTTGTCAAACAATTTTTCAAAATTAGAGTACATTGCTCTTGTAATTTGGACTGCGCTAAATAGTCAATTTAATCACATTAAGTACCACAACTATTTATATTTGTGCATAAATTTAAGATGAACTGATATACATGCAGAGAAAAATGTTAAAGATAAATATGATTATTTTGTTTACACGGTACAAGTATTTACATATTATGTATTTAGATAAATAAAGATAATAATGAACTACTGAGTAAGACGATAACATTTTAAACTAAAATGGTTTTAAAGTAACCATTACTCCCCAATGATCTAGACCGACGCTCATAATCAGAATATAGTTTGGACGTCTTGTACAGAAAGTAACATTTTCAAAATTAATACGTAAATATGTTTATTTTCCCTATATAAGCACACAACGAAACCATGTTTAAGGGTAATTGTTTTCACTGCACTAAATAGTATATTTTAGTTTTAGTCATATATAGTGCCACAATTCAGTACATTCCGTCAAATAAGCGTCTAATACTTAGTCAATGCATTGTTTGGTTTCTCGCGAACTTTAGTGCTGGTCCAAATATTGATCAATATTGTTGTCTAATTACGCCTCCCTAAAAATACTCTTGCGTCATGCAATTTCAACAAAATAATCATCTAAATTATTATCCGCTCGAACAGCATTAAAATTCGAAGGGAGAATCGATGCTATTCTGAAACTGAGTGCTTGCCTATTGCATTAAAATGAGGCCTACAAGTCCATTACCAAATTGACAATACTGACAAATATAGGGCAAAATATCTAAGTTGGTGGAGCGCCGGTCCGGTATTCCGGAGGTCGCAGGTTTGAGTCCCGCCTTGCCAATTTCTTTGGTTCACTTTGAAATTTAAAGTAAACATTCTTGGTAGTTTTTCCCCATTAGTCAAACTTTATAAAGGCGGGAACTGTTGTGAGATACGCCGATGTCTTCATTTTCTAATAGAAATAAAAGGCAAAATGTTGAGGATTGAGGCAGCAAAAAATAAAACAAATATTACCTCGACGTTTTCGTTTGCATCCGTCACGTGTTCAAGTGAAGATGTGCCATCTTTACTTCTTTACGTATCCACTGTAGATCGGGTCGGCTTTTGTGATGACGCCAGACACCACTGTACTTTCTATCAGGTTCACCTGGATCCAGGAATCGTCGCTACTGTGCACCGAGAGTGAAGGGAGATAAGAACAATGACATGAACACGCTCCGCAAACAAACCCACGTTGATCAGCTGAGAAATTGGCAAAAATGAGAACGATTAAACTACTGAAGCCTCTTCAAGACTTTTGATCTTTCAAGTTTCAGTACACTTGATATTAATGTTACCGGTAGTTGTTGTTTTTTAGGTTTACTGTCAGTGCTAGTTTGACTTTCCTCCGTGAACAAAAAAAATAATTTCATTTGCTATTAGAACTCGGACTAAACTTAATGTGCCAGAGTTGAACAATTTGAATGAACAATATTTTTGTATAAATAGCTGGACAGCCTATATATTACAGCAATAAAATGGTACAATAATAGGGTAGTCTAAAAAGTAAAACAGAAATGTGGTTATCCGTTTGTCATGCTTATGCAGTACGGGGGTTTCTAAAATCTCGGCATTTTTCAGTACATCATTGGCGACTCATTTAGTGATGGGTGTCAATTAGCGGCTATTAACTACAGTTCCCTTTGATACCTACGTCACTGTTCTCCATACATCGCCACGGTTCAGTCGTCCCATCCAGACAGGACAACAGTTCTTACTACTGGACGCACTGATCTTATCATCGGTGATTGCATAACTCTTCATTCCAAGAGGCTCTGGACTCAGACACACAGCTGCTGCTGCCAAATCAGAAAATAAAACTATATCGGTGTATAAATGTAAGCTCGCCCACCCCAAAAATCGAAATAAAACCAACGGACTCAAAAATGGGCTCCTAAATTAAATTGCCATAGGCAGATGAAGCATTGTATATTTGAAAACTTTCGGGGGATTACCCTAAATCTCCTAGTAGGGGGTGTCTTCGGCACCCCCGTCTCTTTTCACACCCCACCCTTCCCAAATCCACCACACACCCCACCCCACCCCAACTCTACCCTACCCTACCCTACTCTACCCTACCCTACCCTACCCTACCCTACCCTACCCTACCCCACGCTCATAGCTAGATCTGCACATGCAACGGAAAGCGTGAGTATCATGTACTCGGGCGCGAAACGTAGTCATAATGCTGTAAGTTGCCCAACAAAAGAATGAGCCTAGTATTTTTTCCTCAATCGTATTAGATAACTCTTACTGATCGTTGGACTTTCAGTGGTCGCCGGGCTCGCCGTGGTCACCTGGCTCGCCGTTGTCGCCAAACTCGCCGTGGTGGCCGGACTCGCTGTGGTCGCCGGGCTCCGCGTGGTCGCCGGCTTCCCCGTGGTCGCCAACCTCCCCGTGGACGCCGGCCTCGCCGTGGTCGCCGGCCTCGCCGTGGTCGCCGGCCTCGCCGTGGTCGCCGGCCTCGCCGTGGTCGCCGGCCTCGCCGTGGTCGCCGGCCTCGCCGTGGTCGCCGGCCTCGCCGTGGTCGCCGGCCTCGCCGTGGTCGCCGGCCTCGCCGTGGTCGCCGGCCTCGCCGTGGTCGCCGGCCTCGCCGTGGTCGCCGGCCTCGCCGTGGTCGCCGGCCTCGCCGTGGTCGCCGGCCTCGCCGTGGTCGCCGGCCTCGCCGTGGTCGCCGGCCTCGCCGTGGTCGCCGGCCTCGCCGTGGTCGCCGGCCTCGCCGTGGTCGCCGGCCTCGCCGTGGTCGCCGGCCTCGCCGTGGTCGCCGGCCTCGCCGTGGTCGCCGGCCTCGCCGTGGTCGCCGGCCTCGCCGTGGTCGCCGGCCTCGCCGTGGTCGCCGGCCTCGCCGTGGTCGCCGGCCTCCCCGTGGTCGCCGGCCTCCCCGTGGTCGCCGGCCTCCCCGTGGTCGCCGGCCTCCCCGTGGTCGCCGGCCTCCCCGTGGTCGCCGGCCTCCCCGTGGTCGCCGGCCTCCCCGTGGTCGCCGGCCTCCCCGTGGTCGCCGGCCTCCCCGTGGTCGCCGGCCTCCCCGTGGTCGCCGGCCTCCCCGTGGTCGCCGGCCTCCCCGTGGTCGCCGGCCTCCCCGTGGTCGCCGGCCTCCCCGTGGTCGCCGGCCTCCCCGTGGTCGCCGGCCTCCCCGTGGTCGCCGGCCTCCCCGTGGTCGCCGGCCTCCCCGTGGTCGCCGGCCTCCCCGTGGTCGCCGGCCTCCCCGTGGTCGCCGGCCTCCCCGTGGTCGCCGGCCTCCCCGTGGTCGCCGGCCTCGCCGTGGTCGCCGGCTTCGCCGTGGTCGCCGGGCTCGCCGTGGTCGCCAGGCTTGTAGTGGTCGTTTGCCTACAGTTTAAGTTATCTGTGTGCGGTGGGATCCAACGTGGTGGGTTACCAGAGTATGGGCTGTACTCTGGTCCGATGAAAGAGACATTGTGGCATGATGATGCCAGCACTTACGTATGCAAAGAAATATGCAAAGAAATATACAAAAAAACATCATAAAGATTATGCTACTGGTATCAATAATTGAGAGGAGTAATGCTCCTAGCGATTTGTTGGCAAGTTTTGCACACACACAGAGTTGGAAAATGTGAGATAGCCTTGCAGCGTGGGCGGTGGCAGATTTTTGGGTGTTTTCACTTCTTCCTTTTTCTTTTAAAATGGCTGCCAATATGATTGTTACTGGGTTGATTATGTGTTAACAAGCATTATTGGCGGCCATTAAACAAAACAAAAACGATGATAACACTCAAAAACCTGCCACTCTTGCATTGCTATCACATATTTTCACATATTGGTCTATCAGGGCCATGGCGTATGACGCAAACAATTTGACTCTGCCGTGCAACGCAGTAAGAACATGATGTGTAATTTTACCACAAAAAACGCTGACAAAATAGTTGCAAATACTTTCTGTTATTTCATTTACATGTTAATGTGTAAAATGTAATCAAATAATCTTATGTTACAAAAATTTACAAATGTTGTAATCGTAAATAACATACCAATTTATTTGGGCAAATATACAGAGAAACTGTAAAATGCTAGGTATATATATTTAACGGCCTCCATTTTTTGTTCTGTTTACAGACAGGATTATTTAAAGGTCTACGCAGACCTTTCGAGGAGAATTGCTGTTTAATAATTTAAAATGTGCCTTGGTGTGTACGTAACAAGACCAGGGGTGATAAAATGGTATAAAATTACATTAATTGGGGTTAATCAACGTAAATGTAATTGGCCCCCTCATTAACATGTTTAAACACTGACAAATGGTGGCGCTGTTCGTGACGAACATTCGGCAACCCCCCAAAAGAGATGCCATCCACGCGGGTACGCACGCAGCAGATTTTGTTCAGACATGGCAAGTGAAGACGACAGTTTGGGGCCGGGGAGCGCATATTCCACAGAATCGGACGAAATATCCGCAGTATCATCAGGTCCTACATCTGAAGAAGATATTCCACTTGACAATTCCTTTGACAATAACTTGAGTCGACCCATCGACTGAACAATTTTGCAACAATACGCGTGGCACATGATGCATGCATGCACGAGCACGCTGGTCCCGACGTCGAAGTCTTCCCAAACATACGTCACAATTATGCAAATTTTACATGTTAATAAGCTACCATTTTAGGGGCGGGGCCAGACTCGGACAACACGCCGTACGGTAATTGGATTTGCACTACGTACTCGCTGGAGTCAAGTTTGGTAGCATAAAACCGTACAACCATGGTGACCGCGGTCACTCTTCTAAATATCACAATCGTCACTAATTGAGCATGCGCAATACAATGAGTCCGTAATAATGCTAAAACCGGCTCATGGGCCTAGACTAATGACCCGAGGCGATGTTGTTATCTCGTATTAGTTGGCATCTTGTATTAGTTGCATAGTCAAAACAGGAATTCTTTATTGAATAAAAAAACACATTTTTTTATGAAAAATAATCCTGCGCCTATAGGTCCTGAACATTTAAAACGTACACAGCGTTCAATCGCTGAGAAAAAAATAAAATTCACCGACTCGATCACTATGAAACGGGATTTGTTGCGTTATCAAAAATTGAAGCTATCTGCCAATGCCGATATCCGTAGCACATGCCAAACTACTACTCCGTATATTCTCCCTAATGCAATGATCGAAAATCCGTTGATGAAATAATCGTACGGCCTTCACAAATTACGCCTACTCGCCTCTAGAGAGCTACATACAGCGGACCACCGACTATATAGGCTAGGTAGGCGCTAAGCGCGGTGCTTGGAAACGCTGATGAGCTTCGTGCTCTGATTGGATAGTTCTTGTTTGGTAGTCCACCCGTGCCGAGTATACAGGTAATAAGTGATCTTGGTCTCCACTGCTTATAATGGTTTGTTATCCTTGTGTTAAAAAAACATAGTGGCGTACGTGGTTGCAGCGTCGGAAATATTTCAATGCATTTTCAGCTCAAAAAGCCAGAGAAAACTGGCCAGGAAATGCCTAGGATTGAACCACAGGGCATCTAGAATCAACAATTTTCCGGAGTCTAGTGCCGCCACTGAATTCAGGGCACATTATTTGATGCCTTTTAATAGTAAAATCACCCAGAGCGATTACATAAAACAAAGTGTACCTGCACAACAAATTAAAACAAGTTCATTAAGTTAAAGTTGGGATTTAATTTCAGTGACACAGTCTTGGAGGAGAAATTCAATCGGTCAGGTATAACCGCAACTATACCCAGCACGATATGTGGCAGAGGGGTACCCCCCTATATTCCCAATACTTTATACGCACTCAACACTATTGTAACCTAACCCATTCCCCTTGAAACCTAAAAGGAATTCCTGAGATTCCGGGAACACAATTTATTATTATTATATCTTAATCTTGGTGATTTACATTTCCCAAACATGTTATCTGTGAATAAAGCTGCAACGCCTTGCTTACATGGATGTAAATTCCCGGGTGTAAGTTATAATAATTTTTCAAAATCTATATGCATTTTAACTGGCAGACTATTATCATGTTAAAATCTACTGGTAGCTAAAGTACCATGGACATGAACAAACTCAAGTTGCATTTATAGCAACTTTTATAGATGACTTCAATATAAGGAGAAGATTAATGTGATTTAGTAAAGTAAGGAATAGCCTGTATCACAAATCGCTACAATTTTGTGTATATCATGATTCATAATTCAAAAACTTAGCGTTTTAAAAATCATACTGAATTGGCAGAAGCCGACTATTTGCCCTGCGAACGAAGAATCGTGGTTGGCTGCAGTCTTTTGAAAATAGAGCATCTAGAAACTACATGTAGTTCGGCGGGTCTCTCCTTGAATAAAGGATTCCTGTTCTACACAAATATTCATAGCGTCATGGAGAGGATGAGGAGGTTAATACTGATTCTTGGTAAGCAACATTCATCATCAACCACAGCTTATTAAGCAAAAGATTATCAAAAAAGTGTGGAAATAACCTGTAAAAGGTTTCCGTATTGTTTACGGTAAAGGTATGTAAATATTCATTGTGAATAGGCCTGGCCGTATAATTGCGAGTTACATTTTATTGGCACACCGCCACAATGAAATATCTCTCCGTCTCCTTTAATTTGTTGTGATGCGTTGTAGTTTAGAAGATTGTGTAAATGTTCAATAAGCATGATGGTCAGGGTATGGATATACACTCCAATCTGGTTTGAACTTGAAGGACATCAACTACCGCAAACCCTGGTGGAAGAAGATGAAATGAAGACTGACGGGAGTGAGGAAAGGCAAGAGGTCGCACCATCTGATGAAGAGGAAGGACTTTCCGAAGAGAACTAAGTTAACAGCTGAGTGATTCAATTTGAAACAAGGTGGAAATACACCAGCCGGGAATTGAATGATTCCATAATTTGTAACCATTCAAATCGCAAACTGAGAACATGACTATAATACATATTCAGTGTTACACGTAATTTTGATTTGATTTTTAATTAAAGTTTATTTCAATCAATATCTTTTGTCAAGTGCCCTCATCTGTCACGAGAGCTCGTGCTTATTGTATAAGGAACAATGAACAATAGGGCATATAGTCTTATTGTCCTAAACACAGACACGTGGTTACTGTACTATCCAGCTTAATAATTGGATGCGAGCAATTCTTAAAATACACATAAAAAATTCGAAAAGCTCTTGGTAAATTAAACTTCTGAAGAAGGCCTCTTTTTTATGAGGAATAACTCAATAATAGCTTAAACATGATTTCTTATTCTTAAGTGGATTTGTGCATCAGATGGACACTTAAGAACGAGTTTTTCGTATTCTGGGTTGCCAGATGAACATGTTGACATAAGTTTTATGGACGTACTCGATCATACCGATACAATTATAAACACGTGGTGGGTCAAAAGGGTACACTTTTTAGGCTTAATTGTATGTTTAAGCCATGAAGACACCAACAAAATACTACTTTAACAACTGGTCCTTGCCCATAATGTTTAGACCTTCACATTAAACCTTATTTCAATCCTCTACCCCATGTGGTTCCGGAGAAATGGCATATGTGACCCGCTCTATCGTAATCAGGAATAAGTCGCCGAGGCCGTTTTACGCAATCGGCCGTTAAAGTGAATGCATGGGTGAAAATCGTGACCAAGCATTTGTGTGTGCTGTCCGTATGATTTTGGTCAATTTTGTTTATTTCAAAGCTGTTTTTCTCGGAATGTGGATTCGGCAAAAAAATACACACCTGTCATCTTCATCAGATCATAACTTTGTTGAGACTTATTCCTGATTTCGATGGAGCGGGTCACATATTCCAACGTTCCCGAAAACGTAATTAGGTCAATTATCGATCTTTGACCCATTCTTAAGTGGATTAGTACATGGAGTTGAAACTTAAGAATTAGATATTCGTAATCAAGAAAAAAATGGTCCTCGTACGCCACCAATACCGATAAAAAAATTAGGGGGGTCATTTTGAGAGTGCCCCCAGGGGGCAGTGCAAGAGTGCCAAACTTAAGAATCCACATTTTGGGGTTCCCACACATAGTCCTACTCATTTCAGGTGTCAAACCTTTCGTACTCAACAATACCGATAAAAGTCTGCTAGCTCCTGGACTACATGACGTGACGTTATTATATTTCATTCATTTAATTTCATTTATTTATTCATCATGAAAACACTAAAATACGAAAAAACATTTCATTTAATTTATTTATTCATCATGAAAACACGAACATATATCTCCATGGTACCACTGTTAAAAGTAAGATAAACCATTGGTAATTGCTTGACTTATGCATGAATGCGTCGATTTGGGGGTTGTATTGTGTAGTAAATATTGAAGTTTTACAATCATGAGTGCCGAGGAAAGCAACAAAACAAACAGCGTTAGTTTTCAATCGGCGTCGGGCAGTGGTATTATGTTGTTGTTGTGTTTTTCGCGATTGCCTTCCAGCGATCGTCCAGTTTTCTATGCCGTGATCTATAAGGTCTTTTTGGTGCGAGGCCTGTTGCATTTATATGCATATTTGTATCCAGTCACCAGTATGCACTCCATCATTTACCATGTTTACGTTCAGCCCTGCTATATGCTCAATTCTTGTTGTTTTTTTAATCTCGATAAACCTCATGAGGGCCGAATGATCAAAACTTTATTAAAATAAAATAGCCGTGTTTTAAAGCCGTGTTTGCCCTCTCTCCTTATATTTTGTTTTGTTTTGCATATGACCTTTAAGAGGGGACATAGTATCAAATTTGTATCTTTTTGCTGTAGAGTTTCATCGTTTTGGGTGTTCTTCAATATTCTGTGTGTAAACAAGGTACAACTTGAGTGTTGCCCAAAGTTATTTAAAGGCAAAATTCACTCTGGTGGAAATAGCCTTTTACTATTAGGTTTGTGTCAAATGGTAACCTTACACCACACTTAAATATGAATTTTAGAACGTATTGCCACCGAGCTGCAGCTGGCTGCGGTCAGGGTGCTCAAACATTTGGAGTCTGAATGCTGTAGGCTAGTTGTAACAGCCACCAAGCCAGCTCTCATAGCTATGCAGTGTATATAACAGTTTGTTTCTGTAGTTGTATTTCCTCACACTAAAGCTAGTCACCAGTACACAGAGCCACATCGTTGTGGCTTTCGATACATGCATGCTGCGTGGATCAAAGGGACTATTGTTCTAGGTGTATATTAATAACTTGACCTTGGTTGGCCCCTTATACTATTTCCTTAGAAGTTTGGGGTTCGTATATTCCAAGGAGGGTTAGGTAATCTCTGGGTTTCTGTATGCCATATACATCTATACTATTAATCCTGAAGATGGGGCATGGTTGGCGCCATCTTGTGGACGGTTCCCCGTGTGCCGTGTACCTGTTTGCGCGCGGAGGGTGGGAGGGAGCCCGTCTATCTGGCCGCGCCATTTTGGGTCTGGTGTCCTGTTTGCCCGCCGCGGTATAGTGTGGGGTAGCGGATGTGGGGGCCCGTCTTTTGCACGGGCCTCCCGTCGGAATTGCGCGGTGGCTGCGCCGGTCCCGCGCCAGTTTGCGGTGGCGACGCAGAGTATGGAAAGGAGCCTGTCTACTGTCGTGCTGGATGATATCGCGTTCACGTACTCTATAAACACCGTAAACACGTATGTGCATGCAGTATACCACACTCACTGATGACGGCCGTTTCTGACGCGTGGCTGTTTCTTTCGAACTTTGTGAATCGACCCTTCTGCTGCAGAATTACTGCTTAAGACTGACAAAGGTAAGTACATTTCCTATAAACATTTTGCTGTTGTTAGATTATTCTTTGCTACAACATTAGACTTATAAACATTTTGCTACAACATTCGATTTGTGAGAACAAACGCCCAAACGGCAACTTAACAAACGGCTGTGAGATACGGTCAGTATTCTTTTTAATTCCCCTCCAGCTTTTTTTTTTCTTTTTGATTTTTTTTAAAGAAAGAAACATCTGAATCTATAAGTAACCATTTCGCTACAGTTTTCCCCTAAAAAACAATATTTTTAGGCCTTTCAGAAAACGAAGTACATTTCCTATAAACATTTTGCTGTTGTTATAGATTGTATTTTCTGCCTTTTCAGAAATGTTGTTGCCTTTCAGAAAACGAAG
Organism: Crossaster papposus; assembly: GCA_037893245.1. Lineage (NCBI taxonomy): Eukaryota > Metazoa > Echinodermata > Asteroidea > Velatida > Solasteridae > Crossaster > Crossaster papposus. Next base: position 344,443 of record JBAIAA010000496.1, on the reverse strand, counting down.
TTTATTTTTTTAAAGAAAGAAACATCTAAAGTAACCATTTCGATGCACACACCACACATTTCTTTTATCAGATAGTGCAGACAATAAAAAGCTTTAGACTGCTATGCATACAAATCTTTCTTTCTCTTTGTGCTTAAATTTTCCCCATGAAACGGTTTTTTTTGCAGTAAATTTCAATAGCAGTGAATCATTCTAAATAATTGTACATTTTGCTCTGTATGTTTCTTTCATAGATCGTTCAGAGTCATTCTCACTTGAATCTGCCACATCAGAAATTCCTGCACCCCCATAACAGGTACATTCTGATTTATAAGCAGATAAATAAATGTTACACACACGGTCAGGATTTGTGTGACTACACGCCTCCGTCAGCCAAACGATTTTTGCTACCGTTTCATGAGGGGCCACTGGGAATTGTGTAGCACCAAAAGTATTTAACCTTACTTATTATGGAAGTTAGTGTTTTGATCATCGAGTGACCTGGTCTGTTGACCCCGTCAGGAGACCAGGTCAACATACCAATTGCACAATGATGTCTAACATCTGCAAGCCATTAAATTACACGTATATACAATCCTTTGACAGCTATGCATACAACTTTTTTCTTTCTCTTTGTTTTTCAATTTTCCCCATGAAACAGGGTTTTTTTGCAGTGAATTTAGCACTAGCAGTGAATTATAAATAATTGTACATTTTGCTTTTTATGTTTCTTTCATAGTCAAAGTCGGCCATTCTCATTTGAAACTGCCACATCAGAAATTCCTGCACCCCTGTTACAGGTATGTGTTATGTTTAGGAATCTGACAGTCAACATTGCATTTTTAACTATAAGAGGATTTTTCAACATTCTCCACGCATTCACCAAAACCCCATCTTTTTCAGCTTTCCCTCTTTCACCTATTTTGTTTCCAATCACAATTCAACCTTTTTCAGTGCATCTACTTATACCGTTTCCCTATAGAATCTTTACCTACCTATCCATATTGTTCTTGACTCTTTGGACAGCACTACCAGACGCCACTTTTACCGAGGAAGACAACGAGCCAACAACCCCCCCCCCCCCCCCCCCCCCCCCCCCCCCCCCACTACCAAACCTGATGATGACATCTCTGCTGCTTCACAACTAGCCATTATCGAGGAATTTCCCAACCTTACACTTACCAGCCTTTTACATTCTCTTTCTGGATTGATTCAGCCTTTCAAATCAAATCTACACACAGTACATTACCGTTCTCCAGTATTAACCACACATACCACAAGGTTTTATTTTAAGTACATGTACTCTTAATTTCACACTATTTTATTTTTATACTATTAATTTTGGTTCTCTTTATTACCTTATACTCCAATTTTAATGCAGTGCGTTTATCATAAATTGATATCACTGCATACAAATAATCAATGTTTAGCAAGACCCAGATGACTTCTGCACGATGCAGCTCACACGAATATTTTGGCAGTCACGCCATACCAGTAAGGTACTACGTGTATAAACATCATAGACAGCATAAATGCATCCTCTCATGGGATTTCACTGATTTTTATTAAGGTACTCCATATGTGTGTATAAACTAATCATTTTCAATAGCTATCATGTAACACAGAGCCGTATTGTATAAATTTACTATTTATTTGGGGTTTTATTTGCAATTTGTTTGGGTGAATGAGGTTCCAGTAAATTTTAAACAAAATTGAAAATGTTTGGGTCAGGAGCCCAAAAATAGGGTCGGTCGGGAATGAGAACCACATAAAAAGGGCCGTCCTAATAAACCCACCCTGTGAGAGCTAAATAATTTTCCAAAGGCCTATTCGATTTTATATCTAAATGATTTAACAACAAAGGACATAATGATCCTATAAAATTCCTATAAAATTGTCAATACCTTTCTAACCTAATTTGGTATTACAATTTAATTACTAAAATCTGGAAAGTCATGCATGGTCATGGTTAGTCATAACATTTATGCAACTCTTTTTATTTCTCATTTTGTAATAAAGATACGTTTCACAACATTTAATGTTTTAAATTGTCCCAGTTGTAACCTTTCTTTAGCTGTTATGATTACTGGTATTATTTTCTACCCGATAGCAGGCTATTCAATTTCAGATCCCATTTACAACTGCGTCGTCGGGGAACTACACATTTTCGCCATTTTCCAACTATAGATTTTACAATAGGCCTAATGCATTCGCGAGTGGTAACATTTGTTTTAACTAAACGGTTCTTTTCTGCATCTATTGAAATATTATTGGTGTACATCCCGGAGGCTGCCTGTCGACATGGCTGCCTGTCCGGTCGGCATGACTTTGCACTGTATGCAGTGGCCCATGATCTTTTTAAGGAAAATAGCAAGGTTTTTATTTGAGTAAGTAATACTTTTAATTGAAAACTTTCTGATTGAATGATGTACAACTGAACTATTTGAAACATGAAACAAACCTTTACGACACATTTGAAAAGCAACATGGAATGACAAACAAGCAAGTTTATACACACACACACCTAGCTGTTACTCTACTCCCTAAGTTATGCGGTTTGTTTGTCATACAATCCATTATGTTGTTAGGACGTCAACAAGGTGTATCTATAAGTTACAATTCCACCCAGCTAGCGGGTGCCGCGCGAAGCGCGGCATCCCGCTAGTGTACCATTAATTCATATAGCCAATTGCAGCGATCGGGAACACTACAAGTTAATATTTGCTCCACGTTTTCCAGCTAATTTACAGATCATCCTTTAAGACTTGGACCCGAGGACAGAGGTAACGATAAAGTGATTATTGTAGAACCTTGTGTAATTATTGTAGTTTATAGAAGTGAGAATTTAAGTGAGTTTTAGACTAGTTTTCCGAGGATAATTTTCATATTGGATACTGACATTTTGTGAGGTCTACAGCACACATGTAATCCTGAGAAGATAATCTTTAACCTCTATTTTCGCTAGAGTTTTATTATAGCGTCTTAATTGATATTATTACATCTGTTTACTCGCATTATAATTAGTGCATGATAGTGAAAGTTTCTTAATTAAGAATTATTTACTCTTGTTTATTGCAGTTTTTACGTGAACCGTGAATCGTGAACCGTGAACAGCGAACCGCTAGTGTATTGTTACAAGTGAACAATTCGAGAGATCAGTAAACTAGTGAATCGTCAATCTGAATGGTGAAAGTTATGTAGCCTCGTTAATGAAACAGTTGTTCGAGAGTGAATAAAAGACACCATATTCGAAACCAACACAGTAAAAACTCTCCTGGGACAGGATGACAGACATAGACGTAGCAGAAGAAATACAGCTTGGGGAATCGGCTTCAGTCATGAGCCATGGCAGTGGACGATCCCGTACATCGAGAGCCAGTTCAAGGATCTCACAGACAGAACTGCTGCGCATCACTGAAGAACAGAAAAGAGCAGAGCTAGCTGCGCGATCGGCAGCAGTCGACCAAATGCACGAGATAGAGCTATCGAGGCGTTCATTAGAAATGGAGAACCAGCGACTAATGCAGCAGGTTCAAATCTCACGCCTCGAACTTGAACGACGAGCCAAGCAGTTAGAACTCCAGATGGAGATGAATGCGAGCAGAGCCAGGCTTCAAGTACTGGACAAATATGACGGCGAATCTTCTCAGTCGAGTCAGCCCTCACTTTTTCGTGTGAACGACCTCCCCCCAAAAATAGATGGGCCGTTTACTTATGAGGCAGTCACTGAGAATTCACCGAATGATGGGCAGCAACCTGAGCGTATTATCCATGATACTCCAAATGGAGATGATGTTCTCTGTAAATCCCCGCCCCTTGTGTCTACTTCACATAATAGAATGCCTGATGCAGTTCTTCCCACACAGTCCAGTGACCAATCAAAAAACGATGTGGCAAGCGCCATTACGGCACTGGCAGACGTGCTTACACGAAGAGAGGAGAAACTGCCCAAACGAGAGCCTGAAGTTTTCAAAGGCAGCGTGTTTGACTTTCCTGTATGGAAGAACTCTTTCTACGTACTAGTAGAGCAGCGTTACCCATCAGCAGTGGACCGCCTGTATTACCTCGGCAGATACACCAGTGGTGAAGCCAGAGAGTGCATCAAGGGACTTCTCGCCTTGAACAGCGAGAATGCCTATCAAAAGGCAAAGAAGCTTTTGACCGAGCGATACGGCAACAAGTTGCTAGCTGCAAACACCTAACGTGAAAGAATAAACAAATGGCCAATTGTGAAGCAGGATGATGGAAAGGGACTCCGTAACCTGTCAGATTTCCTTTTCCAATGTGAGACAGCCATGGCAACGCTGAGCCAGTTGAAAGTTCTTGACGACCCAGCCGAGCACAAGAAGATAATAGAGAAACTTCCAAGGCACGTACAGAATCGATGGCTTCGTGTTGTCGACCAATGGATGTATGACAAACAGGGGATAGGGCAAGATGACTACCCACCCTTTGCCGAACTGTGCAAGTTTGCTGCTAAGGAGGCCGGCATTGCTTGCAGCCCTTTTCACCAAAAACCGAGCGACGAGAAAAGGGAAGAGATCAAACCCTTTAGGCCCACAAGGCCAGGAACAGCGAGGACATTCGCTTCGAAGGCAGACGAGATACCATCGAAGAAAGCTTGGGCTACAAAAGGCAGCGTTTTTTCTTCATCAGAGTCAAAGCCGACTCCGAAGTGCTCCCTCTGCAAGGGTCAACACCAGCTGGAATCCTGTAGCGGTTTCGTTGCGATGACACTGAGCGAGCGACACGACCTGATTAGAAAGAACGGCCTCTGCTTCGGATGTCTAAGATGGGGACATAGACGACAAGACTGTCGAAATAAGAAACGATGCGACAACTGTGGCCGTTATCACCCGACTCTCCTTCATGACTACACAAAGTCCACGACTGAGGTGAAGAATAAGGATGACACCAACAAAGAAATAGTGGTTGTAAAATCTACAACACATAGAGTCCAGGCATTCGACGCCGGAGAAAGTTGTTCTCACACCCTTATTGTCCCTGTACTTCACCATCAGAAGGACCCAACTACGAAGGCGATAGTTTACGCCCTCCTAGATGAGCACTCAGACGCGTGTTTCATCTCAGATTCCACGCTAGAAAAGCTTGGCATTGATGGAGAAGAGGTCTACTTGAGTCTATCCACGATATTGGCCAAGGGAACTATTGCGTCCAGAAAGGTGCATGGACTGATGGTGAAGGGATTGTCCGAAGACATAGAGATACAGTTACCAGGCACCTACTCAAGAGATTCCATCAACGCAAATCGTCAACAAATCCCAAGATCTGACACCGTGAAGGAGTGGCCACACTTGAGGCATATCGCCAACCGACTACCCCCCTACTTGAGTGAAACAGAGATAGGAATGTTGATAGGCTGTAACGTGACTCGCGCCATCAAGCCGAGAGATGTCGTTCATGGCAAAGAAGACGACCCGTATGCAGTACGAACAATCCTAGGATGGGGAGTGGTGGGAAAGATGCACCGTGGCAGCGACCAAGAGAATGCTAGCGGTTTTATGACTTCATTCCGAGAATCACAACACTTCGTGTTTCGCACTCAAGTGAAGGAAGTCAGCCCACTTCAAGTCACCCAAATGTTTGAGATGGAATTCAGCGAAAGAGACACCGGGGAAAAAGTTTCCTTAGGTGATCGCAGATTCATGCAGAAGATGAAAGAGGGAATCCACAGACGAGAGGATGGCCACTTCGAGATGCCACTCCCCCTCAAAACAGATGACGTCCAGCTCCCCAACAACAAGCCAATGGCACTTAGACGGCTGAATAAGCTGAAGACAAAGATGTTGGGTAATTCTAAATATCAGGACGACTATAAGGTATTCATGGAGGACATCTTGAAAAAGGGCTACGCTGAAAGGGTTCCTGAAGACCAACTCGACCTCGACGACGGAACGGTATGGTACATACCTCATCACGGGATATATCATCCTAAGAAGCCAAACAAAATCAGAATTGTCTTTGACTGCAGTGCAGAATACGAGGGTGAAGTATTGAACCGACACCTACTGCAGGGGCCAGATATGACGAACAGTCTTGTGGGCGTGCTTTGCCGTTTCCGAAAGGATTACATTGCCTTTACCTGTGACATCGAGGGTATGTTTCACCAAGTTGGCGTCAATGTTGAAGACCGCAATTACCTGAGGTTCTTGTGGTGGCAGCAGGGAGAGATGGAGAAGTCACCAAGTGAATATCGGATGAAGGTTCACTTATTTGGCGCGACGTCCTCCCCAGCATGTGCAAACTTTGCACTGAAGTCTGCAGCTGATGCATATGAAGGCAGCCACGGGAAAGCAGCAGCAAACTTCATAAGGAAAGATTTCTACGTCGATGATGGACTGAAGTCAGTCACCACCAAAGAGGAAGCCTTGAATCTGATAGAAGATAGTAGAAAGTTGTGTGAACAGAGTGGGTTCCGTCTACACAAGTTCATTGCAAATGACAAGGAGGTGCTGCAGGCTATACCCCCTTGCGAACGGGCCAAGGATGTCCAAAATGTTGATGTCTTCTGAGAAGGCCTCCCAGTTGAACGCACTCTGGGAGTGCAGTGGTGTGTAGAATCTGATACATTCCAGTTCAGGGTGCACTTTGATGACAAGCCACTCACTCGCCGTGGCATCATGTCAAGTGTTGGCTCAATATTTGATCCCCTTGGTCTGGTTTCGCCAGTGTTGCTAGTTGGGAAACGAATTCTGCAGTCGTTGTGTCGAGATGGTTATGCTTGGGACGACCCAGTCTCTGAAGAGATTAGGGCAGAATGGGAGAAATGGAGGTACGACATCAACCACTTAGCATTACTGAAGATTCCGAGATGTTACAAAACTGAGAACTTTGGCATCACCAAGTCAGCAGAATTGCATCACTTCTCTGATGCCAGTGCTGAAGGCTACGGTCAGTGTAGCTACTTGCGGCTGATAGATGAAAATGGATCTGTTGGCACGACTCTAATTATGGCGAAGTCCAGAGTCACTCCATCGAAGCCAGTAACCATACCTCGATTGGAACTCACAGCAGCCGTTGTCTCTGTTCAAGTGAGTACCTTCCTTGCAAAAGAGTTGGAGTACGAGAACATCACACACTTCTTTTACACGGACAGCAGAGTGGTGCTTGGGTACATCGCCAACGACAGCAAGAGGTTTCACATCTTCGTCGCCAACCGTGTTCAGAGGATACGAGATTATACCACACCCGACGACTGGCGACACATTGACACGAAGATCAACCCAGCAGATGCTGCCTCCCGAGGTCTTTCTGCTGAGGCTCTCATCAAAGGCAAGCTCTGGTGGAGTGGACCAGATTTCTTGCAGACAACCGAAACCCCTCCGCCAGATGATAAACTCAGTGAGCTCAATTCAACTGATCCTGAGGTGAAGAAGGTATCTATCTTCAATGTTCAAGCTAAAGAACTCGACTTTGCGAGCATGCTGGAACGATTTGAGTATTTCTCAAATTGGTTTCACCTGAGACGGGCAGTTGCAGTGTGTCTGCGATTCATGAAGAAGCTTAGAGGTCGCAGCATCAACGAAACTGCTACCTCACCAGATCCCTATACCCCTGTCACTGTAGATGAATTGTAGAAGGCCGAACGACTGATACTACGTTTGGTACAAAAACAAGCCTTCTCAAAGGAAATTCAAGTCCTTTGCAAACAAGATGGCAGCAATGTTGACAATCAGCGGGGTTCAGGGAACTCCCTAGCCAGAAGCAGTCCACTATGGACACTGGACCCAGTCATGGATGAACACAAGCTACTAAGAGTCGGTGGGCGTATCAAGCAAGCATCGGTATCAGAAGAAATCAAGCATCCGATCCTGCTCCCACGTCGTAGTCACGTGACTGACCTTGTGATTCACCATTACCATGCTCAAAGTTGTCATTCTGGACGTGGCATGACATTGAATAGTACTCTATTTGCACTGCTGCTTTGTTCGGGCCCCAGAATCTATACTAGAGATTTAGATATGGGGAGATTTGAGTGAAGAAACCGGAGCCCGAATAAACCAACATGGGGTGGTAAGGCGGTGAAAGAGGGGGAGAAAAAAAAAAGTGTAAGTAACAGCTGCTGTCCACTCGAGTCTGGGTCCAGATTTTTTGAAGTACACATACAGTTTTACTTGTACCTACCGGCTACACCTTACCGTTCATCCTTGCCTCAACCAGACTTAACACTGACAGTATCTTATCTTGCGCCCTCACGCGCCGCAGTGCAAATAGTACTCTATTTGCACTGCTGCTTTGTTCGGGCCCCAGAATCTATACTAGAGATTTAGATATGGGGAGATTCTTCGCTCCGGACCGGGACCACGAAGCCTTACCCATTCCCACAATATCTCGCCCCAAATACCACCCATACCTCACCCATACCTCACCCGTACCTCACCCGTTATACCGCGTGGCCCGTACCGCGTCGCAACGCGTCACGCGCACGACGCCGCCTACATGACGCCGTCCGCACAACACCACTCGCACGACGCCACCCGCACGACGCCACCCGCACGACGCTACACGCACAACGCGACGCCGCAATCCATCCGGTAAAGCCGGGAAGTCCACGCCTATCTGATGGCGTTTGCCGTAACTGCTAACGTATTATTCGACAGACGCGGTGGAAATGCGTGCAATGAAAACCAACTTGTATTTGAAAGCCGCCCCTTGTAGACGGGGGCGCGCGTAGCCATTCAGACTATCGATGCTAACCAGAACGGCGGAGGCAGGTTCTGACGGACCAGCACCCGAGTTAGAATATCCGACATTTGCGAGTAGCGCGTTGCAGTTTGACACTGTAAGTGGGCAGAGGGCGGATAGCCCAACATACCGAGGCATCAAAAGCCGAGAGTTATTAGGGCGCGGAATACTACCTAATGAGCGACAGTTCGAACCATCCGGCGCAATTGCGACCTTCAAGATATCTTAAACATACATGTACATTTTCCATGCTCCACGGTGTCAAGGAGCGTTAATGACGGGTATAATATTATGGGGTCTCGTGTCGTCACTCCTCGCTTAGAACTCCGCCCTCGCTTTCGGGAACATCTCGACAGACTTGCAGACGCCAACTTGCGAGCACGGGAAGAAAAATAGCGCGGAACTGGGAAATGCGTCCTGAATGAACCTACAAGACCGCCCCCTACCTTTAACGCTGTTCATTTAGTTAATAAATTAATTTTGCAGATGAGCTTCACAAGTCCGCAAATATGCGCAGGACAACAACAAACAGAAGTGCTGCGTGTGGGACTTTTCTCGACGCCGAATTGCATGCATGAAGCGCCCCGTTTCGTCAAATTTCCCCCTGTGGGTCAAAGCCTACCGCAACTGTGTACAGTTAATATCTATTTTATCGTAATTATTGCCATTACCACTTTCCTCAGGCACTTTTTCACACACAAACAGATAACAATACAAAGAAAAGGTTGTTTCATTCTGAGGAAGACCATGAGACGTTAATTTATTACAGGGATACAGGGCTACTGGCCCCCACAATGTCCATGCATGTTCGATTGGATTCATCTATGAGTTGGAAACGGGCAGTGTTGCAGAACGGCTGCACCGATGGACAGTTGCAGACCAGTCGACCAGGCGACCGTGGAAACAACAACATAGCTTTTCACCATCGAAATGGTTCTTAGGATCTGTGAAGAAAAAATGTGACTTCGATCAATCATTAAACGTCATTTAGGAAACAGAAAGGAAAAACAAAAGAACATTTCGATTAAAAACAATTTAGGCCAATCTGGTTATTATGGCAACTACTTTACGTGCCGCTTATTCCTTTTTTATAATTCTTTTGAGGTCTTTAGGCAAAAGTTCCGATCCCAAAATAGGACTTTTAGGAAGTGGAATAAAGATGACCACAAAATAAAAAATAGACAAGGATTGGCCGAAACTTGTTTATGTCACTCATGCAGAGGCCCGTCCTCTGAACTTAATTAGTTACATTCAAATGTAACACGCAGGGCCTATCCACTGCGGAACTTCTATTGCCTCTCACGCAGAGGCCCATCCTCTGATCTTAATCGGTTAAATTTAAAATTTAACACGCGGGGCCCGTCCACGGCGGAACTTCTATTGTCTCCCATGCAGAGGCCCATACTGTGATCTTAATCAGATACATTTAAATGTAACACGCAGGGCCTATCCACTGTGGAACAGTTCTATTTGCCTCAAATGCAGAGGCCAGTCCTCTGATCTTAACGCTAACCCTACCTAATGCTGCTTTTGACTACTAGCAGTAAAATGTAGTATGCAGAACTCTCACCTACCTGTGTACAATGCCTATAGTAATTTTTAGTATTTGGTACATGTACACCCCTAATTGCACTCATAGTACTAAGCATTGGGTCCCTCTGCTTGCTGAGTGTTCATGGCCCATGTATACTGCGTGGAGTGTTCTAACCTCTACAGCAAAGATTGTCACTTGGGACACGGCAATGGGTCAAGGCTGGACTACTGCATTTTTTGCCAGGTAAGTATTACTGACCTGTAATACCACTATTAGTATTTTGTGGTTGGCAGTGTCTGTAATTTGACATACATACCCAATCATCAGTCACGGAGAGACTGTAGAGAAAGGAACAGAGCTACAAAATACTAAGTAATATTCTGTAGTACTCAGTTCTTTAACCGGCCCAGAGTAAGGCCTGCCCTAGGGGGTTAGGGTTAATCAGTTAAATTCAAATTTAACACGCAGGGCCTATCCGCTGCGGAACTTCCATTTGTCTCAAATACGGAGGCCCGTCCTCTGATCATATCAGTTAAATTCAAAATTTAACACGCAGTGCCTATCCACTGCGGTACTTCTATTTGTCTCAAATGCAGAGGCCCGTCCTCTGATCTTAATCAGTTAAATTCAAAATTTAACACGCAGGGCATATCCACTGCGAGACTTATTTTGTCTCTCATGTCCCTACATGAGAATAATTTCAGAATAATTAATTAGTTACATTCAAATTTAACACGCGTGGCCTATCTATTGCGGAACTTCTTTTGTCTCTCATGTATAGGCCCGTCCTCTGATCTTAATCCGATACACGGTCGAATATAACACACAAGGCCTATCCACTGCGGAACTACTTTTGTCTCTCATGCAGAGGCCCGTCCTCTGATCTTAATCCGATACATACGAATTTAACATTACTGACCTGTATTACCACTATTAGTATTTTGTGGTTGGCAGTATCTGTAATTTGACATACACACCCAATCATCAGTCACGGAGAGACTGTAGAGAAAGGAACAGAGCTACAAAATACTAAGTAATATTCTGTAGTACTCAGTTCTTTAACCGGCCCAGAGTAAGGCCTGCCCTAGGGGGTTAGGGTTAATCAGTTAAATTCAAATTTAACACGCAGGGCCTATCCACTGCGGAACTTCCATTTGTCTCAAATACGGAGGCCCGTCCTCTGATCATATCAGTTAAATTCAAAATTTAACACGCAGTGCCTATCCACTGCGGTACTTCTATTTGTCTCAAATGCAGAGGCCCGTCCTCTGATCTTAATCAGTTAAATTCAAAATTTAACACGCAGGGCATATCCACTGCGAGACTTATTTTGTCTCTCATGTCCCTACATGAGAATAATTTCAGAATAATTAATTAGTTACATTCAAATTTAACACGCGTGGCCTATCTATTGCGGAACTTCTTTTGTCTCTCATGTATAGGCCCGTCCTCTGATCTTAATCCGATACAAGGTCGAATTTAACACACAAGGCCTATCCACTGCGGAACTACTTTTGTCTCTCATGCAGAGGCCCGTCCTCTGATCTTAAACCGATACATACGAATTTAACACGCACGGCCTATTCACTGCGGAACTACTTTTGTCTCTCATGCAGAGGCCCGTCCTCTGATTTAATCAGCTACATTAAAATGTAAATGTAGGATACACCATTTGCAGATATGGAGAGAAAAAAACATTTACTACCGAATTGTTGAGAAATATCTTACTCATCTGAAAGTAAATAAAGATCTAGGCGTCCAGCAAATTGATCGCGAAAAAACACAAATAACATAAGAATAACAGCTCGACGCCGGATGAAAACAAACGCTGTTTTTCGTGCTTTTCTCGGCATTTATGACTGTAAAACTTCGGACAGGCCAGTTTAAAGATATTTACTATAAAATACAACCTTCCAAATTCGCCCATTCATGATAATTCAAGCATTTACCAATAGTGTATACCACCTTTAAGACGCAGGGCCTAATCCACTGCGGAACTTCTATTTGTCTCAAATGCAGAGGCCCGTCCTCTGATCTTAATCAGTTAAATTCAAATTGAAAACGCAGGGCCCTTCCACGGCGGAACTCCTTATATCTCAAATGCAGAAGCCCATCCTCTGATCTTAATCAGATACATTCAAATTTAACACGCAGGGCCCGTCCACGCGGAATTTCTATTGCCTCTCACGCGGAAATAAACATGTTAGATTAAAAATTCAGCACACAGGGCCTGTCCACTGCGTCACTTCTATGTTCTCTTATCCTCTGATGATATCCATGTAAGATAAACATTCATCACGCAGGGCTCGTCCCCTGCGTAACTGTTGTTCTCTCATATCCTCTGATCTTAACAATGTTAGTTTTAAATTCAAGATGCAGGGCCTACCCACTGCAGAATTTATATTCTCTCTTATCCTATGATCTTAACATTGTTATATTTAAAATTCAACACACCGGGCCCGAGCACTGCGGAACTTATATTCTATCTTAACCTATGATCTTAACATTGTTGGATTTAAATTTAACACGCATGGGCCCATCCACTGCGCAACTTCTTTTACCTCTTATTCTGTAATCTTAACAATGTTAGATTTACATTCCGACACGCATGGCCCATTCACTGTGTTACTTCTATTCTCTCTTATGCTTTGATCTTAACCATTGCTAGATTTAAGTTCAACACACAGAACCTGACCACAGCATAACTTATATTCTCTCTTATCGTCTGATCTTAACAATATGTAAGATTTAAATTCAGCGCACAGGGCGCGTCTGCTGCGTAACTTATAACTATCTCTCATCCTCTGATCTTAACTACACTAGATTAAAATCCAAAACGCAGGGCCCGTCCGCTGCTTAACTTATTATAATAATAATACTAATATCTTGGATTTATATAGCGCTTTTCACGCGCGAAGGGCAACTCAAAGCGCGTCCAACATTATTACCCCTGATCACTGGGCAATTTTCAATCCTTAAACCCTCTCGACTCCCTGGGGAGTATACAGCCTGTGCTGCAATATATGCGCTACTAGGCTAAATCAATCACAATAACCATCTCTGTCCTCACAGGTACACATTGTACCCCTGGGTGGAGAGAAGCAATTATAGTTAAGTGTCTTGTTCATGGGACACAAGTGTCACGACTGGGACTCGAACCCACACTCTGCTGAACAGAAACACCAGAGCTTGGGTTTGGTGTTCTTATCGACTAGGCCACGGCACCCTACTATCTTAACCATGTTAGATTACAATTTGAACCCACAGGACCCATTCACTGTTCTTTCTTAGGCACAGGCCCGCCCTCTGATCTTAACCAGACCGAGTCAACACCTTATCTCGGGGTAACAATGACCAAGAATATGAAATGGAATCAACACAACGACGTCATAACATCCAAGGCCAACAAAATACTAGGTCTTCTGCGTCGCAATCTGCAGTACACACCACAGTCAGTCAAGACCACTGCCCATCAGTCACTAGTTCGACCCCGTCTGGCAAACTGCAGTGCACAGTAGTTCTACATACACATTTTCCAATCCCTAGCCACACAACTTCTAGAAGATCCTCGGCATACAGTTGCTTACCCTATCAAACCCGGATAGATGCATTCAGGTATTCGTTAATGCCCAGCACAATCCCACTTAGGAATTCCATCCCAGTCACAGTACATGCATCACCCAGTCTTGAGCATTCAGGACTGGATAGCTCAATGTGGCTTTCTAAACAAAGTCCAGATTTCACTGTAAATATATGCACCTACACCCACACTATGTAAATGAGTATTATCTACACTGGTCCGCACCGTGCACGACAAGCAAATTGACGAGATATCCAGTTGGACGCACTGTCCATTATTAACGTAGAAGTAGAAGTACCCACGCTAGTCTAGCGTAAAATTGTGCGTTTTAGCTAGCATTTTTAGTACAACTGCACAGACAGAAGTCGGTCACACCTTCTTGCATTATACGCGCCACCAAAAGGGTCAGCGACTGATAAACCTGATGCTAAACAACAATGCGCGTCATTTCCACGCGTAAATGCGTTCAAAAGACTGCAGTCGTAAGCCAGCCAGCACTAAGAAACGTGCCGCGAAGCTGCCATTCGCCCAAGTAGTACACAGGCCGCTCAAGGCGCTACGACTCATTTGAGGGTCCACTCCCCGTTTTGTTTGAATGTCAAGGCCCCCCTTTGTTTAGGCTCGTCCTAAAACACGAATGCTGCCAACAAGAATGCATTATAGCTCTTCACTATGGACAATCATGATTAAATCTGATACGCCGAGCTAATAGGGCGCGAACGACCAACTGATATTTTGAAAACCAATAACGCTACCAACATCTACGAGCCGTAACACACTACAGCCCCCAAACCGAAAATGAGAATTTCAGATGGTACAGAACAAAACCCTCCGCGCTTAACATATTGCGAGGTTAAAAACCTTTTCCTGGGGAAGGATCTTAAGGGTGCAAAACAATTACAGTTGTTTAAACCTGTGCTGGTGAGGGTAATGTTGGACTTGTTGACATACTCAGACTATTTGCTTGGAATCCGGAGGCCTGACCGGAAATATGGAGCACTTACCAAGGGTTCTCCGACCACGTACCTGAATCGCTTTTCAATTAAGTCGGAAAAACCGTATCTGGAACTATTAAAACCATCCTAACATGCAAACTCCCATTATTTTTTATTCCGAACCACAGCGGGAGAAAAGCCTATTCACTAAATGTTCATCTCGCTATAGCCCGAGCCGTCTGATGTAGTGCCATGCCATTTTGTGAACTTAGATTGCCCCTCCGTCTTCAGCCTTGTCTCTTTTTTTTTAATTTTTTTATTTTTTTTATTTTTATATTTTTTGTCCCTGGTATTCCTTCCATAACCGTCTTTGTCAATATACAGTATTAGTCAGGTGACTGTGATAAAACCCAAATAAGAACATTGTTACAATTACATTGTTACCACTGACCTTAAATTACTTTGACCTCAACACCTCACCTTTGACACAAACACCAAGGCTCAACACATACATGCCACATTAGATTGAAATCGGGACTCCAAGTTTTCAAATGAAAAAGGGTTTTAAACTCCGGCCCATTTTAAAACTTGACCCCAGATGGCCTTCGACCTCAGAAGTTGAATTTGAAAACGACTCTCGTATAGTGAGATAGCAGTATTTCATCTCCGACCGAAACGAGATTGTAAATGAAAAGCAAGGCAATGACAGCCATAACTTATCGGGGTTGTATTATATATAACAGCGGTGACCAAACAGCAGCGGCCAAACTCTCAATCGATCAAATAATCAAATCGGCCCTGGTCCTCAAAGAAGTTAATTGCCCACAATAATTGTTATCTTTTATCGAAGATCCATAATAAGGCTAACAAATCCGGTACTAAGACGAATATTGCTATAGGGTGCTCACAAACTACACGGTTCATATCATATACTGATCCGGGTACCCCGAGATGATCAAGAACCCTTTTAAATTGTACAATTTTTGCGGATTCCATATACATGAACTTGACTTAAATGGAGAACTACCTTGTAATTAGAACGTATAAGGTTTGCCCAGAGCGGGCCTGATCACTTTTACTATGCAAAATACGGGATCTTGGCACTGTCCTGGGACGGACCATGGCGATTACGCATGCCGGCTTTTCCGTGACTTAGGTCACAATAATATTGTGCGGAATGACCTGAAACAAACATGCCCCATTGGTTGTTTCTCCCAGGTTAAACCCCTATAAGCAAGGCTTGAATAAGTTTCTGCTTAAATAGCGCTTAAATTAGCTTCCTCCCCAAAATTTGAAAAAGGTTGCATCGCATTATTATATACAAACATATTTTACACACGGGTTAAATTTTACAATTATGATTGAAACGGATCCGCCACCGTCGAAGGAGGCATTTATAGTCAGTGAAGACATGCTGACATAACCGGC
This sequence comes from Crossaster papposus, assembly GCA_037893245.1. Classification (NCBI taxonomy): domain Eukaryota; kingdom Metazoa; phylum Echinodermata; class Asteroidea; order Velatida; family Solasteridae; genus Crossaster; species Crossaster papposus. Next base: position 328,281 of record JBAIAA010000496.1, on the reverse strand, counting down.
AGTGTTCTTGGACTCTAATAAAACCAAAAGCTTCAATTTCAAACTGGATTTTTTTTTTTTTGATTTTTGATTTTTTTTTGATTTTGAACGACGATTGCTTGCAACAAAAGGGCTAAAAATACTAGTATCGTCTTATTGTTTAGAGAGACTTATCAAGTTTTCATCAACAGAGTTGAGCAGCATACTGAGCCGGCTTGGCGACAAGATATGTGATTTAGTTACCTATCTTCAAAATGTGTGGTTCTTTTTTAGTTACCTAAAACAATTAGGAACACTCAAAATGTCGTCTAATCCGAAAGCAGGCTCACAAAAATAATGCCGCGCAAAAAGCACATAAATGCATCATTAAAAGTGTACTGACCTCAAAGGTTAAAACGATCTAACACCCCGACCAAACCTGCGTTGCTGTACTAAACTCAAAGGCGAAACACATGTCAGAACCACTGCCCCATACCAGAGCAGAGCAAAGGCGCCCAACCAGAACATGTGGCACTCTGACTATCTAAAACAAACATCACATGCAAAACGTGAGCATAAAGCACAGTAATATAACAATAGGTACGAGTATGTATTATAATTATATTGAAATTATAATATATATATATTTTTTTAATATCCCGAAACAGTCAGAGTCACCATGTTGGCCCAACACCACTGCCAAAAGGAACATTACTATACTGCGGGGCACTCCTTCGCATTTTTGCGGCTATGTGAGCCGCCAACCTGCTCAATACATCGCTGCGCACCTCATTATAAAGACTACGCTGCATTCTGACTGGCCATACGATGCGAAAGCACCCATCAGGCTCTACGATATTTCATTCCCATTGTATGAATTAGCACCGAAGTCCCAACATTTAGATAATACGGGCTTTCCTACAGATATGCAGCGGAAATATATTATTGCAACACAGACTTCTAATAAAACTCAACCTATAATTAGCTGGGTAGAGGTTTATAAAGGTCTCAATTAAACCAGAAAATCAGATCTGTAGAAAAACACCCCCGAAATAGAGCAATCAACGAAGATTACACTGGTTACACTAAGAGCACTGTACGACATTTGAATGCGGAGAACATGCGTGCGTGCTATAGGGCGGCTGCCTCTACACCAGCATATACTGCAATATACTATACACCTGATTTAATCGCACGGCGAATTCTACGTAAAAATGCATTATATGAATTCAATACAAAAGTGAATTTTTAAATGCGATAAGAGATATACCTCTACTGGTGAACAATGTCTTCATCTGTCTTTTTGTTGTTGTTGAAAATTTATTGCTGAAAACGTATGCAAACATTAAGTAGCCTGAATGACATAACTTCATTTGGACACGATATTAAACCCTGCATTCCTGGCCCCAATTGTTAAACAAATAGGCCAGCCTTTTGCATAGACCATTGTGGCGCTCTCACATTCCATTGTCATGCATCAGTGCAGCCACTCCCAACCGTGCAAAGGTTGTCTTCAGTACGAAGACTCTATACCGCTAAGCATAGCAAGCGTTCAAACCTATATGCTGGCGCACCCTGGAGACATATTCTAAACTCTGCCGAAGCAAACGCAAAACGTGAGGTAAAACAATAATACCTGCACTTCTATGGGAATACAATTGTCTCAGAGCACGGCTCCCTAAACCAAATCGACACGCCCCTTTTCAAGGGGGGGCTCCTTCAGTTTTGAGCTGCACCAACAAAATAAATTAAAAAGTGGTTTGATCCTACCTCAATTCTCCATACAATTCAAGAAAGGGTCTTCAAACTAGCACAAATGTCCAAACTCGCAAACACAAGTGCGATTGACTTTTACTGGGATAACAAAACCTTCCCAAAAATGACCCCTCTTGAATCCTAGGTTGCTGCCATGCCGCGGTGTAAAACACGGCCCAAGGCTGGCTATCGGCGCGGTCCGGCCGCGAAGCTTAGACGAGCACGTCCGGCCATGACGAAACCAGACTTAACACTGACAGTATCTTATCTTGCGCCCTCACGCGCCGCAGTGCAAATAGTATCCGCCAGGCCGGATTTTGGATCCTGGGAGCGAGAGCTGCTGTTACAAGCCATATTTGGAAGTGCGTAACCTGCCGAAAACTCAGAGGCGCATCTTGTGGGCAAAAGATGGCTGACCTACCAAAGGACAGACTAGATCCGTCCCCACCCTTTACGTACAGCGCTGTTGATTTCTTTGGCCCATTTATGATTAAGGAAGGGCGGAGAGAGCTGAAACGCTGGGGAGTCATTTTCAGCTGTATGGCATCCCGAGCAGTTCATATCGAGACTGCAAATTCTCTCAGCACTGATTCCTTTCTTAATGCTTACCGAAGGTTCATCTGCAGGAGAGGCCCGGTGAGACAGCTACGATCTGACAGAGGCACAAACTTTGTTGGTGGAAAAAACGAACTTGACAAAGCTCTCGCCGGGATGGATCAACTCAAGATTTCTCAAGAACTTCTAAAGGACAGTTGTGATTGGGTGATATTCAACATGAATGTTCCCATGGCTAGTCATATGGCAGGAGCTTGGGGAAGAATGATTCGTTCAATCAGGAATGCCTTTTCTGCCTTGTTGCAGCAGCATGGGCAGCAGTTAGATGACGAGTTGTTGAGAACCCTCATGACTGAGGCAGAAGCAGTTGTGAACAGTCGACCCCTCGCGTATGTGGACATGAAGTCCCTGCAGATGCTCAAGAACCAATAACACCAAGTCAACTATTGACGTTGAAAGGAAAGGTAGTGCTTCCTCCACCAGGAGTCTTCGTCCGACAAGACCTCTATTGTAGACGCAGATGGCGTAGAGTGCAGTACCTTGCCAACCAGTTTTGGTCACGATGGAAGACTGAGTACTTGTCGACACTACAAGAGAGGAAGAAGTGGACGAAGCCCCAGAGGAATCTAGGGAAGGGCGACGTCGTCATGATGATCGATGACACAGCACCGCGATGCCAGTGGCAACTAGCGCGTGTTGTTGAGACAAGTTCTAGCTCAGATGGGCACATCCGGAAGGTTAAGCTCCAGACTGGAAAATCTACCTACGAGAGGCCTATCCATAAGGTGGTCTTGCTGTTGGACCGGGGACGCCCCGACGAGGAGCCAAAGGACACAACTTGAACTGAACTTAATTTGGACAGTGTAGTGACACCTTTGTATTGTAGTGTATTTGTTACAAATATTATCAAGAAATATCTAGTTTGTTTAATTAGTGTTGCTAAATTGAAGTAATTTGATAGGTCAAATTAGAGGAGCCATGTAACCGCCACCAAGCCAGCTCTCATAGCTATGCAGTGTATATAACAGTTTGTTTCTGTAGTTGTATTTCCTCACACTAAAGCTAGTCACCAGTACACAGAGCCACATCGTTGTGGCTTTCGATACATGCATGCTGCGTGGATCAAAGGGACTATTGTTCTAGGTGTATATTAATAACTTGACCTTGGTTGGCCCCTTATACTATTTCCTTAGAAGTTTGGGGTTCGTACATTCCAAGGAGGGTGAGGTAATCTCTGGGTTTCTGTATGCCATATACATGTACCATTAATTCATATAGCCAATTGCAGCGATCGGGAACACTACAAGTTAATATTTGCTCCACGTTTTCCAGCTAATTTACAGATCATCCTTTAAGACTTGGACCCGAGGACAGAGGTAACGATAAAGTGATTATTGTAGAACCTTGTGTAATTATTGTAGTTTATAGAAGTGAGAATTTAAGTGAGTTTTAGACTAGTTTTCCGAGGATAATTTTCATATTGGATACTGACATTTTGTGAGGTCTACAGCACACATGTAATCCTGAGAAGATAATCTTTAACCTCTATTTTCGCTAGAGTTTTATTATAGCGTCTTAATTGATATTATTACATCTGTTTACTCGCATTATAATTAGTGCATGATAGTGAAAGTTTCTTAATTAAGAATTATTTACTCTTGTTTATTGCAGTTTTTACGTGAACCGTGAATCGTGAACCGTGAACAGCGAACCGCTAGTGTATTGTTACAAGTGAACAATTCGAGAGATCAGTAAACTAGTGAATCGTCAATCTGAATGGTGAAAGTTATGTAGCCTCGTTAATGAAACAGTTGTTCGAGAGTGAATAAAAGACACCATATTCGAAACCAACACAGTAAAAACTCTCCTGGGACAGGATGACAGACATAGACGTAGCAGAAGAAATACAGCTTGGGGAATCGGCTTCAGTCATGAGCCATGGCAGTGGACGATCCCGTACATCGAGAGCCAGTTCAAGGATCTCACAGACAGAACTGCTGCGCATCACTGAAGAACAGAAAAGAGCAGAGCTAGCTGCGCGATCGGCAGCAGTCGACCAAATGCACGAGATAGAGCTATCGAGGCGTTCATTAGAAATGGAGAACCAGCGACTAATGCAGCAGGTTCAAATCTCACGCCTCGAACTTGAACGACGAGCCAAGCAGTTAGAACTCCAGATGGAGATGAATGCGAGCAGAGCCAGGCTTCAAGTACTGGACAAATATGACGGCGAATCTTATCAGTCGAGTCAGCCCTCACTTTTTCGTGTGAACGACCTCCCCCCAAAAATAGATGGGCCGTTTACTTATGAGGCAGTCACTGAGAATTCACCGAATGATGGGCAGCAACCTGAGCGTATTATCCATGATACTCCAAATGGAGATGATGTTCTCTGTAAATCCCCGCCCCTTGTGTCTACTTCACATAATAGAATGCCTGATGCAGTTCTTCCCACACAGTCCAGTGACCAATCAAAAAACGATGTGGCAAGCGCCATTACGGCACTGGCAGACGTGCTTACACGAAGAGAGGAGAAACTGCCCAAACGAGAGCCTGAAGTTTTCAAAGGCAGCGTGTTTGACTTTCCTGTATGGAAGAACTCTTTCTACGTACTAGTAGAGCAGCGTTACCCATCAGCAGTGGACCGCCTGTATTACCTCGGCAGATACACCAGTGGTGAAGCCAGAGAGTGCATCAAGGGACTTCTCGCCTTGAACAGCGAGAATGCCTATCAAAAGGCAAAGAAGCTTTTGACCGAGCGATACGGCAACAAGTTGCTAGCTGCAAACACCTACCGTGAAAGAATAAACAAATGGCCAATTGTGAAGCAGGATGATGGAAAGGGACTCCGTAACCTGTCAGATTTCCTTTTCCAATGTGAGACAGCCATGGCAACGCTGAGCCAGTTGAAAGTTCTTGACGACCCAGCCGAGCACAAGAAGATAATAGAGAAACTTCCAAGGCACGTACAGAATCGATGGCTTCGTGTTGTCGACCAATGGATGTATGACAAACAGGGGATAGGGCAAGATGACTACCCACCCTTTGCCGAACTGTGCAAGTTTGCTGCTAAGGAGGCCGGCATTGCTTGCAGCCCTTTTCACCAAAAACCGAGCGACGAGAAAAGGGAAGAGATCAAACCCTTTAGGCCCACAAGGCCAGGAACAGCGAGGACATTCGCTTCGAAGGCAGACGAGATACCATCGAAGAAAGCTTGGGCTACAAAAGGCAGCGTTTTTTCTTCATCAGAGTCAAAGCCGACTCCGAAGTGCTCCCTCTGCAAGGGTCAACACCAGCTGGAATCCTGTAGCGGTTTCGTTGCGATGACACTGAGCGAGCGACACGACCTGATTAGAAAGAACGGCCTCTGCTTCGGATGTCTAAGATGGGGACATAGACGACAAGACTGTCGAAATAAGAAACGATGCGACAACTGTGGCCGTTATCACCCGACTCTCCTTCATGACTACACAAAGTCCACGACTGAGGTGAAGAATAAGGATGACACCAACAAAGAAATAGTGGTTGTAAAATCTACAACACATAGAGTCCAGGCATTCGACGCCGGAGAAAGTTGTTCTCACACCCTTATTGTCCCTGTACTTCACCATCAGAAGGACCCAACTACGAAGGCGATAGTTTACGCCCTCCTAGATGAGCACTCAGACGCGTGTTTCATCTCAGATTCCACGCTAGAAAAGCTTGGCATTGATGGAGAAGAGGTCTACTTGAGTCTATCCACGATATTGGCCAAGGGAACTATTGCGTCCAGAAAGGTGCATGGACTGATGGTGAAGGGATTGTCCGAAGACATAGAGATACAGTTACCAGGCACCTACTCAAGAGATTCCATCAACGCAAATCGTCAACAAATCCCAAGATCTGACACCGTGAAGGAGTGGCCACACTTGAGGCATATCGCCAACCGACTACCCCCCTACTTGAGTGAAACAGAGATAGGAATGTTGATAGGCTGTAACGTGACTCGCGCCATCAAGCCGAGAGATGTCGTTCATGGCAAAGAAGACGACCCGTATGCAGTACGAACAATCCTAGGATGGGGAGTGGTGGGAAAGATGCACCGTGGCAGCGACCAAGAGAATGCTAGCGGTTTTATGACTTCATTCCGAGAATCACAACACTTCGTGTTTCGCACTCAAGTGAAGGAAGTCAGCCCACTTCAAGTCACCCAAATGTTTGAGATGGAATTCAGCGAAAGAGACACCGGGGAAAAAGTTTCCTTAGGTGATCGCAGATTCATGCAGAAGATGAAAGAGGGAATCCACAGACGAGAGGATGGCCACTTCGAGATGCCACTCCCCCTCAAAACAGATGACGTCCAGCTCCCCAACAACAAGCCAATGGCACTTAGACGGCTGAATAAGCTGAAGACAAAGATGTTGGGTAATTCTAAATATCAGGACGACTATAAGGTATTCATGGAGGACATCTTGAAAAAGGGCTACGCTGAAAGGGTTCCTGAAGACCAACTCGACCTCGACGACGGAACGGTATGGTACATACCTCATCACGGGATATATCATCCTAAGAAGCCAAACAAAATCAGAATTGTCTTTGACTGCAGTGCAGAATACGAGGGTGAAGTATTGAACCGACACCTACTGCAGGGGCCAGATATGACGAACAGTCTTGTGGGCGTGCTTTGCCGTTTCCGAAAGGATTACATTGCCTTTACCTGTGACATCGAGGGTATGTTTCACCAAGTTGGCGTCAATGTTGAAGACCGCAATTACCTGAGGTTCTTGTGGTGGCAGCAGGGAGAGATGGAGAAGTCACCAAGTGAATATCGGATGAAGGTTCACTTATTTGGCGCGACGTCCTCCCCAGCATGTGCAAACTTTGCACTGAAGTCTGCAGCTGATGCATATGAAGGCAGCCACGGGAAAGCAGCAGCAAACTTCATAAGGAAAGATTTCTACGTCGATGATGGACTGAAGTCAGTCACCACCAAAGAGGAAGCCTTGAATCTGATAGAAGATAGTAGAAAGTTGTGTGAACAGAGTGGGTTCCGTCTACACAAGTTCATTGCAAATGACAAGGAGGTGCTGCAGGCTATACCCCCTTGCGAACGGGCCAAGGATGTCCAAAATGTTGATGTCTTCTCAGAAGGCCTCCCAGTTGAACGCACTCTGGGAGTGCAGTGGTGTGTAGAATCTGATACATTCCAGTTCAGGGTGCACTTTGATGACAAGCCACTCACTCGCCGTGGCATCATGTCAAGTGTTGGCTCAATATTTGATCCCCTTGGTCTGGTTTCGCCAGTGTTGCTAGTTGGGAAACGAATTCTGCAGTCGTTGTGTCGAGATGGTTATGCTTGGGACGACCCAGTCTCTGAAGAGATTAGGGCAGAATGGGAGAAATGGAGGTACGACATCAACCACTTAGCATTACTGAAGATTCCGAGATGTTACAAAACTGAGAACTTTGGCATCACCAAGTCAGCAGAATTGCATCACTTCTCTGATGCCAGTGCTGAAGGCTACGGTCAGTGTAGCTACTTGCGGCTGATAGATGAAAATGGATCTGTTGGCACGACTCTAATTATGGCGAAGTCCAGAGTCACTCCATCGAAGCCAGTAACCATACCTCGATTGGAACTCACAGCAGCCGTTGTCTCTGTTCAAGTGAGTACCTTCCTTGCAAAAGAGTTGGAGTACGAGAACATCACACACTTCTTTTACACGGACAGCAGAGTGGTGCTTGGGTACATCGCCAACGACAGCAAGAGGTTTCACATCTTCGTCGCCAACCGTGTTCAGAGGATACGAGATTATACCACACCCGACGACTGGCGACACATTGACACGAAGATCAACCCAGCAGATGCTGCCTCCCGAGGTCTTTCTGCTGAGGCTCTCATCAAAGGCAAGCTCTGGTGGAGTGGACCAGATTTCTTGCAGACAACCGAAACCCCTCCGCCAGATGATAAACTCAGTGAGCTCAATTCAACTGATCCTGAGGTGAAGAAGGTATCTATCTTCAATGTTCAAGCTAAAGAACTCGACTTTGCGAGCATGCTGGAACGATTTGAGTATTTCTCAAATTGGTTTCACCTGAGACGGGCAGTTGCAGTGTGTCTGCGATTCATGAAGAAGCTTAGAGGTCGCAGCATCAACGAAACTGCTACCTCACCAGATCCCTATACCCCTGTCACTGTAGATGAATTGTAGAAGGCCGAACGACTGATACTACGTTTGGTACAAAAACAAGCCTTCTCAAAGGAAATTCAAGTCCTTTGCAAACAAGATGGCAGCAATGTTGACAATCAGCGGGGTTCAGGGAACTCCCTAGCCAGAAGCAGTCCACTATGGACACTGGACCCAGTCATGGATGAACACAAGCTACTAAGAGTCGGTGGGCGTATCAAGCAAGCATCGGTATCAGAAGAAATCAAGCATCCGATCCTGCTCCCACGTCGTAGTCACGTGACTGACCTTGTGATTGACCATTACCATGCTCAAAGTTGTCATTCTGGACGTGGCATGACATTGAATAGTATCCGCCAGGCCGGATTTTGGATCCTGGGAGCGAGAGCTGCTGTTACAAGCCATATTTGGAAGTGCGTAACCTGCCGAAAACTCAGAGGCGCATCTTGTGGGCAAAAGATGGCTGACCTACCAAAGGACAGACTAGATCCGTCCCCACCCTTTACGTACAGCGCTGTTGATTTCTTTGGCCCATTTATGATTAAGGAAGGGCGGAGAGAGCTGAAACGCTGGGGAGTCATTTTCAGCTGTATGGCATCCCGAGCAGTTCATATCGAGACTGCAAATTCTCTCAGCACTGATTCCTTTCTTAATGCTTACCGAAGGTTCATCTGCAGGAGAGGCCCGGTGAGACAGCTACGATCTGACAGAGGCACAAACTTTGTTGGTGGAAAAAACGAACTTGACAAAGCTCTCGCCGGGATGGATCAACTCAAGATTTCTCAAGAACTTCTAAAGGACAGTTGTGATTGGGTGATATTCAACATGAATGTTCCCATGGCTAGTCATATGGCAGGAGCTTGGGGAAGAATGATTCGTTCAATCAGGAATGCCTTTTCTGCCTTGTTGCAGCAGCATGGGCAGCAGTTAGATGACGAGTTGTTGAGAACCCTCATGACTGAGGCAGAAGCAGTTGTGAACAGTCGACCCCTCGCGTATGTGGACATGAAGTCCCTGCAGATGCTCAAGAACCAATAACACCAAGTCAACTATTGACGTTGAAAGGAAAGGTAGTGCTTCCTCCACCAGGAGTCTTCGTCCGACAAGACCTCTATTGTAGACGCAGATGGCGTAGAGTGCAGTACCTTGCCAACCAGTTTTGGTCACGATGGAAGACTGAGTACTTGTCGACACTACAAGAGAGGAAGAAGTGGACGAAGCCCCAGAGGAATCTAGGGAAGGGCGACGTCGTCATGATGATCGATGACACAGCACCGCGATGCCAGTGGCAACTAGCGCGTGTTGTTGAGACAAGTTCTAGCTCAGATGGGCACATCCGGAAGGTTAAGCTCCAGACTGGAAAATCTACCTACGAGAGGCCTATCCATAAGGTGGTCTTGCTGTTGGACCGGGGACGCCCCGACGAGGAGCCAAAGGACACAACTTGAACTGAACTTAATTTGGACAGTGTAGTGACACCTTTGTATTGTAGTGTATTTGTTACAAATATTATCAAGAAATATCTAGTTTGTTTAATTAGTGTTGCTAAATTGAAGTAATTTGATAGGTCAAATTAGAGGAGCCATGTAACCGCCACCAAGCCAGCTCTCATAGCTATGCAGTGTATATAACAGTTTGTTTCTGTAGTTGTATTTCCTCACACTAAAGCTAGTCACCAGTACACAGAGCCACATCGTTGTGGCTTTCGATACATGCATGCTGCGTGGATCAAAGGGACTATTGTTCTAGGTGTATATTAATAACTTGACCTTGGTTGGCCCCTTATACTATTTCCTTAGAAGTTTGGGGTTCGTACATTCCAAGGAGGGTGAGGTAATCTCTGGGTTTCTGTATGCCATATACATGTACCATTAATTCATATAGCCAATTGCAGCGATCGGGAACACTACAAGTTAATATTTGCTCCACGTTTTCCAGCTAATTTACAGATCATCCTTTAAGACTTGGACCCGAGGACAGAGGTAACGATAAAGTGATTATTGTAGAACCTTGTGTAATTATTGTAGTTTATAGAAGTGAGAATTTAAGTGAGTTTTAGACTAGTTTTCCGAGGATAATTTTCATATTGGATACTGACATTTTGTGAGGTCTACAGCACACATGTAATCCTGAGAAGATAATCTTTAACCTCTATTTTCGCTAGAGTTTTATTATAGCGTCTTAATTGATATTATTACATCTGTTTACTCGCATTATAATTAGTGCATGATAGTGAAAGTTTCTTAATTAAGAATTATTTACTCTTGTTTATTGCAGTTTTTACGTGAACCGTGAATCGTGAACCGTGAACAGCGAACCGCTAGTGTATTGTTACAAGTGAACAATTCGAGAGATCAGTAAACTAGTGAATCGTCAATCTGAATGGTGAAAGTTATGTAGCCTCGTTAATGAAACAGTTGTTCGAGAGTGAATAAAAGACACCATATTCGAAACCAACACACTAGTGGTATGGGAGAAACTGAAGCGAGGGGCAGAGCTGATATTACTAATTGGGCCAAATAAAAAAAAAAAACATGTTTAGCGTCATGCCTTTTTTTTAAAGGAAGGAGGAGGCCCTTTTTTTTTCTTTTTTTTCTTTTTCAAAATGGCCGCCCGACACATCTTAATTCGAGTCGTGTAGTGAACATGTCAAACCCTATCTTCCAATTTAAAATTAAAACAGGGTTGATTATTTATGCACCGTACACGACTACACGTCACACCCTAGCCTTCCTATTAGAAAATAATATTTCCAGAGCATGTACACAGTGATGCTAAAGTCTAAAATACGATCTTAAATGTTATTATCTTTTTTTTTTTTTTTTTCTTTTTTTTTTACCAAAATGGTCAAATTTATCATTTTTTTTCAAAAAGAAAAAAAAAAAAAAAAAGGAGGCGGCCCCCAAAAAAGAAGCGGGCGGTGACGCTAAACATGTTTTTTTATTTTATTTGGCCTTATGTTCCTGGATGACCCCTTGTATAAATAAATTGATGTATAAGAGGGATAATTTTTTTAAAAGCTCATTCAATTCAAAATAATTGCCTTGACTCATTAACCGAGTATGAGAAAACCAGAAATCTTGTCACATCTCTTATTAGGAAATCTAAAAGTGATTATTTCGATCAGGTGTCCAAGTACACAATTCCCCTAAACAATTATGGAAAGAAAATTCATAACGTTACTGGCAATAGAAAGTATGTGAAGAGTATCCATCCTGATTATTTTACTAATGTTTAATTTTTAATTATTTTAATTATTTTACTAATGTTGGTAAAGACATTTCTGATTCTTTCACAGTACCCTCTAAATTTGAATAATCCTGAATGCACTCAGTCACAAACGTACTTTTAATACTGTACCAGATGATACAATTGTTAACGCTTTATCTCATCTTATCAGTGACAGCAATTTGAATGTTATTGATACCAAATTGCTGAGATTAGCCTCTCCTCATATTCATGTATTTTTGTCACATTGTTAATATGTCCCTCGTAACTGGTTTTGCTGCAGATTGGAAGTTTGCTCGAACTACACCAATCTATAAAGGCAAAGGTTGTAAAAAAACTAAGGGTAATTATAGACCTTATTTCAGTGGTGTGTCACGTAGCCATAATTATTGAAAAAATGAAGTTCAACTTCTGGATTATCTTAATGATCATGATATGAATAATGTTTATCAGTTTGCATCGTGTAATTGATGACTTGTATTAAGCTTTTGATGAACATGAGGTCGTTGGCTCTTGTTTTCTTGATCATGATCTCTTACTTTTTAAACTGAGTAAGTACGGTGTGTCAGGTAATGAACATAAATGGTTTACGAGTTACATTTAAAAAAAAAAATTAATTTACATTTTTAAACAAGTTATAAGTTGCCATGGTAAATTATCTAACTATGATATTACTGTTAGGGTTCTACAGGGTAGTGTACTGGGTCCTATATTGTTTATTATTTTTATTAATGACATTACACAAAATGTTAATTTTAGTATAATATTTTCCATGATACAAACCGGGTGTTACAATCTATAATATTGATGATATTTGTTTACTTGGTTTAATAATAATAGACTTCGCATTAATCCAAATAAAATTCTGACAAATTGAATATTTTTATTTAGGACATCATTTATTATATTCCATTTATTTTTTATGTTGCTTTTTTTCCTTCTCAAAAGCAGCAGAGAAGTAATATTGTTTTGCAGCTTGTATAAGACTTGTTAACTTGTTTCGATACTTATCATATTTTGTTTGATTACATTCGTTCGGGTTAATAAGATAGCGCTTATATAACCCGTTTTTTCGTCTGACTGATTTTAGAAGACCCTTCCTAACCCAGAGATTGTATTATTGACTCAGTCAGTGAAGCGAAACGTGCTGTCATTCACCATGGGCGGATACAGGGGGGGGGTCCAAGGGGTCCGGACCCCCCCTTTTTTCTTGAGTGAAAAAAAAACGAAAAAAAAACGAAAAAAACGAAAAAAAAAAAAAATGTATTTCACCTAACAAGCAACGTATGTACACACATACATACGTGTATTATTCTCAAACCACACACACAAAATAACAACCATATAGACTATGATTTGACTTTTTTGGCTTAGTTTGTTTATTCCTTCTTATTGCATTTCAGGCAATACAGGGGGCATCAGGAAGAAAATTTCTCGATATCGGGTCAGAAAATTCCAACGAAATTTTCGGCGTTGACCCACCCACCCTTACGGATATTTTTTTTTGAAAATGATATCCGGATGCCATACCCACCCCTTTTACGGAATATTTTTTTTTCATTTCACCAACTCAAGTTCGGACCCACCCCTTTAACGGGATATATTTTTCGGAATTCGACAGGAGAAAATTCGTGACGAGATCGAAATTTTCGGAACGACTTTCGAGATCATTCTGAATTTGACCATGGAAATCTGCTCGTTCAGACAGATATAGACGAATCTGTGTCCGTTCACTTTCGCGAACTGCTGCAGCAGTTATTCACTGATAATCATCCCCGGCGCCCGGCGCCAGTCTCAGTCCGCATCCGGTCCTCAGTTCCTCGGAGTCCAGCGTACTATTATCTTCACTTTCGTTTTCAAAGATTCAATGTTTCCGAGTTGAAAAATTCGACAATTACCCGTAAATTACGCCGGTTGTCGCTCTTCATTCAGAATGCGGCGGCCGCATATTAAGAATAGGATCGTCGCCCGACACTGACACCGTGAGAGCAGTCAAAACGGACTTGAAATTGAGAATGCCCGTAAGTTTTTTATTTTTTCTCGATTGAAAATTCGATCACTGACGCTGTCACTGATCACGAAAATTTTAACAAAATGCTTGAAAATGGCGAAAAATGGAGTGAAATATTTTTTTGTAGTTCAAGTCAGGTGTTTTGACCCACCTTTTTTGTTGAATTTTTTTTCTTTCATTCCAAAATCCAGTTAGACCCACCCCTTTTTGCAAAATTTTCTGGCGCCAGAAAAGTCTGCCGCGAGGCCTGTTAGACCACCCCACCCCACACCTGATATCGAAATTTTTTTTTACTGATGCCCCTTGGGCAATACATATTTTTTTTTTTTAAACGCTTTCATAAGCTTGAACGGGGCAGGCTTGCCCCAAATGCCATGCTTGGCTCACCACTGGGCCCATTTACTTGGCAGACTTGCCAATAAAAACACTGGAATTTCACCGTTTGAAGTGACGGTTGAGTAGCCCCAGCAGAACGAGTGCAATAGGCGCTAACCACAGTGTTTATATATTTGTCACGTGACCTAAATTTAAGCCAAATTTATGTAAATTACTAAACACTAAATTGGAACAAACACGCCGCTTTTTCCACCGTTTGTAGAGACGGTCGGAATAAACCCCGCTAGCACAAGCGGGCGTTTGGCGTGTAGTTTTTTAAAGATTAAACACAACTTGTAACATTTTATTTTAACATACAACTTTAAATTAAACTTACTTAATAACTATTACTAGGGCTTGTAATTTGTTTATTATTTTAAATGGAGTCACTGCCGGTCGCTCCCAGCCAAATCCTGCCTATGTTAAGTATGCCTAAGGTTTATGACCAATTAACCGTTACCTCATTTTACACGTAGTGTGAGTCAGTGTGCGCTGTTTTTAAATCCAAACTTCCAATACCGGTATCCATAATATACTCCTCTGGTCAAAATTTATTTCAAGTTATCATTCCAGATAAAAATGGTAAATATTAGATTTTAAAAAAAAATGGTATAAAAATCAGGCTTCATATTGCCACAACATTAACAAAAAATAGGTAGAAATTGGCCTCAGATTGCGCCAGAGAGCACCTAATAAACCAAAAAATTTCAGGGCCCTTAAGCGGGCCCTGAACCCCGGCCGCAGGGACTTCGCGCTACGCGCTCGTGATGTGCGCTTCGCGTACATGCTTCCAAGTTACATTTACTCAAATTGTTACACACCCACATTTTTTTTTTACACACCCAATTCAAAAAATCCTGCCTAAGACCTTGGGTGGACCCCCCCTTTAAAAAAATCCTGGATCCGCCCATGTTCACTGCATCAATACTATTGTCATCACTTGATAGTAATACCGTTGTCACTCATTGTATGTCGAATGCTGTCGAACTGGATTCATGACATGGTAGACTAAATTTGAACCAAGATGTTTTAAAATGGAAAAGAATCCCAATGGTGGCAAATTAATATGTCGGTGCTTAATCTTTGGCTTAACTTTAAGTGGATTAATTTGAGGCATGAAATGGTACAAATACAAAATAATAATGTACGCAGATAAACTGAACAAAAATATAAACATCTCAGTGATGCAGTGATTCCACCCACATCTATGTTGTGGGTGGAATCACTGCATTACTAAGCAATTCCTCACTGGCAGAGATGGACACAAATGTTTACAAATCAAGACAAATAACAATTTTTGGGCGTTTATATATTTTGTGGGCGTTTATATATTTTGTGGGCGTTTATATTTTTGTGGGCGTTTATATTTGTGTTCAGTGTATATACATCCATAATTAGTGGATGGGCATTTGTTTTCAAGAAATATAACATACAAATTAAGTAGACTGCAGTCCAGTATTTATTTTGTTACTTGGTTATAACTTAAAGTGTGTAAATTGGTATTTACAATTTGGTACAGTAAAGTTTAAATTTTCTATAACTATTAAAACAATGTATACCTATAAGCTAGGTGATCGGATTTGCATCCCCAAGTCGGAGGGTCTTGAATGCACCGCTGTTAAGTTTGTAGTTGATGAGGGCCGGGACAGACATTGCAAAATGAACTCGGGAGACTTGCCAGATTGACTGTAGATGGTATTCCCTCAGACGTTTCCTTTCTTGTGGAACCCTCGAGGTGACATCGTCCGAGATGTAGATGATATGCTCGATCCTTTGTACGGGCTGTTCTTGAGGGAGCGAGCAGCATTCTTTAGTATGAATCTCCATGATATGTAGGAGTATCTGAGACAACTGCAAAATGGGATTTCTTGAGTTCGACTAGTGGTGCGTTGGGAGAGGGTAGACCCTTATAGTCCCCCCAAAATGGTTTCTCACTGTTGTGAATCATCTTATGTCTTTTTAGATTAGTTTGATGTTTAAAAGCTTTACCACAGGTCTCACGAACAAATGGTTTCTGTGTCTCCTCTCATGTTTCTTTAGATAATTTTTGTCAGTAAAAGCTCTACCACATGTTTCGCAAACATATGGTTTCTCACCGGTGTGAATCCTGTCATGTCTGTTTATTTTATGTTGTTGGGTATAAGCTTTACCACAGATCTTACAAACAAATGGTTTCTCAGCAGTGTGAACCCTATCATGCCTCTTAAGATCACGTTGTTGAGTAAAAGCTTTACCACAGGTCTCACAAACAAATGGCTTATCATCAGTGTGAACTCTCTCATGTTCTTTAAGATTACCTTGTTGAGTAAAAGCTTTACCACAGGTCCCACAACCAAATGGTTTTTCACCAGTGTGAATCCTGTCATGTTTCTTTAGAGCGTTTAGTTGGGTAAAAGCTTTACCACAGGTCTCACAACCAAATGGTTTTTCACCAGTGTGAATCCTGTCATGTTTGTTAAGATCATGTTGTCGAGTAAAGGTTTTACCACAGGTCTCACAAACAAATAGTTTCTCACCAGTGTGAATCCTCTCATGCATCTTTAGATCACGTTGTTGAGTAAAAACTTTCCCACAGGTCTCACAAACAAATGGTTTCTCATCAGTGTGAATTCTGTCATGTTTTCTTAGACCATTTCGTTGAGTAAAAGCTTTACCACAGGTTTCACAAACAAATGGTTTCTCACCAGTATGAACTATCTGATGTTGTTTTAGATTACTTCGTCGTGTAAAATCTTTCCCACAGGTTTCACAAACAAATGGTTTCTCTTCCTTGTTGACCTTCTGGTAGCAAATCAGGTCGGGGGCTTTTGTGTCCATTTTTCTTCAGTATTCATCTCAATGGCTGACTAAATACTACATCAGTCTGTATCATGCGTCTCCAGAGATTGCTCGAGTGTGCGTTAGCGTCATCACCAGTGCTGCATGCTACCCTTCTCAAGTCTCTCCTTGATTGGCTCCAAATCTTCAGATTCCAGACAGGACTCTGCTATCAGGGTCGTCACCTGGAGACCGTGTTCAAAGTACACGCAAACTGCTTCACTACACACATATGGACAAAACAATAACATCAATTCTAGCAAAGTAGGCAACTCGCTCACAAAGCATTCGACAGGTTTGTGGAGACAGTTTATCCTATAAACCCAAACTCCTTTTGGTGATTTACAAGGAACCCTCCTAATCCTTGCAAATCCCAACACCCTGTGCTATTTAACTGTATCTGGACTCCACCAAACCCTTGTGCTATAGTTTGGCTGGATGGGGATAGTCAGAGGTAAGGCTTTAGAGTCACCAGGGTTAATCACAAACAAATTTAATTGGGCCGAGTTGAAATGAGAACTTGGTCAATGTTGGCAATATTTGCCAATATTATTTATAGTAGTCTTCCATATATTTTAGCGTATATTGTATGCTTTCGTAAACCCAAAAGTACTTGAATGGCAGCCGCAGCAAAATTTTGTCAGAATTAACCCTAACCCTACCTAGATTATTTTAACCCTAACCCTACCTAATGCTACTTTTTACCACTACATGTAGTAGTAAGAAGTAGTATGCAGTACTCTCACTGACTTGTGTGCAATGCCTGTAGTAATTTTTTGTATATGGTACTTCACCCCTTATTGCACTCGTAGTACTTTTTAGCATTGGGTCCCTCTGCTTGCTGGGTGTGCATGGCCCATGTATGCTGTGTAAGGTGTTCTAAACTCTACAGCAAAAATTGTCACTTGGGACACAATGGGTCAAGGCTGGACTACTGCATTTTTTGCCAGGTAAGTATTACTGACCTGTATTGCCACTATTAGTATTTTGTAGTTGGCAGTATCTGTACTCTGTCAGTACACACCCAGTCATCAGTCACGGAGAGACCCAATGCTACAAAATACTAAGTAGTATTCTGTAGTACGCAGTTCTTTAGTCCAAAGTAAGGCCTAGGGGGTTAGGGTTAAAAGAACCCGGATAACTGCAATATTACTTTTGATATTATTCTCATCCGGTCATTTTAACAAGTTTCGCTGGTTCCCACAGTCAACAGTATTCCAGTATGCCACAGTACGAGACTAATCTCCCGCTAATTCCCCATTGCCTAACGGTGACATCAAACGCGTTGACATGCATGCGAGCTAACCCACCTCATTGAATGCTACAACCCAGCCCCAAATCAACTACCATATATAACAGGTATTTGGGCGTCCCCGTGTCAAATTCAAGTTCATAAACTCAGACAAAACAACATTTTACGGGGAAGTTATACAAAATGTAAACATCAACTCATTCTCAGTATTTTCGTTTTTTCCAAAACCTCCGGTAGAATCCTGAACAAAGCGCCCCATCAAACCTGCTTCTTTTCTTCCCAATAAACTGGAAGGGCTGTGCCGAAGTTGACCACACACTGGGGGCGAATATTCATGAATGCATTGTTTGCATGCGTTGACGTCCAACCCCGAAAAACGTTGAGCTTTACTGCGCGGTACTGCGCAGTTTATCGCGGTTAACCCACAGGAACCTCTTGTTTAATTAAGCATTTGCCCCATATACCACCGGTCGAGTTTTCCGAGCTCCAATACAACCAGACAGTGCCACTGAATAGCATTCCTACAGGAATTAATCGTCATTTAATTTTGCTTTGGTCAAGTCTTCAGCCCAATGAAAATAATAATAATATTAGATGGATTTTTTTGAGGGATACAAGAATATATTGCACTCACTATAACAATATTGCACGAGTCGAAAAAATATGGTTATACTCGAGCAATAGGCTATATTCTTGTATTTCCCTCAACGTCATCCAATATTATTATAAATAATAAACTTACCATGGAAATCGAAGTGTAGGCCTAGGCTCTTAGGCCTATTTATGTCATTGTTGCATGACCCCACAATCTGCAGAAAAAAACATTCAGACAGCCTTGTCAAATTTTCTTCCTGGATACTACAGCCTACTGGATCTGGAGACAGTGAAAAAGGCAATTTGGTAAGTTAAAACATTTAGAGGAGCAATTATAGAATGCAGGGCCCACTGACAACTCAACTTTATTTACCCTGGGACATAGAATGGACTAACCCTAACCCTGTATACCCCAATACCCTTAGAATACAGGGCCACTCCATTCTATGTTATAGGGTAAATAAAACCGAGAGTTGTCAGTGGGCCCTGCATTCTATAGTTAAGCCCGAGATGGATATTCAATTTAAACAAATTTGTGGGCCAACTCGTACGCCAACTGGTACGCGGGCCAACTGGTACGCGGGCCAACTGGTACGCGGGCCAACTGGTACGCGGGCCAACTGGTACGCGGGCCAACTGGTACGCGGGCCAACTCGTACGCGGGCCAATTTGTATGCATACACATACAAATTACATGAATCTGTGTGGCCCTCATTTTCATTTGTTCGCGGCATGCTCTATTTATGTATGCAAATGAAGTAAAAATATTTCTTTACACACGCGCACATATGACAACTGTTGCACAATAGGTCAGGTAGCAAGTGCCAACAGTTTTTAAAGTTCGCTATCGCGAAATCGAGCCGGCAAGTCATCGGCACGGTTTTCCCCGGGCGGGCTCCGAGATGGCAGGGGGACCAGGTAGGTAACCTGGGCGATGGTATTTAATCTGCAGGAAATTACTTGTTACCTAAAAAAAAAAATATGTTCATAAAACCTTCCAGATACAGTATAAATAAAATTATATGATTGCGCGTGGAAAGGCCTTTTGCAAAAGGCGCGTAAAACTCGTGCGATGTCGCTAGAGGAACCATTTACCGACGCGTCGTTTTGCCCATACAATTTCCAATCACAGTTTTGTGCACACAACTGGCGGTCTAGCGTTTATATGTCTGTGCTTGGGCACAGACAACTAAAAGCTAGACACGACGTGTATACTTTTATTGATGTCGTCATTGTTCTGAAAATAGGCTGCATCACAGAACGCATATTGCGAACATGCACCCTCACGATACCATACCCCGCACACGGAACGCCTGAAATACGTTTCACGACTTGCAGTACGTCGCATTCCATACGATTACGAGGTCGAGGATCAATTTTGATAAAATTTTTTTAAATGGATGTCATGTCTAGGTTTTAATTAGATGTCTGATATTGGTTTGTCGCGATAGCGCCCTCTAGCGGCGGCGGGTTATTGAAGACCGCGGCTCAAATCATAATCACACTTGACTAGACTAGCGTCTTGCCCAAAAAAGCGTACGACCTGCTGGAGCCAATTTGTTTTTCTCCAAAATGAGCCAATCTAAACAAGTCCTTATATAAAAAGTACATTCACAAATAAAAACAACCTTTATTAAGATATTATAGTACTGTTAAGTGCATTTTACATACTGTTTACCTGCTGTAAATTGTAAAATTACGGCCAGATGACGACCGCCATCAACACTATCACATCACTCATCAGTGCACTGGATGGCACGCAACACACTCTGTTCCAACCAAAGACCCTAGAGCGCCGCGCAGCGGCGCAAGACAGTTTACTGTGTACTAAACGCCCATTGGCTGATGGTAGTACGGCATGGAGCAGATCGGCCGCCATTTTGGTAAGCGAACTTGTGTGTGACACATCGCCCCACGTGTAGTAAACAAGTTGACAACACGTAAAAGTAAACAAATCAGATAGCATTCTAAAAATGATCGGCAGTCATAATGACGTGAAGCATATTTGGTAAGTATTTGCAGGTATGCATTTTGTTTAGGTGTATGAAAATGTGTTTCTTTAGGTCAAATATTTTGGGTGATTAGAAACGGAATTATAAACCAGACAAGCTGGCGACGTCCTTTCAGTTTCACAGACTGTCTTTAATACGTCTTTCCGACTTTTCTCAAATGTAAACGGTAGGCCTAGGCTACTTTACTAATTCTAGTTCCACCATTTCCTACTGACTTTTGGATAGACTTCCAATTAATTCAGTTAAAATTGTTGACCATGATAAAATTATACATGAAGGCCCTACAATTTGTTAATCAAACTCGATTGCTTGGTGTCCGGAAATTGGGCAGAAACGGGCAGTAGCTAGACCAATGTCATGTTGCACTGAAATTGGCAATTATAAATATTAACCAAGGCACTGTTTATAGACTTAGACATTTTTACCATAATGATTTATGGCTACCTTCAATTTCATTGTGACTTTGCATTCATGAGATGGGCATCAGCCTTTTATAGCTCCATGATCAAACATGATCAAACCAAGTGCAATTAAAAAATAAATCCTCCAGATCTAGTCCGAGTTACTGGACTCTAGTTATCGCTTTTTTATCATTTGGACATCATCTGACGATGTCCAAATGTTAAAGAAGCGATAACTAGAGTCCAGTCAGTAACTCGGACTACTCCAGATCAATGAAACTTAGGAAGAAAATACAATAATCTGCAAATAGCGTCACGCTGTGATTTGAACCGAGGGCCATAGCTCACAAGCTTACTATAGGAATGTTTAATCTAGTATAGGCCATGTGCTGGTTCGAAGGAGTGGTCATTTTTATACAATTTATGTAGGGCCTAGTAGTTGAGGAGGCATCAAGCACATGAATTGCAATTATAATTTCATTTGGACAGTGAAGTTGTAATAAAGTCAAAACACAGCATCCAGTCGATCATAATTTTGGTCATTAATTTAGTCAAATTATAAAGAATTATGACCAAGGAATGCCAATTGTAATGATTTATTTAAATAGGCAAATATGAACCTGATGATGAGTTACAAGACCGGATAAACTTATTATTGACTTCATGTGATAAATTAATTATTACTAATAAATACTAAAACAATATTTGTATAACAAGAATTACATCTTAAATTGAAACTAGAAATATGGCAGCCAGGAAGAACTGACAGCGAGGATTGGGCGTAAAATCAACGACCAGGATGTGACAAAGAGATGTGGGCTAGGTTAGAGTGAAGAACTTATGACCACAGTAGGATAAAAGATTGACAGCCATGGTAGAATTGATGACCATCTTGGACTTCAAGGTACATTGTAATATGCAGTGTCAAATCAAACTGGACCATATTGATACAAATTATTCAATTTGTCATTTCAACTAAATGGGTCACAGGTCATTCCGCATAACTAACGCACGCTTTATTAATGGTCGCACCATCTTAAATTCAATCATTTTAAATTCAATCAGAATGGGCAGTTTGCTTAGCATCGCGTGACATTACATCAGCAATTTTATCCTGAATAACCTTTGACCTGGACTATTTCATTGAGATACTGAACTGGCTTATTGAGTCCCACTTTCTTGGGATGTTTCGAATATTCAAATATCAACCAAATATTCGAATACCATTTTGCTAGTTTGAATATTCGTTAAAACATTTGTTTCTTCTTTTTCTTACCATGCCCATTCCTTTGTTAGACATGTACAGTGACAAAGATGCCGTGTGCCGGTGTACTACACATCACATACTGCCGTGTGCTTATAGAGGTGAGCTATTTGGTCGCAGAGCTTGACAAATCCCGGGCCCAGACGGCGCCACGACAACCATGCCAGGGCTCTAGGCAACCAAAGTTTCCCGTGTTATACCAACTGTATTGCACATGCTTTTTTTCAAAGAATCAAACACAATAATCATGTACCAGAAAGTTACACAAATCAGCAGGTACAAGCAACAATATTCACCCACAAATAAAGTTTAATATCCTTGCCCAGTAACTTATACCTTTCAAAAACTGTTTTCTTTTTAAACCCAAGTTTGGAATATTTGACTATTCGGTCATAACTCATAACGCAGTTTCGAATATCGAATACTAAATGATTCGAAAATGAACAGCCTACCACTTCCTTCACATCTTTTCACTGTGGCATTTATGTAGATTTCTATTTTTTTAACTTTAATAGATTTTGACCTAAACTCCAAACAAATGTACCAGTACATCTCCTTTAGTACAAATTCAAGCCATGCATGTTTTGATTGAGAAACTGTAAAATGTGTTTGCTGTCATACGATTAATTACAAGTAGGCTCGTGTGTCCAGGAAGGTCAGTGGAATGGGGGCAGAAATACCTTTTTGAACATTGTTAAATTTGTACTTGCATTTTTTGTCTTTATGTACAGACGAGATCAACTTTTTAAAGACTGCCAGGATAGATCAGTTGGAGTCAACTACATGTAATGGCACCTGGCGTGATGAGTGATGAAGGCATGCAACAATTTCCTTTGTTTAAGAACTGTCATGAAATACCCTTTCGCCAACTCGTAGTGTAAAGATATTTTCTGGTCGAGGCTATCAGTTGATCTATCCAGTGGCGTAACTACATGGTCTATTTTTTAAAGGGCAACTTGGGGGTGCACCAATTTTTCAGGGGGGAACTAAATGGCAACTATTATATTGTGTGTGTGCAAATCGAAATAAGGGGGGGGGGGGGGGGGGGGGGCCTTGGACATAGTCACCTTGAACCCATATCGTTCGCACAGGTATCATTTGTTCATTTGCCATCGACAAATTGTGCAACGCAAGACTTGCGTGATTGTGCTATTGACCGATCATGCAAACATGTTGCTGCAAGATCAGGATTTTGCGCGGTCGAGCAAAACGCAAGTCTTGTTGCACAATCTGTCGATGGTGTAAACATTTCTCTGCTTATAATCGAACTACGGATGGCTGCATAAACAATAGATTTCCCATTCACATAGTGCGATTGGGATATCACACAAATCGACCAAATGTAGCCAACACATCAACATTTTTATCTATTTACAGATTCATCCAACTACAAATGAAAATTGTATAAAGTGTCACAGGGCTCATCTTTAGAAAAAGTTATTTTTATTTTTGTTTAATTACTTAAATACACCAGTAGTAAACAGCTTTAATTGTCTTACTCTTAGGCCATCTTAACTTATTTGATTTAAATTTATTTTAGTATCACTACTTAAAGGTAGGATACACCATTGGTAATTGCTTGAATTATCATGAATGGGTAGATTTGGGGGGTTGTATCTTATAGTAAATATCGTTTAACTGACCTGTCCGAAGTTTTACAATCACGGATGCCGAGAAAAGCACGAAAAACAGCGATTGTTTTATCTTCTTTTTTTTGCGAGATGCCTAGAATCATTATTTACTTTCAAATAAGTAAAATATTTCTTAATAATTCGGTAGTAAATATTTTCGATATCTGCAAATGGTGTATCCTACCTTTAAATTTAAACCAAGAAAACTTAACGAAAGTAATTTTCTTTTTGACAGCTGTAAATGGTTTATTTAATGTTTCATTTGTACTTTTATCGACATCTATATCTTTCATAATTTGTTATTTTATTTTGTGAAAACAAGATGTTAATAATATTTTGCAACTAAAGATTATACAAAAACAACTGTGCAAATGAGTTTTAATTCTTTGTGTGGAATACAATTATACAATGATGTATACAACGTCATAACGTAAAATTGCTATCGCTCCTGACGTTAGCCCTTGGGTCTAGACTAACTTTACAGTCATTTTATAAATAAATTAGGCAAACATTTTGCTAGTGATAAAATCACAAACACAAACAAAGAAATCGATAAATCAAACGCTAAACCTTGCTGCAGAGGAAGGTCGAGCCAACTCGACCGTCGCGCCAACTCGACCGTCGCGCCAAGTCGAGCCAAGTCGAGCCAACTCGACCGTTGAGCCAACTCGACCGTGACGTGTAGAGCCCTGCCAAAACAGCAGTTCGCGGCCGCAATGACGCGAACCGTGCGCAGTCGAGTTGTCTTATCCGTCGAGTTGTCTGTGCGCGCTCCGGTCGACGCATCAACGATTTTTGGTCGGGTCGACAAATGGAAAATTTACGTGTCAAATACCAACAATTTATTAAAAACCAACTTTATTCAGTGCACTGAGCTTTGCTTGTTCTTTCTGATCTGGAAGATTGACAATTCTGGCGGTTTAAGCATCCGAACTTGTGGTCCGAAGACGGCGATGATTTACATGTAAACAAACGGCACATCCGGGAGTTTTTTTATGTTTCGCTTATCAAAATGGCGCCCAAAACGCTCCATGTCGTACCTCCATTTTGGAGGTGAAGTAATCTATCTTGCGCCTACGGCGCTCTACGATCTTTGGTTCCAACCTCGTTCCCAGGGCTTACTTTATTTTCAACCAAAGACCCTGGCGCCGTGTACTAAACGCCCTCTATCGTCTTTGTTTTCAACCACGATTTCCAATAATAATAACAGAGTGCAGCTTTTGTGTCGTGTTGTTTGAATACAAGGATCGAAAATATTATCCCTCGAAGATTTTAGACCCGAGCAGCGAAAGGCCTTAGAATCCTTTCTTCGTGGTCACGATGTTTTTGTGAATTTGGCGACAGGTTATGGGAAATCTGTCATTTTTCAGGCAGCCAGCCTCATTTTGCTCGGAGCTCGCACGTACGGCCAGGGGCCAATTTCATAGAGCTGCTGAGCACAACAATTTGCTTAGCATGACAATTTGTCCTTGGCAAAAACAAGGTTACAGACCAAATTTTCACCTGATCTTTATTGTTCTGGATTGATAATCGGCTGTTTTTTGCTTAGCATGAAAAACACGTATAATTTTGGCTGGTAACCTGTTTTAATGAGCAAGACTTTTGGACGCTAAGCAAATTTGTTTGCTTAGCAGCTCTATAAAATTGGCCCCAGGTACTCGGCGTTTTTCAGCGTGTTTGGTCAGTTTCTTATCGCCGCAAAAACAGCATTATATCCAGGCATGCTGGTCTGTGCGTTATCGCCACATTGTCCAAGCATGGTCCAACGCTGTTGGGAGGGGGCATGTTTACGGCTGCAGAACCAACCTTCAAAATGATCGCAATATCGTAATTTGAACAGGGACAATTGTCTTATATCCTCAATAACTCCTCTAATTATTTTCTTGGCAAAATTCCGCCGGCAAGTCATTTAATTATCAGAGTTCCGCGTTTTACCGATCCCGCGGCACGTTTTTTAGATCAGCTGGATTAGATGCGTGCATTATAATGTAGGGCCGAGTTCGACACGTTTCAATAAAGTCGCTATCTCTCCAGTCGCGCGCCGCGGTTGAATACTCAAAACTAATTAAGCAGCTAACAAACACAACTAGTTTTGACCATAAAATTGTCAACATTCAAGAAAATAACCAGCAAAACTAGCGAAAATAACTGCGACCCTCACCAATCAAGCAAGATCAGTTCAAATCTTCAATATCTACAAGCCTTCGTAATGATCACTCAACTTTCTCCGATAAAATAATATCAACGATGGCGATGTTCGTAAACACTTGCGAGCTGTAGCTATCAAGATTTTACGCGTCCTTGTTACAAGTTACCGTAAAACTCAGCTGTTGCATTCGGCCAATCATGGGCTTACATGATACTTGATTAATAAATACCTAGGAGAGTTCAAAGCTTCTGATTGGTCGAGACTCGATCACATGGAGGGCATTATCACGCAGCGAAGGCCACTGCATGGTGTTGATGTTCTCGCCTTTGAGAAAGGCAGTGGTAAAGCGAGCAGCATGGGGACGAGCGTTGTCATGCTGTAAGGTTCTCAGTCCTGGGTGGTGTAGCAGGAATGGCAGATGGTGTAACAGATGAGGTCGCATGATGTTATCTACATACCGCTGGGCGTTAAGATTCCCATCCACAACCACCAGTGGCGTCCTGTACCGCCCTGATATGACGGCCCACACCATCAAACTTGGGCCACCCCCACCTGTTGGTTTGCCGCACGCAACAATCGGCATATCGCTCGCCAGTTCTTCTCCAGACACGCTCACGCCCATGAGGATGATCCACACAGAACCTTGACCCATCGCTAAAAGCGACCTTGTTCAAGTGCGCCAAGGTCCACCGCTGATGCTGCTGGCACTATCTCTGTCGGTTACGGCGATGGACAGCCGTCAACACAGCGCCTCTGTGTGGTCTTTTGGCAATTAAACCATAGTCATGCAGTCGTCTTCGTTGGAGATTCGTGGGTTTGCACGCCCTGGAGCTTCTGCTGCAGTGCGGGATGCTAGACGGAATCGGTCTCGCATGTGACTTCTGCCTGCTCTGCCTTGCAGTGGCGACTCTTGACCTCCTGACCGAGGTCTGTCATCTGCAGAGTTACGGAGTTACGGGTTTCTCTGTCCACCAGGGCCGATATTGTCTGGTGTGAATGTAACCACGAAAAATGGTACAGTTAGAAAAATACTAATAAAGCTAGAGGGATTGCAGTGAGACCAAAGATCTAAATGAAGAGTCGCAGATTTTCCTTAAATAACTGGGGCAAGAACACTAAATTTGGCACTGAAAACAACACTATGAACTTTTAATTAAACTTTGGCCACTGGTGTTTGAACAACCCAGAATAGTTTACTTTAAGCCAGAGCAAATGTTAACTCCAGATTAAACTCAAAAATACAAAATATAAAAAAAGAAGTAAAAACCCAACACAGCACTAATAGCGGATTACTCTCGAAGCACAATCAGAACAAATAATGAATAGCCTGTAAATACAAAGAAAAATGCAAAAGAAATTATTAAAGATCAAGTTAAAAATAAACATTAATAAAATATGCATTTCCAATTATACCATGCACAGTACACTTTTCCTGTACAAAACTGTACTGGGGAAAACTTAAGAGAAAATCATCTCTCCAAGACACCTCAAAAATCTAAATAACAAAGGAACTGTTGAGCTGTGGCAGGGGATTAAGTAATAAAAACCAGCCATAAACTTGAAGAAGCTACACAACCCTATGGAACTCATTAGGTATGCAAATCCCCCAAATAAACATCTTGAGAAAATAAGAGATGCACAGGTAAAGCATGGTCCAAAAGAAAAATCAGGTTTCTACATAAAATGCACAGTGTATCAGCATCAAACATATGTTTAAATTTACTATAAAACAGTCCTTAGAAAAGTCAGTCAAGTAAATCCAGACTAATTCATACAAAAACTCCTCTTCATTATATCCCAAAACCATAGGCGCAGCAAGTAAAATCCAGTCACAAGTGCTAACACTTGATGAACAAGTTTGGCCAAGGTACTGATTAAAGTGCCTCCAAACTAAACAAGGAAAATGACATAAAAACACTGGTCCTTAGCAAAATGACTTTACTAGGTTTAGGAATAATAATTAGTTTCCAAAAGTTTCAGAACCTTCAACAGTAACCTTTATGTGAACAAGGCTTCACTTAGTAAAAATAAACTTTCTTTGGAAACCTACCAAAGGCAAAGTAATAGTTTCCATACTCTGAAAGTTTTATCTCAACAACAAAAATAATGCACAAAAAGGTAAATATGTACACAGATTAGACAATGTAAAAAAATAAGTAAATAAATGAAATAAACTCACCAGAATTATTGAGCAAACAGGAAAATACAGCAACTTGATGTCCAGACTTTTAAGATTTTTGGAGGACACAAGAGAAACTTTAAGTAGGTCTGTCTCCCATGTTGTATCTCTGCTCACTGACCCATACTAGCACAGTGGAACACAAAGCAATAGACTGGTGCGCCTCCCATCATTAATTAAGTAAAGAGTAAATTAAGTCAATGTACTACGCAGGGGTGCCACTCCTATAAAAACAGTAACTTTAGGGGAACCATTTTGCCAAAAATCCCATTGTAAACTAAAAAGGATGAATAAAAACAAAGTTAAATTTCACTCCTCTACATGAACAGCCAAGACGACGTGCCACCTCGTGTACCTCAGTCCTCCTTGCAGCATGCCCAGGGCACGCTGCAGTTGATCCCCCGACAATCGTGGCATGTTGCTTGAAATGCCCATTCTGCACTAGCCTTTTTAAAGCCAACATCAAGACATCACGTGCAGCTCATTAAAATCATCCAATACCCCTTGGATAATCACCGACAGTCAAAACAGATGTTCAACAACTGTGCCATGAAGTGACCATTTAAGGTTCAAGCATGGAGGAATATTCCTCCATGGTTCAAGTGACTTTCAGGCACCGTTTGGTCTGACAGTGAAGACACTATTGTCCACAAATAAGTTCACACATTACTACACGCAGTGATAAATTATTGTTGCCATTTAAAGGTTTAAACAGTGGTAATTTTATTTGCGTTTCCGTATATTATCAAAGTGGTTTGTGTCAAATGGTAACCTTACACCACACTATTAAATATGAATTTTAGAACACGCCGGATCCAAAACACGACATTGCAGAGTTTATATTTCCACCTAAAACAGACACTCCTCTGATTTTGTCATGGCAGTAAGATTTTACTGACAGAAAACAGATTGTTAGACCAGCAGACATGAACATTTCGGCCGTAAAGATCGTGGACTAGTGTTAAATATACCACAACTAGGCCAAACATGCCTTTTTATTTACAGGTCTTCTTCCAAAAATAACAGCTGAAAATATAGCCTCTTTAATACTACATGATCTAAAAACATGTTTAACAATATTTGCATTACTTTATCTTAACATGTAACTGTGTTCAAACTTCAAACATTTGAAGATACGAGTGTCGCCTGTTACGTATTGTTTGCCATGTGTTTATACATGTTTAGTACCCAGACCCACATAATGTACACGAGCATATAGTTTGTCGAACAGTTCCAGTCTATTTTTAAAAAAAAATCTGAAAATATAGCCTCTTTAATACTACATGATCTAAAAACATGTTTAACAATATTTGCATTACTTTATCTTAACATGTAACTGTGTTCAAACTTCAAACATTTGAAGATACGAGTGTCGCCTGTTACGTATTGTTTGCCATGTGTTTATACATGTTTAGTACCCAGACCCACATAATGTACACGAGCATATAGTTTGTCGAACAGTTCCAGTCTATTTTTAAAAAAAAATCTTACCATAACAAGAATTTGGTTTCTTGATTGTACCTATGCTTTTGAAACAAAATATTTGTGTTCATTTAAATAGTTTTATTTCACTTTTAAATGGTTGCTTAACAAATAAATTCATTATATTAAATGTAACAAAATGTAGATGAATATTCTGCACAGCGCGCGCCACCAATAATGTGTGCATATTACATGTACCATGCATGTACCAACCAGATTTTCTTAGTAAATGAAGGCAACATTTCTCGAATATCCCAAACTGCTTAAACTTTCGAAGTAGTCATCATCCGGATTGATAATACTGTACAAGGTTTACAAAGCAGGGATCTGTAGGGAACAATTGTATATCCTCCACTGCAGTGCAAGGTTGGGGGCAAAAATCGGCATTTGGCTGCCAGACTAAATCCGGCGACCCGAGATTGATTTATATTTGGAAATTTGGGGGTTTCTGAAAAACTCTTTTCCCAGAAATATTGTTTACCAATTTGTAGTTTGGAGGATTTCTTCTTTGTGTGTGATTTTATACAACTCTACTTTATATATTTAGGTTTTTTATTTTCACTGAGAGTACTTCAGCTAGTGTGTGTATACTGCCAACAGTAACACTGTGCCATGTTGGTCCACCGATGTGTAGTCCTAATATAGATGACTTTGATGAGGTAACAAGCTTTTACAATGGTCGCTGGTCGCCCTTTAATGTACCCTCTTATGTTTGTCAAGATTGCCTTGCCCAATAAATACGTTTACACAGATTAAACAAACAAATTCGTCCGAGAGCCTAGCAAGGTTTAATAATAATTTTCAGTGCAAAAGGATAGAAAAATGGGATATGTAGGAGTATCTTTTTAGATTAGTTTGACGTTTGAAAGCTTTACCACAGGTCTCACAAACAAACGGTTTTTGTATACCCAGCACGATATGTGCACTCAATACTCACTCAACACTATTGTAACCCCCCCCCCCCCCCTTAACCCCCCTAACCTAACCCCCCCCCCCCCCCCCCCCCCACGAAACCTAAAAGGAATTCCTGAGATTCCAGGAACACAATGGTCAACACAAAAGAGGGGGGGTTTTCTCTGCCACATATCGTGCTTCATATGGGTTTTTGTGTACCCTCTCATGTTTCTTTAGATGAAATTTGTCAGTAAAAGCTTTACCACATGTTTCGCAATCATGTTTTTTCACCAGCGTGAATCCTGTCATGTCTGTTTAAATTATGTTGTTGGGTATACGCTTTACCACAGATCTCACAAACAAATGGTTTCTCACCAGTGTGAACCCTATCATGCCTCTTTAGATCACGTTGTTGAGTAAAAGCTTTACCACAAGTGTGACAAACAAATGGCTTATCATTAGTGTGAACTCTCTCATGTTCTTTAAGATGACTTCGTTGAGTAAAAGCTTTACCACAGGTCTCACAAACAAATGGCTTATCATTAGTGTGAACTCTCTCATGTTCTTTAAGATGACCTCGTTGAGTAAAAGCTTTACCACAGGTCTCACAACCAAATGGTTTTTCACCAGTGTGAATTCTGTCATGTTTCTTTAGATCTTTTCGTAGAGTAAAAGCTCTCCCACAGGTCTCACAAACAAATGGTTTCTCACCAGTGTGAATTCTGTTATGCCTCTTTAGATCACATTGTCCAGTAAAAGCTTTACCACAGGTCTCACAAACAAATGGCTTATCATTAGTGTGAACTCTCTCATGTTCTTTAAGATGACTTCGTTGAGTAAAAGCTTTACCACAGGTCTCACAAACAAATGGCTTATCATAAGTGTGAACTCTCTCATGTTCTTTAAGATGACTTCGTTGAGTAAAAGCTTTACCACAGGTCTCACAAACAAATGGCTTATCATTAGTGTGAACTCTCTCATGTTCTTTAAGATGACTTCGTTGAGTAAAAGCTTTACCACAGGTCTCACAAACAAATGGCTTATCATTAGTGTGAACTCTCTCATGTTCTTTAAGATGACCTCGTTGAGTAAAAGCTTTACCACAGGTCTCACAACCAAATGGTTTTTCACCAGTGTGAATTCTGTCATGTTTCTTTAGATAATTTCGTAGAGTAAAAGCTCTCCCACAGGTCTCACAAACAAATGGTTTCTCACCAGTGTGAACTCTCTCATGCCTCTTTAGATTTCTTTGTTGAGTAAAATCTTTCCCACAGGTTTCACAAACAAATGGTTTCTCTTCCTTGTTGACCTTCTGGTAGCAAATCAGGTCGGGGGCTTTTGTTTCCATTTTTCTACAGTATTTATCTCAATGGCTGACTAAATACTACATCTGTCTGTACCATGCGTCTCTAGAGATTGCTCGAGTGTGCGTTAGCGTCATCACCAGTGCTGCATGCAGCATGCTACCCTTCTCAAGTCTCTCCTTGATTGGCTCCAAATCTTCAGATTCCAGACAGGACTCTGCTATTGTAACCTGGAGACTGTGTTCAAAGTACACGCAAAATGCTTCACTACACACATATGGACAAAACAAGAACATCAATTCTAGCAAAGTAGGCAACTCGCTCACAAAGCATACGACAGGTTTGTGGAGACAGTTTATCCTATAAACCCAAACTCCTTTTGGTGATTTACAAGGAACCCTCTTCATCCTTGCAAATCCCAACACCCTGTGCTATTAAACTGTATCTGGACTCCACCAAACCCTTGTGCTAAAGTTTGGCTGGATGGGGATAGTCAGAGGTAAGGCTTTAGAGTCACCAGGGTTAATTACAAACAAATTTAATTGGGCCGAGTTGAAATGAGAACTTGGTCAATGTTGGCAATATATGCCAATATTTATAGTAGTCTTCCATATATTTTAACGTATATTGTATGCTTTCGTAAACCCAAAAGTACTTGAATGGCAGCCGCAGCAATATTTTGTCAGAATTAAAAGCACCCAGATGACTGCAATATTACTTTTGAATTTTGATATTGTTCTCATCCAGGCATTTTAACAAGTTTCGCTGGTTCCCACATAGTCAACAGTATTCCAGTATGCCACAGTACGAGACTAATCTCCCGCTAATTCCCCAACGGTAACATCAAAGGCGTTGACATGCGTGTGAGCTAGCCCACCTCATTGAATGCTACAACCCAGCCCCAAATCAACTACCATATATAACAGGTATTTGGGCGTCCCTGTGTCAAATTCGACCGTTCATAAACTCAGACAAAACAACATTTTACAGGGAAGTTATACAAAATGTAAACAACTATTCTCAGTATTTTTCCAAAACCTCCAGTAAAATCCTGAACAATGCACCCCATTAAACCTGCTTCTTTTCTTCTCAATAAACTGGATGGGCTGAGCCAAAGTTGACCACACA
Organism: Crossaster papposus; assembly: GCA_037893245.1. Taxonomy (NCBI): domain Eukaryota; kingdom Metazoa; phylum Echinodermata; class Asteroidea; order Velatida; family Solasteridae; genus Crossaster; species Crossaster papposus. The sequence goes on along the minus strand of JBAIAA010000496.1, from coordinate 295,125 downwards.
CTGGGGGCGAATATTCATGAATGCATTGTTTGCATGCGTTGACGTCCAACCCCGAAAAACTTTGAGCTTTACTGCGCGGTACTGCGCAGTTTATCGCGGTTAACCCATAGGAACCTCTTGTTTAATTAAGCATTTGCACCTTATCCCACCGGTCGAGTTGTCCGAGCTCCAATACAACCAGACAGTGCCACTGAATAGCATTCGTACAGGAATTAATCGTCATTTAATTTTGCTTTGGTCAAGTCCTCAGCCCAATGAAAATAATAATAATATTAGATGGATTTTTTTGAGGGATACAAGAATATATTGCACTCACTATAACAATATTGCACGAGTCGAAAAAATATTGTTATACTCGAGCAATAGGCTATATTCTTGTATTTCCCTCAACGTCATCCAATATTATTATAATTAATAAACTTACCATGGAAATCGAAGTGTAGGCCTAGGCTCTTAGGCCTATTTATGTCATTGTTGCATGACCCCACAATCTGCAGAAAAAAACATTCAGACAGCCTTGTCAAATTTTCTTCCTGGATACTAACAGCCTACTGGATCTGGAGACAGTGAAAAGGGGCGATTCGGTAAGTTGAGCGACAGTTAAAACATTTAGAGGAGCAATTATAGAATGCAGGGCCCACTGACAACTCGACTTTATTTACCTGGGGACATAGAATGGACTAACCCTAACCCTGTATACCCCAATACCCTTAGAATACAGGGCCACTCCATTTTATGTCATAGGGTGAATAAAACCGAGAGTTGTCAGTGGGCCCTGCATTCTATAGTTAAGCCCGAGATGGATAAATTTGTGTGCCAAACTTGTACGCGGGCCAACTCGTACAATTTGTATGCCTACGCATACAAATTACATGAATCTGTGTGGCCCTTAGTAGTCTAGCTACAAGACTGGGATTTTCATTTGTTCAGTGCATGCATGCCCTATTTATGAAGTAAATATGTAAATGAAGTAAAAATATTTCTTTACACACGCGCACATATGACAACTGTTGCACAATAGGTCAGGTAGCAAGTGCCAAAAGTTTTTTAAGTTCGCTATCGCGAAATCGAGCCAGCAAGTCATCGGCACGGTTTTCCCCGGGCGGGCTCCGAGATGGCAGGGGGACCAGGTAGGTAACCTGGGCGATGGTATTTAATCTGCAGGAAATTACTTGTTAGTGTTACCTAAAAAAAAAACTGTTCATAAAACCTTCCAGATCCAGTATAAATAAAATTATATGATTGCGCGTGGAAAGGCGTTTTGCAAAAGGTGCGTAAAACTTGTGCGATGTCGCTAGAGAAACCATTTACCGACGCGTCGTTTTGCCCATACAATTTCCAATCACATGCAGTTTTGTGCACACAACTGGCGGTCTAGCGTTTATATGTCTGTGCTTGGGCATAGACAACTAAAAGCTAGACACGACATGTGTATACTTTTATTGTTGTCGTCATATTGTTCTGAAAATAGGCTGCATCACAGAACGCATATTGCGAACATGCACCCTCATGATACCATACCCCGCACACGGAACGCCTGAAATACATTTCACGACTTGCAGTACGTCACATTCCATACGATTACGAGGATCAATTTTGATAACATTTTTTAAATGGATGTCATGTCTAGGACTAGGTTTTATTTAGATGTCTGATAATGGTTTGTCGCGATAGCGCCCTCTAGCGGCGGCGGGTTATTGAAGACCGCGGCTCAAATCATAATCACACTCACCCAGCGTCTTGCCCAAAAAAGCGTACGACCTGCTGGAGCCAATTTTTTTTTCTCCAAAATGAGCTAATCTAAACAAGTCCTTATATAAAAAGTACATTCACAAATAAAAACAACCTTATAGTACTGTTAAGTGCATTTTACATACTGTTTACCTGCTGTAAATTGTAAAATTACGGCCAGATGACGACCGCCATCACATCATCACATCAGCAGCACTGGCGCGCAACATGCATACTCTGTTCCAACCTCGTTCCCAGGGCTTACTTTATTTTCAACCAAAGACCCTGGCGCCGGTACTAAACGCCCTCTGCGATCTTTGTTTTCAACCACGATTTCCAATAATAATACCAGAGTGCAGCTTTTGTGTCGTGTTGTTTGAATATTGCAGCGAAAATATTATCCCTCGAAGATTTTAGACCCGAGCAGCGAAAGGCCTTAGAATCCTTTCTTCGTGGTCACGATGTTTTTCTTGTGAATTTGCCGACAGGTTATGGGAAATCTGTCATTTTTCAGGCAGCAAGCCCCATTTTACTCGGACCTCGCGCACGGCACGGGTACGGCCAAGGGCCACAGTAAGCACAACAATTTGCTTAGCATGACAATTTGTCCTTGGCAAAAACAAGGTTACAGACCAAATTTTCACCTGATCTTTATTGTTCTGGATTAATAATCGGCTGTTTTTTGCTTAGCATGAAAAACACGTATACTTTTGGCTGGTAACCTGTTTTTAATGAGCAAGACTTTTGGATGCTAAGCAAATTTGTTTGCTTAGCAGCTCTATAAAATTGGCCCCAGGTACTCGGCGTTTTTCAGCGTGTTTGGTCAGTTTCTTATCGCCGCAAAACTCCAGGCATGCTGGTCTGTGCGTTATCGCCACATTGTCCAAGCATGGTCCATCGCTGTTGGGAGGGGGGCATGTTTACGGCTGCAGAACCAATCTTCAAAATGATCGCAATATCGTAATTTAAACAGGGACAATTGTCTTATATCCTCAATAACTCCTGTACTATTTTCTTGGCAAAATTCCGCCCGCAAGTCATTTAATTATCAGAGTTCCGCGTTTTACCGATCCCGCGGCACGTTTTTCAGATCAGCTGGATTAGATGCGTGCATTATAATGTAGCGCCGAGTTCGACACGTTTCAATAAAGTCGCTACCTTCTCCAGTCGCGCGCCGCGGTTGAATACTCAAAACTAATTAAGCAGCTAAACACAACTAGTTTTGACCATAAAATTGTCAACATTCAAGAAAATAACCAGCAAAACTAGCGAAAATAACTGCGACCCTCACCAATCAAGCAAGATCAGTTCAAATCTTCAATATCTACAAGCCTTCGTAATGATCACTCAACTTTCTCCGATAAAATAATAGGCCTATCAACGATGGCAGTGTTCGTAAACACTTGCGAGCTGTAGCTATCAAGATTTGACGCGTCCTTGTTACAAGTTACCGTAGAACTCAGCTGTTGCATTCGGCCAATCATGGGCTTACTTGATACTTGATTAATAAATACCTAGGAAAGTTCAAAGCTTCTGATTGGTCGAGACTCGATCACATGGAGGGCATCATCACGCAGTATTGGTAGCGCGCGCTGTGCAGAATATTCATCTACATTTTGTTACATTTAATATAATGAATTTATTTGTTAAGCAACCATTTAAAAGTGAAATAAAATTAAATGGACACAAATATTTTGTTTCAAAAGCATAGGTACAATCAAGAAACCAAATTCTTGTTATGGTAAGATTTTCTTTTTTTAAATAGACTGGAACCGTTCGACAAACTATATGCTCGTGTACATTATGTGGGTCTGGGTACTAAACATGTATAAACACATGGCAAACAACACGTAACAGGTGACACTCGTATCTTCAAATGTTTGAAGTTTGAACACAGTTACATGTTAAGATAAAGTAATGCAAATATTGTTAAACATGTTTTTAGATCATGTAGTATTAAAGAGGCTATATTTTCAGCTGTTATTTTTGGAAGAAGACCTGTAAATAAAAAGGCATGTTTGGCCTAGTTGTGGTATATTTAACACTAGTCCACGATCTTTACGGCCGAAATGTTCATGTCTGCTGGTCTAACAATCTGTTTTCTGTCAGTAAAATCTTACTGGCATGACATAATCAGAGGAGTGTCTGTTTTAGGTGGAAATATAAACTCTGCAATGTCGTCTTTTGGATCCGGCGTGTTCTAAAATTCATATTTAATAGTGTGGTGTAAGGTTACCATTTGACACAAACCACTTTGATAACTGAAACGCAAAAAACAAATTACCACTGTTTAAACCTTTAAATGGCAACAATAATTTATCACTGCGTGTAGTAATGTGTGAACTTATTTGTGGACAATAGTGTCTTCACTAGTACTGTCAGACCAAACGGTGCCTGAAAGTCACTTGAACCTTAAATGGTCACTTCATGGCACAGTTGTTAAACATCTGTTTTGACTGTCAGTGATTATCTAAGGGGTATTGGATGATTTTAATGAGCTGCACGTGATGTCTTGATGTTGGCTTTAAAAAGGCTATAGTGCAAAATGGGCATTTCAAGCAACATGCCACGATTGTCGGGGGATCAACTGCAGCGTGCCCTGGGCATGCTGCAAGGAGGACTGAGGTACGTGAGGTGGCACGTCGTCTTGGTTGTTCACACCAGACGTTAGGGACTTTTCGATTTGCACGTTTACTAGTAGACTGCGACGTATGCGGTCACAAGTAGACTGCGACGTATGCGGCACGCTAAATGTTGTACCTTACCTTTTCGATTTCTACGACTACGACTACGCTCACTCAGTGACGTCATGCCTTTTGTTTGGCGCGCGCTATGCACACTACGTCGTCACAGTTTTCCAACGACGGCAAAACAAGGTTGAACGCGTTCGAGAATTCTGCTACGAACGACGAGTTCGTCGATGCGCATGCGCACTGCTTCACAAATGACCGCATACGTCGCAGTCTACTAGTAAACGTGCAAATCGAAAAGTCCCTAATATCGGCCCTGGTGGACAGAGAAACCCGTAACTCCGTAACTCTGCAGATGACAGACCTCGGTCAGGTCAAGAGTCACCACTGCAAGGCAGAGCAGGCAGAAGTCACATGCGAGACCGATTCCGTCTAGCATCCCGCACTGCAGCAGAAGCTCCGGGGCGTGCAAACCCACGAATCTCCAACGAAGACGACTGCATGACTATGGTCTAATTGCCAGAAGATCATACAGAGGCGTTGTGTTGACAGCTGTCCATCGCCGTAACCGACAGAGATAGTGCCAGCAGCATCAGCGGTGGACCTTGGTGCACTTGAACAAGGTCGCTTCTAGCGATGGGTCAAGGTTCTGTGTGGATATGGGCGTGAGCGTGTCTGGAGAAGAACTGGTTTACAAAGCAGGGATCTGTAGGGAACAATTGTATATCCTCCACTGCAGTGCAAGGTTGGGGGCAAAAATCGGCATTTGGCTGCCGGACTAAATCCGGCGACCCGAGATTGATTTATATTTGGAAATTTGGGGGTTTCTAAAAAACTCTTTTCCCAGAAATATTGTTTACCAATTTGTAGTTTGGGAGGATTTCTTCTTTGTGTGTGATTTTATACAACTCTACTTTATATCTTTAGATTTTCATTTTCACTGACAGTGACAGCCCCGGGTACTTCAGCTAGTGTGTGTATACTGCCAACAGTAACACTGTGCAGTGGTCCACCGATGTGTAGTCCTAATATAGATGACTTTGATCATGGAGGAATAAGAAGGGATGCTTTGATGAGGTAACGAGCTTTTACAAGGGTTGCTGGTCGCCCTTTAATGTACCCTCTTATGTTTGTCAAGATTGCCTTGCCCAATAAATACGTTTACACAGATTAAACAAACAAATTCGTCCGAGAGCCTAGCAAGGTTTAATAATAATTTTCAGTGCAAAAGGATAGAAAAATGAGATATGTAGGAGTATCTGAGACAACTGCAAAATGGGATTTCTCAAGTTTGACCAGTAGTGGTGCGTTAGCAGGGTAGACCCTTATAGTCTCCCCAAAATGGTTTTTCACCGGTGTGAATCATTTTAAGTCTTTTTAGATTAGTTTGACGTTTGAAAGCTTTACCACAGGTCTCACAAACAAACGTTTTGTGTATACCCAGCATGATATGTGCACTCAATACTCACTCAACACTATTGTAACCTAACCCACCCACCCCCCCCCCCACCCCCCCCTTGAAACCTAAAAGGAATTCCTGAGATTCCAGGAACACAATGGTCAACACAAAGGGTGGGGGGGGGGTTTCTCTGCCACATATCGTGCTTCATATGGGTTTTTGTGTACCCTCTCATGTTTCTTTAAATAAAATTTGTCAGTAAAAGCTTTACCACATGTTTCGCAATCATGGTTTCTCACCAGTGTGAATCCTGTCATGTCTGTTTAAATTATGTTGTTGGGTATACGCTTTACCACAGATCTCACAAACAAATGGTTTCTCACCAGTGTGAACCCTATCATGCCTCTTTACATCACGTTGTTGAGTAAAAGCTTTACCACAGGTCTCACAAACAAATGGCTTATCATTAGTGTGAACTCTCTCATGTTCTTTAAGATGACCTCGTTGAGTAAAAGCTTTACCACAGGTCTCACAAACAAATGGCTTATCATTAGTGTGAACTCTCTCATGTTCTTTAAGATGACCTCGTTGAGTAAAAGCTTTACCACAGGTCTCACAACCAAATAGTTTTTCACCAGTGTGAATTCTGTCATGTTTCTTTAGATCATTTCGTAGAGTAAAAGCTCTTCCACAGGTCTCACACACAAATGGTTTCTCACCAGTGTGAATTCTGTCATGCCTCTTTAGACTACATTGTCGAGTAAAAGCTTTACCACAGGTCTCACAAACAAATGGTTTCTCACCAGTGTGAATTCTGTCATGTTTCTTTAGATCATTTCGTAGAGCAAAAGCTCTTCCACAGGTCTCACACACAAATGGTTTCTCACCAGTGTGAACTCTCTCATGGCTCTTTAGATTACCTGGTTGAGTAAAAGCTTTACCACAGGTCTCACAAACAAATGGTTTCTCACCAGTGTGAACCCTATCATGCCTCTTTACATCACGTTGTTGAGTAAAAGCTTTACCACAGGTCTCACAAACAAATGGCTCATCATTAGTGTGAACTCTCTCATGTTCTTTAAGATGACTTCGTTGAGTAAAAGCTTTACCACAGGTCTCACAAACAAATGGCTTATCATTAGTGTGAACTCTCTCATGTTCTTTAAGATGACCTCGTTGAGTAAAAGCTTTACCACAGGTCTCACAAACAAATGGCTTATCATTAGTGTGAACTCTCTCATGTTCTTTAAGATGACCTCGTTGAGTAAAAGCTTTACCACAGGTCTCACAAACAAATGGCTTATCATTAGTGTGAACTCTCTCATGTTCTTTAAGATGACCTCGTTGAGTAAAAGCTTTACCACAGGTCTCACAACCAAATAGTTTTTCACCAGTGTGAATTCTGTCATGTTTCTTTAGATCATTTCGTAGAGTAAAAGCTCTTCCACAGGTCTCACACACAAATGGTTTCTCACCAGTGTGAATTCTGTCATGCCTCTTTAGACTACATTGTCGAGTAAAAGCTTTACCACAGGTCTCACAAACAAATGGTTTCTCACCAGTGTGAATTCTGTCATGTTTCTTTAGATCATTTCGTAGAGCAAAAGCTCTTCCACAGGTCTCACACACAAATGGTTTCTCACCAGTGTGAACTCTCTCATGGCTCTTTAGATTACCTGGTTGAGTAAAAGCTTTACCACAGGTCTCACAAACAAATGGTTTCTCACCAGTGTGAACTATCTGATGTAGTTTAAGATTACTTCGTCGAGTAAAAGCTTTCCCACAGGTTTCACAAACAAATGGTTTCTCTTCCTTGTTGATCTTCTGGTAGCAAATCAGGTCGGGGGCTTTTGTGTCCATTTTTCTGCAGTATTTATCTCAATGGCTGACTAAATACTACATCTGTCTGTACCATGCGTCTCTAGAGATTGCTCGAGTGTGCGTTAGCGTCATCACTGGTGCTGCATGCTACCCTTCTCAAGTCTCTCCTTGATAGGCTCCAAATCTTCAGATTCCAGACAGGACTCTGCTATCAGGGTTGTCACCTGGAGACTGTGTTCAAAGTACAAGCAAAATGCTTCACTGCACACATGAACAATACAAGAACTGTTTTAATTTCTAGTAAAGTAGGCAACTCGCTCACAAAGCATACGACAGGTGTCTCACCGGTGTGAATCATTTTAAGTCTTTTTAGATTAGTTTGACGTTTGAAAGCTTTACCACAGGTCTCACAAACAAACGGTTTTTGTATACCCAGCACGATATGTGCACTCAATACTCACTCAACACTATTGTAACCTAACCTAACCCACCCCCCCCCCCCCCCCCACCCCCTCCTTGAAACCTAAAAGGAATTCCTGAGATTCCAGGAACACAATGGTCAACACAAAAGAGGGGGGGTTTTCTCTGCCACATATCGTGCTTCATATGGGTTTTTGTGTACCCTCTCATGTTTCTTTAGATAAAATTTGTCAGTAAAAGCTTTACCACATGTTTCGCAATCATGTTTTTTCACCAGCGTGAATCCTGTCATGTCTGTTTAAATTATGTTGTTGGGTATACGCTTTACCACAGATCTCACAAACAAATGGTTTCTCACCAGTGTGAACCCTATCATGCCTCTTTAGATCACGTTGTCCAGTAAAAGCTTTACCACAGGTCTCACAAACAAATGGCTTATCATTAGTGTGAACTCTCTCATGTTCTTTAAGATGACATCGTTGAGTAAAAGCTTTACCACAGGTCTCACAACCAAATGGCTTATCATTAGTGTGAACTCTCTCATGTTCTTTAAGATGACCTCGTTGAGTAAAAGCTTTACCACAGGTCTCACAAACAAATGGCTTATCATTAGTGTGAACTCTCTTATGTTCTTTAAGATAACCTCGTTGAGTAAAAGCTTTACCACAGGTCTCACAAACAAATGGTTTCTCACCAGTGTGAATTCTGTCATGTTTCTTTAGATCATTTCGTAGAGCAAAAGCTCTTCCACAGGTCTCACACACAAATGGTTTCTCACCAGTGTGAACTCTCTCATGGCTCTTTAGATTACCTGGTTGAGTAAAAGCTTTACCACAGGTCTCACAAACAAATGGTTTCTCACCAGTGTGAACTATCTGATGTAGTTTAAGATTACTTCGTCGAGTAAAAGCTTTCCCACAGGTTTCACAAACAAATGGTTTCTCTTCCTTGTTGATCTTCTGGTAGCAAATCAGGTCGGGGGCTTTTGTGTCCATTTTTCTGCAGTATTTATCTCAATGGCTGACTAAATACTACATCTGTCTGTACCATGCGTCTCTAGAGATTGCTCGAGTGTGCGTTAGCGTCATCACTAGTGCTGCATGCTACCCTTCTCAAGTCTCTCCTTGATAGGCTCCAAATCTTCAGATTCCAGACAGGACTCTGCTATCAGGGTTGTCACCTGGAGACTGTGTTCAAAGTACACGCAAAATGCTTCACTACACACATATGGACAAAACAAGGACATAAATTCTAGCAAAGTAGGCAACTTGCTCACAAAGCATAGGACAGGTTTGTGGAGACAGTTTATCCTATTAACCCAAACTTCTTTTGGTGATTTACTAGGAATCTTCTTCATCCTTGCAAATCCAAACACCCTATGCCATTAAATTGTACAGCTGGACTCCACCAAACCCTTGTGTTATAGTTTGGCTGGATGGGGATAGCCAGGTCAATGTTGGCAATATTTGCCAATATTATTTAAAGTAGTCTTCCATATATTTTAGCGTATATATGCTTTCGTAAACCCAAAAGTAATTGAATGGCAGCCGCAGCAATATTTTGTCAGTATTAAAAGAACCCGGATGACTGCAATATTAGTTTTGATATTGTCCTCATCCAGGCATTTTAACAAGTTTCGCTGGTTACCGCACAGTCAACAGTGTTCAACTCATTCTCAGTATTTTCGTTTTTTCCAAAACCTCCGGTAGAATCCTGAACAAAGCGCCCCATTAAACCTGCTTCTTTTCTTCCCAATAAACTGGAAGGGCTTAGCCTAAGTTGACCCCAAACTGGGGAAGAATATTCACGAATGAATTGTTTGCATGCGTCGACGTCCAACCCCCCAAAACGTTGAGCTTTACTGCGCGGTACTGCGCAGTTTATCAGGGTTAACGCACAGGAACCTCTTGTTTAATTAGGCATTTGCCCCTTATACCACCAGTCGAGTTGTCCGAGCTCCAATACAAGAAGACAGTAATACTGAATAGCATTCCTACAGGAATTAATCGTCATTTAATTTTGCTTTGGTCAAGTCTTCAGCCCAATATAAATAATAATAATATTTAATAGATGGATTTTTTTTTAGGGATACAAGAATATATTGCACTCGCTACAACAATATTGCACGAGGCGAACAAAATATTGTTTTACTCGATCAATAGGCTATATTCTTGTATTTCCCTCAACGTCATCCAATATTATTATAAATAATAAACTTACCAGGGAAATCGAAGTGTAGGCCTAGGCTCTTAGGCCTATTTATGTCATTGTTGCATGACCCCACAATCTGCAGAAAAAACATTCAGACAGCCTTGTCAAATTTTCTTCCTGGATACTACAGCCTACTGGATCTGGAGACAGTGAAAAGGGCGATTTGGTAAGTTGAGCGACAGTTAAAACATTTAGAGGAGCAATTTTAGAATGCAGGGCCCACTGACAACTCTCAACTTTATTTAGGACATAGAATGGACCGACCCTAACCCTAACCCTGTATACCCCAATACCCATAGAATATAGGGCCACTCCATTCTATGTCATAGGGTAAATCAACACCGAGAGTTGTCAGTGGGCCCTGCATTCTATAGTTAAGCCCGAGATACATATTCAATTTAAAAACAAATTGTGGGCCTGCCCGTACGTTGGGCCAGCCCGTACGTTGGGCCAGCCCGTACGTTGGGCCAGCCCGTACGTTTGGCCAGCCCGTACGTTGGGCCAGCCCGTACGTTGGGCCAGCCCGTACGTTGGGCCAGCCCGTACGTTGGGCCAGCCCGTACGTTGGGCCAGCCCGTACGTTGGGCCAGCCCGTACGTTGGGCCAGCCCGTACGTTGTGCCAGCCCGTACGTTGGGCCAGCCCGTACGTTGGGCCAACCCGTACGTTGGGCCAACCCGTACGCCGGGCCAACCCGTACGCCGGGCCATTTCGTACGCCGGGCCATTCCGTACGCGGGCCAACCCGTACGCCAGCCAAATCATACGCGGGCCAAATTATACGCGGGCCAACCCGTACGCGTACACATGAGAATCTGTGTGGCCCTCAGTAGTCTTGCTCCAAGACTGGGATTTTCATTTGTTCGCGGCATGCGCTATTTATGTATGTAAATAAAGTAAAAACGCACGCGCATATGACACAATAGGTCAGGTAGCAAGTTCCGAAAGTTTTTAAAAGTTAGCAATCAAGGAGTCAAGCAAATCATCGGCACGATTTTCTACAGGCAGGCTTCGAGATGGCAGGGGAACCAGGTAGGTAACCTGGGTGATGGTGTTTAATCTGCAGGAAATTACTTGTTACCTAAAAAAACAAAAACCTGTCCATAAAACCTTCCAGATACAGTATAAAATTATATGATTGCGCGTGGAAAGGCGTTTTGCAAAAGGTGCGTAAAACTCGTGCGATATCGCTAGAGGAACCATTCACCAACGGCTACGCGTCGTTTTGCCACAGTTTTTTGCACACAACTGGCGGTCTAGCGTTTATGTCTGTGCTTTGGCATAGACAACTAATAAAAGCTAGACACGACATGTGTATACTTGTATTGTTGTCGTCATTGTTCTGAAAATAGGCTGCGTCACAGAACGCGTATTGCGAAGGTGCGCCCTCACGATCTCCTACCCCGCACACGGGATAACATTTTTTTTTTAATGGATGTCATGTCTAGATTTAATTAGATGTCTGATATTATTAATATATTAAACCATTATTGATATAATAATGGTTTGTCGCGATAGCGCCCTCTAGCGGGTTATTGAAGAGGCGGCTCAGTCATCGCGTACTTAATTTATTATTCAATTCTCGCGGTCGGCATGACGTCACCTGGCCCTGTTTCTTGTCTCTGATTGGTCAGTGGTGGCTGTTAGTTATCACCCCCTCTGGACTCAAAGGGGAATGAGTAGCAATAAATAGTGTTGTGGTTTATGTGAAAAAAATCTAAATAATTAATTATTGTCCAATATCTATTAAACACTACACCGAAATATTTCCAAATTTCATTGTTTTATCAAGTAACAAAATCTCCCACGATACACCGACAAAAAAAGTATGCATGTTTTTATTGCTGTAAAAAAATATAGAAAACACGTAATTCCAGTGTACAAATTGAATGGAGGGCTACCCCTTTGCCCGACGGCGTGTGCAATAGGTGGAACAGCCTCCGACCGTGAGAATATCACACTCACACTCGTCTTGCCCAAAAAGCGTACGACCTGCTGCTGTAGTCTGTAGTCTCATATAAAAAGCACATTCACAACTAAAAACAACCTTTATTAAGATACTATAGTACTGTTGAGTGCATTTTACCTGCTGTAAATTGTAAAATTACTGCAAGATGAAGACCGCCATATACTCTACAAGAACCACACACTTTAGTACATGATGTACTCCGCTAGATCGACTCGACACATATAAAAACCCATAGACCACCGGCACCAGGTCCTATACAAAACTACATGTTGATTTTGTGATTTGAGTGGCGCCCGACTTATACAAATTTTAGAGAATCTGTCGATATTAAGGGCGCCCTCAATACACCCGGATAGCGGACGGCGCGGTCTTGGAATCATGCAAGACTAATCACCCCCCCCCCCCCCCCCCTGAAGAGTTCCAGTCAATTAATTATATGACAGTGTACTGTGCTGTCCTCCTTGAGGTGTACATGTATGTCTAACCAAAATTCGAGCGATTCACAATACCTAGAAGCTGCCGTTGGAGGCGCAAATCCTGCTATACCCGCAGTGCATCATGGGAAAAAGTCGGCATCAGTTTGAAAAAACGGTATTTATTTTGCATGAACTCATCAGTTTTTACGTCTTTTTGGACGCGCACGATTAAAGTTCAAATTTTTTTCTGCAAATAACAATGTTTTAATCAACGACGCTTCCGAATACATTTATGTTTGTGTTGTACCTCGCCGTGAACAATGAAGAATAGATATTTCACTACAGTATGATATACGGAAGAAGTCGACCGTAAAGTTTAAAAGTGGCTGTTTTGAGTCAAACGCTTGGTGGCGCACTGCATTGTGAATCGCCCGAATTAGACAGCCAGCCAGCCAAACTCCATTCATATATAACTAGCGGGATGCCGCGCTTCGCGCGGCACCCGCTAGCTGGGTAAATTGTAACTTGCAGATAAACCTTGTTGACGTCCTAAAAACATAATGGATTGTATGACAAACAAACCGCGAAACATAGCGAGTAGAGTACCAGCTAGATGTGTGTATAAACTTGCTTGTTTGCATTCCATGATGCTTTTCAAATCTGACGAAAATGTTTGTTTCATGTTTTGAAAAGTTGTACATAAATCAGAAAGTTTTCGATTGAAAGTAACTGGGCGTCACCCGCTAGTGAGTGCACCGTATAGAGTAGTATGCAAATACGGTGAAAAGTATAAATAGAAAATGGAGATGTGGCTACGTGGACTGTACTGGTAGTAGTTTTGTTTGGAACTGTGTTTGTCAAAGAAGGGGGAAAGGTGTGTAGGTGGGTCGGGCGCGCGGTTGGGGGTGCTAAGTAAATTTTGTTTTGAGAGGATCCGGGGTAGTGGCTGTTCTGGAAAGGAAAGGTGAACCAAAATGGTAGGTAATGAAAAAAACCGAAATTAATAGTATAAAAATAAAATAGTGTGAAATTAAGAGCAAATGTACTTACAATAAAACCTTTTGGTAGTGGTTAATACTGGAGAAGGGTAATGTGTGTAGATTTGATTTGGAAGGCTGAATCAATCCAGAAAGACCGGATGTAAAAGGCTGGTAAGTATTTCAGGTGATCTTGAAATATATTACACAGAGCTTCAATACATAGATGAGGCGAAAGAGCATGTCTTCAGCATTCTAAAAATGTATTTTTTTTTCAAAATTGGCAAAGCGGTTCTTAAGATACGTCAATTCAATTTAAGCAAATCAGGAGAAAAATTTGATGTTGACCTTTGTCCTATTCCTATGTTTTTCTTTATACAGGCAATGGCACCAAGAAAATGCAAACATCGGAGCATTTTTCTGTCATAAATTATTGCTTATTTATTTGTTATCATTTAAATTGTGTACATACATTATGTATGCCCTTATTTACCATTTACTACAATTTCAAACAAAAACTGAATGTTTGATTACTAATTTTCATAATTAATTACCAAAATAATGAAAAATGTAAGAATTTTGCACATTTTGCAACTTCTATTTTTTTGTTAGTCTCTAAAAGGTACATGTAATTCTCAAATACACCGAACAGTGATTCTAAAGATCAACTCATACACAGCCATTTGCATAAATAATGAGAACAAATTACTACGAAAGTATATTATTACCTCATTCAATGTTTTGCACAATTAGGCCTAAAGTGAACTTATTAATGTACAGGATCGTCAGATGTAAGGAACCGCGGAGTTATCATTAATACAAAAAAATGTTTGTTCTGAACATTGCGTGTTGAGCCGTGTGTGTGCAAAATCAACAGGTTTCGAGACGTCACTGAAATGCCTAATGTAAGGTTGGGAAATTCGAGCGATTCACAATACCTAGAAGCTGCCGTTGGAGGCGCAAATCCTGCTATACCCGCAGTGCATCATGGGGAAAAGTCGGCATCAGTTTGAAAAACGGTATTGATTTTGCATAAACTCATCAGTTTTTACGTCTTTTTGGACGCGCACGATTACAATTCAATTTTTTTTTACTGCAAATAACAATGTTTTAACCAACGACGCTTCGGGATATATTTATGTTTGTGTTGTACCTCGCGTGAACAATGAAGAATAGATATTTCACTACAATATGATATACGGAAGAAGTCGACCGTAAAGTTTAAAAGTGGCTCTTTTGAGTCAAACGCTTGGTGGCGCACTGCATTGTGAATCGCCCGAAACTCGACGATGGCTAGTTGTGAAGCAGCAGAGATGTCATCCTCAGGTTTGGTAGTAGGGGGGGGGGGGGGGGGGGGGGGGGGGGGGGGGGGGTTGGCGCGTTGTCTTCCTCGGTAAAAGTGTCATCTGGTAGTGCTGTCCAAAGAGTCAAGAAAAATATAGATAGGTAGGTAAAGATTCTATAGGGGAACGGTATAGGTAGGTTGAGATGCACTGAAGAAAGTGGACTCATGTGGTTGGAAACAAAATACATGTAGGTGCAAGAGGGAAAGCTGAAGAAGCTGGGGTTTTGGTGTATGCGTGGAATGTGTGTGGTAGTGTAAAGAACTGGAAAAGGTTTAGGGGTAAATTCATGATTGTACATAATGAATCATCAATTATATTATTTGATGGGCAAGATCTAGAATCTGCGTAAAGTAAAACATTTAAAAGTAGAGAGATGTAGATATACCTTTGATGTCGGTCGGACCAGCCTGCTGCAGCCAGAACAGCATCGTTGTTGTGCGAGATGTCTGAAGGGAGAAGAAATAGGATGTTTATTGGAACAACAGCAAAATGATTTTAGGAAAATGCACTTCGTTTTCTGAAAGGCCTACAAATAATGTTTTTAGGGGGGAAACTTGGACTCAGAAGTTTCTTTCTTTAAAAAAACACACACAAAAACACTGCGCTGGAGGGGAATTAAAAGAATACTGTGACTGCACTTTCTGAAAGGCAGCAAAATTTCTGAAAGGCAGCAACAACAGCAAAATGTTTACAGGAACTGAAAGGCCTACAAATATTTTTTTTGGAGGGAACTGTAGCGAAATGATTACTTGAAATGGTTACTTAGATTCATATGTTTCTTTCTTTAAAAAAAATCAAAAGAACATCGCGCTATAGCAAAATGTTTATAGAAAATGTACTTAGTTTTGTCAGTCTGCATGGTCTGAACATGGAGGAATAAGATAGAGCATAGAGAAAGGAACAGAGAGCCTCCGAGGTCTGAAGCAGTATTTCTGCAGCAGAAGTCGATTCAAAGACATTAACCCAGGCTAGGTCATAAAAGGGCCACTGGCCAGACCCCAAGGTATTGCTAATGGATTGACCACCTGTTATCGGAATGTCACGACTGGGCTACATGGCTATAGGCTGTGCCTCAGCTCTAGCTAGTCTCATAGCACACATGCACAGTGTATATTAATTATTATATTGGAAGTTTGTAAACTAAGTCTGCAACAAAACTATCTCCTACAATATATTATCGGTAAGACAAAAGCAGAAAACATACTTATACATTCCCTATTGCCTGAATCTAATGCAATCAAAGTTCTGATTCCAAGTTAAAATGTAACTAAATTACTTCGCTTTAATACTTCGACTGACCAAGTTAACGATCTAAATTATCATGGGATATAAGAAATCCTTTGACTACAATATCAATCCATAATGTATAAAAGTAAAACGTTTTGTGTTTCAAACTAAACAATTCAGCTTGTGTTGTGGTACACCCATGACAGTTGACTATGTCTAGAACTTTATATTTAAACAACAGTCAACAGATGTACAATAATGTCAACTCCAAAATGTCATTGGCCTACTTCTAGATTTAATATACAAATCAAGGAATTTAGTAGTACATCCCAGTGGGCAAGTTGTTACCGGTTACCGATATTACCGGTAATATCACCCCAAAATTTGACTAAGTCCAAATTTTACCGATATTACCGTGTTATTACCCAAATGATATTACCGGTGTGATAATGAAATTGTTATAAATTCCTTAATATTTGTTTTTTTAATATAATGATTGGATCTAATTGATCCTTGAGACCGACAGGATCTGTTTCTGATGAGAAAAACTCTTGAAAAATGGTGCACCGGTCTACCAAATTTCAAAGTCCAAATATAACCGTTATTACCCTGTTGAAACCAACATGTTACCGAGTAACAACAGGATAATACAGGTAATATGGGTAATGTGGTGAAAGGGTTGAATTGGTTATAACATCGGGAACTTGAGTAATAACAGTAACATTTCCAAGTTCTAATATTACTGTTATTACCCTGTTGAAACCGACATTTTACCGAGTAACAACAGGATAATACAGGTAATGTGGGTAATGATGAAAGGCTTGAATTGGTTATAATATTGGTAACTTGAGTAATAACAGTAAAATTATAGCAATCCTAGCAAAATTTCCAAGTTCGAATATTACTGTTGTTACCCTGTTGAAACCAACATGTTACCGAGTAACAACAGGATAATACAGGTAATATGGATAATTTGGTGAAAGGGTTGAATTGGTTATAACATCGGGAACTTGAGTAATAACAGTAACTTTTCCAAGTTCTAATATTACTGTTATTACCCTGTTGAAACCGACATTTTACCGAGTAACAACAGGATAATACAGGTAATGTGGGTAATGATGAAAGGCTTGAATTGGTTATAACATTGGTAACTTGAGTAATAACAGTAAAATTATAGCAATCCTAGCAAAATTTCCAAGTTCAAATATTACTGTTGTTACCCTGTTGAAACCAACGTGTTACCGAGTAACAACAGGATAATACAGGTAATATGGGTAATGTGGTGAAAGGGTTGAATTGGTTATAACATCGGGAACTTGAGTAATAACAGTAACATTTCCAAGTTCTAATATTACTGTTATTACCCTGTTGAAACCGACATTTTACCGAGTAACAACAGGATAATACAGGTAATGTGGGTAATGATGAAAGGCTTGAATTGGTTATAACATTGGGAACTTGAGTAATAACAGTAAAATTAGTAGCAATTCCAGCAAAATTTTCAAGTTCAAATATTACTGTTATTACCCTGTTGAAACCGACATTTTAGCGAGTTATAACAGGGTAATAAGAGGTAATGGGTTAATTTACCGAGTTAATAACATGAAAATGCCAGAAATATCGGTTACATTCTCCCTGGTAATATTTGGTAAATGGGGTAATATCAGGTGGTAATAACACGGCAATGCCAGAAATATCAGTTACATTCTCTGATATTGGGTAAATAGGGTAATATCGGGTGACCTCAATTTACATGTTGACCCCAAGCGGGCGTGATAAACCTTGGTGAAACAATTTTGTCACTTTTTTTCTACATGAACGTTATGTTTTGCGAAATAGCGATACGTTTAGGGTGTTTTCGTAGAGATAATTGTGTAATATTTATTTACTCCAAGTCTCAAAGAAACAAATTTGCCAAAAAACCAACACACAAATTAATTAACAACAAATTAATTGCAAACTAGCTGTGATTACAGACAGCGGTGATATTGGGCACATATATAGCATTTAAGTACACGCTAAGATTGTAGGCTCAGAAGAGTCATTGATGTTTATGTATACATTGTAGTATTGTTCCGGTAGTATCGTAATATTAGTATTAACCAATATAATTAACCAACAAATTAACCAATTTCGGGTAAATGGGGTAATATCGGGTAGAAATAAAAATGCAATGCCAGAAATATCGGGTAATATCGGGTGGTAATAACAATGCAATACCAGAAATATCGGGTAAAAAAGGTAATATCGGGTGGTAATAACAATGCAATGTCAGAAATATCGGGTAATATCGGCTAGTAATAACAATGCAATGCCAGAAATATCGGGTAAATGGGGTAATATCGGGTGGTAATAACAATGCAATGCCAGAAATATCGGGTAAAAGACGGTAATATCGGGTGGTAATAACAATGCAATGCCAGAAATATCGGGTAAATGGGGTAATATCGGGTGGTAATAACAATGCAATGCCAGAAATCCTGGGTAAAAGAGGTAATATCGGGTGGTAATAACAATGCAATGCCAGAAATATCGGGTAAAAGAGGTAATATCGGGTGGTAATAACAATGCAATGCCAGAAATATCGGGTAAATGGGGTAATATCGGGTGGTAATAACAATGCAATGCCAGAAATATCGGTAATCTCCCTGGCAAATATCGGGTAAATGGGGTAATATCGGGTGGTAATAACGTGCAATGCCAGAAATATCGGTAACATTCTCCCGGGTAACAGTGGGTAAATGTGGTAATATCGGCTGGTAATAACGGGGAAATGTTCGTCTACTATTTCCCCGTTATTACTCGGTGATATTACCCGTAATAACGCGTTATTACTCGTTACAACCCGGGTAATATCGGTATGTTACCCAGTAATACCTAGCGTTATTACTCGTTACAACCCGGGTAATATCGGGTAAAATGCCCACTGGGATACCTGGAAAAGGATGGGAGGGAGAGCAATATTGGTTGTAGTTGTACTGTTCTGTGTTCACTAACTCAACTAAGCAGCCACGCGTCAGAAACGGCCGTCAGTGAGTGTGGTACTGCATATATACACGTACGTTATCCCATTAATTTTGTTACGTGAACGCGATATCATCCAGCACGACAGTAGACAGGCTCCTTTCCATACTCTGCGTCGCCACCGCAAACTGCACGCGGGACCGGCGCAGCCACCGCGCAATTCCGACGTTCCGACGGGAGGCCCGTGCAAAAGACGGGCCCCCACATCCGCTACCCCACACTATACCGCGGCGGGCAAACAGGACACCAGACCCAAAATGGCGCGGCCAGATAGACGGGCTCCCTCCCACCCTCCGCGCGCAAACAGGTACACGGCACACGGGGAACCGTCCACAAGATGGCGCCAACCATACCCCATCTTCAGGATTAATAGTATAGAAGACATGATGAGAGTCAGGAAATAGCCTCCAAGCTCCAGTGTCTTATTCCTCCATGATTCAGTCAAGCCACTACTGGCACTAGCCTAGAGGAATGACGTCAGTGAACAAGGAGTAAAACTGTAATACAGGAATAGGAAAACTATATTATTATTATTATTATTAATTTCTGGTAATGACTACATGTAACGTATGGCTTAAAGAATGCTGAAGCTAAATGCAATAATGCACAGACCTCGCAAAATTTGAAAATTGGGCGTGAGTAAAAAACACACAAAAAACACCACATGCATATCCCATTAACCAGTAACGATATGTAACCTAAATGTGTACCATGCATGTGAACTACCCGCGGGTGCATGTGACTAAATCTCTGAAAATCACTGAGCGCGAGCTCATTAATATTTTGTGATCCCTCCGGTAAATTTGAATAAGAGGTCCCTGGGGCCTATACATTGGACTGATTGTAGAAATATTTGTGGAAATCAAGAATTGGTGACCCGTGGCTTCCAACTCGGGGGATTACGGTCACAAAAAGACCAATACGTGGTTCTATTTGGCATAGAGGCGGGGGCTACATCGGAGACCTGGGCCCAGAGCTGGGCCACCAGTTTGGATGTGATTTGTGTGGAGGGGGCCGGGAGTTTTAAAAAAAAATCATTCGGTC
The DNA here is from genome assembly GCA_037893245.1 of Crossaster papposus. Classification (NCBI taxonomy): domain Eukaryota; kingdom Metazoa; phylum Echinodermata; class Asteroidea; order Velatida; family Solasteridae; genus Crossaster; species Crossaster papposus. Next base: position 274,852 of record JBAIAA010000496.1, on the reverse strand, counting down.
AACCCCCATAAATTTGAAAAGAAGATTATTCTAGGAGTCTTAATCTTTAAATTTCAGTCAAAAAAATACGGCCACTCTACTCATGATCGTCACCAGGCGGCGCTCTTTCTTTCAATTTTTTTGTTGGTTACAATGAGCGCCGTATTTAGTGTAGTGGAACTAGTAGTTACCGAGGCCTAAAATACCCACTAAAACACGTTTTATAAATCCCTACATGTGTGCGCGGGTACCCGGCAGCCTCATCAGTCTAGTTGTAGGCCGGCGCGGCTGCCGGGTACTATACCCGCGCACGTACGCGCGCATGTAGGAATTGGGACGCGCGCATGTAGGAATTGGGACGCGCGCATGTAGGAATTGTAGAGAGTTCGCACATGATGTTCACGTCCAAAAGCGTGGATTTGAAATTTATTTTCTGTAAATAAGTTGCCTAAAGACACATTAACTTTTAATAACCAATGACGATCTGTAATTCCAGACACAATAAAGCAAGATTTCGGCTTCCTTCATCAGGTAAAATTATGAAAAAAAGTTGTTGTAATTTATTTCGCTATGGCAGGCCGGGATACATCGATACCCTGGACGTCAGTCGTAATTTAATGAAGAACTTCGTCCAACCTGGGCTAGGACCAACCCTAACCCTAATTCTGCGTTCCAATCGCGTCGTGTTTATCGTGTTCACCGTGAATTTCCCCATGTTCACGAGTAGGTTGCATTCCAAACGCTATCACCAAGACGCACGCGCACAGTCGAGTTAGGCAAAATAAACAACAAACATGTTAAGCGTCACCGCCCGCTTTTTTTTTTTTGCCGGTATGGCCTGCGATCCGGTGGGATGTGCTACAGCATCGTTGATTAGGTCGATTATACTTGTAAGATAACATGCCGGGGCAATCTATACCTTTGAATGAGTTCTTTATCTTTGTAATAATATAGTGGCTGAAACCGGTCACGGAAAACCCGCTGCTGCCGAAGAGCACGTTGTTCTATGGAATTCCATATGTGCCACTCTAAACGTCGTGCGTCGCCCTTTTTGCGTCGCCCTTCTTTCGTCGTGCGTCGCCCTTCTTTCGTCGTGCGTCGCCCTTCTTTCGTCGTGCGTCGCCCTTCTTTCGTCGTGCGTCGCCCTTCTTTCGTCGTGCGTCGCCCTTCTTTCGTCGCGCGTCGCCCTTCTTTCGTCGCGCGTCGCCCTTCTTTCGTCGCCCTTCTTTCGTCGCCCTTCTTTTCGTCGCCCTTCTTTTCGTCGCCCTTCTTTTCGTCGCCCTTCTTTTCGTCGCCCTTCTTTTCGTCGCCCTTCTTTTCGTCGCCCTTCTTTTCGTCGCCCTTCTTTTCGTCGCCCTTCTTTTCGTCGCCCTTCTTTCGTCGCCCTTCTTTTCGTCGCCCGTCGTGCGTCGACCGTCGCCTTAATTGTGTTTGGCCTTTGACCTTGACGCATGCGCATATGTTTGTCATATCCTACTTAAGTTTATGCCTCAACGTGTGGTGCGTGTGAGTTTATTAAACAACTGTGGAAAGGTTTCAATATTTTAAGATTGAGATATTTAGCCCATCAAACAAAAAGAGGCAAATATTAGACGTCTGTAAATTGTGCTGAAATGTCGGTGAAGGGTTGCCTAACGTGGGAGACTTAAACAAGTTCAAGGAAATCCCCCAAATAAAAGTATTATTGCTTATAATTATGTCGACGTCAACATGTTTTCTTACACACAATTGTAGTGATTTCCTTGAACTTTGACCACTTTTTAGCCTAATTTACGGACACCTCATTTTCACGTTGTTGTTCGCTGGGCTAAATATTACAATGTTATCATGATTGTTCATATGATTTTCCATAAGGTTTTAATATGGTAACTGTGCCAGTATGCAACTTGGTGAATTTGAAGCTTATCAATACTGAGGTTTTGGCAACTAAGACTACCTGATGATATCCGGAGACAAGGTAAATGCGCGCAACTTAAGGGTGTACTTTTGTGTCATTTCGATCGTTACTATGTTCTCATAATTGGCTTTTTCGCAATTTTGCGAAAAAGCCTTTGTTTTTGTTCTGATTTTTGGCTTTTTCGCTTAAAAGCGAAAAAGCATTTGTTTTTGTTCTGATTTTTTTTTTCTTTTTGGCTTTTTCGCTTGAAGCGAAAAAGCCTTTGTTTTTGTTCTGATTTTTTTTTTTTTTTTTTTTGGCTTTTTCGCAAATTTTGCGAAAAAGCCTTTGTTTTTGTTCTGATTTTTTTTTTTCTTTTTTTTCTTCTTTTTTTTTCTTTTAGTAACCTAAACCCCATAGACTTTGTACACGTTTTTTTGCACAAGTACTTTTACCAGAGAACAAAGTCGTATTTCCATGAAACTTAACCCAAGTGAAGACCCTATAGTAAGCTCGTGCCTAGCCGACATACGACATGGTGACGTCATCAGGGGTCACGTGACGTCATCTTAAAGGTGCAATTGATTTAATCTTTGAAAATCAATAACAAATCAACCGCAAAAGACCGAAACCTGATTTTTGTGGCAACAGATGGAATAATCCAGGATCTTCATTTTATCTCATGTGCGTAAAATCACGTGACCCTTCCTTCCGGTCTAAACCGGAAGTGCCTTATAATTTAAAATTGATAAATGATATAAACTTACTTTCAACGATGTTAGTGTCTGGCTAGATTGTATTTTTCAAAAAATATACCGGCGACGTCATAACATGTTATAGCGCCCTCTAGCGGCAGGTTGAAAAATTGTTAAAATGAATATTCGGTTGATGTGTGTAGCGAAGTTTGCTGAAATAACTTTATAACCAGTGTATATAATCAGCTTCATGCTAAGACCATATTGGGAAGGGGAAATATTTATGACGTCACCAAACCGGAAGTTACAATGAAAAATCCTTTAAATCTTTAAAAATCGCTTACAAATCAACCGGGATAGATATAATCCAGATTGAAATTATTACGGTTTAAGACCTTTAAGCCATATCTCAGCAACGGAACGTGGTAACATAACACATATGTTTGTATTGTTAGTTGATGGATAGTTTCACAAATAGTTCACAAACGTGTGACGTCATCGTTTTAATCAGTTTGGATTCATTTTAATCTGTTTAAATTAACTTAAATTCGTTTTCAATAATTTTAAATTGTTTTGATGGTATAAAAGTTCAATTTTTGAAAAATGTAATCTAAAAAATTGCGAATGCGAAAAAGCCCTATGTTCTGTTCCTCGAACAGACGTAGTTCTAGTTTTTCTTCTTTTTTTTCTTTTAGTAACCTAAACTCCATAGACTTTGTACACGTTTTTTTGCACAAGTACTTTTACCAGAGAACAAAGTCGTATTTCCATAAAACTTAACCCAAGTGAAGACCCTATAGTGAGCTCGTGCCTAGCCGACATACGTCACGGTGAGGTCATCAGGGGTCACGTGACGTCATATTAAAGGTGTAATTGATTTAATCTTTGAAATTCAATAACAAATCAACCGCAAAAGACCGAAACTTGATTTTTGTGGCAATAGATAGAATAATCCAGGATCTTGATTTTATCTCACGTGTGTGAAATCACGTGACCCTTCCTTCCGGTCTAAACCGGAAGTGCCTCATAATTTGAAAGTGAAAAATGATATGAACTTACTTTCAACGATGTTAGTGTCTGGCTACAATGTATTTTTCAAAAAAAAATATTGGTGACGTCATAACATGTTATAGCGCCCTCTAGCGGCAGTTTGAAAAATTGTTAAAATGAATAATCTGTTGATGTGTGTGGCGAAGTTTGCTGAAATCACTTTATAACCGGTGTATTTAATCAGCTTCATGCTAGGAACAAGTTGACGGGAAGAACAAATTATGACGTCACCAGACCGGAAGTTAGAATGAAAAGACTCCTTTTCCTTTGAAAATTCCCAAAAAGTTTTTACTTGACAGATACAATCTTGATTTTTGCTCTAAAGGTTAATGTCAAAGTAGTTCTCGAACTTCCCTGTGTTTTGGGGCAAAAAACGAACTTGAACATACCCTGCGGCACCCTTGAAATGTAATCGTTTTGGCCTAGGTGCATTGAGCATTGACCCCTTACGTGTGCATGCCACACGTATAATATACATGCTAGTACGTGTACGTATACACCGATAGTGCATTATGTATTGAGCGAATGTATCACCACTGACATCATTCGTGCAAGCACATGTACGCTCACCCAAGAGGACACTAGCCGCCAACCTGTGAAACAGGATGACGTCATCAAATTGCCCATGGGGAAGGGCGCCGCGTACGACAGGTAGGTAAACACGCTTTCGGCTACGCAGAATCCAACCCCGTAGACTTTGTAAACGTTGCTTGCACAATTCAAAGCACTTTTAACGGAAAAACAAAGTCGTATTCCCACAAACTTGACCCAGGTGAAGACCCAATAGTGAACTCCAGTCTCGCCGACAGACACCACGAGGAAGACGTCATCAGGGCCACGTGACCTTATCTTAAAGGTTCAATTGATTTAATCTTTGAAAATCAATAAAACATCAACCGCAAAAGACCGTAACTTGAATTTTGTGGCAATTAATAGAATAATCCAGGATCTTCATTTTATCTCCTGTGCGTGAAATCACGTGACCCTTCCTTCCGGTCAAAACCGGAAGTGCCTTATAATTTAAAACTGAAAAATGATATGAACTTACTTTCAACGATGTTAGTGTCTGGCTAGAATAAACTATTCAAAAAAATTCCGGCGACGTCATAACATGTTATAGCGCCCTCTAGCGGCAGGTTGAAAATGGTTAAAATGATTAATCTGTTGATGTGTGTTGCAAAGTTTGCTGAAATAACTTTATAACTGGTGTATATAATCAGCTTCATGCTTAGAGCATATTGGGAAGGAGAAATATGTATGACGTCACCAAACCGGAAGTTACAATAAAAAAATCCTTTAAACTTTAAAAAGTCGCTTAAAAATGAACCGCTATAGATATAATCCAGATTTTTGCTTCAAATAGCAAAGTTAAGACTGATCTCGAGTTTCTGTTAATTACGTCACAATGACGTCATCAAGTGTCAGATTACAAGCAACCAAATATTTCTAAATTTAATCTTTGAAAATCAATATAAAATCAACTGTAAGAGATCTGATTTAGATTTTTAAGGAAATTGATAGATTAATCCATGGTCTTCATAATTTGTATTACATGCAAAAATACCTGATACTTCCTTCCGGTCCAAACCGGAAGTGCCTTATAATTTAAAAGTGGAAAACGATGCTAACTTACTTTCAACGATGTTAGGCGCTGGCTAGGTTGTAAGTAACAAAAAAGTTAACCGTGACTTCATAAAATGTTAAAGCGCCCTCTGGCGTCATGTTGACAAATGTTATTACGATTATATTTGAATTATTACGTTTTTAGACGTTGAAGGCATATCTCGGCAACGGATCGTGTTAACATAACACCTCATTTTGTGTTGTTAGGTGATAGATAGTTGCACAAAAAGTTCACAAACGTGTGACGTCATCGTTTTAATCAGTTTTAATTCATTTTACTCTGTTTAAATTAACTTAAATTAGTTTTCAATAATTTTAAATTGTTTTGATGGTTTAAAAGTTCAATTTTTGAAATATTTAATAAAACAAAATTGCGAATGCGAAAAAGCCCTATGTTCTGTTCCTCGAACAGACGTAGTTCTAGTTTCTTTTTTTTTTCTTTTAGTAACCTAAACCCTATAGACTTTGTACACGTTTTTTCTGCCCGTCACTTTTAATAGAAAACAAACTCGTATTTCCATAAAACTTAACCCAGGTGAAGGCCCTATAGTGAACTCGTGTCTCGCAGACAGACGTCACGATGACGTCATCAGGGGTCACGTGACGTCATCTTAAAGGTGCAATTGATTTAATCTTTGAAAATCAATAACAAATCAACCGCAAGAGACCGAAACTTGATTTTTGTGGCAACAGATAGAATAATCCAGGATCTTCATTTTATCTCGTGTGCGTAAAATCACGTGACCCTTCCTTCCGGTCTAAACCGGAAGTGCCTTATAATTTAGAAGTGATAAATGATATGAACTTACTTTCAACGATGTTAGTGTCTGGCTAGATTGTATTTTTCAAAAAAAATACCGGCGACGTCATAACATGTTATAGCGCCCTCTAGCGGCAGGTTGAAAAATGGTTAAAATGAATATTCGGTTAATGTGTGTGGCGAAGTTTGCTGAAATAACTGTATAACCAGTGTATATAATCAGCTTCATGCTAAGACCATATTGGGAAGGGGAAATATTTATGACGTCACCAAACCGGAAGTTACAATACAAAATCCTTTAAACCTTAAAAAATCGCTTAAAAATCAACCGGGATAGATATAATCCAGATGTTTGCTTCAAATAGCAAAGTTAAGACAGCTCTCGAGCTTTCTGTTAATTACGTCACGATGACGTCATCAAGTGTCAAATTACAATCAACCAAATATTTATAGATATAATCTTTGAAAATCAATATAAAATCAACTGCAAGAGATCTGATTTAGATTTCTAAGGGAATTGATAGACTAATCCATGGTCTTCATAATTTGTATTACATGCAAAAAGACCCGACCCTTCCTTCCGGTCCAAACCGGAAGTGCCTTATAATTTAAAAATGGAAAACGATGTGAACTTACTTTCAACGATGTTAGGCGCTGGCTAGGTTGTAAGTAACAAGAAAGTTAACGGTGACTTCATAAAATGTTATAGCGCCCTCTAGCGGCATGTTGACAAATGTTACATCATATTACGATTATATTTAAATTATTACGTTTTAAGACCTTTAAGCCATATCTCAGCAACGGAACGTGCTAACATAACACATCTGTTTGTATTGTTAGGTGATGGATAGTTGCACAAAAAGTTCACAAACGTGTGACGTCATCGTTTTAATCAGTTTGAATTCATTTTAATCTGTTTAAATTAACTTAAATTTGTTTTCAATGATTTTAAATTGTTTTGATGGTATAAAAGTTCAATTTTTGAAAAATTTAATCTAAAAAATTGCGAATACGAAAAAGCCCTATGTTCTGTTCCTCGAACAGACGTAGTTCTAGTTTTTTTTCTTCTTCTTTTTTCTTTTCTTTTAGTAACCTAAACCCCATAGACTTTGTACACGTTTTTTCTGCCCGTCACTTTTAATAGAAAACAAAGTCGTATTTACATAAAACTTAACCCAGGTGAAGACCCTATAGTGAACTCGTGTCTCGCAAAAATACGTCACGGTGACGTCATCAGGGGTCACGTGACGTCATCTTAAATTTGTAATAATTTAATATTTGAAAATCAATAACAAATCAACCGCAAAAGACCGAAACTTGATTTTTGTGGCAAACGATGTTAGTGTCTGGCTACAATGTATTTTTCAAAAAAAAATTGGTGACGTCATAACATGTTATAGCGCCCTCTAGCGGCAGTTTGAAAAGTGGTTAAAATGAATAATCTGTTGATGTGTGTGGCGAAGTTTGCGGAAATCACTTTATAACCGGTGTATTTAATCCGCTTCATGCTAGGAACAATTAGACGAGAAGAAAATATTATGACGTCACCAGACCGGAAGTTACAATGAAAAGACTTCTTTTTCTTTGAAAATTCCTAAAAAATTAAACCTGACAGATATAATCTTGATTTTTGCTCTAAAGGTTAGTGTAAAAGTAGTTCTCGAACTTTCCTGTGTTTTTTGGCAAAAAACGAACTTGGACATACCCTGCGGCACCCTTGAAATTTAATCGTTTTGGCCTAGGCGCATAAAGCATTGACCCCTTATATGTGCATGGCACACGTATAATAGGGGTGTACATGCTTGTATATGTACGTACGTATACACTGATAGTGTACTATGCATTGAGCGAATGTATCACTACTGACATCGTACGTGCATGCAAATGTACGCTCACCCAAGAGGACACTAGCCGCCAACAAGCGAAACAGGATGACGTCATCAAATTGCCTATGGGGAAGGGCGCCGTGTGCGACAGGTAGGCAAACAGGCTCTCGGCTACGCAGAATCCAATCCCATAGACTTTGTAAACGTTGTTTGCACAATTCCAAGCACTTTTAACGAAAAACAAAGTCGTATTTCCATAAAACTTAACCCAGGTGAAGACCCTATAGTAAACTCGTGTCTCGCAGACATACGTCATGGTTACGTCATCAGGGGTCACGTGACGTCATCTTAAAGGTGTAATTGATTTAATCTTTGAAAATCAATAACAAATCAACCGCAAAAGACCGAAACTTGGATTTTGTGGCAATTGATAGAATAATCCAGGATCTTCAATTTATCTCGGGTGCATAAAATCACGTGACCCTTCCTTCCGGTCCAAACCGGAAGTGCCTTATAATTTAAAAGTGGAAAACGATGTAAACTTACTTTAAACGATGTTAGGCGCTGGCTAGGTTGTAAGTAACAAACAAGTTATCGATGACTTTATAAAAAGTTATAGCGCCCTCTAGCGGCATGTTGACAAATGTTACGTCATATTACAATTACATTTGAATTATTACGTTTTTAGACCTTTAAGCCACATCTTAGCAACGGAACGTGATAACACAACACATCTTGTTGTATTGTTAGGTGATAGATAGTTGCACACAAAGTTCACAAACGTGTGACGTCATCGTTTTAATTAGTTTGAAATAATTGTAATCTGTTTAAATTAACTTAAATTCGTTTTCAATGATTTTAAATTGTTTTGATGTTATAAAAGTTCAATTTAAAAAAACATTTAATCTAAAAAATTGGGAATGCGAAAAAGCCCTATGTTCTGTTCCTCGAACAGACGTAGTTCTAGTTATTCAGTCATTTGCTTTAGAAAATGTTATGGAAGTAAAGTAAGTAGAATCACCAAAATAAACTTTTACAATTTAGTTTTTTTGTTTTATACCCAAACCTGGTATAACAAATATGTAAATGTTAAAACATTTCGAAGGGCTCTGAGGCTAATATTAATTACTAGGCCCCAAGGTTTTTGTCATGCCAAATATGGTGCTTTTATTTGCCCGGTAACGGTAATTGCACTAAGCCACCTGACTTTACGTTACGTTTCGTGGTTTTTATTTGTTTAAGTCCTAATCAATACCAAGTAAATTTGGCACAGAGCTGATAGCACAATTCATTGGGCTGACTGGTTCTGATTTGCAAATAGGGACGACAGACACAGTGGAAGGGGAACGACTGCTGTAGATTATTACGCCATACACCCATACAAAGGTCACATTAAATTCTGATTATGAGTTTTAAAATATTGAAACCTTTCCATATTTTTTTTAATAAGTTCACACGCACCACACGTTGACAGGCATAAACTTAAGTGGGATATGACAAACATATGCGCATGCGTCAAGGTCAAAGGCCAAACACAATTAAGGCGACGGGCGACGCACGACGGGCGACGCACGACGGGCGACGCACGACGGGCGACGAAAAGAAGGGCGACGAAAAGAAGGGCGACGAAAAGAAGGGCGACGAAAAGAAGGGCGACGAAAAGAAGGGCGACGAAAAGAAGGGCGACGAAAAGAAGGGCGACGAAAGAAGGGCGACGAAAGAAGGGCGACGAAAGAATGGCGACGAAAGAAGGGCGACGAAATAAGGGCGACGAAATAAGGGCGACGAAATAAGGGCGACGAAATAAGGGCGACGAAATAAGGGCGACGAAAGAAGGGCGACGAAAGAAGGGCGACGAAAGAAGGGCGACGAAAGAAGGGCGACGAAATAAGGGCGACGAAATAAGGGCGACGAAAGAAGGGCGACGAAAGAAGGGCAACGAAAGAAGGGCGACGAAAGAAGGGCGACGCACGACGGGCGACGAAAGAAGGGCGACGAAAGAAGGGCGACGCACGACGTTTAGAGTGGCACATATGGAATTCCATATTGTTCAACTTCCTGATTCAAAAATACCGCTATATGAGTGCCGCTATTTTGACGCTCGAGACAATCCACGCAAGTTGCGGGATGTTTGCGGGACGTCTGGAGGTCCCGCAAATTTCCGGGTGGTTTACGGGCACACGAAGATTTAAGGTCGTTTCATGAATAACCCGCAAGTGCTTACGGGAGGGTTGCGGGTGCTTTGTGAATAAGGCCCCAGGACGGACCATTGTCCATATTCTGCTTTGCTAACGCTTTATGAAGTCGGCGCAAACTGGAAGTGCAACATGGCGGACCCAAGACGTCACTTCTGTGAGCCAATGAAATGTCCAGGTGTAGAGATTAGTGGATTTACTCTGTAGATTTTGTATTTATAGACATTATGTCATTCGTACCGTACCCACTGAACCTTACACCTGGACATTTTATTGGCTCACAGAGTGACGTCGTGGGTCCGCCATACTTCCAGTTCGCGTCGACTTTAAGTGTGAAACAATGATGATCTGTCCATGTGTATAGGTCAGTGGCACGCACCCATGTAGTCAAGGCTGACACAGGAACAATGGGCCGTATGCATAAAAACTAGCATTTGCTTTTACTATCAATTTTCAAGCATTTACTGGAATCTGTATGAATAAAAATGAAGCAAAAGGTTTTACTGGAAAGTATTTGCTAAAGACTAAAAGTATTTACTTTTTAATTTCCAGCATTTGCTAGAATACTAGTATTTGCTCCATTTAGTATGAATAAAAATGAGTAAATGCTTCAGATTTGCAGTATTTACTCGTAATTTTTCAAGGTTGGGTCGGGGCTACCTTGAAAAAAGAGAAGCAAATACTAATATGACAAATAGGAGCTTTTGTATATTGTGGTTAGGCAGGAAAAGTTATGAACATGGAAGATGGATTGCCTAGGATTAAAATACAAGCAGTTGTACTGATTTGGGGCAAGGAAATGAGACGTAGATGGCCGATAATTTCTTGCAATATTGCTGAGACAGAAAACGGCATCGTGACTGCGAAGCAGTAACTTGAGGTTCCGATTTCATTCAAACACCCCTGTCAGCGTACGAGCGTCTATGCGTGGGTGTGTATCGTACACACAATAGAGACTCTATTGTTATAAACCATTCGGCTGTGAAATCAATTGCAAGTAAAAAGCATTTACTGCTATTTCAGCCAGTAAATGCTAAACAGTAAAACTTTTTTTTATTCATACGAATTGAAGCATTTGCTTTTACTTAATGCTTTTACTTTGAAGTAAATGCTTTTACTTTTTGCTTGTACTTCATAGCATTTGCTAGTTCTTATTCATACGACCCAATATCTACACGAAGCTTTTTGGGGGAGATGCCATTTTCTGCCATTTTCGTAAGAAAATAACACGATAAAACGCATGGGGTTCGGCAGACAGATTTATTTTTAATTCAGTACATGTATATCACTGCTACATCCTTTTTTAACGTATCGATGGAAAAAAAATAGTGGGTTCGAAGCAGAATTTTCCACAATTTATCGATTATTAATGCCCTTTTTAGGGGAGTAATCTGTTAACGTCGTTTGGGTATTTGTGCACAATCTCCACGTACAGCACCGGTACGTCAGCATTAGTGTTCAGATTGGATGGCAAAAACTCTTTATTTTTCGCTTGAGAAAACCCCCCCCCCCCCCTATTTTGAGAATGGAAAGTACGTACCACAGCCGTTTGGCCAACGGCAGTGTTTAGGAGGCCCAAAGGGCCGATAGCCCGAAGGGCCGATGGGCCGATACGCGGATGGAAACATGATGATGGTGCATCATGTTGAGCGGATTGGGATTGTCTCACGAAAAAGGAGGCGGCCCCCCAAAAGGAAGCAGGCGGTGACACTAAACATGTTTTTTTTTTTATTTGGCATAAACACATTTATGTAAAACACGATGCGTACGCATATTGACGGGCACATTTGAATATACACGTAGATGTAAACAGAGGGTACATAAATGATTATGGTCTATATGGAGCCGGCTTTTATGTTATGATACCGAGGGACTCCCCTATAGTCTCCCATCATGACCTATATACTCTCTAGACTATTAATTTTATCTAACGCACACCCACTTAAAAAAAACTTACAAGAATTCCTGAAAAAGAACACCATTATGCAAGCAAAATGACCACCACAAAAAAGCATTTGAGGTGCGGGAGTGATATCTTGAAATCACGAAGCGCCGAGGGCCGCGGTGCGGAGTGATTTTTTAAAAGCGTCGCCCGTTACGTATTGTTTGCCATGTTGGTACATGTTTAGTACCCAGACCCATATAATGTACACGAGCATATATAGTTTGTCAAACGGTTCCAGTCTATTCAGGTTTGCCACGCTTGAGCTTTAAAAAAAAAAAAAATCTCACCACAACAAGAATTTGGTTTTTTGATTGTATACCTATGCTTTTGAAACTTAATATTTGTGTCCATTAATAGTTTTATTTCACTTTTAAATGTTTGCTTTAAAATAATTCTTCTTCATATGTAATGTAACAAAATGCAGATGAATATTCTGAACAGCGCGCGCCATCAATAATATGGAAGCAGGTCAACTCGTACTTTGGTCAACTCGCACCTTGGTCAACTCGTACCTTCGCAAACCCAATGTTATACCAACTCGTATACCTTCGTCAACTCGTACCTTCAGTTAAGTCAACTCGTACCTTCAGTTAAGTCAACTCGTACCGTGTTCAACTCGTACCTTCGCAAACCCAATGTCAGGGGGGGGGGCGGAGGGGGGGCCCTTCGAGACTGTGATTGCGAAACGCTGATGTACCGTCCATTCTCAAAATAGGGGGGAACAATTTTCTTAAGCGAAAAATAAAGAGTTTTTAGCATCCAATCTTAACATCTTGTCTTTTGTAGTTTCAAAAGGTTGTTATTTACCTTAATTTTTATCATCCAATGACAAAAATTGTAATGAAAATGAAAAAAGCAGTCGAAAAAAATTAAGCGTTGACGTACCGTTGATGCGCGTGGAGATTGTGCACAAATACTCAAACGACGTTAACAAATACCTCCCCTAAAAAGGGCAATAATAATCCATAAATTGTGAAAAATCGTGCTTCGAACCCACTCATTTTTTTCTATGGATACGTTAAAAAAGGATGTAGCAGTGATATACTGAATTTTTAAAAAGATCTGCCTGTGAACCCCCTGCGTTTTATCGTGTTGTTTTCGAACGAAAATGGCAGAAAATGACATCGCCCCCAAAAATATTCGTGTAGATCGTGCCTGTGTACCTGGCTTTGCGGACGTTGCATGAATCACTGAATTCGGAGAGCGATACACGGAGCAAATTTGTACGTGTTTCAATGGAGCGCTTCGCGGTAGCGATCTCTACGTATTTACTGTGTGAGATGTGTGGCTCATGAGCGTGGAAGAATGAATGAGATACATTTCAACGTTGGTGGCGCACTTTGTTGGGCCCCCCCCTGCCCAATGTTATACCAACTCGTACCTTCGTCAACTCGTACCTTCGTCAACTCGTACCTTCGTCAACTCGTACCTTCGTCAACTCGTACCTTCGTCAACTCGTACCTTCGTCAACTCGTACCTTCGTCAACTCGTACCTTCGTCAACTCGTACCTTCGTCAACTCGTACCTTCGTCAACTCGTACCTTCGTCAACTCGTACCTTCGTCAACTCGTACCTTCGTCAACTCGTACCTTCGTCAACTCGTACCTTCGTCAACTCGTACCTTCGTCAACTCGTACCTTCGTCAACTCGTACCTTCGTCAACTCGTACCTTCAGTTAAGTCAACTCGTACCGTCACGCGAAGTCAACTCGTACCGCCGATGTAGGATTGTTATAAGCCCGTTGGAATTGGCTGATAACCCACGCCAATTGAAAGTGGACTGCTTATTAAATGCACATGAATTTGATTATTAATTTAGCTTTCTATTTCTCATTACAAAAATGTTGAAATGTATTTCCATGGAGCAAGCAAAGCCGCGGCCTTTGTGTGCGCCGTACTCGACGGTACCCGGTCGCGCCGGTCAACGTTAAACCGTGCACGCCGCCCCGGGCCGGCTAGCTGTGCGCGCACTGGCTGGTAAAAGTGGCCACGTGCACGGACAATGACCATTTGTATTAGTTACTGAACGGGCCATGTTTTAAAACTCTTTAATATGTTTTCATCCCAAACTATCCCAAACATTCTCTCACCCTATTCCTATTTTTTTTTTGTATTTTACTGATGATCCTGCTCGAGAAGATCGCCTGTTTGCAGTCCTCGGTGCCATTTGAAATTTGTCAATTTATGTGCACATTACATGTACCTACCAGACTTTCTTAGTACAGACGTTTTCCTAGTTCCGGATCGCAAAAACAATTCAGGCTGTTTTCGGCAAGTCTAATCCTCGAAACTCAAATGAAATAGGTTTAGTAGTTTACCTTAAGTAATGGAGAAACTACAGTTTTTGTTTCGATATTTATGCTCTTCTTAATGTGAAAATACGACGTCAAATATACCGACATCACTTTTCCTAGTTGCGGATCGGTTCAACCAATTCCGGATCGGGTGAAAAACTGCTTCGTACATGAAAAATAATCACGCTAGAACCAACCCGAATCAAGCCTATATTTCTGATAAAGTATTCAATAGTTTATATAACTACAGTTTAAAATACATTTCAAATACTTCCACTCCCAATAAAGTTCAAAAAGAAGACTTGCAAGTAAATGTTTTGAAATATTTTGTCCGTGTAGCGTGCGCGACCGGTACGTGTGTGGCGCGGCAACGAGCCGATAAAGGTGGACCGATCACATCGCAGAACACGTCATATGAAAACGCTTGCGCGCGTGTACGGTGTAGTTGATGCATGTATTTTACGCGCGATCCGGAACTAGGAAAAGATAAACGTTCAGTCTTTGGCAGATTTTTTAATACTGGAGACTTTTAGACTTATTTTTACTCAACAAATAATCGATGCATGAGTTTTTTACAACTTTAGACTACAAAAAGGCATAAATGAAATCAAACGTTTCGAGTGACATGTCGCAGAATATTTGTTCGTGGTTTTGCGGCTCCCGTGATTTCTACAAACCGTCCAAACATGTCAAAGTACGAGTCAAAAATCTAGCCAAAATTCCTTTTCTTGATATTTTATTGAAAAGATATTTATGTATCAAGAAGCTTGTATGTTTCTTTTCAAAATGCCTTTCATCTAAAAAAATAGTATTGGAGACCAAGCCATAAGAGGTAGGTTTTTATTTGAAGCGATCCGGAACTAGGAAAAATCCGGAACTAGGAAAACAACTGTACTGAAGGCAACGTTTCTCGAATATTTCAAAATGCTTAAACTTTCGAAGTAGTCATCATCCAGAAAAAATCATCCCAAAAAAAAAAAGGACAATAATTTTTACCAATTTGTATTTTGGAGGATTTTTTCGTTTGTTTTATACAACACTACTTTATATATTTATATTTTTTTATTTTCACTTACAGTGACAGTCCCTTCAGCTAGTGTGTGTATATTGCTAACAGTAACCGTGTGCATTGTTGGTCCATGGATGGGTAGTCCCATGACTTTGACGAGGTAACAAGCTTTTACAATGATCGCTTGTCGCACTTTAATGTACACCATTATGTTCGTCAACATTGCCTTGCCAAATCAATACTTTTACACAGATCTAACAAACAAAATAGTTCGGGAGGCCAGCAAGGTTTAATCATCATTTTGGATGCAAAAGGTTTGAAGCATGGGATATGTAGGAGTGACTGAGACAACTCCAAAATGGGATTTCTTAAGTTCGACTAGTGGTGCGTTGGGAAGGGGTAACCTCTTATAGTCTCCCCAAAATGTTTTTTTCACCGGTGTGAATCATTTTATGTCGTTTTAGATTAGTTTGATGTTTAAAAGCTTTACCACAGGTCTCACAAGCAAACGGTTTCTCACCAGTGTGCACCTTCTCATGTTTTCCAAGACTAGTTTTGTAGGCAAAATCTTTACCACAGGTCTCACAAACAAAAGGTTTCTCACCAGTGTGAACCCTCTCGTGCCTCTTTAGATCACGTTGTTGAGTAAAAGCTTTACCACAGGTGTCACAAACAAACGGCTTATCATTAGTGTGAACTCTCTCATGTTCTTTAAGACTTGCTCGTTGAGTAAAAGCTTTACCACAGGTCTCAGAACCAAATGGTTTTTCACCAGTGTGAATCCTGTCATGTTTGTTTAGATCATGTTGTCGAGTAAAAGCTCTACCACAGGTCTCACAAACAAATGGTTTCTCGTCATTGTGAACCTTCTCATGTTCTTTAAGATTAGTTCGTTGGGTAAAAGCTTTGCCACAGGTCTCACAAACAAATGGTTTCTCACCAGTGTGAACCCTGTCATGTATTTTAAGATTAGTTCGTTGAGTAAAAGCTTTACCACAGGTCTCACAAACAAATGGTTTATCTCCAGTATGAATCTTCTTATGTCTGTTAAGTTCACCTTTCCGAGGATAAGCTTTACCACAGGTCTCACAAACAAATGGCTTCTCACAAGTGTGAACCCTCTCATGTTTGTTAAGATTACTTCGTTTAGTAAAAGCCTTACCATAGGTCACACAAACCACTGGTTTTTCACCAGTGTGAATCTTATCATGTTCTTTAAGATGAGTTCGTCGAGCGAAAGCTTTACCACAGATTTCGCAAACAAATGGTTTCTCATCAGTGTGAATCATCTCGTGTTTCTTTAGATCGTTGAGTTGGGTAAAAGCTTTACCACAAGCCTCTCAAACAAATGGTTTCTCACCAGTGTGAACCCTCTCATGTTCATTAAGATGACTTCGTTGAGTAAAAGCTTTAACACAGGTTACACAAACATATGGTTTCTCAGCAGTGTGAATTCTGTCATGTTTTCTTAGACCATTTCGTTGAGTAAAAGCTTTTCCACAGGTCTCACAAACAAATGGTTTCTCACCAGTGTGAACCATCTGATGTTGTTTAAGATTACTTTGTCGAGAAAAAGCTTTCCCACAGGTTTCACAAACAAAGAGTTTCTCTCCCTTGTTGACCTTCTGGTAGCAAATCAGGTCGGGGGCTTTTGTGCCCATTTTTCTGCAGTATTTATCTCAATGGCTGACTAAATACTACATCAGTCTGTATCATGCGTCTCTAGAGATTGCTAGAGTGTGCGTTAGCGTCATCACCATTGCTGCATGCTCCCCTTCTCAAGTCTCTCCTTGATTGGCTCAAAATGCTCAAAATCTTCAGATTCCAGACAGGACTCTGCTGTAAGGGTCGTCACCTGGAGACTGTTTTCAAAGTACAATCAAAATGCTTCACTGCACACATGAACAATACAAGAACTGTTTTAATTTCTAATAAAGTAGACAACTCGCTCACAAAGCATACGACGGGTTTGTGGAGACAGTTTATCCTATACTGAAACGCAAAAGAAAATATCCACTTTTAAAAAATGTAATGTAAAAATGTAAATGTCTTTGGATGGAGTGCTGCTGGATTCTGCCGCCCCCCCCCCCCCCCCCCCCCCCTCAGTTCTCAATGTCTAAAGCAGCTCTGCCCGTGTCCTGGCCCTGCCAACTACGCGTCTCCTAAGCTCATCCCCTAGGTGCTCTATGGGATTCAGGTCAGGGGAGAGCGAAGGCCACTGCATGGTGTTGATGTTCTCGCCTTGGAGAAAGGCAGTGGTAAAGCGAGCAGCATAGGGACGAGCGTTGTCATGCTGTAAGGTTCTCAGTCCTGGGTGGTGTAGCAGGAATGGCAACAGTTGAGGTCGCAGGATGTTATCTAAATACCGCTGGGCATTAAGATTCCCATCCACAACCACCATGGCGTCCTGTACCGCCCTGATATGACGGCCCACACCATCAAACTTGGGCCACCCCCACCTGTTGGTTTGCCGCACACAACAATCGGCATATCGCTCGCCAGTTCTTCTCCAGACACGCGCGCTCACGCACATCAGGATGATCCACACAGAACCTTGACCCATCGCTAGAAGCGACCTTGTTCAAGTGCACCAAGGTCCACCGCTGATGCTGCTGGCACTATCTCTGTCGGTTACGGCGATGGACAGCTGTCAACACAGCGCCTCTGTATGGTCTTCTGGCAATTAGACCATAGTCATGCAGTCGTCTTCGTTCGAGATTCGTGGGTTTGCACGCCCCGGAGCTTCTGCTGCAGTGCGGGATGCTAGACGGAATCGGTATCGCATGTGACTTCTGCCTGCTCTGCCTTGCAGTGGTGACTCTTGACCTCCTGATCGAGGTCTGTCATCTGCAGAGTTACGCAGTTACGGGTTTCTCTGTCCACCAGGGCCGATATTGTCTGGTGTGAACAGCCAAGACGACGTGCCACCTCACGTACCTCAGTCCTCCTTGCAGCATGCCCAGTGTATATTGTATGCTTTCGTAAAACCAAAAAGTACTTGAATGGCAGCCGCAGAAATATTAGGTCAGTTTTACTATTATGACTGCAATATTACTTTTGATATTGTCCTCATCCGGGTATTTTCGATGGTTCCCACACAGTCAACAGCACTACAGCATAATAGTAATACCAACGGTTGTTAACCAGGGAACTAAGCCGAAGTAATATTCAACAAAAATGGCTGCTTCGAGCTACATGTAGGAGGCGCAAGTGGGTGCGAAATACGGTACCCTCTGGAGACATGAACACAATGTGTACAATGGAGACAAAACGTCTCCGGAGGGTAAATTTCTATAGATGAATAGGTCTCCACTGGGAATTTCACGAATTAGATTTTTGGATTTTACTTAAATTACTCAAAAACTAGGATTAGGATGTGGGTTAGGGTTAGTGTTTGGGTTAGGGTATAATATAGGGTATATTGGGTCGAAATTTCAACCCATGAAAAAAAATATGGTTAAAATGGGAGCATTTTGAAAAACGTGCTCGACTTTCTAACCATTTTGTACACGAGAACAAAGCCATGTCTCCACAGTGATACAAAAATGCGAATATGTGTTCGCTTTGGTTTATGAACTTTAAAGAACTTTTAAAAAACAAAAATGTAAATGGGCTCTATAAGAAGATGTATTATGTCACACACAAATGAGTCATAAACATGGTCAAATATAATTTTGGAGATATGACGCGTTTACATATTGATTAAGTTGATTGATTTTTTCAACATTTCATTGAATGAAACCTAAAACTGTAGGTATTAAAGATGTCATTCAATAAACATCCCATTCAGTAAAAATCACGGTACCGCGCGGTTTATCACGGGTAACCCACAGGAACCTCTTGTTTAATTAGGCATTTGCCCCTTATACCACCGGTCGAGTTGTCCGAGCTCCAATACAACAAGACAGTGATACTGAATAGCATTCCTACAGGAATTAATCGTCATTTAGTTTTGCTTTTATCAAGTCTTCAGCCCAACATAAATAATATCAATATTAGATGGCTTTTTTCGAGGGATACAAGCATATTGCAATCGCTATAACAATATTGCACGAGTCGAATAAATATTGTTATACTCGAGCAATATATTCTTGTATTTTTCCCTCAACGTCATCCAATATTATTATAAATGTCGTATAATCCCCTCGCAGCAGGGATTGGGTTTTAGTGCAGTTATACACTAGGGTTCAGAGAACGACCAATTACGGGACGACGAACGGCACAGTTCTGCGACTTCTCTCTATATCTAAGTTTATTGCTGATCTAACACAATCCGGACACAACAATGGTCCTTGACGGACACAACAAATGGTCCTTGACGGACGCAACAATGGTCCTTAACGGACGGAACAATGGTCCTTGACGGACGGAACAATGGTCCTTGACGGACGGACCCCTGTACATTAGAAAACAATGTAAGAACATGGGTTTAAAATACTATACTTATTATACATCTTACATGACAACACCTAATTCAGTTTAAATGTGCTAGAAAGTTCCTGGTTCGTGTAACTCTCAGTGGTGAATACTAAACAGTATATATCAGCTGGTGAATGGAATTTGATGAGTTACACTTTACACAAATGTCTTCCCGAACTCAAGTTTAAAGTTTAAGAAGCAAAACATTGATTGTATCATCAGATCAATATAAGTAACACCATGCTTGGGCAACAGAATCAAATAATATTCTATCTTGTGCTCTTCATTTGCAATTTAGTGAACATTGTTTCCAAATACAGTATTCAGAGTCAACTTAATTGTGAATCAAGAACACAATAAGTCAAGAGCTAACCTGGATATTCTTGGCAGTTAAACTAACTGGCTAACACTTCAGCATGATACTTCGGCTGACTACGGAGCTATATATAAGAGAGAAAAAGGATTATACTTAAACAACTTTTCAATCTTATTATGATAATATAGAAATTCATATCACAGAAGATATAAGTGCGATTGTTTCACCATGATTGGATTCCAAATCAAGATAATCTTCAATTCAGTAATTGTAAATGTATCAATCGAGATCCTTTAGAAATACAACTGCCAGTAAGAAGTTCCAAAAAGTCAAGCTTCTTAATTCAAGTACATGCATACAATTTACCAATAAACCTTCAGACCTAAATAAAGTATAAGCTTGAATTGACATTAAAACTAAAGGTAAAACACCACAGTAACATTTGCGACAAAGTTTCAAAGTTACAAGTCAGAATTACAAAATATCACAACTCACCCCAATCTGGCTACCATAGAAGTGCATCATGACATCTGCTTGGATGGCGGGAGCAGAGTGCTCTCCCAGACCCAGTGCAGCAGGTTAAATACACCCCAAAAGTCGGTGATCGACCAATTTTGACCATTTACCGATTGGCCGAATTCAAATATTAACCCCTCCTTTCTAATTATGAAATTAGAGTAAGTCTTCTGATTGGTTGGGCTGTTACTAAAATCTCCGGAGATCACTTATTTTCTGCTGACCACCAAAATCTCTTCCAGGTCTCAACCAATTTCCAAAACTAGGTTGATTTGTGTTCCCAGTAATAAAATCAGACATACAAGTTACTAAAAATAACTGGACAAGAGCATGGGAAAGTATTTCTAAAACAAAGAGTTTAGTTAAGTAGGGACTAAAACTGTGGTCTGACAAAGGTCACAATAGTTCACTATGTTGTGTATAGTAAATAGCCTCAGAGGAGCAGTCTCTGGAATTTGGTTTGTCAGCACTACAACCAGATGGTTGGTTCTCCTTGGCATAAACCATTTTATAAGATTAAAATAAGGAAAACAAATTTCCATTATCCGACATAAATAATAAACTTACCAGAGAAATCGGAGTGTAGGCCTAGGCCCCTAGGCATATTTATATGGTGCATGACCACATGATCTGTAGAAAAAAAACTGTAGTCAATTCAGACAGCCTCGTCAAATTTTCTTCCTAGTACTGGATCTGGAGACAGTGAAAAAGGTTGAGTTGGTAAGTTGAGTGACAGTTAAAAAAAATGGGTTCCAAACATAGAGCTAGGCCTTATATTAAATTACTAGAGCGCTAACTTTTTATTCCTACGCGCAGAGATACTTGGAATCCATTCTGCGCGCAGACATTTTAAATTCATGTGCGTGCTTGTAGAACATAATAAAAATAGATGGATTGAATTTTGAAAGTGTTCTCTAAATGCAGCGCGCGTGCAAGTAGAACAGACGCAAAAAACATACCCGGTCATGCAAGTAAACAAAAAGTCAAGACAAAATCATCTGCAGCGCACAGATCACGAGTCGCCAACCAGGAAATTAGTCAATTGCGCCCTCTTGTGTTCAACATTGTCCATTCGTATTTCTGCAATAGTATGGTGCCACCCTTCGTGTGGCTCACGTTAATAATGCACTGAACAATTCTGGGTTTCCGACCGTCGTTAAAACTGTGTCTTTCACGCCGACCTCGCATTGACAATCTTTCCTTATTTTGACTTTAAAATCTACATTTTGGAAATGCCTTCAGACAGAAACAAGTGTTGCATTTGTAAGTGTGGTGTAAGTAGTAGATTTTATGCGCAGGCAAAATACAAAGATGACTTTCAGTCTTGTTTTTTGCTTCAAGAAGAGAGGGAGGGTGATTTGTGTGCTACATGCTTGATGTGCATTCGGAAATTTCGGCAAAACAATTCACTGAATTTCAAGCATCGTATAGATTGCAAGAATCAATCTCAAAAACGCAGGGTAGGGGGACAGCGCGTTGGGACTGTAAAAGAAAAAGAACAGGGCGCTAGCGCAGATTTTGACAGTTCAGAGGAGGTGGCTAACTTAAAGGGAAAAATCGGAAAACTTGAAGCAACAATCAAACGACTGAAGAATTTTGAAAAACATGTCGCAGAACAACTTGGGGTGGATAGTTCAATTGGGGTAAGACAACTTAGAACAGAGGCTCTCAATTACATTGTAAAAGATTCACAGACTCAGGACCCTGATATTATCAAAATTGAGGGCACACATGGGCGCACAAAGCTTTATGTTCGGGTTCCTGTAGCTGCGGTAGGAAGTTCTGCTTGTAGTAAGAGAACACTCAGAAAGAGAAGCCAAATCATAGAGAAAGTAGAGACAATAGTTTCAGGTGGTGAACCCTTTGGTGAAAGTTGTGGCCTTGCACGTAGGCAAAGTTCCTCATCAAGTTCAGAACAAACTTCTTCAGCTGCAAGATCCCCTTCTCATGCTAGTACTAGTACTACCACAATCTCCGACATTGCTGCTCAGCGCTCGGCAAATATCAAACGGCAAAAAGATGGGTATACGGTAGCATCTAAAGCAGCGGGTCTAAATGTATGCACTAAGTTTTCAAGGGATACAGTCGATGGGTTGCGCAGTCTAATGCCGGAGACAATGTGGACACTAATCAAAAACAGAATCGAGATTGAAACGGGTCACAAACTTATGGGAACACGGCAATCAATGCGTTCTTCAGTAGAGCTTCCTTATGAGTTCGAGTATGGCAAGTTCGATGGGAGTAGTGGGAAAACTGTTCACTTCACTAGGATCGTAAATGTTGCAAATCTAATCACCAACATGGTTACTGAACAGGTTAAACAAAATCACCTGGTTGAAAGCTTTGACAATACTTTGTGGTTTCACGTGTCGGGCGATAAGGGGGGCAATACTACCAAATTGGTAATTCAGACTCTGAACTCGAAGGATCGCCACTCTGTAAGGTCACTGAAAATAATGGGAATTTTTGAGGGTGGAAAAGATGACAGGCCTAACATTGAAGCGGCTTTCAAGCCAGTATTTGACGACTTGCTGAAGGTCACTGGGGATATTGCAAGGCTACAGCTTCCATGCCCCAACATTGATGACTCCGAACTCTTGTACACAGATGACATGGTTCAATCAGTAGATGAAAAGCTGGATTTCACTCCACTCAAGGAACTAAATCCAGACAACAGGTTCATTAGTCCAAACTGCAGGTATTGCCAGTGCTCTTCGTCTTCATCTGAAGCAAAGAATCCAACACCTTTGGAAGTCCCTAAAATGTATACAAAATGCAAACTGACTTGGGGTGGAGATTGGGAATGGATTGCCAAGATTCTTGGTTTGTCGGGGCCAAATGGTCATCACTTTTGCCCACACTGTCTAATCACACTCAAAGATGTGAAAAAAGGTAAACCGCATGCGCTGCACATTCTTGAAGAATTCAAAGATGACGATGAAGACAATGGCATTTCTGCAGTTGCTCAAAGAAAACTGTCAACCTGCCATGCAAAAGCCACAGAGTTTCAAGACGGTGGTGCAATAAAAGAGAACGCCAAAAATTACGATAACTGCATTCAACGGCCGCTTGTCGGTACTGAGGGCTATGTTATAGATCAGATTTCAGTCAGTCCCTTGCATATTGGCTTAGGGCTAGGTTTGCAGTTCTATGAAATTGTGGAGAATAATGCAAGTAGTTTGGACAAAGGGGTACTGGAAAATCATGGGATATACAATGGGACTGATAAGTTGTATGCGCGTGTTGAAGACCTTAGCAAGGAACATGAAGAATTGTGCAATTCAAAGAGGGAACTTGAAATCGAACTTGTGGCTAAGCATGACCAGGTTGCTCAGGCTAAGACAAATAATCCAAACCACTTCACAAAAAATGGTCGAAAATACACTGAGAACAGTGCACTTGCTAAGGAATCTAGGAAACTGGTTCAACAAAGCAATACAGACATCAAGGAAATCAATCGTAGGGTTCAACACTTGAATAAGGATGTAAATCAAAATACAAAATTGAGGGTTGATATTGACAAAGAAATTCAGAATGTCACTGGGCCATTCGTGACTAAATTCAAAAAGGTCTCGGAAGAAGTTGGAATTAGAAAACAGTCTTATCATGGGGGATCACTGATTGGCCCTGATGTACACAAGGTTTTGAAGAACTGTCAGAAATATTCAGACATTTTTCTGCCAGTTCTGATAGACACTACAACAGAATGCAAGTCATTTGGCTCTCAAGAACTGTCCAATAAAGTACACACTATGTTTCAGAAGTTCAAATCTTGTTATGACTTGTACACACTCAACAGAATGCTTTGTAAACATGAGGTGGAGCTGCTAGCCTTGCGATGTTCTGAGTTTGGTTGCTGGTTTCCAGTTAATTTTCCAGAGGAAAAACTCAAAAGAAAGTTTCATTTATTGACAGTTGAAGTCCCTCGACAAGCACGACACTTATGTACTGTTGGCATGATGTCTGAGCAGGCAATAGAAAGTATCCATGCAAACTTAAACAAATATGAGCGCATGTATTGCACAGTACGCCTTCCTGCTAAGCGACAGAAACTGCAAATCAGACAGCATGCCCAGTACAGCTCACCCAAACTTGCACATCTCAAGTTGTAAATATTAGGGATAGACTGATCTAGTAAGCCTTAGCCGCAGCCTGCGCATATTTTGGCATTTAGCATGCATGCTCCTTTAAAATTTCATGCGCAAGCCGCGCATCATATGCATAATAAAATTGTGCTTACTTTATCAGACTATTTCGTGTAATCATTAATTTTGTGTAATCGTTTATGCATGAAGATACATGTTTACAAGTTATTTCATTTTTCAAAAATTGCATTTGCTCAAAATCAGCAAAGTGAGAGGTACTTTTTTTAAAGGTTGTGGTAAGTCTGGGGTATCCAGTTATCACAATTTACTCTCATCTTGGTGTTTACGAGTCTAATGCACAAAAACAATATAAAAATAAAATAAAAATAAAAATAAATAACAATTACAACACAAAATGCCTCTAATTGTTCGAGTGAAAACTGAACTAATGATAAATACAAGAACATTTTGTGTAATCGTATATGCATGAGAGGGTACATGTTTACAAGTTAATTCTTTTTCCAAAAATTGCATTTGCTTCAAATCAGCAAAGTGAGAGGTACTTTATTAAGTGTTGTGGTAAGTCTGGGGTATCCAGTTATCACAATTTACTCTCATCTTGGTGTTTTTTTATGAATCTAATGCAAACAAAAATATTTAAAAAAAATTAAAAATAAATAACAATAACACAAAATGCCTCCCAATTGTTTGAGTGAACACTGAACTAATGATAAATACAAGAAAAGTTTGTCACTGCATGGGGAAAGCGTGGGCATTTAAAATTAAATGATGATGATTGTGATTTGGCAAGATAAGGGCGGTTCGAATTGTCAGTGCTGCATATCTTTTCTTGGATTATTGCGCACGACATGCTAGCCATATCACACAGATCTGAATTTAAACAATCTTTTTACCAAAATTAGGTTTCAATGGGGAGATGTATTTTTTTTTAAATAAAAGAAAAATAGGAAAAATCAGGTTTAATGAACACATTTTTAGCCGAACGCTATCTGTTCTCATCAAAACGTCAAAGCCGCACCAAGTGTCGAGGAGATTTGAGGCTAAATGTGTTTTTTTTAAATGAGGATTTTGGAGGATTGAGTATGAATGGGGTTTTTTTTAAATGAGAATTTTTTAATTTATTGACTTTAAAGAAAATAAAAAAACTTTAGAGGAGTACATGGTCAACCGGGTTACTGGTATGGATCTACATTTGTATTGTAACATCTGAGACTGAGTATCACCCACCGTGACCATGCCCAACACAACAACCGGTACTCAAAGCAATGCCGAGTCTCATCTGCCGAGTCCCACCAACGAGTCTCACCATCTTCCCACCGCCAACTCTGCCAAGCATCCGACCCGGCCAGCAGAAAAACAAAACCAATGCACCCCTTTCCCTACCCACCCCTTTTCCAAAGGCATGTGATTACAAATCTTGACGAACACCTTCAGACCTTGTCAATTCAAAATATACATGATATGCCATTACCCTCCCCAGGCCCACCCCCCCCCCCCCCCCCCCCCCCCCACATCCCCCCTCCCCCTGTCTACCCCACCCCTTCCCACCCCCACCCAAACATATCATCCGTGTGTTTAGGCAAGAAACGTCTTTATTTCACTTTTTAGTACGACTATGAACCATAATATTAACGCGTTACTTTTGCATCTATTTCGTGAAAAATACGGCGAGTCAGATCCGCCATTTTTAAAAAACTTACGACAACATTGGTCAGATTCAGCAGTTAATCGCCATAAAATTCATCCATTTTCAAAACAAGGGCAGTGAGGTTTTTGTTACCAAACAACAATTTGCGTTAATATAATATGTCAAATTTCATTTAAGGTGGTTTTTGATCTGACATTTGAGCCATTTTACCCAAAATGAGGAATTTTCAACGGTTTTGCCTCTCTCCAAAAGGAAAAATTTATATACACAATACACGCTATACGTACACGTGCCGATTCGACAGTGTATAGGTTGGTGTTGGCGGAGTAATATTGCTAGGTTACACTTGGAACTGCTTTAAAATATCATATTTTTAATTTATAATTACATTTTAATTGGTGACAACTATTGGGATTGTGTTAAAATGCGGTTTTGTAAACCGTATAAAATGATGACGTCATCGTTTAAGCTTAAAACAAAGGATGCGGAACCATTGCTTTGAGGGTCTATTTCGTGTTAAGGGCAGGCCAACACTAATGCAATGACGGTATAAAGTGGAGGGATACTAGGTAAAAGGTCTCTAGCGACTTTGTTTGCAATGACATTTGAAGCATTTAAGAAGTTATTACCAAAAACGTTTCGTTTTGTGCGTTGCAGTGACGTCATTGTAATAACAAAGTATGAATAGCCATATAAACTGTTTATGATGGCCCATCGTTTTGTTTTGTTTTCTACAAATTAGGCAGAGGATTATAGTTTGCTATCAGTAAAGTCACGAATTTGCTTATAGCGCCTGAAGTCAGTTATTCATTCATAAAATTCCTTATGAATATTCATATTTGCGCTAATTCTCACGCGCGCTGTGAAAAGCCCGCCCTCTGTTGGTGAGTTTAGGAAATAAGAGATTGCCGCGCGCGGCCGTACGCGCGCGTCTCGTGAGATACGCACACCCCTTTGCGCTCAGTTGCTAATCGTTCGTTTGGGTTTTGGGCGTATCGGCTTCGAAAACGCACTGTATAGAATACAAACGCAGATATGCAAAAAGCGGTACACAATTTTGAGGTTTCTAATGGTTCGTGCACAAACATGGATGCGCCCAGCAGGCATCACTTTGTACACTAGAACCAGCGCTCTAGTAATTTAATAAAGCTCTATGGTTCCAAATTACTCGATGCCCATATATATATACCCAGGATCTTAGGGAGTATAGCGAGATGGATATTTAATTTTGTAGGCCAACGCGGGCCAACGCGGGCCAACGCGGGTCAACGCGGGCCAACGCGGGCCAACGCGTACGCGGGCCAAAGCGTACGCGGGCCAAAGCGTACGCGGGCCAAATCGTACGCGGGCCAACGCGTACACGCGTTTACGCGCACGCGCGTTAACGTGTACGTATGAAAAATAAATTTAACAATGTGTGTCTCTAGATTCTTGCTCCAAGAGTGGGTTTTTCATTGTTCCGTGGCATGCGCTATTTATGTATGTAAATGAGGGAAGAATTTTATTCACGCACGCGCACATATGACAGCTGTTGCACAATAGGTCAAGTAGCAAGTGCCGACAGTTTTCAGAGTTCGCAATCGCGGAGTCGAGCCGGCAAGTCGTCGGCGTGGTTTTCTCCGTGTGGGCTCCGAGATGCCAGAAGGACCAGGTAGGCAACCTGGGAGATGATGTTTAATCTGCGGGAAATTACTTGCTACCTGCAAACAAAAACTGTCCATAAAACCACAAAGATACTGTACAAAATTATATGAACGCACGTAGAAAGGCTTTGCGCAAATAGCGCGTACGAAGAACTTGTGCGGTATCTCTTACGCGCAACTATTCACCGATTTGTCGTTTTGCCCATATTTTTTTTAATTCACAGTTGTGGTCAATGGCAAATTGGTGCACTTTCCGGTTCATTCAACATTTACGTGATGTATTTCAACATTTCGAATACGCCAACAAGTAGTGTATTACGAAGGGCCTATTACATGTATAACTTGTCTAAACTCCTTTTATCATAACATTTAAGGTAGTACCGCCGTTACTTATCACGAATGGGTGGATTTTGAGGCTGACCTGTTCGCCAGTTTTACAATCATGGATGCCGAGGAAAGCACACAAAAAACGGCGTCGGTTTACAACTGGCGTCGGGCAGTGGTTATTGTGTTGTTTTTGTTTTTTTCGCAATCGCCGTGTGGCGATCGTGATTTTTATTTTTGAAAATTCAATTTTTCAGAACAATTATAGAATATCTAGCGCAATCATTTTGCTGGATGCCTTCAATAATTATTTACTTTGAAATAAGTAAGATATTTCTTAACTATTCGGTAGTAAACGAAATTCGATATCTGCAAATGGTGTATCCTACCGATCAGATACTGCTCCAACTTGCTTTACGCTTAGTGGGTAGGCCTATAGTCATTTTGCCCTGACCTATCTGACTATAATGGTACACTCATGATCAGAATGAGTCAAAAAGAAATTTTCTTTATAAACAGAATATTTTTAAAAGAAATGTTAGGCAAATATACACATAGGTCTAGTTAGAGAAAAAAATAACTATTAACACAGTGTGTCCTTTATATAGTCGATACTTATTCCACTTTTATTTGTTGGGGTTTGACATTCAATGGTCCTTTTAAATACCCTTAGCATTTCTTACATGCGCCTGTAGTCCAATTTTCTAGTCCGTGATATATGGAGTCTCTACTTTGTTTGCGAGGCCTGTTGCAATTAGATGCTTATTCTTTTCCAGTCACTCTCTACCATTTACAATTTTAACGCTCAATAGTTGGGGTTTTTTTTAATCAGATTTTTAACCTGATGAAAGCCGAATGATCGAAGCGTTGTTATTAAAATAAAACAGCCGTGTTTTAAACCAGAACCTCCAAACGTTTGCCCTCTCTCCCTAATATAGCCTATTCTAATAAATACCTTTAAGAGAGGAAAGTATCAAATTGTGATTTTTTGCTGGGGAGTTTCATCGTTTTGGGCGTTCTTCAATATTATGTGTATGCAAGTTATTACTTGAGTCATAGAGCAATAAACCAGTGGAGTAACTCCTATGCGCGAGGGGGGGGGGGGGGGGGGGGGGTGGGGTGGGAATCCCCGGGCACCCAGGCTAGGGGGGCACCCGGCAGGTCTCGTACCCACGATGATATTTTGTTTGCAATATAGACTTTTGGAAGTGGAAACCTTTCCCCACCTGGCATAGGATTACACTTTTGACCATAACAGTCTAGAGAAGACATCAAGCTGTCTGATCATACCAGTAGTTTTAGTACTGGTATCGAAATATCCGCCTTGGACTGAATGTACATAATGAAACAATGATTGCCCAGTTTGCTGAGAGAAAAGCGAGACTGAATAGGTTTAAGGTTTAACTTGAATATAGAATGTTGAAATATTCAAAAACAAATCGCCACTGTGAGTTAGAGTTTGGAGTTTTCTTTATTAGACTAACCGTCCATTTTAACAATCTTAAAGGTGAGGGCTCGTCTCAAATTGGAATTGATGAGCAAAATTCCCGTAATCGGTTGACGTCACATTTCGCTTTCTTGAGCAATTCAGCAATTGTGGTACAGACTCCTCCATACTATAATTACAGTATATTTTAGCAACTAGCCACCCAACTTTCGAACTAGTAATAGCCTATACGAACATCATTCTCCCACTGAATATGACGACCCATGATCTTTAACATGATTAGTTATTTAAAACATAAATACAAATTGATTGGAAGGTAAGTATCATTTGTAAATGCACGTGGCTTTCAAAACTGGATTCGCTCTGCTGCATTATGCGCACATGTCATTTGGTCAGGGGGAACCCAACCCATTGCCCCGGGTACCCTGAACCAAAGTTACACCACTGCAAGGAACGGCGTTGCCTAAGGTGACTAAAAGGTCAAATTCCTTCGGGTGGAAATAGCCGTTTACTATTAATCAAAGTGGTTTGTGTCAAATGGTAACCAAGTTATACACCACACTATGAATTTTAGAACACGCCGGATCCAAAACACGACATTTTAGAGTTTACATTACCACCTAAAACAGACAATCCTCTGATTATGTCATGCCAGCGAAGATTTACCGACAGAAAAAAATACAGTTAGACCAGCAGACATGAACATTTCGGCCGTAAAGATCGTGGACTAGTGTTGAATATACCACAACTAGGCCAAACATGCCTTTTTATTTACAGGTCTTCTTGCAAAAATAACAGCTAAAAATATAGCCACTTTAATACTTCAAGATCTACTACTACTACTACTTCTAAGAATGTTTGCATTACTTTATCTTAACATGTAACTGTGTTCAAACTTCAAACAATATTTATAGATACGAGTGTCACCCGTTACGTATTGTTTGCCATGTGTTTATACATGTTTAGTACCCAGACCCACATAATGTACACGAGCATATAGTTTGTCAAAAGGTTCCAGTCTATTTATGTTTGCCACGCTTGAGCTTTTACAAACAAATAAAATCTTACCATAACAAGAATTTGGTTTCTTGATTGTACCTATGCTTTTGAAACAAAATATTTGTGTCCATTTAAATAGTTTTATTTCACTTTTAAATGGTTGCTTCAAAATATTTCTTCTTCATATTAAATGTAACAAAATGTAGTGTGCACATGACATGATTTTCCAGATTTTCTTAGTAATGAAGGCAACATTTCTCGAATATCCCAAAAGTAGTTATCATCCAGATTGATACATGTAATACAAGGTTTACAGAGCAGGAATCTGCAAGGAACATTTGTATATCCTCTACTGCAAGGTTGGGATAAAAATCGGCATATGGCTGCAGGACTAATATAAATCTGGCGACCCGTGATTGATTTACATTTGAAAAATTTGGGGTTTCTTAAAATAAAAAAAATCGAACAATAATCTTTACAAATTTGTAGTTTGAAGGATTTCTTCTTTTAAAGTTTTTTATATACAACTCTACTTTATATATTTAGGTTTTTTATTTTCACTGACAGCCTCGGGTACTTCAGCTAGTGTGTGTATATTGCTAACAGTAACACTGTGCATTGTTGGTCCATCGATGTGTAGTCCCACGACTTTGACGAGGTAAAAAGCTTTTACAATGGTCGCACTTTAATGTACACCCTCTTAATATGTTTGTCAAGATTGCCTTCCCCAATAAATACTTTTACACAGATCTAACAAACAAAATAGTCCGGGAGGCCAGCAAGGTTTAATCATCATTTCGAGTGCAAAAGGTTTAAAGCATGAAGCATGACGTTTCAAAGCTTTATCGCAGGTCTCACAAACAAATGGTTTATGTGTACCCTCTCATGTTTCGTTAGATAATTTTTGTAAAAGCTCTACCACATGTTTTGCAAACATATGCTTTCTCACCGGTGTGAATTCTGTCATGTCTGTTTAGATCATGTTGTTTGGTATACGCTTTACCACAGATCTCACAAAGAAATGGTTTCTCACCATTGTGAACCCTATCATGCCTCTTTACATCACGTTGTTGAGTAAAAGCTTTACCACATGTCTCACAAACAAATGGCTTATCATTAGTGTGAACTCTCTCATGTTGTTTAAGATTACCTCGTTGAGTAAAAGCTTTACCACAGGTCTCACAACCAAATGGTTTCTCACAAATGTGAATTCTGTCATGCCTCTTTAGATCACATTGTCGAGTAAAAGCTTTACCACAAGTCTCACAAACAAATGGTTTCTTACCAGTGTGAACTCTCTCATGGCTCTTTAGATTACCTGGTTGAGTAAAAGCGTTACCACAGGTCTCACAAACAAATGCTTTCTCACCAGTGTAAACTATCTGATGTTGTTTTAGATGACTTCGTCGAGTAAAAGCTTTCCCACAGGTTTCACAAACAAATAGTTTCTCTCCCTTGTTGACCTTCTGGTAGCAAATCAGGTCGGGGGCTTTTGTGTCCATTTTTCTGCAGTATTTATCTCAATGGCTGACTAAATACTACATCAGTCTGTATCATGCGTCTCTAGAGATTGCTCGAGTGTGCGATAGCGTCATCACCACTGCCTGCTACCCTTCTCAAGTCTCTCCTTGATTTGCTCAAAATCTTCAGATTCCAGACAGGACTCGGCTGTAAGGGTCGTCACCTGGAGACTGTTTTTTAAAGTACAATCAAAATGCTTCACTGCACACATGAACAATACAAGAACCGTTTTAATTTCTAGTAAAGTAGGCAACTCGCTCACAAAGCATACGACAGGTTTGTGGAGACAGTTTATCCTATACTGAAACGCAAAGAAACTATCCACTTTTAAAAAAGTGTCCGTGTCCTGGCCCTGCCAACTACGCGTCTCCTAAGCTCATCTCATAGGTGCTCTATGGGATTCAGGTCAGGGGAGAGCGAAGGCCACTGCATGGTGTTGATGTTCTCGCCTGGAGAAAGGCAGTGGTAAAGCGAGCAGCATGGGGACGAGCGTTGTCATGCTGAAAGGTTCTCAGTCCTGGGTGGTGTAGCAGGAATGGCAGATGGTGTAACAGATGAGGTCGCAGGATGTTATCTACATTCAAACACACATTTATTTCCTGTTCTTGAAATAGATACACAATTATATAAGTATTAAATAACAAGATATAAATGCCAGAGGTAGCAAGACCTTGTAAGCAGAGCTTGTATTAGGCATGCCATTAGACAAAAACAAACGAACGGACAACATAAATTATAGGAAAACAATCAAACTTCTAATAGGCCTACTGTTCTCGCCTTGGAGAAAGGCAGTGGTAAAGCGAGCAGCATGGGGACGAGCGTTGTCATGCTGAAAGGTTCTCAGTCCTGGGTGGTGTAGCAGGAATGGCAACAGTTGAGGTCGCAGGATGTTATCTACATACCGCTGGGCGTTAAGATTCCCATCCACAACCACCAGTGGCGTCCTGTAACGCCCTGATATGACGACCCACACCATCAAACTTGGGCCACTGTTGGTTTGCCGCACGCAACAATCGGCATATCGCTCGCCAGTTCTTCTCCAGACACGCTCACGCCCATCAGGATGATCCACACAGAACCTTGACCCATCGCTAAAAGCGACCTTGTTCAAGTGCGCCAAGGTCCACCACTGATGCTGCTGGCACTATCTCTGTCGGTTACGGCGATGGACAGCCGTCAACACAGCGCCTCTGTATGGTCTTCTGGCAATTAGACCATAGTCATGCAGTCGTTTTCGTTGGAGATTCGTGGGTTTGCACGCCCCGGAGCTTCTGCTGCAGTGCGGGATGCTAGACGGAATCGGTCTCGCAGGGGACTTCTGCCTGCTTTGCCTTGCAGTGGTGACTCTTGACCTCCTGATCGAGGTCTGTCATCTGCAGAGTAACGGAGTTACGGGTTTCTCTGTCCACCAGGGCCGATATTGTCTGGTGTGAACAGCCAAGACGACGTGCCACCTCATGTACCTCAGTCCTCCTTGCAGCATGCCTAGGGCACGCTGCAGTTGATCCTTCGACAATCGTGGCATGTTGCTTGAAATGCCCATTCTGCACTAGCCTTTTTAAAGCCAACATCAAGACATCACGTGCAGCTCATTAAAATCATCCAATACCCCTTGGATAATCACCGACAGTCAAAACAGATGTTCAACAACTGTGCCATGAAGTGACCATTTAAGGTTCAAGTGACTTTCAGGCACCGTTTGGTCTGACAGTGAAGACACTATTGTCCACAAATAAGTTCACACATTACTACACGCAGTGATAAATTATTGTTGCCATTCAAAGGTTTAAACAGTGGTAATTTTTTTTTTGCGTTTCAGTATATTATCAAAGTGGTTTGTGTCAAATGGTAACCTTACACCACACTATTAAATATGAATTTTAGAACACGCCGGATCCAAAACACGACATTGCAGAGTTTATATTTCCACCTAAAACAGACACTCCTCTGATTATGTCATGCCAGTAAGATTTTACTGACAGAAAACAGATTGTTAGACCAGCAGACATGAACATTTCGGCCGTAAAGATCGTGGACTAGTGTTAAATATACCACAACTAGGCCAAACATGCCTTTTTATTTACAGGTCTTCTTCCAAAAATAACAGCTGAAAATATAGCCTATTTAATACTACATGATCTAAAAACATGTTTAACAATATTTGCATTACTTTATCTTAACATGTAACTGTGTTCAAACTTCAAACATTTGAAGATACGAGTGTCACCTGTAACGTATTGTTTGCCATGTGTTTATACATGTTTAGTACCCAGACCCACATAATGTACACGAGCATATAGTTTGTCGAACGGTTCCAGTCTATTTTTTTTTTTTAAATCTTACCATAACAAGAATTTGGTTTCTTGATTGTACCTATGCTTTTGAAACAAAATATTTGTGTCCATTTAAATAGTTTTATTTCACTTTTAAATGGTTGCTTAACAAATAAATTCATTATATTAAATGTAACAAAATGTAGATAAATATTCTGCACAGCGCGCGCCACCAATAATGTGTGCATATTACATGTACCATGCATGTACCAACCAGATTTTCTTAGTAAATGAAGGCAACATTTCTCGAATATCCCAAACTGCTTAAACTTTCGAAGTAGTCATCATCCAAATTGATAAAACTGTACAAGGTTTACAAAGCAGGGATCTGTAGGGAACAATTGTATATCCTCCACTGCAGTGCAAGGTTGGGGGCAAAAATCGGCATTTGGCTGCCAGACTAAATCCGGCGACCCGAGATTGATTTATATTTGGAAATTTGGGGGTTTCTAAAAAACTCTTTTCCCAGAAATATTGTTTACCAATTTGTAGTTTGGAGGATTTCTTCTTTGTGTGTGATTTTATACAACTCTACTTTATATCTTTAGATTTTTATTTTCACTGACAGTGACAGCCCCGGGTACTTCAGCTAGTGTGTGTATATTGCCAACAGTAACACTGTGCCATGTTGGTCCACCGATGTGTAGTCATAGATGACTTTGATGAGGTAACAAGCTTTTACAATGGTCGCTGGTCGCCCTTTAATGTACCCTTTTATGTTTGTCAAGATTGCCTTGCCCAATAAATACGTTTACACAGATTAAACAAACAAATTCGTCCGAGAGCCTAGCAAGGTTTAATAATAATTTTCAGTGCAAAAGGATAGAAAAATGGGATATATAGGAGTATCTGAGACAACTGCAAAATGGGATTTCTCAAGTTTGACCAGTAGTGGTGCGTTGGGATAGGGTAGGGTAGACCCTTATAGTCTCCCCAAAATGGTTTCTCACCGGTGTGAATCATTTTAAGTCTTTTTAGATTAGTTTGACGTTTGAAAGCTTTACCACAGGTCTCACAAACAAACGGTTTTTGTATACCCAGCACGATATGTGCACTCAATACTCACTCAACACTATTGTAACCTAACCCACCCCCCCCCCCCCTTGAAACCTAAAAGGAATTCCTGAGATTCCAGGAGCACAATGGTCAACACAAAAGAGGGGGGGTTTTCTCTGCCACATATCGTGCTTCATATGGGTTTTTGTGTACCCTCTCATGTTTCTTTAGATAAAATTTGTCAGTAAAAGCTTTACCACATGTTTCGCAATCATGTTTTTTCACCAGCGTGAATCCTGTCATGTCTGTTTAAATTATGTTGTTGGGGAAACGCTTTACCACAGATCTCACAAACAAATGGATTATCATTAGTGTGAACTCTCTCATGTTCTTTAAGATGACATCGTTGAGTAAAAACTTTACCACAGGTCTCACAAACAAATGGCTTATCATTAGTGTGAACTCTCTCATGTTTTTTAAGATGACCTCGTTGAGTAAAAGCTTTACCACAGGTCTCACAAACAAATGGCTTATCATTAGTGTGAACTCTCTCATGTTCTTTAAGATAACCTCGTTGAGTAAAAGCTTTACCACAGGTCTCGCAAACAAATGGCTTATCATTAGTGTGAACTCTCTCATGTCCTTTAAGATGACCTCGTTGAGTAAAAGCTTTACCACAGGTCTCACAAACAAATGGCTTATCAGTAGTGTGAACTCTCTCATGTTCTTTAAGATGACTTCGTCGATTAAAAGCTTTACCACAGGTCTCACAAACAAATGGCTTATCATTAGTGTGAACTCTCTCATGTTTTTTAAGATGACCTCGTTGAGTAAAAGCTTTACCACAGGTCTCACAAACAAATGGCTTATCATTAGTGTGAACTCTCTCATGTCCTTTAAGATGACCTCGTTGAGTAAAAGCTTTACCACAGGTCTCACAAACAAATGGCTTATCATTAGTGTGAACTCTCTCATGTTCTTTAAGATAACCTCGTTGAGTAAAAGCTTTACCACAGGTCTCACAAACAAATGGCTTATCATTAGTGTGAACTCTCTCATGTTCTTTAAGATGACTTCGTCGATTAAAAGCTTTACCACAGGTCTCACAAACAAATGGCTTATCATTAGTGTGAACTCTCTCATGTTTTTTAAGATGACCTCGTTGAGTAAAAGCTTTACCACAGGTCTCACAAACAAATGGCTTATCATTAGTGTGAACTCTCTCATGTTCTTTAAGATAACCTCGTTGAGTAAAAGCTTTACCACAGGTCTCGCAAACAAATGGCTTATCATTAGTGTGAACTCTCTCATGTCCTTTAAGATGACCTCGTTGAGTAAAAGCTTTACCACAGGTCTCACAAACAAATGGCTTATCAGTAGTGTGAACTCTCTCATGTTCTTTAAGATGACTTCGTCGATTAAAAGCTTTACCACAGGTCTCACAAACAAATGGCTTATCATTAGTGTGAACTCTCTCATGTTTTTTAAGATGACTTCGTTGAGTAAAAGCTTTACCACAGGTCTCACAAACAAATGGCTTATCATTAGTGTGAACTCTCTCATGTCCTTTAAGATGACCTCGTTGAGTAAAAGCTTTACCACTGGTCTCACAAACAAATGGCTTATCATTAGTGTGAACTCTCTCATGTTTTTTAAGATGACTTCGTTGAGTAAAAGCTTTACCACAGGTCTCACAAACAAATGGCTTATCATTAGTGTGAACTCTCTCATGTTCTTTAAGATGACCTCGTTGAGTAAAAGCTTTACCACAGGTCTCACAACCAAATGGTTTTTCACCAGTGTGAATTATGTCATGTTTCTTTAGATCATTTCGTTGAGTAAAAGCTTTCCCACAGGTCTCACAAACAAATGGTTTCTCTTCCTTGTTGACCTTCTGGTAGCAAATCAGGTCGGGGGCTTTTGTATCCATTTTTCTGCAGTATTTATCTCAATGGCCGACTAAATACTACATCTGTCTGTACCATGCGTCTCTAGAGATTGCTCGAGTGTGCGTTAGTTAGCGTCATCACCATTGCTGCATGCTCCCCTTCTCAAGTCTCTCCTTGATTGGCTCCAAATCTTCAGATTCCAGACAGGACTTTGCTGTCAGGGTTGTCACCTGGAGACTGTGTTCCAAGTACAAGCAAAATGCTTCACTGCACACATAAACAATACAAGAACCGTTTTAATTTCTAGTAAAGTAGGCAACTCGCTCACAAAGCATATGACAGGTTTGTGGAGACAGTTTATCCTATTAACCCAAACTTCTTTTGGTGATTTACTGGGCACCTTCTTCATCCTTGCAAATTCCAACACCCTATGCCATTAAACTGTACAGCTGGACTCCACCAAACCCTTGTGTTATAGTTTGGCTGGATAGGGATAGCCAGGTCAATGTTGGCAATATTTGCCAATATTATTTAAAGTAGTCTTCCATATATTTTAGCGTATATATGCTTTCGTAAACCCAAAAGTACTTGAATGGCAGCCGCAGCAATATTTTGTCAGTATTAAAAGAACCCGGATGACTGCAATATTACTTTTGATATTGTCCTCATCCAGGCATTTTAACAAGTTTAAAATCCTGAATCCTGAACAAAGCGCCCCATTAAACCTGCTTCTTTTCTCCCCAATAAACTGGAAGGGCTGAGCCTAAGTTGACCCCACACTGGGGAAGAACATTCATGAATGCATTGTTCGCATGTGCCGACGTCCAACCCCCCAAAACGTTGAGCTTTACTGCGCGGTACTGCGCAGTTTATCGCGGTTAACCCACAGGAACCTCTTGTTTAATTAAGCATTTGCACCTTATACCACCAGTCGAGTTGTCCGAGCTCCAATACAAGAAGACAGTAATACTGAATAGCATTCCTACAGGAATTAATCGTCATTTAATTTTGCTTTGGTCAAGTCTTCAGCCCAATATAAATAATAATAATATTTAATAGATGGATTTTGTTTAGGGATACAAGAATATATTGCACTCACTATAACAATATTGCACGAGTCGAAAAAATATTGTTATACTCGAGCAATAGGCTATATTCTTGTATTTCCCTCAACGTCATCCAATATTATTATAAATAATAAACTTACCATGGAAATCGAAGTGTAGGCCTAGGCTCTTAGGCCTATTTATGTCATTGTTGCATGACCCCACAATCTGCAGAAAAAAAACATTCAGACAGCCTTGTCAAATTTTCTTCCTGAATACTACAGCCTACTGGATCTGGAGACAGTGAAAAGGGGCGATTCGGTAAGTTGAGCGACAGTTAAAACATTTAAAGGAGCAATTATAGAATGCAGGGCCCACTGACAACTCGACTTTATTTACCCTGGGACATAGAATGGACTAACCCTAACCCTGTATACCCCAATACCCTTAGAATACAGGGCCACTCCATTCTATGTCATAGGGTAAATAAAACCGAGAGTTGTCAGTGGGCCCTGCATTCTATATGTTACCAAGGTTTTTTATCGTATAGTAGAGATCCCCATTTTTCAAGGCTAGCTTGGCCACTTGGCCAACCCAGGCTAACCCACTGTGTGGGCTGGGGGAGTAAACTTGAGTCTTGGGGGGTCCCTGAGTTATTTGCAGTGACCATGTGCTGGGTTGTGTGAGCACTAGCCGCATGTTGGGCATTTGTCCACACACCTCTGAACAGTGAGGGTACTGACATGCCTCTGCTCTCTGTTGCGCCTTACTACTAACGGTGACTGGCGAATGGTGAGTTTTCTTATTATGTTTGTCAATTATAGCCTTGTTGTTATCTTAATAGTTTCTCCTAATGCTGATTCATTTGTAGTTAGAAATAGAATCGACTTAATTTGTCTTTGTAATGAGATCTGGGGAGTTAAAGAAAGTAGTCAATGTTGAAGCAAATTATCTTTCCTTCTAGTTTAGCACATTGTATTGAATGAATAAGGATTACCTCTAGGTGTTTCAAGTTATATTGGAATTATTATAATATCCCTGCTTGTGATTCTTATTGAACTTCAATCATTGTTATTATTTAGAAATTGTTCAAGTATAATGGCCACATGTATTTCCCATAGAATAAGGTTCAAATTGGGTTTTGGTCAAGTGTTTCGTTTAGAACTTTATCAGTATTGTAACCAAATTAGTTCTTTAAGTTAGAATATATTCAGTGAAAGTTCCCCTCCATAATCATGGAGTTCCACCTACTTGGTACATGTGTTTCCGAATATCGAAGTAGGAGGCGAGCTAGGAACATCTGTTAAGGCCATTAGTATATGCCAGACATAGGACGAAAAAGACCTCCAGTGGAACAAGCAGACCCCTGTCTGGAATGTTGATTTACACTGGACAGGCTGGAGTAAATTGCCAGTTGGCAGTCCAGCCAGCTATTTGCTGAGTGTAATGTTGTAGTTTAGGAAGTGGGTTTATCGATGACTAGTGTTGCAAGTATGCTTATCGATATTCTGTTATCAATGACTACAGTGTGGCTGTTCCCATTTCTAGTGTACCAATGAAATTGATATGTGATCACTTTGATGTTACACAACTAGTGGGGTTCTTGGTGCATTAACTGT
The DNA here is from genome assembly GCA_037893245.1 of Crossaster papposus. Classification (NCBI taxonomy): domain Eukaryota; kingdom Metazoa; phylum Echinodermata; class Asteroidea; order Velatida; family Solasteridae; genus Crossaster; species Crossaster papposus. Next base: position 234,779 of record JBAIAA010000496.1, on the reverse strand, counting down.
TGAGCTGTTCAAAACTGATGGATTTAATAGTGTACAGTGAAGCTAATATTTTGTTCACAGAAATTACCTATGTTTTTATTAGACTGTAGAAACAAGAGACTTTTAGAGTGATTTTGCTAAAGTAGGTTATCTTATATTTCTTAAGTTTTTTCTTTTTGCTTACTTTTATAATGTAGTTTTAGAGCTTTTCCGTAATCGTTATACTTATTTGTTTCTTTGTTTTCTTTTCCTTTTTATTATATTTTAGCCATAACTGGCCTTCTTTCTTTTTTGGCATTAAATCATTGACTTGAGAATACCTGTATAACAAAGCGTCGTAGACAGGATCGAGTCATAAAAAAAAGAAAAGAGGGTCAGTTGAGGCAACCTGCAGGCTGACACACTACACCATGGAGGAACTAGAAGAGAAAGTCAAGGACTTAACCACGCAGCTCAAACAGCTGAATGCAGAAAAGAAGACAAAAGTCGTTGTGGTCCCTCGAGATCGGGGTCTCAAGTTCTCTGGGCGGCCCATCAAGGAGACGGATCCCGAGGTGACGGAGTGGGCCGAAGACATGCAGCGTCTGACTTCTGGTCTGTCCGTCAGCGAAGCCATACAAACTGTCTATGATCACTTGGGAGGGCGTGCACGAGAAGAGGCGAGACTCCGGCCCGAAGAGAATAGAGATACGGCTGCTAAGATAATCGCCCTAATTGTCAAGACGTACAATCCCCAAGGCACCCCATCCACTCGCTGGGGTGAGTTCTACAGCCGGAAACAGCAACCAGGAGAGTCGTTGCAAGACTTCTCCTTGAAATTGATGAAGCTCTTGAAGCAAGTGGTGCTTGTCTCGCCAGAAGATAGTGTCAAGGGCCAGGATGCCATACTGAGTGAGAGATTTGCTGCAGGGTTGATGGACCCTACACTACAGAGAGAGGTGAGACGTTTCGCTCAGGAAAATCCCGAGATGCCTTTCCCAGAGTTGCGGACGAAGGTTATCTCCTGGGTGGACCCGACACCAGCAACCATGGCAACAGTGGCCGTAGCCAAGGCCAAAGTTGACACAGTCAGTGAAGCTTTCCAAACGCGACTGGACCAGCAAGCAGGACAGATTCAGGCCACACAAGAGGCCGTGGGTCGGCTTTGTGACCAGGTTGGTGCCCTACTAAGCCAGAAGAGAACAAATGGCCCACCCCAGAGATCCAGTACCGGAGGCCTAACCTGTTTCAATTGTGGTGGAGGAGGCCACATGGCAAGAGTATGCCCAAGTTCACCACGAAGAAGGCCCCAAAGGTCGAATGCGCCGCAGCAGACGAACCAGGCCGCCAATGGATGGACCAGCGCCGCCCCATTCTATCCGGCTGAGGGGCACCAGACAACCCAGAATAGCACCCAGGCTAATCAGTCCCCAGCTGCCCCATTCTATCCAGCGGAGGGACACCAGACAACCCAGAATACCCCCCAGGCGAATCAGTCCCCAAACGCCAACCCTCTATTGTAAGGAGCCAAGCGGTGGAGGGACAGAGTGAAGGCTCAGGAATGCGAACGAAAGAAGAGGTCTTAGGCAGGGCAGTTGCACAGAGTCCAGAGGTAGACATCTACATCCAGGGCCAGCAGGCCAACTTCATCCTGGACACTGGTAGTGAAGTAACTGTCCTACCTGAGACAACTTATCGTAAACTGACCCGAGAGAATACTACACTGCAAGATATCTCCAAGTGGCTAAAGGTGTACGGGGCGAATGGAGTGGAAGTGCCGTACATAGACTATACCAAACTGGATGTAGACCTACTTGGGGTCCAGTTTGGAAAGGTTGGCATGCTGGTTTCTAGAACGACTGGAGGTGATGGCCCGCCGACAAAGGGCCTGCTCGGCTCCAATGTTCTTAGAGAACTACGTTTGGCACTGAAGGAGCAACATGGAGGGAGATACCTTGAAGAAGTACAGAAAATAGGAGGGACAGCCTGGGCCGATACGCTTTTTGCGTATGACGTGGAGGAGAGGAGCAAATCTCACACAGGGTTCGCAAGAGTCAGTGGAAGTAAGCCAATCTGCATCCCCGCCCGAAGCACAGTCGCAGTGGCATGTACCACAAGACAGCTATGCCATGGGCCCACGGAGGTGATGATTCAGGCCATCCATGGCACAAGTGGCAACTTACCACGAAACGTGGCGGTCATAGACACCTGCTCATCTATTCAGAGTGGAACTGTGACCACCAAGGTAATAAATGTTGGAGAGGAGGATGTGTGGCTTCAACCTAAAAGCCGCATTGGGATTGTGACAACTGCTAGCGTCGTTCAGTCGGAAGAAAGTACCACTGCGGAAGAGGATGAGGCCCTCATTGTCGACTGTGAGGACTCACAAAGAGCAACCGTCAACCGCGCCTGTGCTATGAAGGCAGCTTCAGAAACCCAGTTACCTGTTGGTGTAACCCTGGGCGATGCGGATATGACCCCGGCCCAAAGACAACAACTAGCCGAGCTACTCCACAGGTATAAAGACATCTTCTGCCAAAGCGACGAAGACTTGGGCTACACTACTACAGTAAAACACCCCATCCCAACCAAAGACGATCAACCAGTACGTGTTCCTCATCGACGAATCCCACCCCACCAGATGGATGAGATTAAAGCTCACCTACAGAAGTTACTGCGGCAGAACATCATCAGGCCCTCAGTTAGTCCATATGCTGCCCCTGTGGTAGTCGTGCGGAAGAAAGATGGCAGCCTTCGTCTGTGTGTGGACTACCGGAAATTAAATGATCGCACCCGGAAGGATGCGTATCCACTACCACGGATCGATGAAGCCATAGATACACTTGGTGGTGCGCAACTGTTCAGCTCCTTGGACTTGGCACAGGGCTATCATCAGGTGGCAGTGAAAGAGGGTGACATTCCAAAGACGGCCTTCAGAGCAGGGACGGGAGGGCTATACGAGTACACCAGAATGCCCTTCGGCCTTAGCAATAGCCCAGCCACATTTCAGAGACTGATGGAAGTCATCTTGGGGGACCTCAACTATGGGAGCCTACTCATCTACCTCGATGACATACTGGTCTTCTCGCGCAACCATGAAGAACATCTACAGAGGCTAGAATTGGTTTTTCAACGCCTGAGACAACACGGGCTAAAGGTTAAGCCCAGCAAATGCCGTTTCCTGCACTCTGAATGCAAGTACCTTGGGCACATAGTATCTGCTAGGGGGATAGCAACAGACCCAGCAAAAACCGAGGCCATCGGTACGTGGAAGGAACCGCAAAGTGAACGAGAGCTGAGAGCGTTCCTGGGGTTGGCAGGATACTACAGAAAGTTCGTCAAACAGTTCAGTCATGTAGCAGCACCACTTCATGCCCTGCTCACCAAACAGGGCTGCCAGAAAGGATCAGCACGGCGACGAGCCCAACCCAACCAGCAGCAGGACTTCCGTAGCAAATGGACCCCAGCCTGCACCAGGGCCTTCGATGAGCTGAAGATGAGACTAACATCCCCACCTATTTTGGGATATCCTGACTTCAGGAAGCCATTCATTGTAGAGACTGATGCGTCATTTGACGGACTAGGTGCTGTGCTCTCTCAGGATCAGGAGGGTAGACGAGTGGTTCTAAGTTATGCTAGTCGCAGCCTTCGGCCAGCTGAGAGAAATATGAACAACTATAGTTCAATGAAGTTGGAACTTCTTGCGCTGAAGTGGGCAGTATCAGAGAAATTCCGCGACTACCTGATCGGTGCAAAGTTTGATATATTCACCGACAACAACCCCCTATCCTATCTGAATACAGCTAAACTTGGGGCGACAGAGATGAGGTGGGTTAGTCAGCTGGCGCAATTTGACTTTCAGGTCAAACATCGCTCGGGAAAAGCTAATGCTAATGCCGATGCCCTAAGCCGCAAGTACAACAGCACTGAGGAGACATTACAGAGTCTCACGAGGTCTACATCACTGCAGGAGGTCCAAGTAGCTCACACAGAGAGGGCGCACGTCATGCTGCGCTCGTTGACAACCGAAGAGGTTCCAGCTGCTGTGGACACCCTGCCTGGATACTCACCACAAGAACTGGCCAGTTTACAAAGTGGGGACCCAATCCTTTCCAGATTCCTGAAACTCTGGAGACAAAGTTCCAGACCAGCAAGCCATGTCCTCAAGCAGGAATCCAGGGCAGTCAAGACACTATGCAGGAGGTGGGACCGGGTGAGGGAGATAGAGGGAGTCCTTTATGCCACAGTCCAAGACGCCACTGAGGGAGAGTATATGCAGCTTCTTCTTCCCACTAGCCTCCAGCCAACTGTACTCCAAGCACTGCATGACCAAGCAGGACACCAGGGCCAGGAGAGGACCCTTGCACTGGCGAGGAGACGATTCTTCTGGCCAGGGATGGCGGCAGAGGTCGAAAGATGGTGTCGTAAGTGTGAGAAATGTATTGTTGCCAAAGCGCCTGTTCCTCATATCTGACCAACGATGGGGAGGCTGCTTGCTAAACAACCACTCGACATCCTGGCTATCGACTTTTCTCTCCTCGAGAAGGCATCAGATGGCAGGAAACAGGTGTTGGTGATGACTGACGTGTTCAGTAAATTTTCCCAGGCAGTCCCCTGTCGTGACCAGAAGGCAACCACTGTGGCGAAAGTACTGGTTCGGGAGTGGTTTCAAAGGTATGGTGTGCCTCGGAGGATCCATAGCGACCAGGGGAGAAACTTTGAGAGCCAGCTTGTAAAGGATCTCTGCTCTGCCTACGGCATATCTAAGAGTCGAACCACAGCATACCACCCTCAGGGAAATGGGCAATGCGAGCGGTTCAACCGCACACTCCATGACAGACTACGCACCCTATCAGCAGACAAGAAAAAGAGGTGGCCAGAGTACATTGCAGAGATGGTCTTCGCGTATAACTCTACTCCGCATTCCACAACTAAGCTGTCACCATTCTACATCTTTACAGGTCGGGAGCCGAACCTCCCGATTGACCTCATCCTCAGGAGACCGGAGGAAGTGTCCGAAGCCAGACAACTGGAACCATGGGTGGAGCAGCACCAACAGAAGATGAAGCAGGTGGCAGAGGTTGCACTGCAACGTATGAGGGATGTAAGCGACAAGACACATGAGCGGCACAACAAGAAAGCAAATGATAAAGGCATAGACATCGGCACAAGAGTACTCCTCCGAAATCACCCTGCTGGGAGAAACAAGATCGCCGACTACTGGAAGCCGATGCCATACAAGGTGATAGGGAGACCCCAGGAGAATGTGTACCTGATCCAAGCAGCAGATGGGACTGGACCAACAAAAAGGGTCACGAGAGTGGAGATCCGGGACACCGGTGATAGTGTTTCTGACCTGGATGAGGAGGCCGATACTCCACCTTTGAAGACTGGAGACACAGTAGTAGAAGCGAGCTCTCCACCACAACCAGAAACAAAGGGACCAGACCAGATCCAGCATCCACAGGCCAGGGAGACAAACGTTGATGTTTTTTATCCGTTTGCGATAAGTATCTATACTTCGGATGATGTTCTCCAACCAGGAGACCAAACACAACAACCCGCGGCCCAGGCTATGGAGACCCCACAGCCAGCTAGCGACCCCTCAGCTGTACCTGGCTGGAAGCCTACATTGCCGAAGCACTCCAGTGACCAGAAACAGACTTCCCCAACCAATATCGGTACACAATCATATCAGCCCCATGCTACTGACGTAGCAGAGGAGACCCTTCAGCCACCCCCAACCGATATCGCTACACCATTACCTCAGTCCCATGATACTGACGTAGCAGAGGAGACCCTTCAGCCACCCCCAACAACTACCGAGGGGTCTGCAGTTCGCCCACCAGCAGAAGTGCCCCCATACCTACATACAGCTGTCCGCCCTGAAGAGAACGCTCAGCCAGTGCCTGTGAGCTCAGCACCAGAGCCGGACAAAACATCGATACTGCTGAGGCGTTCGACACGACCAAAGGCAGGGAAGCACTCTAATATGCACCATATCCCTCAGTCAGTTTCGCAGACAAGAGTACCAGAGTCCGGCTCCAAGCCACTCACCGCAGGTCCAAAAAGAAACCATGATGACCAGTCCGGTGGATGTAACTACCTGTCGACAGCCGAGTCCAAGCAGCCTGACTTTTCTCAGTTTAGCCAGGCTCTGACAGGAATGGGACAGATGCTAGCAAGCCAGCTTTGGGAGAGACTACAGGCGGGTTGGGAGGCCACCTTTAAGGACTAGTCTTGCTTCGACGCTTTTTGAACTGTGCGTCCGTATCAGCAGAACAGCGTTTGTTTTAATGACGCACCCGTCGAATATGGACATTTAATCGGTTTAATTCTGCACCATTTAAGACGGCCCCGTTGTAGTGGAGAACAACGGACAAGCAGAGGAGAGTTGTTACCAATGTTTTTTATCGTATAGTAGAGATCCCCATTTTTCAAGGCTAGCTTGGCCACTTGGCCAACCCAGGCTAACCCACTGTGTGGGCTGGGGGAGTAAACTTGAGTCTTGGGGGGTCCCTGAGTTATTTGCAGTGACCATGTGCTGGGTTGTGTGAGCACTAGCCGCATGTTGGGCATTTGTCCACACACCTCTGAACAGTGAGGGTACTGACATGCCTCTGCTCTCTGTTGCGCCTTACTACTAACGGTGACTGGCGAATGGTGAGTTTTCTTATTATGTTTGTCAATTATAGCCTTGTTGTTATCTTAATAGTTTCTCCTAATGCTGATTCATTTGTAGTTAGAAATAGAATCGACTTAATTTGTCTTTGTAATGAGATCTGGGGAGTTAAAGAAAGTAGTCAATGTTGAAGCAAATTATCTTTCCTTCTAGTTTAGCACATTGTATTGAATGAATAAGGATTACCTCTAGGTGTTTCAAGTTATATTGGAATTATTATAATATCCCTGCTTGTGATTCTTATTGAACTTCAATCATTGTTATTATTTAGAAATTGTTCAAGTATAATGGCCACATGTATTTCCCATAGAATAAGGTTCAAATTGGGTTTTGGTCAAGTGTTTCGTTTAGAACTTTATCAGTATTGTAACCAAATTAGTTCTTTAAGTTAGAATATATTCAGTGAAAGTTCCCCTCCATAATCATGGAGTTCCACCTACTTGGTACATGTGTTTCCGAATATCGAAGTAGGAGGCGAGCTAGGAACATCTGTTAAGGCCATTAGTATATGCCAGACATAGGACGAAAAAGACCTCCAGTGGAACAAGCAGACCCCTGTCTGGAATGTTGATTTACACTGGACAGGCTGGAGTAAATTGCCAGTTGGCAGTCCAGCCAGCTATTTGCTGAGTGTAATGTTGTAGTTTAGGAAGTGGGTTTATCGATGACTAGTGTTGCAAGTATGCTTATCGATATTCTGTTATCAATGACTACAGTGTGGCTGTTCCCATTTCTAGTGTACCGATGAAATTGATATGTGATCACTTTGATGTTACACAACTAGTGGGGTTCTTGGTGCATTAACTGTTGAGCTGTTCAAAACTGATGGATTTAATAGTGTACAGTGAAGCTAATATTTTGTTCACAGAAATTACCTATGTTTTTATTAGACTGTAGAAACAAGAGACTTTTAGAGTGATTTTGCTAAAGTAGGTTATCTTATATTTCTTAAGTTTCTCTTTTTGCTTACTTTTATAATGTAGTTTTAGAGCTTTTCCGTAATCGTTATACTTATTTGTTTCTTTGTTTTCTTTTCCTTTTTATTATATTTTAGCCATAACTGGCCTTCTTTCTTTTTTGGCATTAAATCATTGACTTGAGAATATATAGTTAAGCCCGAGATGGATAAATTTGTGTGCCAACTCGTACGCGGGCCAACTCGTACCAACTCGTACGCGGGCCAACTCGTACAATTTGTATGCCTACGCATACAAATTACATGAATCTGTGTGGCCCTTAGTAGTCTTGCTACAAGACTGGGATTTTCATTTGTTTGCGGCATGCATGCCCTATTTATGTATGTAAATGAAGTAAAAATATTTCTTTACACACGCGCACATATGACAACTGTTGCACAATAGGTCAGGTAGCAAGTGCCAAAAGTTTTTAAAGTTCGCTATCGCGAAATCGAGCCGGCAAGTCATCGGCACGGTTTTCCCCGGGCGGGCTCCGAGATGGCAGGGGGACCAGGTAGGTAACCTGGGCGATGGTATTTAATCTGCAGGAAATTACTTGTTACCTAAAAAAACAAAATGTTCATAAAACCTTCCAGATACAGTATAAATAAAATTATATGATTGCGCGTGGAAAGGCCTTTTGCAAAAGGCGCGTAAAACTCGTGCGATGTCGCTAGAGGAACCATTTACCGACGCGTCGTTTTGCCCATACAAGTTCCAATCACAGTTTTGTGCACACAACTGGCGGTCTAGCGTTTATATGTCTGTGCTTGGGCATAGACAACTAAAAGCTAGACTCGACATGTGTATACTTTTATTGTTGTCGTCATTGTTCTGAAAATAGGCTGCATCACAGAACGCATATTGCAAACATGTACCCTCACGATACCATACCCCGCACACGGAACGCCTGATGTACGTTTCACGACTTGCAGTACGTCACATTCCATACGATTACGAGTATCAATTTTGATAACATTTTTTTAAATGGATGTCATGTACGTCTAGGTTTTATTTAGATGTCTGATAATGGTTTGTCGCGATAGCGCTCTCTAGCGGCGGCGGGTTATTGAAGACCGCGGCTCAAATCATAATCACACTTGTCTTGCCCAAAAAAGCGTACGACCCGTACCTGCTGCCAGTGCTGGAGCCAATTTTTTTTTTCCAAAATCAAATGAGCCAATCTAAACAAGTCCTTATATAAAAAACAAACAAATTCGTCCGAGAGCCTAGCAAGGTTTAATAATAATTTCCAGTGCAAAAGGATAGAAAAATGGGATATGTTGGAGTATCTGAGACAACTGCAAAATGGGATTTCTCAAGTTTGACCAGTAGTGGTGCGTTAGGATAGGGTAGACCCTTATAGTCTCCCCAAAATGGTTTCTCACCGGTGTGAATCATTTTAAGTCTTTTTAGATTAGTTTAACATTTGAAAGCTTTACCACAGGTCTCACAAACAAACGGTTTTTGTATACCCAGCACGATATGTGCACTCAATACTCACTCAACACTATTGTAACCTAACCCCCCCCCCCCCCCCCCCCCTTGAAACCTAAAAGGAATTCCTGAGATTCCGGGAAGACAATGGTCAACACAAAAGAGGGGGGGTTTTCTCTGCCACATATCGTGCTTCATATGGGTTTTTGTGTACCCTCTCGTGTTTCTTTAGGTAACATTTGTCAGTAAAAGCTTTACCACATGTTTCGCAATCATGGTTTCTCACCAGTGTGAATCCTGTCATGTGTGTTTAAATTATGTTGTTGGGTATACGCTTTACCACAAATCTCACAAACAAATGGTTTCTCACCAGTGTGAACCCTATCATGCCTCTTTAGATCACGTTGTTGAGTAAAAGCTTTACCACAAGTGTGACAAACAAATGGCTTATCATTAGTGTGAATTCTCTTATGTTCTTTAAGATGACCTCGTTGATTAAAAGCTTTACCACAGGTCTCACAACCAAATGGTTTCTCACCAGTGTGAATTCTGTCATGTTTCTTTAGATCATTTCGTTGAGTAAAAGTTTTACCACAGATCTCACAAACAAATGGTTTCTCACCAGTGTGAATTCTGTCATGTTTCTTTAGATCATTTCGTTGAGTAAAAGCTTTACCACAGGTCTCACAAACAAATGGTTTCTCACCAGTGTGAATTCTGTCATGTTTCTTTAGATCATTTCGTTGAGTAAAAGCTTTACCACAGGTCTCACAAACAAATGGTTTCTCACCAGTGTGAATCATCCGATGTTGTTTAAGATTACCTCGTCGAGTAAAAGCTTTACCACAGGTCTCACAACAAAATGTTTTTTCACCAGTGTGAAACCTGTCATGTTTCTTTAGATCGTTTAGTTGGGTAAAAGCTTTACCACAGGCCTCACAAACAAATAGTTTCCCACCAGTGTGAATCTTATCATGTTCTTTAAGATTAGTTCGTCGAGTAAAAACTTTACCACATATCTCACAAACGAATGGTTTCTCACCAGTGTGAATTCTGTCATGTTTTCTTAGATCATTTCGTTAAGTAAAAGCTTTCCCACAGGTTTCACAAACAAATGGTTTCTCTTCCTTGTTGACCCTCTGGTAGCAAATCAGGTCGGGGGCTTTTGTGTCCATTTTTCTGCAGTATTTATCTTAATGGCTGACTAAATACTACATCAGTCTGTATCATGCGTCTCTAGAGATTGCTAGAGGGTGCGTTAGCGTCATCACCAGTGCTGCATGCTCCCCTTCTCAAGTCTCTCCTTGATTGGCTCCAAATCTTCAGATTCCAGACAGGACTCTGCTATTGTCACCTGGTAGACTGGGTCAATTTTCCAAAAAAATTAACCCTGAAGGCAAATTGTGTTAATTTATGGCATACAAGCTTTTTAGGGGTATTGAGGGGTGCTGAACTCAAATTTGCTGTATGCCAAGCTCAAAAATGTCCCATAATGCCTCAAAATTCAAAAATCCAAGATGGCCGCCACTGTTGAGTTAAAATGTATTTATGTGCATATCTTGTTTACCTAACAAGGTAGAAACTTAAATTAAATTTCCTTTTTTAGGTAATCACGTATGGGGAATCCAATGCCATAAACAGTTTGAGAATAAAATGTGAAGAAATTGATTTAAACTAATATTTAATGCAAAAAAATATGTTTTTTGTTGAAGATTAATAATAAATCAAAACGATAATATTCAGCAGGTTAATCCTATGTATCCAGGGATGATTTACTTACCTTTCAGGTGTCTTTCTTTGCAAATAATTATGTTCAGGAATAATGTACTTACTAACTTTGCAATTCTTTTTACATTGCAAATTGTTGAATTGCAGATAATTGTATCAAATACGCCGTAATAAAGTAGTTGATGTTAATGTGATGGACCAGAACACCACCATAATTGTTGTTCATTAAAGTTCATTCCACACTTTCACCCGCTGACCTCCGTTATTACTTACCGCTTTATTTGTAATGTTTATTTACTAACCAAGGTTTAGCGCCCTCACACTCACAGACGCATAAGCATCCACAGAGGACTCAACCCAAACATGTCTATTGTTTCTCTCCATGGTTCTGGTAAATACATGTTTATTATTGTCCTACTGTTCAACCAGTGCATAACACATTAATATGGAATAATTTATTGTTATTTCATCAAGTATCTTGTGGTTTTCTGTTTTATAAAACATGTAGTTTAGATTGATTTGTATAACTTTGTATAACTTAGTATTAGATTGTATTACTAAAGGTGGTATTACCAACTCTTTTTATTGTAGGTCTGAATTAATCTATCATCAGTAACAGAAAAATGGCTGAAAGCACAGACCGTACTCGAAAAAGACCAGTGTCACTGGATCTACAATTATGCATCATATGCCAGAAGGAAACTAACCAAAAGCTCATGACTGTCAGCAGTGATGGTCTCCAGTCAGTTGATACTATTAGGCAACTCCGGTCAAAATTAAACAATGACAATTTCCGAGAGGCAACCGATCGACTTACTGGGATATTTCGTACAGACTCACCTCCACCATTCTTGTGGCATAAGGACTGCCGGTCTAGTTACATGAGTAAATGTAAAGTTGAAAGATTAAGGAGTGCTGGGTTGAAAGAAATGAACGACCAATGTTCGTCTGCATCCAGATCAACTCATCTGCAAAATGTTAGTTTACGGAGCAAAACACCACAGATAGATTGGAGGCAGTGTATCTTTTGTCAACATGATCAAAAAGAAACGCTTCATCTCATACAAGAAATGAAAGTCAGCAGAAGAATATTGGAAGCAGCGAAGTATGACCAAATCTTAAGAGTTCAACTAGCTTGCGTACATGGTCTTACTGCTGCAGATGGGACATATCACAGAAGTTGCATCGTCCAGTTCGAACGTAAGACCAAACGCATAGCAAATATATCACCCCAGAGCTCAGATATTACGTTAGCCTGGCTTTGCCAAGAACTTGAACAATCAGCAGAGCAAGGTGATTATACTGGATCTCATAAATGTGTGGGACAGGTACTGCACAATAGCTAGTAACGCTCAGATAGATATACCACCTTCATTTCTCAGTCGGAGGAACACATTCAAGGACAAAATAGCCGACCGTCTTGAGGGCATATTTGAAGTTGTTGTACTGCATGATCAGCCTAGAAATGAGCCTCGTACTGTATTGGTTCCAACCAAATTCCGGCATATTCCAGTATCAGCAATGGTGAAAGAAGGCACCACCGATAAAGTCATCCCTTCATTGGAACAAGAAGATACTGATACATTCTTGACCATGGTTCACGTGTCACATCCCAAGCCAGAAGGGATAGACATCAGCGAAGACAGGGCAATAAACAGCATACCTGATAGCCTGTACATGTTTCTGAACTTGTTACTAGGTGGTCAGCGTCTACTGGAGGAGGATGAACTGGACGAGGATAAGAATGAAGCCAGACGGCGGCTTAGAATCATCAGCATTGCTCAGGATCTTATGTACACAGCCAATGGAGACAAGTTCCTCACTCCGAAGCATATAGGATTGGCCAGTTCCCTTCATCAAGCTACACGTTCGAAAGAGCTGGTGAACATGTTTCACAAGGCAGGTCATGTCATGAGTTATCGAGATGTAATCAAACTTGACACTGCGCTGGCAAAGAAGACATTAGAAACCATAGATGACGATGGTGCCGTTGTTCCCCAAAATCTAGTAAGGGGACGCTACGTCCATTTCTCCACGGACAACGTAGACATTAATGAGTACACTCTGGATGGAAAAGGAACCTTCCATGCCACTCAAGTGGCTGCCTGGCAACGTGGTCCTCCTGAAGATGATATCCTCAGTGGGATAGATATTTCTAAGACAGGATCATTCCAAATCCCTGAGGCGATGACTGACATCATACCTGCATCAAACAGAGGAATTAAGGAGCGTCCATTCAGCGGTTTGATCGCAGCCGATTGTTTTACACAGTCATCTGAGGAATGTCTTTCAGCACAGAATGCGCACGCAACTGACATGGCCTTCATCATATCCCGGTCATCCCACAAACCAATGCCTTCCTGGACATTTTACAATCAAAAGGCAAGCACAGTTAAACCTGAGAAAACTACAGTTGGGTACCTACCTATCATACAGAATCCTGCATCTGAACTCGAAACTTTGAACACAGTTGTCAAGCGAGTGCTTCATGTGGCCAAATCGATGGAACAAAAGCATGTCGTACTGACAGTGGACGAGGCGCTTTACCCAAAGCTGCTTGAATTGAAGTGGTCAGTAGAAGAGTACAAGGACGTGCTTATACCTTGCCTCGGAGGACTTCACATTGCCATGAACTTTCTTGGTGTAATAGGGCGACACATGAGTGAGTCTGGCCTGAGTGAGCTATGGGTAGGGTGTGATCTTTTGGGATCCAATGCTGCGCAGAATGTCATGAAAGGAAAGGGGTACGCACGTGCCGTCAGGACACATAAACTTACCCTTCAGGCCCTTTGGCAACTACTCCTCCCACGGCTTTATACGTACCTAGATGGAGTTGATGTTACACTGAGAGACGAACTCTCAAATGTCTGCACAACCATAGACGCCGACCACATTGCACAGATGGTCGACAAACTGACAACCGACAGATTTCAGCAGCCCATGAAAGAGTTCCCGGCAGCTCTTGCAGTTGATGACCCGAATGCTGAATTCTGGTGGAACTATATGACTATGGTCAGCATCCTACTCTGCTTCACAAGAGCGCAACGTGATGGATCTTGGGATCTCCACCTATATGCCTTCAAGCGTATGCTGCCATTCCTCTTCAGGTACGATCATGTTAACTACGCCAGGTGGGGTACTGTATACTTGGCTGAGATGTCGGCTCTCCCACCAGAAGTCCTCCGTGAGTTTCAAGAAGGCAACTTTGTAGTAAAACGCAGCGATCGACGCTTCAATCAGGTTTCGGCCGACCAAAGTACGGAATGGCTAAATGCTACAGGAAAAAAGAGTGGAGGCTTAGTAGGTATCACGAGAATAGCATCCGCACTCAGTAGATGGACATTGTCATACAATCTGAGAACAGTTATAGCTTCTCAGACAAAAACATTGCTGAGCCTGACAATGGACGATGAAGACGATGAGCACACACACAATGAGTGCACGATAAGCAGGATGGAGAAAGACGACTCTGATGAAGGCAGCCTTGTTGTATCAATGGAACAGCATGGCTTGTTTCAAGATGGCAGTGGCAAATTGAAGAACATAATCACCAAGGATGTGGTCACGTCTGTGATTCAAGAATCTCTGCTTAGTGCGGAACACCTCGGACGGGCGCAAATGAAAGTCTTTGTAAACAAACGTCTGTGTGAACCTCCAGAAAGTAAACAGCACCTGGATCTAAAATCACCCATTCAAAAAAATAACGCCAAGACATTTGCCTCTTTGTACGAAGTCGTGAAACCTTCCAAAAGCAAGCAAAACACTATCAAAGTGGACAGGAATATTCTACAAAGGCTTTTAACAGCTTATAAAGCAGGGCGTGAGGTAAACCTAGAAAACATCCTCCAGCATGAACTCATGACCATCCCACTATCTTTGGCCACAACCAGTGGTAGTCTACATTCTACCAACAAGTCTGTGTTAGCAAACATTCTGACACAAGAAGTCCAAACTCCAGCAAATGTTACACTCGATCAGCCCAGCTGCCTGCTTATTGATGGCCAAGCACTCGTGATGGCAGTTGGAAAGCCGCCTGACATTAGAACGTTCGGAGACTATGCCAACACATTTGCTAACACTGTGTTCAAGATGGGAGCAGAATACCAGAGGATCGACGTAGTCTTCGACAGGTACCAAGGAGAATCAATCAAAGCAGGTACAAGGACCAAACGGAAGCAGCGCCACCGACCGGTACGTCGTGTAATAGAAAATGAATCATCAGTTCCTCTCCCGTCAGACTGGTCTAGCTTTATGGCTCTCGAGGAAAATAAAGCAGATCTCGCACTACTACTTTCAAACCACCTGATTGAACACAGCCCGACAGATAAACCAGTGGTTGTAGTAGCTGGTGGGTTCGCCGAAGCGACCACTGTCAAGTCATCTGATCCAGATCTTGAAGTCTCCTCTCTGAGGGCTGACCACGAAGAAGCTGATACCCGGCTGATTTTGCACTGCATCCATGCTCATATGGAAACGATAGTTGTGTCAGTAAGTGATACAGATGTGCTTCTTTTACTTCTAGCACACTATGACAGAATGGGATGTACATCTCTCTACATGAAAGCCGGGACATCGAAGGCTCCAAAGTATTTACCAGTTCATGAAATTCGAAATTTGTTATCTCCTGATCTAGTGGACACACTTCTTGCCTTCCATGCTGTAACCGGCTGTGATAGTGTTTCTCAGTTTAGTTGCCACGGAAAGAAAACAGCCTGGAAGGTGTTCGAGCAACATCACACTGATCTGATTGGTCTTGGCAAAGGCCCTCTCACAAAAAACATCGCTATATCAACAGAAAAATTCATTTGTAAGATATATGGCGTGCCCAAAGTAGATACATGCAACAAAGCACGAGTCAAGTTGTTTTGTATTGGTCGTGCACAAGAGACTCTGCCACCAACCTCAGATGCAGCAACGTTTCACATCATGCGTTCACACTATCAAGCAAGTGTCTGGAATCAAGCACACCTGCCATATCCTGATCTTCCTCCAGTGACCGAAATGGGATGGATGCACTTGGACGGTCAGTTAGTGCCACGGCTACTCTCTCTGCCACCTATCCCTAAAGCTTGCAGGGAGATCACCTCATGTGGTTGTACAAAGGGATGCCTTAGCTTGCGCTGCAGCTGCAGGAAAGTTCGCATGAAATGCATCGAGGCGTGCAACTGCAGGAAACTTGACGACAACTGCCGGAACACTCATGACGACCAGGAATGAGTACACGTGTGCACATCTACATCTACTGCAGATATGGTAAACTCATGTAAATTACGTACAATTAAATTCTTGTCATTGCTGTCATTTTACAAACAAATTGCTTGTCAAATGTTGGCTTAGGTAGAAGTGTGTGTCAGTGTTACTCGAGTATACCTTTGCTAAGCCAACATGGGTATTGCATCCATGAAGTTTTCCACTTACTTTAAACCAAATGTAATATGCCCTTTTAACCAACAAAAGGATGGTCTGTTTATTTGTTTTTTTTGTTTAGATGATCTTCCTGTCAAGCGGTCTATGTTCCTAGTGGGGAACGAGAGCGATGAGCGTGCAGATCTTATTCGGTCGAAAAATTAGTAATCTTAAAAAGGGAACATTTTGGCGTTAAATACAAGTTTAAACCAGTTTCTTAACATTTTATCTCAAAACTGTTTGTGGCATTGGATTCCCCGTACATGATAACCTTAAAAAGGTAATTTAATTTAAGTTTCTACCTTGTTTAGTAAAAAAGATATGCACATAAATACATTTTAACTCGTCAGTGGCGGCCATCTTGGATTTTTGAATTTTGAGGCATTATGGGACATTTTTGAGCTTGGCATACAGCAGATTTGAGTTCAGCACCCCTCAATACCCCTAGAAAGCTTGTATGCCATAAATTAACAGAATTTGCCTTCAGCACTCTAAATATGCACATTTTTACAACTTTTGCCTAGTCTATGGAGACTGTGTTCAAAGTACACGCAAAATGCTTTACTACACACATATGGACAAAACAAGGACATCAATTCTAGCAAAGTAGGCAACTTGCTCACAAAGCATACGACAGGTTTGTGGAGACAGTTTATCCTATACTGAAACGCAAAAGAAACTATCCACCTCAAAAAAATGTAATGTAAAAATGTAAAAGTCTTTGGATGTAGTGCTGCTGGATTCTGAGTGCTGCTGGAAATGTCTGTCAGCAGCGAGCAAGGCCGGAAATGCGTGGGTGTGCTTCCCAGTACCATCGGCCTGAACCCGCCTCGGATCGAGTTTTGTTTAAAATAATCCCGCGCCTCGGCTCAGGGTTGTTAAAATAATCTCGGCGCGAACTGGTTAAACTGTGCACTAAACAGCTGAACTAGTTAGTGTTAAGGCGTTAGATTTACCAGGGCTAATCACAAACTAATATAATTGGGCCGAGTTGAAATAAGAACTTGGTCAATGTTGGCAATATTTGCTACATGTATTATTATTTAAATTAGTCTTCCAGCGGTAAAAAATATATTAGTGTATATTGTATGCTTTCGTAAAACCAAAAAGTACTTGAATGACAGCCGCAGCAATATTAGGTCAGTTTTACTATTATGACTGCAATATTACTTTAGATATTGTCCTCATCCGGGTATTTTCGATGGTTCCCACACAGTCAACAGCACTCCAGCATAATAGTAATACCAGGTTGTTAACCAGGGAACTAAGCCGAAGCAATATTCAACAAAAATGGCTGCTTCGAGCTACATGTAGGAGGCGCAAGTGGTTCGCTTTGGTTTCTGAACTTTAAAGAACTTTTAAAAAACAAAAATGTAAACGGCTCTGAAAAGAAGATGTATTATGTCACACAAAAATGAGTCATATACATGGTCAGAGATAATTTTGGAGATATGACGCGTTTACATATTGATTAAGTTGATTGATTTGTTCAACATTTCTTTGAATGAAACCTGAAACTGTAGGTATTAAAGATGTCATTCAATAAACATCCCATTCAGTAAAAATCACGGTACCGCGCGGTTTATCACGGGTAACCCACAGGAACCTCTTGTTTAATTAGGCATTTGCCCCTTATACCACCGGTCGAGTTGTCCGAGCTCCAATACAACAAGACAGTGATACTGAATAGCATTCCTACAGGAATTAATCGTCATTTAGTTTTGCTTTGATCAAGTCTTCAGCCCAACATAAATAATATCAATATTAGATGGCTTTTTTCGAGGGATACAAGTATATTGCAATCGCTATAACAATATTGCACGAGTCGAATAAATATTGTTATACTCGAGCAATATATTCTTGTATTTTTCCCTCAACATCATCCAATATTATTATAAATAATAAACTTACCAGAGAAATCGGAGTGTAGGCCTAGGCCCCTAGGCCTATTTATATGGCGCATGACCACATGATCTGTAGAAAAAAACTGTAGTCAATTCAGACAGCCTCGTCAAATTTTCTTCCTAGTACTGGATCTGGAGACAGTGAAAAAGGTTGAGTTGGTAAGTTGAGTGACAGTTAAAAAAAATGGGTTCCAAACATAGAGCTATATTAAATTACTAGAGCGCTAACTTTTTATTCCTACGCGCAGAGATACTTGGAACCCATTCTGCGCGCAGACATTTTAAATTCATGTGCGTGCTTGTAGAACATAATAAAAATAGATGGATTGAATTTTGAAAGTGTTCTCTAAATGCAGCGCGCGTGCAAGTAGAACAGACGCAAAAAAACATACCCGGTCATGCAAGTAAAAAAAAAGTCAAGACAAAATCATCTGCAGCGCACAGATACGCACACCCCTTTGCGCTCAGTTGCTAATCGTTCGTTTGGGTTTTGGGCGTATCGGCTTCGAAAACGCACTGTATAGAATACAAACGCAGATATGCAAAAAGCGGTACACAATTTTGAGGTTTCTAATGGTTCGTGCACAAACATGGATGCGCCCAGCAGGCATCACTTTGTACACTAGAACCAGCGCTCTAGTAATTTAATAAAGCTCTATGGTTCCAAATTACTCGATGCCCATATATATATACCCAGGATCTTAGGGAGTATAGCGAGATGGATATTCAATTTTGTAGGCCAACGCGGGCCAACGCGGGCCAACGCGGGCCAACGCGGGCCAACGCGGGCCAACGCGGGCCAACGCGGGCCAACGCGGGCCAACGCGGGCCAACGCGGGCCAACGCGGGCCAACGCGGGCCAACGCGGGCCAACGCGGGCCAACGCGGGCCAACGCGGGCCAACGCGGGCCAACGCGGGCCAACGCGGGCCAACGCGGGCCAACGCGGGCCAACGCGGGCCAACGCGGGCCAACGCGGGCCAACGCGGGCCAACGCGGGCCAAAGCGTACACGCGCCAACGCGTACGCGCGTTTACGCGCACGCGCGTTAACGTGTACGTATGAAAAATAAATTTAACAATGTGTGTCTCTAGATTCTTGCTCCAAGAGTGGGTTTTTCATTGTTCCGTGGCATGCGCTATTTATGTATGTAAATGAGGGAAGAATTTTATTCACGCACGCGCACATCGCCGTGTGGCGATCGTGATTTTTATTTTTGAAAATTCAATTTTTCAGAACAATTATAGGATATCTAGCGCATTCATTTTGCTGGATGCCTACAATAATTATTTACTTTGAAATAAGTAAGATATTTCTTAACTATTCGGTAGTAAACGAAATTCGATATCTGCAAATGGTGTATCCTACCAAGCATATACTGCTTCAACTTGCTTTACGCTTAGTGGGTATAGTCATTTTGCCCTGACCTATCTGACTATAATGGTACACTCATGATCAGAAGGAGTCAAAAGGAAATTTTCTTTATAAACGGAATATTTTAAAAACAAATGTTACGCAAATATACACATAGTTAGAGAAAAAAATAGCTATTAACACAGTGTGTCCTTTATATCAATGGTTTATAGTCGATACTTATTCCACTTTTATTTGTTGGGGTTTGACATTAAATGTCCTTTTAAATACCCTTAGCATTTCTTACATGCACCTGTAGTCCAATCCTCTAGTCCGTGATCTATGGAGTCTCTACTTTGTTTGCGAGGCCTGTTGCAATTAGATGCTTATTCTTTTCCAGTCACTCTCTATCATTTACCATTTTTACGCTCAATTGTTGGGGTTTTTTTAAATCTCGATTTTTAACCTGATGAAAGCCGAATGATCGAAGCGTTGTTATTATAAAACAGCCGTGTTTTAAACCATAACCTCAAAACGTTTGCTTTCTCTCCCTATTATATTCTAATATACCTTTAAGAGAGGACATAGTATCAAATTGTGATTTTTTGCTGTGGAGTTTCATCGTTTTGGGCGTTCTTCAATATTATGTGTATGTAAGTTATAACTTGAGTCATAGAGCAATAAACCAGTGGCGTAACTCCTATGCACGAGGGTGGGGGGAATCCCCGGGCACCCAGGCAGGTCTGGTACCCACGATCATACTTTGTTTGCAATATAGACTTTTGGAAGTGGAAACCTTTCCCCACCTGGCATAGGATTACACTTTTGACCATAACTATCGAAATCTTGAGAAGACATCAAGCTGTCTCATCATACCAGTAGTTTTAGTACTGGTGTCGAAATATCCGCCTTGGACTAAATGTACATAATGAAACAATGATTGCCCAGTTTGCTGAGAGAAAAGCGAGACTGAATAGATTCAAGGTTTAACTTGCATATAGAATGTTGAAATATTCAAAAACAAATCGCCACTGTGAGTTATACTTTGGAGTTTTCTTTATTAGAAACCATTCATTAAAACAATCTTAAAGGTGAGGGTTCGTCTCAAATTGGAATTGATGAGCAAATGCCCGTAATCGGTTGACGTCACATTTCGATTCAGCAATTGTGGTACATACTCATCCATACTATAATTACAGTATATTTTAGCAACTAGCCACCCAACTTTCGAACTAATAGCCTATACGAACATCATTCTCCCACTGAATATGACGACCCGTCATCTTTAACATGATTAGTTATTTAAAACATAAATACAAATTGATTGGAAGGTAAGTATCATTTGTAAATGCACGTGGCTTTCAAAACTGGATTCGCTCTGCTGCATTATGCGCACATGTCATTTGGTCAGGGGGAACCCAACCCATTGCCCCGGGCACCCTGAACCAAAGTTACACCACTGCAAGGAACGGCGTTGCCTAAGGTGACTAAAAGGTCAAATTCCTTCGGGTGGAAATAGCCGTTAGACCACTAGACATGAACATTTCGGCCGTAAAGATCAAGGACTAGTGTTGAATACCACAACTAGGCCAAACATGCCTTTTTTTATTTACAGGTCTTCTTGCAAAAAAATAACAGCTGAAAATATTGCCTCTACAAGATCTACTACTACTACTTCTAAGAATGTTTGCATTACTTTATCTTAACATGTAACTGTGTTCAAACTTCAAACAATATTTACAGATACGAGTGTCGCCCGTTACGTATTGTTTGCCATGTGTTTATACATGTTTAGTACCCAGACCCACATAATGTACACGAGCATATAGTTTGTCAAACGGTTCCAGTCTGTTTATGTTTGCCACGCTTGAGCTTTTCAAAAAATAAAATCTCACCATAACAAGAATTTGGTTTCTTTATT
Organism: Crossaster papposus; assembly: GCA_037893245.1. Classification (NCBI taxonomy): domain Eukaryota; kingdom Metazoa; phylum Echinodermata; class Asteroidea; order Velatida; family Solasteridae; genus Crossaster; species Crossaster papposus. The sequence continues at coordinate 213,435 of JBAIAA010000496.1, read as the reverse complement.
GTACCTATGCTTTTGAAACAAAATATTTGTGTCCATTTAAATAGTTTTATTTCACTTTTAAATGGTTGCTTTAAAATACTTCTTCTTCATATTAAATGTTACAAAATGTAGTGTGCACATGACATGATTTTCCAGATTTTCTTAGTAATGAAGGCAACATTTCTCGAATATCCCAAAAGTAGTCATCATCCAGATTGATACATGTAATACAAGGTTTACAGAGCAGGAATCTGCAAGGAACAATTGTATATCCTGATTCCTCCACTGCAAGGTTGGGATAAAAATCGGCATTTGGCTGCAAGACTAAATCTGGCGACCCGAGATTGATTTACATTTGAACAATTTGGGGTTTCTTAAAATAAAAAAAATCGAACAATAATCTTTACAAATTTGTAGTTTGAAGGATTTCTTCTTTTAAAGTTTTTTATATACAACTCTACTTTATATATTTAGGTTTTTTATTTTCACTGACAGCCTCGGGTACTTCAGCTAGTGTGTGTATATTGCTAACAGTAACACTGTGCATGGTTGGTCCATCGATGTGTCGTCCCATGACTTTGACGAGGTAAAAAGCTTTTACAATGGTCGCACTTTAATGTACACCCTCTTAATATGTTTGTCAAGATTGCCTTGCCCAATAAATACTTTTACACAAATCTAACAAACAAAATAGTCCGGGAGGCCAGCAAGGTTTAATCATCATTTCGAGTGCAAAAGGTTTAAAGCATGAAGCATGATGTTTCAAAGCTTTATCGCAGGTCTCGCAAACAAATGGTTTATGTGTACCCTCTCATGTTTTGTTAGATAATTTTTGTGAGTAAAAGCTCTACCACATGTTTTGCAAACATATGCTTTCTCACCGGTGTGAATTCTGTCATGTCTGTTTATCTTTTATTTGTTGGGGTTTGACATTAAATGTCCTTTTAAATACCCTTAGCATTTCTTACATGCACCTGTAGTCCAATCCTCTAGTCCGTGATCTATGGAGTCTCTACTTTGTTTGCGAGGCCTGTTGCAATTAGATGCTTATTCTTTTCCAGTCACTCTCTATCATTTACCATTTTTACGCTCAATTGTTGGTTTTTTTTTAAATCTCGATTTTTAACCTGATGAAAGCCGAATGATCGAAGCGTTGTTATTATAAAACAGCCGTGTTTTAAACCATAACCTCAAAACGTTTGCTTTCTCTCCCTATTATATTCTAATATACCTTTAAGAGAGGACATAGTATCAAATTGTGATTTTTTGCTGTGGAGTTTCATCGTTTTGGGCGTTCTTCAATATTATGTGTATGTAAGTTATAACTTGAGTCATAGAGCAATAAACCAGTGGCGTAACTCCTATGCACGAGGGTGGGGGGAATCCCCGGGCACCCAGGCAGGTCTGGTACCCACGATCATACTTTGTTTGCAATATAGACTTTTGGAAGTGGAAACCTTTCCCCACCTGGCATAGGATTACACTTTTGACCATAACTATCGAAATCTTGAGAAGACATCAAGCTGTCTCATCATACCAGTAGTTTTAGTACTGGTGTCGAAATATCCGCCTTGGACTAAATGTACATAATGAAACAATGATTGCCCAGTTTGCTGAGAGAAAAGCGAGACTGAATAGATTCAAGGTTTAACTTGCATATAGAATGTTGAAATATTCAAAAACAAATCGCCACTGTGAGTTATACTTTGGAGTTTTCTTTATTAGAAACCATTCATTAAAACAATCTTAAAGGTGAGGGTTCGTCTCAAATTGGAATTGATGAGCAAATGCCCGTAATCGGTTGACGTCACATTTCGATTCAGCAATTGTGGTACATACTCATCCATACTATAATTACAGTATATTTTAGCAACTAGCCACCCAACTTTCGAACTAATAGCCTATACGAACATCATTCTCCCACTGAATATGACGACCCGTCATCTTTAACATGATTAGTTATTTAAAACATAAATACAAATTGATTGGAAGGTAAGTATCATTTGTAAATGCACGTGGCTTTCAAAACTGGATTCGCTCTGCTGCATTATGCGCACATGTCATTTGGTCAGGGGGAACCCAACCCATTGCCCCGGGCACCCTGAACCAAAGTTACACCACTGCAAGGAACGGCGTTGCCTAAGGTGACTAAAAGGTCAAATTCCTTTGGGTGGAAATAGCCGTTAGACCACTAGACATGAACATTTCGGCCGTAAAGATCAAGGACTAGTGTTGAATACCACAACTAGGCCAAACATGCCTTTTTTTATTTACAGGTCTTCTTGCAAAAAAATAACAGCTGAAAATATTGCCTCTACAAGATCTACTACTACTACTTCTAAGAATGTTTGCATTACTTTATCTTAACATGTAACTGTGTTCAAACTTCAAACAATATTTACAGATACGAGTGTCGCCCGTTACGTATTGTTTGCCATGTGTTTATACATGTTTAGTACCCAGACCCACATAATGTACACGAGCATATAGTTTGTCAAACGGTTCCAGTCTGTTTATGTTTGCCACGCTTGAGCTTTTCAAAAAATAAAATCTCACCATAACAAGAATTTGGTTTCTTTATTGTACCTATGCTTTTGAAACAAAATATTTGTGTCCATTTAAATAGTTTTATTTCACTTTTAAATGGTTGCTTTAAAATACTTCTTCTTCATATTAAATGTTACAAAATGTAGTGTGCACATGACATGATTTTCCAGATTTTCTTAGTAATGAAGGCAACATTTCTCGAATATCCCAAAAGTAGTCATCATCCAGATTGATACATGTAATACAAGGTTTACAGAGCAGGAATCTGCAAGGAACAATTGTATATCCTGATTCCTCCACTGCAAGGTTGGGATAAAAATCGGCATTTGGCTGCAAGACTAAATCTGGCGACCCGAGATTGATTTACATTTGAACAATTTGGGGTTTCTTAAAATAAAAAAAATCGAACAATAATCTTTACAAATTTGTAGTTTGAAGGATTTCTTCTTTTAAAGTTTTTTATATACAACTCTACTTTATATATTTAGGTTTTTTATTTTCACTGACAGCCTCGGGTACTTCAGCTAGTGTGTGTATATTGCTAACAGTAACACTGTGCATGGTTGGTCCATCGATGTGTCGTCCCATGACTTTGACGAGGTAAAAAGCTTTTACAATGGTCGCACTTTAATGTACACCCTCTTAATATGTTTGTCAAGATTGCCTTGCCCAATAAATACTTTTACACAAATCTAACAAACAAAATAGTCCGGGAGGCCAGCAAGGTTTAATCATCATTTCGAGTGCAAAAGGTTTAAAGCATGAAGCATGATGTTTCAAAGCTTATCACAGGTCTCACAAACAAATGGTTTATGTGTACCCTCTCATGTTTTGTTAGATAATTTTTGTGAGTATAGCTCTACCACATGTTTTGCAAACATATGCTTTCTCACCGGTGTGAATTCTGTCATGTCTGTTTAGATCATGTTGTTTGGTATACGCTTTACCACAGATCTCACAAAGAAATGGTTTCTCACCAGTGTGAACCCTATCATGCCTCTTTGCATCACGTTGTTGAGTAAAAGCTTTACCACAGGTCTCACAAACAAATGGCTTATCATTAGTGTGAACTCTCTTATGTTGTTTAAGATTACCTCGTTGAGTAAAAGCTTTACCACAGGTCTCACAACCAAATAGTTTTTCACCAGTGTGAATTCTGTCATGTTTCTTTAGATCATTTTGTAGAGCAAAAGCTCTTCCACAGGTCTCACACACAAATGGTTTCTCACCAGTGTGAATTCTGTCATGCCTCCTTAGACTACATTGTCGAGTAAAAGCTTTACCACAGGTCTTACAAACAAATAGTTTCTCACCAGAGTGAACTCTCTCATGGTTCTTTAGATTACCTGGTTGAGTAAAAGCGTTACCACAGGTCTCACAAACAAATGCTTTCGCACCAGTGTGAACTCTCTGATGTAGTTTAAGATTACTTCCTCGAGTAAAAGCTTTCCCACAGGTTTCACAAACAAATAGTTTCTCTTCCTTGTTGATCTTCTGGTAGCAAATCAGGTCGGGGGCTTTTGTGTCCATTTTTCTGCAGTATTTATCTCAATGGCTGACTAAATACTACATCTGTCTGTACCATGCGTCTCTAGAGATTGCTCGAGTGTGCGTTAGCGTCATCACCAGTGCTGCATGCTACCCTTCTCAAGTCTCTCCTTGATTGGCTCAAAATCTTCAGATTCCAGACAGGACTCTGCTATTGTCACCTGGAGACTGTGTTCAAAGTACACGCAAAATGCTTCACTACACACATATGGACAAAACAAGGACATAAATTCTAGCAAAGTAGGCAACTTGCTCACAAAGCATACGACAGGTTTGTGGAGACAGTTTATCCTATTAACCCAAACTTCTTTTGGTGATTTACTAGGAATCTTCTTCATCCTTGCAAATCCCAACACCCTGTGCCATTAAACTGTACAGCTGGACTCCACCAAACCCTTGTGTTATAGTTTGGCTGGATGGGGATAGCCAGGTCAATGTTGGCAATATTTGCCAATATTATTTAAAGTAGTCTTCCATATATTTTAGCGTATATGCTTTCGTAAACCCATAAAAGAACCTGGATGACTGCAATATTACTTTTGATATTGTCCTCATCCAGGCATTTTAACAAGTTTCGCTGGTTACCACACAGTCAACAGTGTTCCAGCGTAATACCAACGATTGTTAGCCAGTAATTGACACACAATGTGGACGTATGGGCGAAGTTGTATTTGGTTGAAGTTGTCCCACCGGTCGAGTTGTCCTGAGTTGAGTTTAGGGGCAAATGCGCAATTGAACAAGTGGTTCCAGTGGGTTGAACCGTGCAGTTCTGGGTGGTTTTCAGCGGTAACGTGAGGTTTCGTTTTAATGAGCTCATTATTTACGGGTCAATACACAAGCCTCACAACATAGAGCCACAGTACAAGGACTAATCTCCCGCTAATTCCTCAGTGCCTACGTCACAGTGTTATATAGGAGGAAATCTTAATTAGCGCACTCGCTCGGTCATACTTTGCCAACGACCCCGAAGCGTGTTCAAAGTGCATGCCTGAGCTTTACTGAGCTTTACTGCGCGATACTGCGCAGTTTATCAGGGTTAACCCACAGGAACCTCTTGTTTAATTAAGCATTTGCACCTTATACCACCAGTCGAGTTGTCCGAGCTCCAATACAACAAGACAGTAAAACTGTATAGCATTCCTACAGGAATTAATCGTCATTTAATTTTGTTTTGGTCAAGTCTTCAGCCCAATATAAAATAAATAATAATAATATTAGATGGATTTTTTTTAGGGATACAAGAATATATTGCACTCGCTATAACAATATTGCACGAGTCAAACAAATATTGTTATACTCGAGCAATAGGCTATATTCTTGTATTTCCCTCAACGTCATCCAATATTATTATAAATAATAAACTTACCATGGAAATCGAAGTGTAGGCCTAGGCTCTTAGGCCTATTTATGTCATTGTTGCATGACCCCACAATCTGCAGAAAAAAACATTCAGACAGCCTTGTCAAATTTTCTTCCTGGATACTACAGCCTACTGGATCTGGAGACAGTGAAAAGGGGCGATTCGGTAAGTTGAGCGACAGTTAAAACATTTAGAGGAGCAATTATAGAATGCAGGGCCCACTGACAACTCAACTTTATTTACCCTGGGAAATAGAATGGACTAACCCTAACCCTGTATACCCCAATACCCTTAGAATACAGGGCCACTCCATTCTATGTCATAGGGTAAATAAAACCGAGAGTTGTCAGTGGGCCCTGCATTCTATAGTTAAGCCCGAGATGGATAAATTTGTGTGCCAACTCGTACGGGGGCCAACTCGTACGGGGGCCAACTCGTACGGGGGCCAACTCGTACGGGGGCCAACTCGTACGGGGGCCAACTCGTACGGGGGCCAACTCGTACGGGGGCCAACTCGTACGGGGGCCAACTCGTACGGGGGCCAACTCGTACGGGGGCCAACTCGTACGGGGGCCAACTCGTACGGGGGCCAACTCGTACGGGGGCCAACTCGTACGGGGGCCAACTCGTACGGGGGCCAACTCGTACGGGGGCCAACTCGTACGGGGGCCAACTCGTACGGGGGCCAACTCGTACGGGGGCCAACTCGTACGGGGGCCAACTCGTACGGGGGCCAACTCGTACGCGGGCCAACTCGTACGCGGGCCAACTCGTACGCGGGCCAACTCGTACGCGGGCCAACTCGTACGCGGGCCAACTCGTACGCGGGCCTACTCGTACGCAGGCCAACTCGTACAATTTGTATGCCTACGCATACAAATTACATGAATCTGTGTGGCCCTTAGTAGTCTTGCTACAAGACTGGGATTTTCATTTGTTCGCGGCATGCATGCCTTATTTATGTATGTAAATGAAGTAAAAATATTTCTGTACACACGCGCACATATGACAACTGTTGCACAATAGGTCAGGTAGCAAGTGCCAACAGTTTTTAAAGTTCGCTATCGCGAAATCAAGCCGGCAAGTCATCGGCACGGTTTTCCCCGGGCGGGCTCCGAGATGGCAGGGGGACCAGGTAGGTAACCTGGGCGATGGTATTTAATCTGCAGGAAATTACTTGTTATGTTAACTAAAAAAAAAACCTGTTCATAAAACCTTCCAGATACAGTATAAATAAAATTATATGATTACGCGTGGAAAGGCGTTTTGCAAAAGGCGCGTAAAACTCGTGCGATGTCGCTAGAGGAACTATTTACCGACGCGTCGTTTTGCCCATACAATTTCCAATCACAGTTTTGTGCACACAACTGGCGGTCTAGCGTTTATATGTCTGTGCTTGGGCATAGACAACTAAAAGCTAGACACGACATGTGTATACTTTTATTGTTGTCGTCATTGTTCTGAAAATAGGCTGCATCACAGAACGCATATTGCGAACATGCACCCTCACGATACCATACCCCGCACACGGAACGCCTGAAATACGTTTCACGACTTGCAGTACGTCACATTCCATACGATTACGAGGATCAATTTTGATAACATTTTTTTAAATGGATGTCATGTCTAGGTTTTATTTAGATGTCTGATGGTTTGTCGCGACAGCGCCCTCTAGCGGCGGCGGGTTATTGAAGACCGCGGCTCAAATCATAATCACACTCACAGCGTCTTCCCTAGGGGGGGGGGGGGGGGCGGAGGGGGGGCCCTTCGAGGCTGTGATTGCGAAACGCTGTGGTACCGTCAATTCTCAAAATAGGGTGGAATAATTTTCTCACGCGAAAAATAAAGAGTTTTTGGCATCCAATCTTAACATTTTGTCTTTTGTAGTTGTAAAAGGTTGTTATTTACCTTAATTGTTATCATCCAATGACAACAATTGTATTAACAAAATGAAAAAAGCAGTCGAAAAAATTAGGCGTTGACGTACCGTTGATGCGCGTGGAGATTGTGCACAAATACTCAAACGACGTTAACAAATACCTCCCCTAAAAAGGGCAATAATAATTGATAAATTGTGAAAAATCGTGCTTCGAACCCACTCATTTTTTTCCATGGATACGTTAAAAAAGGATGTTGCAGTGATATACTGAATTTTTTAAAAAATCTGCCTGTGAACCCCTTGCGTTTTATCGTGTTGTTTTCGAACGAAAATGGCAGAAAATGACATCTCCCCAAAAAAATTCTGTGTACATCGTGCCTGTGTACCTGGCTTTGCGGACGTTATATGAATCACTGAATTCGGGGAGCGAGCGCAGAGCAAATTTGTACGTGTTTCAATCTGCGCTGCGAGGTAGCGATCTGTACGTATTTACTGTGTGAGATGTGTGGCTCACGAGCGTGGAAGAATGAATGAGATACATTTCAACGTTGGTGGCGCACTTGTTGGGGCCCCCCTCCGCCCCCCCCCCCCCCCCCCCCCTGGTCTTGCCCAAAAAAGCGTACGACCTGCTGCAGCAAAAAAAAAATTCTCTAAAATGAGCCAATCTGAACAAGTCCTTATATAAAAAGCACATTCACAAATAAAAACAACCTTTATTAAGATACTATAGTACTGTTCAGTGCATTTTACATACTGTTTACCTGCTGTAAATAATTTGTAAAATTACGGCCAGATGACGACCGCCATCAACATCACAATGCAGTACAGCACTGGCGCGTAACATGCATACACTCTGTTCCAACCTCGTTCCCAGGGCTTACTTTATTTTCAACCAAAGACCCTGGCGCCGTGTACTAAACGCCCTCTACGATCTTTGTTTTCAACCACGATTTCCAATAATAATACCAGAGTGCAGCTTTTGTGTCGTGTTGTTTGAATATTGCAGCGAAAATATTATCCCTCGAAGATTTTTGACCCGAGCAGCGAAAGGCCTTAGAATCCTTTCTTCGTGGTCACGATGTTTTTGTGAATTTGCCAACAGGTTATGGGAAATCTGTCATTTTTCAGGCAGCCAGCCCCATTTTGCTCGGAGCTCACACGTACGGCCAGGGGCAATTTCATAGAGCTGCTAAGCACAAAATTTTGCTTAGCATGACAATTCGTCCTTGGCAAAAACAAGGTTACAGACCAAATTTTCACCTGATCTTTATTGTTCTGGATTGATAATCGGCTGTTTTTTGCTTAGCATGAAAAACACGTATAAGTTTGGCTGGTAACCTGTTTTTAATGAGCAAGACTTTTGGATGCTAAGCAAATTTGTTTGCTTAGCAGCTCTATAAAATTGGCCCCAGGTACTCGGCGTTTTTCAGCGTGTTTGGTCAGTTTCTTATCGCCGCAAAAAACAGCATTATATCCAGGCATGCTGGTCTGTGCGTTTATCGCCACATTGTCCAAGCATGGTCCAACGCTGTTGGGAGGGGGCATGTTTACGGCTGCAGAACCAACCTTCAAAATGATCGCAATATCGTAATTTAAACAGGAACAATTGTCTTATATCCTCAATAACTCCTGTACTATTTTCTTGGCAAAATTCCGCCCGCAAGTCATTTAATTATCAGAGTTCCGCGTTTTACCGATCCCGCGGCACGTTTTTCAGATCAGCTGGATTAGATGCGTGCATTATAATGTAGGGCCGAGTTCGACACGTTTCAATAAAGTCGCTACCTTCTCCAATCGCGCGCCGCGGTTGAATACTCAAAACTAATTAAGCAGCTAAACACAACTAGTTTTGACCATAACATTGTCAACATTCAAGAAAATAACCAGCAAAACTAGCGAAAATAACTGCGACCCTCACCACTCAAGCAAGATCAGTTCAAATCTTCAATATCTACAAGCCTTCGTAATGATCATACACTCATTCTCCGATAAAATAATGTCAACGATGGCGGTGTTCGTAAACACTTGCGAGCTGTAGCTATCAAGATTTGACGCGTCCTTGTTACAAGTTACCGTAGAACTCAGCTGTTGCATTCGGCCAATCATGGGCTCACATGATGCTTGATTAATAAATACCTAGGAGAGTTCAAAGCTTCTGATTGGTCGAGACTCGATCACATGGAGGGCATTATCACGCAGTATTGGTGGCGCGCGCTGTGCAGAATATTCATCTACATTTTGTTACATTTAATATAATGAATTTATTTGTTAAGCAATGCATTTAAAAGTGAAATAAAACTATTTAAATGGACACAAATATTTTGTTTCAAAAGCATAGGTACGTACAATCAAGAAACCAAATTCTTGTTATGGTAAGATTTTTTTTTTTTAAATAGACTGGAACCGTTCGACAAACTATATGCTCGTGTACATTATGTGGGTCTGGGTACTAAACATGTATAAACACATGGCAAACAATACGTAACAGGCGACACTCGTATCTTCAAATGTTTGAAGTTTGATTGTTAAACATGTTTTTAGATCATGTAGTATTAAAGAGGCTATATTTTCAGCTGTTATTTTTGGAAGAAGACCTGTAAATAAAAAGGCATGTTTGGCCTAGTTGTGGTATATTTAACACTAGTCCACGATCTTTACGGCCGAAATGTTCATGTCTGCTGGTCTAACAATCTGTTTTCTGTCAGTAAAATCTTACTGGCATGACATAATCAGAGGAGTGTCTGTTTTAGGTGGAAATATAAATTCTGCAATGTCGTGTTTTGGATCCGGCGTGTTCTAAAATTCATATTTAATAGTGTGGTGTAAGGTTACCATTTGACACAAACCACTTTGATAATATACTGAAACGCAAAAAAAAAATTACCACTGTTTAAACCTTTAAATGGCAACAATAATTTATCACTGCGTGTAGTAATGTGTGAACTTATTTGTGGACAATAGTGTCTTCACTGTCAGACCAAACGGTGCCTAAAAGTCACTTGAACCTTAAATGGTCACTTCATGCATGGAGGTATAGGAAATGCTTCATGGCACAGTTGTTGAACATCTGTTTTGACTGTCAGTGATTATCCAAGGGGTATTGGATGATTTTAATGAGCTGCACGTGATGTCTTGATGTTGGCTTTAAAAAGGCTAGTGCAGAATGGGCATTTCAAGCAACATGCCACGATTGTCGGGGGGATCAACTGCAGCGTGCACTGGGCATGCTGCAAGGAGGACTGAGGTACGTGAGGTGGCACGTCGTCTTGGCTGTTCACACCAGACAATATCGGCCCTGGTGGACAGAGAAACCCGTAACTCCGTAACTCTGCAGATGACAGACCTCGATCAGGAGGTCAAGAGTCACCACTGCAAGGCAAAGCAGGCAGAAGTCACATGCGAGACCGATTCCGTCTAGCATCCCGCACCGCAGCAGAAGCTCCGGGGCGTGCAAACCCACGAATCTCAAACGAAGACGACTGCATGACTATGGTCTAATTGCCAGAAGACCATACAGAGGCGCTGTGTTGACGGCTGTCCATCGCCGTAACCGACAGAGATAGTGCCAGCAGCATCAGCGGTGGACCTTGGCGCACTTGAACAAGGTCGATTTTAGCGATGGGTCAAGGTTCTGTGTGGATCATCCTGATGGGCGTGAGCGTGTCTGGAGAAGAACTGGCGAGCGATATGCCGATTGTTGCGTGCGGCAAACCAACAGGTGGGGGTGGCCCAAGTTTGATGGTGTGGGCCGTCATATCAGGGCGATACAGGACGCCACTGGTGGTTGTGGATGGGAATCTTAACGCCCAGCGGTATGTAGATAACATCCTGCGACCTCATCTGTTACACCATCTGCCAGTCCTGCTACACCACCCAGGACTGAGAACCTACAGCATGACAACGCTCGTCCCCATGCTGCTCGCTTTACCACTGCCTTTCTCCAAGGCGAGAACATCAACACCATGCAGTGGCCTTCGCTCTCCCCTGACCTGAATCCCATTACTACACGCAGTGATAAATTATTGTTGCCATTTAAAGGTTTAAACAGTGGTAAATTTTTTTTTTTTTGCGTTTCAGTATATTATCAAAGTGGTTTGTGTCAAATGGTAACCTTACACCACACTATTAAATATGAATTTTAGAACACGCCGGATCCAAAACACGACATTGCAGAGTTTCCACCTAAAACAGACACTCCTCTGATTATGTCATGCCAGTAAGATTTTACTGACAGTAAACAGATTGTTAGACCAGCAGACATGAACATTTCGGCCGTAAAGATCGTGGACTAGTGTTAAATATACCACAACTAGGCCAAACATTCCTTTTTATTTACAGGTCTTCTTCCAAAAATAACAGCTGAAAATATAGCCTCTTTAATATAGGTTTTCCCGGCCAATTTGAACCAAAATACATTCAAGTTAATACCCGGCTCATTCAATTTCGCTTAAAAATAAATGCTCAGGTACATCAGCATTCAACAGTTAAAAAGAGTCATTCAATTTCAAAACTTGAGCATTGATAAGACAAATACAATCATTCAATTTGAAATGGTCACTTAGTTCATTCAATTTCGTCACAGCCATCAGCGACGGGCTGGTCGACTATTCATGTTCATCAACTGGCAAACATTTTGAAAACGTTTGCATTCAAATTCGTTTCTGTAGTATGGGCTTTCTGGTTCGTATTTGCCTATATAAAGGCAGGATATTACGAGTAAAAATCACTTCTACACTGTTGCCGAGTTATACCTCTCACTAAATATACGATTTTGAAGCAAACATTGCTTCCCGTGGTCATAACAGAAGAGTAAGCAATGTAGATAGAGGAAGGGTGAATGAAGCATTCGAGGGCAACCATGCCGACTACTTGGAATTGACTGACACTCTTCGAATCAAGAGGTCTACTGCAAGGTCCATCGTGGCAACATACTTGCGCACCGGCCGGTCGTCATGAGAAGTTGCCTACAGAAGGAGCATACAACACTAAATTAGACGAGGAGATGCAAGATGAGCTTGAGCGATTGCTGAACGTCAATTCTCTACTAATTCTCACCCGGATGAAAGATGAGCTCCAACGTTCTCTGCCAGACAAGCCAACGTTCTCTGCCAGACAAGCCAACCGTGTCTCCCAGCACTATAGCCAGAAGCCTGGACGGCATGCTCATGACCCTTAAACTTGCAGAGGACGTGTCCGATGCCTGAAACTCGCAACGGGTACTTGATATGCGTGTACAATACGCGCAGTGGTTTATGTACGGAGTTGTCGGCCACTGCGTGTTCATTGACGAAATTGGAAGAGCACCTCGCGGTATCCCAGCGAGACGCGTGGAACACGCACAACGCAGACACAACTGCAATGTGACATTCGCTGTTTCTGGAGAGATTGGTCTTGTACACCAGCGAATAGCTTTTGAGACCATTACGAGAGAAAGATTTGAAGAGTTTCTGGCGGACACAGCTCGTGAGTGCAAAAATATGTTCCCCGTATAGATGAACCAGTCTTTCTTGTGTACGACAATGCTAGACCCCATACGCACCCAGCTCCCAGCCGGAATCAACCAGCTGATCCAGTTGAAGCGTCTGCCACCCTACTCCCCATTCCTGAACATGACTGAAATGGCCAATTCGTCATTCAATGCCGGCGTCAAACGCGAGATTTGGTCCTCCCAGAATAGCAGCTATGTATTGTGGCCCTGAAGGGACTACGCAGATCGTGAATATTGACGTCAATATTCACGACTTTCGGGGAAAGTCGTGAAATTTGACGCGAATATCGACGTCAAATTTGACGTCAATATTCGCGACTTTCCCCGAAAGTCGTGAATATTGACGTCAAATTATTGTGACGTCAATATTCGCAACTTTGAGGAAGGTCGTGAAATTTGTCGTGAATATTGACGTCAATATTCACGATCTGCGGAGTCCCTTCAGGGCCACCATAGCTATGAGTAGGGGACCTAGAAGCAGCACATAATGCAGGAGTGAATCTTCAACCGTGGATGGGTGACCTCGTTCAAAAAGGTGGCTCAACAAAATGTGGGACAAATAACTCATGAAAATTGCGTGAGATGGTACAACAACAGCCAAACATGCCGAGATGCAATGAAGGTTAAAGAACACAATTTATGTGCCAGATAACTTTATTCAGCCGTTCTTTAGACACATTGTAAAGTTTAATTAATGGGGTAACAAAACAAAAGGAACACATCTGCAATTATAGGACTAACAGTAAGAATTACATGAAACGCGTAAAACAGATAAGCCACACAACTGCCAGTAAAATAACATTATCGCTAACTTTAAACGCAAGCATGTTAGCCGTACCACACTCATGTTGAATTTGAACGCTCAAATGTTAAAATGCGTTGCCCATAAACGAAAAAGAAAAAAAAACAATAGGTACAAATTTTGGATATTCAACAAAAGAATGGCGATCTTGTAGGCTTGAATGCCTATAAACGAAATGGAATGAAAATAAAGGAATCATGGGTGCACGAAAACGAAATTGAATTCAATAATATCGAAAGAGTAACCCTAGTTTGATTGATTTAGAGAAATCGCGTGAATTTGAAAGCGCAATAATGAATGAATGCTCTTTTGCTGAAATTGGCCAGGAAAACCTATACTACATGATCTAAAAACATGTTTAACAATATTTGCATTACTTTATCTTAACATGTAACTGTGTTCAAACTTCAAACATTTGAAGATACGAGTGTCGCCTGTTGCGTATTGTTTGCCATGTGTTTATACATGTTTAGTACCCAGACCCACATAATGTACACGAGCATATAGTTTGTCGAACGGTTCCAGTCTATTAAAAAAACAAAAAAACCTTACCATAACAAGAATTTGGTTTCTTGATTGTACCTATGCTTTTGAAACAAATATTTGTGTCCATTTAAATAGTTTTGTTTCACTTTTAAATGGTTGCTTAACAAATAAATTCATTATATTAAATGTAACAAAATGTAGATGAATATTCTGCACAGCGCGCGCCACCAATAATGTGTGCATATTACATGTACCATGCATGTACCAACCAGATTTTCTTAGTAAATGAAGGCAACATTTCTCGAATATCCCAAACTGCTTAAACTTTCGAAGTAAGTCATCATCCGGATTGATAATACTGTACAAGGTTTACAAAGCAGGGATCTGTAGGGAACAATTGTATATCCTCCACTGCAGTGCAAGGTTGGGGGCAAAAATCGGCATTTGGCTGCCGGACTAAATCCGGCGACCCGAGATTGATTTATATTTGGAAATTTGGGGGTTTCTAAAAAAAACTTTTCCCAGAAATATTGTTTACCAATTTGTAGTTTGGAGGATTTCTTCTTTGTGTGTGATTTTATACAACTCTACTTTATATCTTTAGATTTTCATTTTCACTGACAGTCACAGCCCCGGGTACTTCAGCTAGTGTGTGTATACTGCCAACAGTAACACTGTGCCATGTTGGTCCACCGATGTGTAGTACTAATATAGATGACTTTGATGAGGTAACAAGCTTTTACAATGGTCGCTGGTCGCCCTTTAATGTACCCTCTTATGTTTGTCAAGATTGCCTTGCCCAATAAATACGTTTACACAGATTAAACAAACAAATTCGTCCGAGAGCCTAGCAAGGTTTAATAATAATTTTCAGTGCAAAAGGATAGAAAAATGGGATATGTAGGAGTATCTGAGACAACTGCAAAATGGGATTTCTCAAGTTTGACCAGTAGTGGTGCGTTGGGATAGGGTAGACCCTTATAGTCTCCCCAAAATGGTTTCTCACCGGTGTGAATCATTTTAAGTCTTTTTAGATTAGTTTGACGTTTGAAAGCTTTACCACAGGTCTCACAAACAAACGGTTTTTGTATACCCAGCACGATATGTGCACTCGATACTCACTCAACACTATTGTAACCTAACCCCCCCCCCCCCCCCCCTTGAAACCTAAAAGGAATTCCTGAGATTCCAGGAGCACAATGGTCAACACAAAAGAGGGGGGGTTTTCTCTGCCACATATCGTGCTTCATATGGGTTTTTGTGTACCCTCTCATGTTTCTTTAGATAAAATTTGTCAGTAAAAGCTTTACCACATGTTTCGCAATCATGGTTTCTCACCGGTGTGAATCCTGTCATGTCTGTTTAAATTATGTTGTTGGGTATACGCTTTACCACAGATCTCACAAACAAATGGTTTCTCACCAGTGTGAACCCTATCATGCCTCTTTAGATCACGTTGTTGAGTAAAAGCTTTACCACAAGTGTGACAAACAAATGGCTTATCATCAGTGTGAACTCTCTCATGTCCTTTAAGATGACCTCGTTGAGTAAAAGCTTTACCACAGGTCTCACAAACAAATGGCTTATCATTAGTGTGAACTCTCTCATGTTCTTTAAGATGAGTTCGTTGAGTAAAAGCTTTACCACAGATCTCACAAACAAATGGCTTATCATTAGTGTGAACTCTCTCATGTTCTTTAAGATGACTTCGTGGAGTAAAAGCTTTTCCACAGGTCTCACAAACAAATGGCTTATCATTAGTGTGAACTCTCTCATGTTCTTTAAGATGAGTTCGTTGAGTAAAAGCTTTCCACAGGTCTCACAAACAAATGGCTTATCATTAGTGTGAACTCTCTGATGTTTTTTAAGATGACCTCGTTGAGTAAAAGCTTTACCACAGGTCTCACAACCAAATGGTTTTTCACCAGTGTGAATTCTGTCATGTTTCTTTAGATCATTTCGTTGAGTAAAAGCTTTCCCACAGGTCTCACAAACAAATGGTTTCTCTTCCTTGTTGACCTTCTGGTAGCAAATCAGGTCGGGGGCTTTTGTATCCATTTTTCTGCAGTATTTATCTCAATGGCTGACTAAATACTACATCAGTCTGTATCATGCGTCTCTAGAGATTGCTCGAGTGTGCGTTAGCGTCATCACCAGTGCTGCATGCTCCCCTTCTCAAGTCTCTCCTTGATTGGCTCAAAATCTTCAGATTCCAGACAGGACTCTGCTATCAGGGTTGTCACCTGGAGACTGCGTTCAAAGTACACGCAAAATGCTTAACTATATGGACAAAACAAGGACATAATTCTAGCAAAGTAGGCAACTTGCTCACAAAGCATACGACAGGTTTGTGGAGACAGTTTATCCTACTAACCCAAACTTCTTTTGGTGATTTACTAGGAACCTTCTTCATCCTTGCAAATCCCAACACCCTGTGCCATTAAACTGTACAGCTGGACTCCACCAAACCCTTGTGTTATAGTTTGGCTGGATAGGATAGCCAGGTCAATGTTGGCAATATTTGCCAATATTATTTAAAGTAGTCTTCCATATATTTTAGCGTATATATGCTTTCGTAAACCCAAAAGTACTTGAATGGCAGCCGCAGCAATATTTTGTCAGTATTAAAAGAACCCGGATGACTGCAATATTACTTTTGATATTGTCCTCATCCAGGCATTTTAACAAGTTTCGCTGGTAACCACACAGTCAACAGTGTTCAACTCATTTTCAGTATTTTCGTTTTTTTCAAAACCTCCGGTAGAAAATCACAAATAGTCAGAAATATTTGGTCTGGGAACCAGACTATAATAATCGAACACTACATTAAACAAAAACGACTTAGCGCGCATGCGGGGGCGAGTAGCTATTTGAGCTATTCTCACGGTCGGAGGCTGTTCCACCTATTGCTCACGCCGTCGGGCAAAGGGGTAGCCCTCCATTCAATTTGTATAGGGAATTACGTGTTTTCTATATTTTTTTACAGCAATAAAAACATGCATAGGCCTACTTTTTTTTCCGGTGTATCGTGGAAGATTTTGTTACTTCATAAAACAATGAAATTTGGAAATATTTCGGTGTAGTGTTTAATAGATATTAGACAATAATTAATTATTTAGATTTTTTTAACATAGACCACAACGCTATTTATTGCTACTCATTCCCCTTTGAGTCCAGAGGGGGTGATAACTAACAGCCACCACTGACCAATCAGAGACAAGAAACAGGGCCGGTGACGTCATGCCGACCGCGAGAATGCTTTATTGCTTGGAATGTCCTCGGAATTTTCCGGGTTCACGTGACGCTTGCGCCAAGACCATGGAGGAATAAGAGCAGACCAAGCTAGTGGAAGAGATCCAGAAATCTGGCGATAATTAAGGGCGCCCTCAATAAGCCCAGATAATACGGACGGCGCGCCGCGGAACAAATGAACGGGCCAGCTTGGTCTTGACCAAGACTACGTCTTGCCCAAAAAAGCGTACGACCTGCTGGAGCCAATTTTGTTTTCTCAAAAATGAGCCAATCTAAACAAGTCCTTATATAAAAAGCACATTCACAAATTAAAACAACCTTTATTAAGATACTATAGTACTGTTAAGTGCATTTTACATACTGTTTACCTGCTGTAAATTGTAAAATTACGGCCAGATGACGACCGCCATCACATCAGTAGTCAGTACAGCACTGGCGCGCAACATGCATACACTCATTGATCTCCATTATATAATGGAGATCAATGCATACACTCTGTTCCAACCTCGTTCCCAGGGCTTACTTTATTTTCAACCAAAGACCCTGGGGCCGTGTTCTAAACGCCCTCTACGATCTTTGTTTTCAACCACGATTTCCAATAATAATACCAGAGTGCAACTTTTGTGTCGTGTTGTTTGAGTATTGCAGCGAAAATATTATCCCTCGAAGATTTTAGACCCGAGCAGCGAAAGGCCTTAGAATCCTTTCTTCGTGGTCACGATGTTTTTGTGAATTTGCCGAAAGGTTATGGGAAATCTGTCATTGTTCAGGCAGCCAGCCCCATTTTGCTCGGAGCTCGCACGTACGGTCAGGGGCCAATTTCATAGCAGCTCTATAAAATTGGCCCCAGGTACATACTCAGCGTTTTTCAGCGTGTTTGGTCAGTTTCTTATTGCCGCAAAAACTAAAAACAGCATTATATCCAGGCATGCTGGTTTGTGCGTTATCGCCACATTGTCCAAGCATACGACAGGTTTGTGGAGACAGTTTATCCTATTAACCCAAACTCCTTTTGGTGATTTACTAGGAACCTTCTTCATCCTTGCAAATCCCAACACCCTGTGCTATTAAACTGTACAGCTGGACTCCACCAAACCCTTGTGTTATAGTTTGGCTGGATGGGGATAGCCAGGTCAATGTTGGCAATATTTGCCAATATTATTAAAGTAGTCTTCCATATATTTTAGCGTATATATGCTTTCGTAAACCCAAAAGTACTTGAATGGCAGCCGCAGCAATATTTTGTCAGTATTAAAAGAACCCGGATGACTGCAATATTAGTTTTGATATTGTCCTCATCCAGGCATTTTAACAAGTTTCGCTGGTAACCACACAGTCAACAGTGTTCAACTCATTTTCAGTATTTTCGTTTTTTTCAAAACCTCCGGTAGAATCCTGAACAAAGCGCCCCATTAAACCTGCTTCTTTTCTTCCCAATAAACTGGAAGGGCTGAGCCTAAGTTGACCCCACACTGGGAAAGAATATTCCTGAATGCATTGTTCGAATGCGTCGACGTCCAACCCCCAAAAACGTTGAGCTTTACTGCGCAGTACTGCGCCGTTTATCGCGGTTAACCCACAGGAACCTCTTGTTTAATTAAGCATTTGCCCCTTATCCCACCAGTCGAGTTGTCCGAGCTCCAATACAACAAGACAGTAATACTGAATAGCATTCCTACAGGAATTAATCGTCATTTAATTTTGTTTTGGTCAAGTCTTCAGCCCAATATAAAATAAATAATAACTAGACCTGTGTTTGTGGACAAACACAGAGCTGTTTCGGATGTCTAAGATGACTTTCATTATGTGTGTGCCAAGTCTGAAATCGATTGGATTTGCCAATTTTCCTAAGATATATAAGTTGAAAAATACGTGTACAAATCCTATGGGAAAAACTGCACCTTTAATGTGACGTCACATGACACCCGATGATGTCATCATGATGTCATCTTAATTTTCGTCTATAACACATTCTGGAATACTTGCATACCAAGTTTGGCCCCAATCAGACATCTACTTCTAGAGATAGAGGGTCCTAAAATCTGCCCCTTTAATGTGACGTCACATGACCCACGATGACGTTATCCTGACGATTTTCCACTTGGCCCTCCTGGGTATGGTGGTCGAGGTGTGTGCTAAGTCTGAAGTCGATCGGATTTACCAAATTGTCAAATTCAATAGTCTGAAGAAAAACGTGTACAAAACCTATGGAGAAAATTGTACCTTTAATGTGACGTCACATGACACCCGATGATGTCATAATTACGTCATCTTAATTTTCGTCTATAACACATCCTCGAATACTTGCAAACCAAATTTGACCCCAATCAGACGTGTACTTCCAGAGATAGAGGGTCTTAAAAACTGCACCTTTTGTGTAACGTCACATGACCCACGATGACGTCATCATGACGATTTTTCTCCTGGACCTCCTGGGGATGGTGGTCGAGGTGTGTGCTAAGTTTCAAGTCAATCGGATTCACCAAACTGTCAAATTAAATAGTCTGAAGAAAAACGTGTACAAAACCTATGGGGGAAAATTGCACCTTTAACGTGACGTCACGTGACCAAGAATTATGTAATCGCGACGAATTTGTTCTAGGACCGTCCTTGGGTGGTTGTCTAAATGTATGCCAAGTCTCAAGTCGATCGGATTTACCAAAGTGTCAAAGTGTATTGGCAGAAAAAACGTGTACAAATCCTATGGGAAAAAGTGACAAAAAAAAAAAAAACTAGAGATATGTCTGTTCAAGGAACAGAGCATATGGCTTTTTCGCATTTTTTTTTTGTATTGTTCATTACATTTATGATTTCATTTAATAAATTTCTGTATTTAATTTTTTCAAAACTGCAAATTTTAAATTATTAATTGGATTATATCTCTCGCGGTTAATTTTTAGAAATGTTTAAAGGTCTTTTAATTGTAATTTCCGGTCTAGTGACGTCATATTATTTTGTTTTTATCCGCCAACTTGTTCCTAACAAGATGCTGATTATAAATACCAATTATAAAGCGATTTGAGCAAACTGATCTCCACGAAAATGAACTGATTATTCATTTTAAACATTTTTCAACCTGCCACTAGAGGGCGTTATAACAATTTATGACGTCACCGGTAACTTTGTTTGTAGAGTGCAGGCTACCTAGAGACTATCATCGTTGAAAGTAAATTCATATCATTTTCAACTTTCAAATTATAAGGCACTTCCGGTTTGGACCGGAAGGAAGGGTCAAGTCATTTTGCATGTAATACGAATATGAAGACCCTGGATTATTCTATCAATTCCCGTTAAAATCTAAATCAGATCTGTTATATTTGATTTGATATTGATTTTCAAAGATTAAATCTACAAATCATTAGTTGCTTGCAATCTGATACTTGATGACGTCATCGTGACGTCATTAACATACAGCTCGAGAGCTGTCTGAACTTGTCTATTTAAAGCAAAAAAAAGAATTATATCTATCGCGGTTGATTTTTCAGCAATTATTTAAGGTTTAAAGGTCTTTTCATTGTAACTTTCGGTCTAGTGACGTCATATTTGTTTGTCTTCGCCAACTTGTTCCTAACAAGATGTTGATTATATAAACCAGTTATACAGTGATTTGAGCAAACTTCGCAAAACAAATCAACTGGGCCCAATTTCATAGCGCTGCTTATCAGTTAGCGGAAAAGTTGTGCTAACTTTAGCAGAAAAATTTGCTAACCTTAAGCGCTATTTCACGGCGTTTTTGTGCTAACGTTTGCGCGCGCATGGAGATTCTATTGTTACGTCACTGATTTAAGCAAATTTTTCCGCTAGGTTAAGCGTGCCTTTTGCTGTGCTTACTGCTTACGGTCCCCATGAAATAGACGGAGGCTCGGTTAGCAGAAAAGCGTGTGCTTAGCAGCGCTATGAAATTGGGCCCAGGTTATTCATTGTTAACAGTTTTCAAACTGCCGCTAGAGGGCGCTGTAACATGTTATGGTGTTACCGGTATTTTTGTGTGAAAAGCACTACTAGCCAGAGACTAACATCGTTGAAACTAAGTTCACATTATGGTCCACTTTTAAATTATAAGCCACTTCCGGTTTCGACCGGAAAGAAGGGTCACGAGATTTCACGCACACGAGATAAAATGAAGATCATGGATTTAATATTATATCAATTCCCACAAACTTCAAGTTCCGATCATACGCGGTTGATTTTTTTATTAATTTTTAAACATTAAATCTATTGCACGTTTAAAACGACGTCACGTGACCCATGGTAACGTCATCACAACGTCTGTCCGCAAGGCACGAGTGCACTATAGAGTATTTACGGAGGTTAAGTTTGATGGGAATACCAATTTGTTTTCTGTTAAAAGTACTTGTGCAAAAGTTCGCGTACATCTATTATATGGTACAGTCAGTCCGCAGCGCACTGAAAAGCCGTTTCTTTTATGTGCGATTTATGCATGGCACTTTGTGCGTGACCTCGTTTTTGAATACTTAATGAGCTGGCGACAACGCCTGGAATTTGGTCCGAAACATCCGTTTTATTCACTGGCTGTCAATATTATGTATATTTTCTTTTGGATAAGGAAACATTTTGTTATATTATCAAATCAGATTGGAAATTATATGACATTTAGAGGGTGAAATTTATAACGTAAAAAAAGATCCCGAACCAACAAATTGACCTTTAAAAAAAGACGAATTTTGTCCATCTTCTGGCAGCGGCCACAACCCAATTTTACACTGATGTTAAAGATAATTTCATATTCTATCACAAAACTGTAGTTTTGGGGTTGATTTAACTTAGTCCAGTCAGGGCGCAGAAAATTATAACCTTCTCAATAAATTAACAAACGGAACATCCCGCCATGACAGTCCATAGTCTTCCTGCGCCCTCATTGGTCGAAAATGACGTCATTGAAAAAGGCTTCGTGGTAACGTGTAGTTCATGCACATTTCAATACGCAGTTGTTTTTTGTGTATTTTTTTAATTGTAAGCTCGAGCGAAAAGGATTTATCTGCTATTCAGGGTTTTTTTCTTTTTAACAGTGGACTGATTAAAAAATAATATTATTGCCTGCATAATACAATGTATACAGCCAAATAAACAAAAAACAAGCGACAAATGAAGTCGTTGTTTAAAATGTATTGATAACAATAACATTGATAAATACAAATGTTTACAACAATTTATATCTGTATTGTGAGGTTGGTTTATAAAAGAAACTGCACTTTTTATCTGAAACTTGAATTTTATCGCTTACATTAACATACCCTGTTGATGTTATATGGCTTGAATAAAATTGTTAAATTAAACCCTGAAATTGTTAAAACTTATTCATCTTTGGCATAATGTTCAATGTGCAAACCATTGAGATTTATTATAAAAGTAAATAAAGCTTGTTTTATCTTTGCTTGATGTTTTTGGCATAGTTTCTTTGGCATTAAATTATTGTAAATATTAAATTACAATGTATGCCCGCTTCTAACATTGCAAAAACAAAATATTTTAAATAAGACATAAATTTTGCTAATATAAATGTTAATGCACATAAATTATATCACTGATAATAGAAATAATACAATCTGCATTAATAAAGTTATATGCCGTTTGTGTCAAATTTACATTGTAGCTCAAAACTTTGTTGGCATAGTTTGGGGCATTATTATTTTGACAAACTGACCCGACTCGGCCAGACTCGGTTTTGATCTGTTTTAGCTGCATTGCGTTTGCACAACACTGACACAAAGTCATGTATATTATTTAAAACTAAAATACAAAACCTTTAAATCTACATGTACAAAGCACGTGCTGCATATCCACCAGTACATTTAAATCTTCAACTATTTTCAACACTTCTTTGGAAACCAAACTCTAGATCATTTGTCCCAACATGAATCATTACAAATACAATGTCAGGCCATGGAGGAATAAGAGCAGATGTCATGCTGATGAAGCAGATACTTTCTAAGGTCAGAAATTGTAGTACCGCGATGAGTCACTACCTGCAAATCAACCAACTTTAGTAGTGATGTTCTCTTTGAGATACTTTGTAAGAGAATATCCAAGGACAAGAGTTGCCTTTGGCCTTCTGTAGAGGCTCCTGACATGCTGGCAATGGCTGCGATGGCTGCGGTGGGCATGGTGGTGGGCATGGCCATGGTGGTGGACGAGTGCTACCTAGTATAAGAAACATATTGGAAGACAGAAATAGGAACTATGAAGTTTAGCACAATAATAGTAGTAACTAAATGTATATTTACAATGAGCACCTTCGGGGGACATTTTAGCGTTATTTTTTGGGTAGTTGGGAGACATTGGAATTAGGGAGACATTTTAGTGTCTCCCTAATTCCACAGCTACCTTATAAAAAAATATTTTGTAGATTTTTTATATTTTTGATGGATAGAGTAGGGTCCAAAATGCTTAAATATGAAATTTAGTAAAAAAAGCTCCAGGTAAAAACGGGTTAGGTTACAATAAAGAATGAAAAATTTTGTGTACGTCTCTATGGAGATGTCTCCCAAATGCCCCATTTTCGGTTATTATTATTATTATTAAACAATTTGTTATAATTTTGAACAAAAACAAAGGCCTAAGTCGTTTTTATACATGAAAGAAACCTAACTTTATCATATAAATAAGGCTACTGTGCAATCACCATCGCATCTAGTGCATATCCAGCACATGTACACATGTGCTTGTGTGCATAATGAAATACATGTTCTGCGTACATGTATGTAAAGCCGAAAGACATGGCCAAAAAAGTTGAAATCGCGCGCACGAAAATCGTCGCAAAATACATGAAAAAAATGTCGCCACAGGCTAAATTGTATATCAAACGAAAGATCATTGCTTCTTTTATCAATGTGTAGTGATCATTTTTGGTAATATTTGTTAGTCCAGTCAGGGCGCAGAAACTAAACACACGACAAAAACATTTCTTGAAATTATACTCTAACTTCGAGTGAACAAAATTCTGCCAAAAACACACTGAATCTCGTCATATTTTATATCATTCGATTCAGAAAATCGTTCGCTTTCCACTTACCACGCCATCTTGGAAAATTACTGCTTCGTTTGCAACGTGTAGCTCGTGAAAACAAAGCGGTCGAACTCCTGCAATTACTCGCGTAAATCTCGTGGCCGATTTGCGACGCCGGCCCTGCAAATAAAGTTCGGGATATGACCTTATTAACGCGTGCGCTGCGGACTGACTGTGGTACGTGTATAATTCACGCGTAGTAGTTCTGCGTTGCCGAAGGCACGTTTACCTACCTGCCATAAGCGGCGCCCTTCCTCGTGGCCTATGTTGATGACTCTCGTGTTTCACATGTCACCGTACAAATGGATACCAGTGTCCCGCCTTCCCTTCTCTATTGTACAATGTGGGGAGCGTACTGACATCGTACGTGCAAGTACGCTCAATACTATGTACACGTATACTGGCGCCGTGCAATCAAGGACATAAAACATGAAATTTCAAGGGTGTCTCAGGGTATGTCCAAGTTCGCCTTTTGCTACAAAACACAGGGAAGTTTGAGAAGTACTTTTACATTAACCTTTAGAGCAAAAAACAAGATTATATCTGTCTGGGTTAATTTTTTAGGAATTTTTAAAGGAAAAGAGGTAATTTCATTATAACTTCCGGTCTGGTGACGTCATATTTTTTTCTTTCCGTCAACCTGTTCCTATCATGAAGCTGATTATATACATCAGTTATAAAGTGATTTGAACAAACTTCGCCACACACATCAACAGATTGTTCATTTCAAACATTTTTCAACCTGCCGCTAGAGGGCGCTAAAACAATTTATGATGTCACCGATCACTTTTTTGTAGAGCGCAGCCTAGCTAGAGACTAACATCGTTGAAAGTAAGTTCAAATCATTTTCCACTTTTAAATTATAAGCCACTTCCGGTTTGGACCGGAAGGAAGGGTCACGTGATTTTACGCACACGAGATAAAATGAAGACCCTTAATTATTCTATCGATTCCCACAAACATCTAGTTTCGGTCTTTCGCGGTTGATTTTGTATTGATTTTCAAAGATTAAATTATTAAAACTTTAAGATGACGTCACATGTCACGTGGTGACGTCATGATGACATCCGAGTTTTAGGCACTAGCTCAGTATGAGTTCCGAGTATGTGCAAAGTTTCAATGACATTGAAGTCTGTTTAATGACAAAAGTGACTGGCAGAATGAAACGTGTACAAAGTCTATGCGATTTATTGACGGAAGAACAAGAAGAAGAAGAAGAAATAAAACAAACAGAACGAAAAGAAAGGGTTTTTCGCTTTTAAGCGAAAAACCCAACTAGAAATATGTCTGTTCTATGAACAGAGCATATGGCTTTTTCGCATTTTTTTTCATTGTTCATTACATTTATGATTCTGTTCATTTAATTTCCATTGTATACAAAATAAAAATTGAAAAAAAAGTAATTGATCATACCTCTCGCGGTTGATATTCAGGCACTTCCGGTTTAGACCGGAAGGAAGGGTCAAATTATTTTGCATGGTATACGAAATATGAAGACCATGGATTATTAGCTGTTTCGGCAATTCAGCCGAAACAGCTTTTGTTTTCGTTAAAGTTTTTTTTTTTTTTTTAGCCGTTTCGGTTTTTCACCGAAACAGCTTTTGTTTTCGTTAAAATTTTTTTTTTTTTTTTTTTTTTTTTTTTTTTTTTTTTTTTTCCACTTTCAGTGTTTTTATCCATAGGATTTACACACGTTTGTTCTGCCAATACACTTTGGCACTTTGGTAAATCCAATCGACTTGACACTTGGTATACACTTAGACCTCTACCCACAGATGGTCCTAGAAGAAATTTGGCTCGATTGCGTCATTCAAGGTCACGTGACGTCACGTTAAAGGTTAAATTTTCGCCATAGGTTTTGTACACGTTTTTCTTCAGACTATTGACTTTGACACTTTGGTAAATCCGACCGACTTGAAACCTAGTATACAGTTAGAACACCATCCCCAAATGTTCCTGAAAACAATTCGGCACGATTGCGTCTTTCAAGGTTACGTGACGTCACGTTAAAGGTTCAATTTTTGTTCCCATAGGTTTTGTACACGTTTTCTTTAGGCTATTGACTTTGACACTTTAGTCTATCCGATCGACTTGAGACTTGGCACACACATAGACCACCATCCACAGGCGGTCCTAGGAAAAATTTGGCACGATTACGTCATTCAAGGTCACGGGGCGTCACGTTAAAGGTTCAATTTTTTCCCCATAGGTTGTGTACACGTTTTTTTTAGACTATTGACTTTGACACTTTAGTAAATCAGATCGACTTGAGACTTGGCACACACAAAATACCACCACACACATATTGAAAGTAATTTTAGGCACTCGAAACAGCTCTGTGTTTGTCCACAAACACATGTCTAGTTTTTTCTTTTTAGCTGTTTCGGCAATTCAGCCGAAACAGCTTTTGTTTTCGTTAAAGTTTTTTTTATTTGTTTTTTTAGCTGTTTCGGCACTTCAGCCGAAACAGCTATTGTATTCGTTCTGATTTTTTTTTTTTTTTTTTTTTTTTTTTAGCTGTTTCGGTTTTCCACCGAAACAGCTTTTGTTTTCGTTAAAGTTTTTTTTTTTCTTTTTTTTTTAGCTGTTTCGGCCTTTCAGCCGAAACAGCTTTTGTTTTCGTTAAAGTTTTTTTTTTTCTTTTTTTTTTTCTTTTTAGCTGTTTCGGCCTTTCAGCCGAAACAGCTTTTGTTTTCGTTAAAGTTTTTTTAGCTGTTTCGGCCTTTCAGCCGAAACAGCTTTTGTTTTCGTTAAAGTTTTTTTTTTTCTTTTTTTTTTTTTTTTTCTTTTTTTTTTTTTTATTTGTCATTTTTTCCCATAGGATTTGTACACGTTTTTTCTGCCAATACACTTTGACACTTTGGTAAATCCGATCGACCTGAAACTTGGCATACACTTAGACAACCACCCAAGGACGGTCCTAGAAGAAATTCGTCGCGATTCCGTAATTCAAGGTCACGTGACGTCATGTTAAAGGTACAATTTTCCCCATAGGTTTTGTACACGTTTTTCTTCAAACTATTGACTTTGACACTTTAATGAATCCGTTCGACTTAAGACTTAGCATACACCCAGAACACCACCCACAGATGGTCCTGGACGAAATTCGGCACGATTTGCGTTATTCAAGGTCACGTGACGTGACGTTAAAGATGTACATTTATTTCCCATAGGGTTTGTACACGTTTTTCTTTAGACTATTGACTTTGACACTTTCGTAAATTTGATCGACTTCAAACTTAGCGCATACCTCGACCACCATCCCCAGGAGGGCCAAGGGAAAAATCGTAATAATGACGTCATCGTGGGTCATGTGACGTCACATTAAAGGTTCAGTTTTAAGGACCCTCTATCTCTAGAAGTACATGTCCGATTGGGGTCAAACTTGGTATGCAAGTATTCCAGGATGTGTTACAGACGAAAATTAAGATGACATCATGATGACATCATCGGGTATCATGTGACGTCACATTAAAGGTTCAATTTCCCCATAGGATTTGTACACGTTTTTTTCAACCAATTTATCTTTGGCACTAAATTCGATCGACTTTAGACTTGGCACACACTTAGACCACCACACAAATATTGAAAGGCATTTTAGACATGCGAAACAGCTCTGTGTTTGTCCACAAACACATTTCTAGTTTTTTCTTTTTTTTCTTTTTTTTTTTCTTTTTTGTCATTTTTTTCTGGCATAGCAATTTGACACTTTGGTAAATCCGATCGACCTGAGACTTGGTATACATTTAGACAACCACCCAAGGACGGTCCTAGAAGAAATTCGTCGCGATTACGTTATTCAAGGTCATGTGACGTCATGTTAAAGGTAATTTTTTTTCCCATAGGTTTTGTACACGTTTTTCTTCAGACTATTGACTTTGACACTTTGGTAAATCCGACCGACTTGAAACTTGGCATACACCTAAAACACCACCCACAGATGGCTCTTGAAGACATTTGGCACGATTGCGTCATTTAAGGTCACGTGACGTGACGTTAAAGGTGCATTTTTTTTCCCTATAGGGTTTGTACACGTTTTTCTTCAGACTATTGACTTTGACACTTTCGTAAATTTGATCGACTTGAGACTTAGCACACACCTCGACCATCATCTCCAGGAGGGCCAAGGGGAAAATCGTCATGATGACGTCATCGGGGGGTCATGTTACGTCACATTAAAGGGGCAGTTTTTAGGACCCTCTAACTCTGAAAGTACAAGTCCGGTTGGGGTCAAACTTGGTTTGCAAGTATTCGAGGATGTGTTATAGACGAAAATTAAGATGACGTAATTATGACATCATCGGGTGTCATGTGACGTCACATTAAAGGTTCAATTTTCTCCATAGGTTTTGTACACGTTTTTCTTCAGACTATTGAATTTGACAATTTGGTAAATCCGATCGACTTCAGACTTAGCACACACCTCGACCACCATACCCAGGAGGGCCAAGTGGAAAATCGTCAGGATAACGTCATCGTGGGTCATGTGACGTCACATTAAAGGGGCAGATTTTAGGACCCTCTATCTCTGGAAGTAGATGTCTGATTGGGGCCAAACTTGGTATGCAAGTATTCCAGAATGTGTTATAGACAAAAATTAAGATGACATCATGATGACATCATCGGGTGTCATGTGACGTCATATTAAAGGTGCAGTTTTTCCCATAGGATTTGTACACGTATTTTTCAACTTATATATCTTGGGAAAATTGGCAAATCCAATCGATTTCAGACTTGGCACACACATAATGAAAGTCATCTTAGACATCCGAAACAGCTCTGTGTTTGTCCACAAACACATGTCTAGTTTTTTTGTTTTTTTTTATTTGTCATTTTTCCCCATAGGATTTGTACACGTTTTTTCTGCCAATACACTTTGACACTTTGGTAAATCCGATCGACTTGAAACTTGGCATACACTTAGACAACCACCCAAGGACGGTCCTAGAAGAAATTCGTCGCGATTCCGTAATTCAAGGTCACGTGACGTCATGTTAAAGGTACAATTTTCCCCATAGGTTTTGTACACGTTTTTCTTCAAACTATTGACTTTGACACTTTAATGAATCCGTTCGACTTAAGACTTAGCATACACCTAGAACACCACCCACAGATGGTCCTGGACGAAATTCGGCACGATTTGCGTTATTCAAGGTCACGTGACGTGACGTTAAAGGTGTACATTTTTTTCCCATAGGGTTTGTACACGTTTGTCTTCAGACTATTGACTTTGACACTTTCGTACATTTGATCGACTCGAGACTTAGCACACATCTCGACCACCATCCCCAGGAGGGCCAAGGGGAAAATCATCATGATGACATCATCGTGGGTCATGTGACGTCACATTAAAGGTGCAGTTTTAAGGACCCTCTATCTTTGGAAATACAGGCCCGATTGGGGTCAAGCTTGGTATGCAAGTATTCCAGGATGTGTTACAGACGAAAATTAAGATGACATCATGATGACATCATCGGGTGTCATGTGACGTCACATTAAAGGTGCAATTTTCCCCATAGGATTTGTACACGTTTTTTCCAACTAATATATTTTTGGCAATTGTGTAAATCCATCGACGTCAGACTTGGCACACACATAGACCATCATCAGATACACATATAGAAAGTAATGTTAGACACCCGAAACAGCTCTGTGTTTGTCCACAAACACATGTCTATTTTTTTTTTTTTTTCCTTTTTTTTTTTTCCACTTTCAGTGTTTTTACCCATAGGATTTACACACGTTTGTTCTGCCAATACACTTTGGCACTTTGGTGATTCCAATCGACTTGAGACTTGGTGTACACTTAGACCTCCACCCACAGATGGTCCTAGAAGAAATTTGGCTCGATTGCGTCATTCAAGGTCACGTGACGTCACTTTAAAGGTTTAATTTTCCCCATAGGTTTTGTACACGTTTTTCTTCAGACTATTGACTTTGGCACTTCGGTAAATCCGACCGACTTAAAACTTAGCATACACTTAGAACACCACCCCCAGATGTTTCTGAAAGAACTTCGGCACGATTGTGTCATTCAAGGTCACGTGACGTCACATTAAAGGTTCACATTTTTCTCCCATTGGTTTTGTATACGTTTTTCTTTAGACTATTGACTTTAACACTTTAGTACATCCGATCGACTTGAGACTTGGCACACACTTAGACCACCATCCACAGACGGCCCTAGAAAAAATTCGGCACGATTACGTCATTCAAGGTCACGGGGCGTCACGTTAAAGTTTCAATTGTTTCCCATAGGTTTTGTACACGTTTTTCTTTAGACTATTGCCTTTGACACTTTAGTAAATCTGATCGACTTGAGACTTGGCACACACAAAAGACCACCACACACATATTGAAAGTAATTTTAGACACTCGAAACAGCTCTGTGTTTGTCCACAAACACATGTCTAGTTTTTTTTTTTGTTTTTTTTGTTTTTTTTCTTTTTCAGACTCTTCTCCATAGGGTTTGTACACGTTTTTTGTTCTGGCATAGCACTTTGGCACTTTGGTAAATCCGATCGACTTGAGACTTGACATACACTTAGACCACCACCCACAGATGATCCTAGAAGAAATTTGTCACGATTACGTCATTCGTGGTCACGTGACGTCACGTTAAAGGTACAATTTTTTCCCATAGGATTTGTACACGTTTTTATTCAGAATATTAAATTTGACACTTCTGTACATCCAATTGACTTGAGACTTAGCACAGACCTCGAACACCATCCCCAGTAGGGCCAAGAAGAAAATCGTCATGATGACGTCATCAGGGGTCATGTGACATCACATTAAAGGTGCAGTTTTTAAGACCCTCTATCTCTAGAAATACAGGTCCGATTGTGGTCAAACTTGGTATTCATGTATTCCAGGATGAGTTATATACGAAATTAGGATGACGTAATTATGACGTCATTGTTGGTCATGTGACGTCACATTAAAGGTGTAGTTTTTGGGACCCTTTATCTCTGAAAGTACATGTCCGATTGGGGTCAAACTTGGTACATACAGGTATTCTGGGATGTGTTATGGACGAAATGTAGGTGACGTCATGATGACAACATTGTGGAACATGTGAAGTCGCCTTTAAGGAGCAGTTTTTGATGATGTCGTGAAGACGTCACTGTGTGATTTGTATATGAAATGTTGTGTTTTGTGACCTTTAAGCCATAATTATGGTGGCCTTGGAGGGACTACACAGAGTGTGAATATTGACATCAATATTTGCAACAAATGTTACGATTTTTCCCAAAGTCGTCAATATTGACGTCAAATGTTATGACTTTCCCCCAAAAGTTGCTAATATTGACGTCAATATTGACGTCAAATTTCACGACTTTCTCCAAAGTAGCGAATATTGACATTAATATTGACGTCAATATTGACGTCAATATTGACGTCAAATTTTAAGAGTTTCTCCGAAAGTCGCAAATATTTACGTCAAATTTGACGTCGATATTCGCAACAAATTTTACGACTTGCTCCCAAAGTCTTGAATATCGTCGTAAATATTTACGTCAAATTTTATAACTTTCCCCAAAAGTTGCGAATATTGACGTCAATATTGACGTCAAATTTCACGACTTTCCCCAAAGTCGCGAATATTGACGTCAATATTGACGTCAAATTTCAAGAGTTTCCCAAAAAGTCGCGAATATTGATGTCAAATTTGACGTCGATATTCGCAACAAATTTCACGACTTGCCTCCAAAATCTTGAATATCTACGTAAATAGATAAATGTCCGATTGGGGTCAAACTTGGTACATACAGGTATTCTGAGATGTGTTATAGACGAAATGTAGGTGACGTCATGATGACAACATTGTGGAACATGTGACGTCGCCTTTAAGGAGCAGTTTTTGATGATGTCGTGATGACGTCACCGTGTGATTTGTATATGAAATGTTGTGTTTTGTGACCTTTAAGCCATAATTATGGTGGCCTTGGAGGGACTACACAGAGTGTGAATATTGACATCAATATTTGCAACAAATGTTACGACTTTTTCCAAAGTCGCGAATATTGACGTCAATATTGACGTCAAATGTTATGACTTTCCCCTAAAAGTTGCTAATATTGACGTCAATATTGACGTCAAATTTCACGACTTTCTCCAAAGTCGCGAATATTGACATCAATATTGACACCAATATTGACATCAATATTGACGTCAAATTTTAAGAGTTTCTCCGAAAGTCGCGAATATTTACGTCAAATTTGACGTCGATATTCGCAACAAATTTTACGACTTGCTCCCAAAGTCTTGAATATCGTCGTATTGACGTCAAATTTCACGACTTTCCCCAAGGTCGCGAACATTGACATCAATATTGACGTCAAATTTCAAGAGTTTCCCAAAAAGTTGCAAATATTGACGTCAAATTTGACGGCGATATTCGCGACTTTCCCCAAAGTCGCGAATATTGACGTCAATATTGACGTCAAATTTCAAGAGTTTCCCAAAAAGTCGCGAATATTGACGTCAAATTTGACGTCGATATTCGCAACAAATTTCACGACTTGCCTCAAAAATCTTGAATATCTACGTAAATATTGACATCAAATTTCACGACCGGTCATACATTTTGACCTGATTTTTTGTCCAGCAAGCTAGGTTTTTGTTGTCGGTTATTATGCGCACGCGCAGAATAATTGGGCGTTTGTACTTGCAAACATCATGCGACCGCATGCACTGGTACTTATGCACGATGAACATTGTAGGATTTTTGTTGATTTCAATCGTTTCTCGCAGTGTGCATAGTATCCCTAACTTAAGGTTCATCTGTGAACAAATTTAAAAGAAGCTAATTTCAACTGATTTGGGTAGGTATGGGTATGGACAACTACCAACAAAAAGGAAGGAGGGATAGGGGTTGGTTATTTTTTTTATTAGAGGTCAAAGTTCATTGACCCCTGCCCAAATCATTAAAAATTATATTTTAGCAACAAAATATGGTATATAGATGATCTTGGTGTCAAAATGCACAGAATTACAATAGAAGATGACATCAAATAATTATTGACCCTTGGGACCAAATCCTGACCTCCGAAAATGAGGTCAAAGGTCACAAAACAATTTTATTACTAAAATGTCATATTTATAGCAACAAAATATAGTATATAGATGATATTGGTGTCAAAATGCACAGGATTATGAAAGAAGATGACATAGAATAACTACTGGCCCCTTACAGAAAAAGGTCAAAGGTCAAAAATAGACGTATTACTAAAATGTCATATTAGTAAAATAACAGGAAAATTACCATGAACAAAAACAAATCTAAGAGGCTAATTTCAACTTATTGTGGCGGGTATGGGGGTTATTATTTATTCCAAGAGCAAAGAAGGAGGGGAAATTCCCTTTCTGAGGGTCAAAGGTCTTTGACCCTGCATTAAAACATTATAAATTGTATCTCAGCAGCAGTATGTTTTTCATAGGTCTAAGGTACAATTTTCCCCATAGGATTTGTACACGTTTTTTTTCAACTAATATATCTTTGGCACTTGTGTAAATCCAATCGACTTCAGACTTGGCACACACATAGACCACCTCACACACATATTGGAAGTAAGACAATCGAAACAGCTCTGTGTTTGTCCACAAACACATATCTAGTTTTTAGCTGTTTCGGCAATTCAGCCGAAACAGCTATTGTTTTTGTTAAAGTTTTTTTTGTTTTTTTTTGTTTTTTCCTTCTGTTTCAGACTATTCTCCATAGGATTTGTACACGTTTTTTTTTCAGCCAGTACACTTTGACACTTTGGTAGATCCGATCGACTTGAGACTTTGCATACTCTAAGACCACCACCCACAGATAGTCCTAGAAGAAATTCGTAACGATTACGTCATTCATGGTCACGTGACGTCACGTTAAAGGTGCAATTTTTTCCCATAGGTTTTGTACACGTTTTTCTTCAGACTATTGACTTTGACACTTTGGTAAATCCGATTGACTTTAGACTTAATATAAACCTCAACCACCATCCTCAGGAGGGCCAAGAGGAAAATCGTCATGATTACGTCATCGGGGGTCATGTGACGTCACGTTAAAGGTGCAGTTTTTAGGACCCTCTATCTCTGGAAGTACAAGTCCGGTTGGGGTCAAACTTGGTTTGCAAGTATTCTAGGGTGTGTTATAGACGAAAATTAAGATGACGTAATTATGACATCATCGGGTGTCATGTGACGTCACATTAAAGGTACAATTTTCTCCATAGGTTTTGTACACGTTTTTCTTCAAAATATTGAATTTGACAGTTATGTAAATTCGATCGACTTGAGACTTAGCACAGACCTCGACCACCATCCTTAGGAGGGCCAAGAAAAAAATAATCAAGATGACGTCATCGCGGGTCATGTGACGTCACATTAAAGGTGTAGTTTTTAAGACCCTCTAACTCTGAAAGTACAAGTCCGGTTGGGGTCAAACTTGGTTTGCAAGTATTCGAGGATGTGTTATAGACGAAAATTAAGATGAAGTAATTATGACATCATCGGGTGTCATGTGACGTCACATTAAATGTTCAATTTTCTCCATAGGTTTTGTACACGTTTTTCTTCAAAATATTGAATTTTACACTTCTGTCAATTCGATCGACTTGAGACTTAGCACAGACCTCGACCACCATCCTTAGGAGGGCCAAGAAAAAAATAATCAAGATGACGTCATCGCGGGTCATGTGACGTCACATTAAAGGTGTAGTTTTTTAAGACCCTCTAACTCTGAAAGTACAAGTCCGGTTGGGGTCAAACTTGGTTTGCAAGTATTCGAGGATGTGTTATAGACGAAAATTAAGATGACGTAATTATGACATCATCGGGTGTCATGTGACGTCACATTAAAGGTTCAATTTTCCCCATTGGTTTTGTACACGTTTTTATTCAGACTATTGAATTTGACACTTTGGTCAATCTGATCGCCTCGAGACTTAGTACACACCTCGACCACCATCCCCAGGAGGGCCAAGGGGAACTTCGTCAGGATGACGTCATCGTTGGACATGTGACGTCACATTAAAGGTTCAGTTGATAAGACCCTCTATCTCTAGAAGTACAGGTCCGATTGGGGTCATACTTGGTATGCAAGTAATCGAGTATGTGTTATAGACGAAAATTAAGATGAAGTAATTATGACGTCATCGTGGGTCACGGAACGTCATATTAAAGGTGTAGTTTTCCCCAAAGGATTTGTACACGGTTTTTTTTCAACCAATATATCTTTGGCACTTAGGTAAATCAGATTGACTTCAGATTTGCGACACACTTAGACCAGCACCCACTTATTACAAAACAAATTAGGCATCCGAAACAGCTCTGTGTTTGTCCACAAACACATTTCTAGTTTAACCGTGATTTTATCAAGTCTGCCCTCAGATTGAAGCTCAAAAACCAGGGAGTTGATCCCATGCTATTTTTACACAATCCAATAATTTTTTTTATACCAAACGGTCTCCTTTTTCAAAAGAAACTGTGGGGGCACATTTCATGCTAATGAGTTCGCGTAGAAATTCTCCTTTCAATTAGAGTGGTGCACCCTTTGGTACACTCCATTAAACTTGGTATGCAATTCACGTGACGTCACAATAAAGGTGCAGGTTTTCCCCATATGATTTGTACACATTTTTTTACCAATTATATCTTTGGCACTTGGGTAAATCCGATCGACTTCATACTTGGCACACACTTAGACCACCACACACATTCAGACTTTTTCTCATAGGATTTGTACACGTTTCATTCAGCCAATACACTTTGACACTTTGGTAGATCTGATCGACTTGAGACTTGGCATACATTTAGACAACCACCCAAGGACGGTCCTAGAAGAAATTCGTCGCGATTACGTCATTCGTGGTCACGTGACGTCACGTTAAAGGTGCAATTTTTCCCCATAGGATTTGTACACGTTTTTCTTCAGACTATTGAATTTGACACTTCTGTAAATTCGATCGACTTGAGACTTAGCACAGACCTCGACCACCATCCTTAGGAGGGCCAAGAAAAAAATAATCAAGATGACGTCATCGCGGGTCATGTGACGTCACATTAAAGGTGTAGTTTTTAAGACCCTCTAACTCTGAAAGTACAAGTCCGGTTGGGGTCAAACTTGGTTTGCAAGTATTCGAGGGTGTGTTATAGACGAAAATTAAGATGACGTAATTATGACATCATCGGGTGTCATGTGACGTCACATTAAAGGTTCAATTTTCTCCATAGGTTTTGTACACGTTTTTCTTCAAAATATTGAATTTGACACTTCTGTAAATTCGATCGACTTGAGACTTAGCACAGACCTCGACCACCATCCTTAGGAGAGCCAAGAAAAAAATAATCAAGATGACGTCATCGCGGGTCATGTGACGTCACATTAAAGGTGTAGTTTTTTAAGACCCTCTAACTGTGAAAGTACAATTCCGGTTGGGGTCAAACTTGGTTTGCAAGTATTCGAGGATGTGTTATAGACGAAAATTAAGATGACGTAATTATGACATCATCGGGTGTCATGTGACGTCACATTAAAGGTTCAATTTTCCCCATTGGTTTTGTACACGTTTTTATTCAGACTATTGAATTTGACACTTTGGTCAATCTGATTGCCTCGAGACTTAGTACACACCTCGACCACCATCCCCAGGATGGCCAAGGGGAACTTCGTCAGGATGACGTCATCGTTGGACATGTGACGTCACATTAAAGGTTCAGTTGATAAGACCCTCTATCTCTAGAAGTACAGGTCCGATTGGGGTCATACTTGGTATGCAAGTAATCGAGTATGTGTTATAGACGAAAATTAAGATGAAGTAATTATGACGTCATCGTGGGTCACGGAACGTCATATTAAAGGTGTAGTTTTCCCCAAAGGATTTGTACACGGTTTTTTTTCAACCAATATATCTTTGGCACTTGGGTAAATCAGATTGACTTCAGATTTGCGACACACTTAGACCACCACCCACTTATTACAAAACAAATTAGGCATCCGAAACAGCTCTGTGTTTGTCCACAAACACATTTCTAGTTTCCTTTTTTTCTTCTGTTTCAGACTCTTCTCCATAGGGTTTGTACACGTTTTTTCTTCAGCCAATACACTTTGACACTTTAATAAATCCGAATGACTTGAGACTTGGCATACACTTAGACCACCACCCACAGATGATCCTAGAACAAATTCGTAACGATTACGTCATTCATGGTCACGTGACGTCACGTTAAAGGTGCAATTTTTTCCCATAGGTTTTGTACACGTTTTCCTTCTGACTATTGACTTTGACACTTTGGTAAATCCGATTGACTTTAGACTTAATATAAACCTCAACCACCATCCTCAGGAGGGCCAAGAGGAAAATCGTCATGATTACGTCATCGGGGGTCATGTGACGTCACGTTAAAGGTGCAGTTTTTAGGACCCTCTATCTCTGGAAGTACAGGTCCGATTGGGGTCAAACTTGGTATTAATGTATTCCAGGATGAGTTATAGGCACAAATTAGATGACATTATGATGACGTCATCGGGTGTCATGTGACGTCACATTAAAGGTGCAGTTTGTAGGACCCTCTATCTCTGGAAGTACAGGTCCGATTGGGGTCAAACTTGGTATTCATTTATTCCAGGATGAGTTATAGACAAAAATTAAGATGACATTATGATGACGTCATCGGGTGTCATGTGACGTCACATTAAAGGTGTAGTTTTTAAGACTCTATATCTCTGGAAGTACAAGTCCAATTAGGGTCAAACTTGGTATTCAGGTATTCCGGGATGTGTTATAGACGACAATTAAGTTGACGTCATGATGACGTCATCAGGTGTCATGTGATGTCACATTAAAGGTGTAGTTTTCCCCATAGGATTTGTACACGTTTTTTTCAACTTATATATCTTGGGAAAATTGGAAAATCCAATCGATTTCAGACTTGGCACACACATAATGAAAGTCATCTTAGACATCCGAAACAGCTCTGTGTTTGTCCACAAACACATGTCTAGTTTTTCTTCCGTTTCAGACTCCTCTCCATAGGGTTTGTACACGTTTTTTCTTCAGCCAATACACTTTGACACTTTAGAAATCCCGATCGACTTAAGACTTGGTACACACTTAGACTACCACCCACAGATGGTCCTTGAACAAAATCGTCACGATTTCGTCATTCATGGTCACGTGACGTCACTTTAAAGGTGCGATTTTTTCCCATAGGTTTTGTACACGTTTTTCTTCAGACTATTGACTTTGACACTTTGGTAAATTCGATCGACTTGAGACTTGGCATACACTTAGACCACCATCCCTAGGAGGGCCAGGAGAAAAATCGTCATGATGACGTCATCGTGGGTCTTGTGACCTCACATTAAAGGTGTAGTTTTTGAGACCCTATATCTCTGAAAGTACAGGACCGATTGGGGTCAAACTTGGTATACAAGTATTCCACGATGTGTTATAGACGAAAATTAAGATGACATCGTGATGACATAATCGGGTGTCATGTGACGTTAAATTAAAGGTGCAGTTTTTCCCATAGGATTTGTACACATTTTTGTTCAATCAATATATTTTTTGCACTTTGGTAAATCCGATCGACTTGAGATTTAGCACATACTTAGACCAGCATATGTAGATGGTCCTAGAAGAAATTCGACACAATTGCGTCATTCAAGGTCACGTGACGTCACGTTAAATGTTCAATTTTTCCCCCATAGGTTTTGTACACGTTTTCCTTAGACTATTGACTTTGACATTTTCGTAAATTTGATCGACTTGAGACTTAGCACACACCTCAACCACCATCTCCGGCAGGGCCCAGAGGAAAATCGTCATGATGACGTCATCATGGGTCATGTGACGTCACATTAAAGGTTCAATTTTTAAGACCCTCTATCTCTGGAAGTACAGGCCCGATTAGGGCAAAACTTGGTATGCAAGTATTCCATGATGTGTTATAGACGCAAATTAAGATGACGTCATGATGACATCACCGGGTGTCATCTGACGTCACATTAAAGGTGCAGTTTTTCCCCATAGGATTTGTACACGTTGTTTTTTAACCAATATATCTTTGGCACTTTGGTAAATCCGATCGACTTTAAACTTGGCACACACTTAGACCACCACACACACACACATAATGAAAGACATTTTAGACACCCGAAACAGCTCTGTGTTTGTCCACAAACACATGTCTAGTTCTATCAATTACTGTAAAGATCAAAATCGGATCTCTTACAGTTGATTTTATATTGATTTTTGAAGATTAAATCCAGTAATCATTGGTTTCTTGTAATTTGATACTGGATGACGTCATCGTGACGTCATTAACAGAACGCTCAAGAGCTGTCTTAACTTTGTTATTTGAAGCAAAAATCGGGATTATATCTA
Organism: Crossaster papposus; assembly: GCA_037893245.1. Lineage (NCBI taxonomy): Eukaryota > Metazoa > Echinodermata > Asteroidea > Velatida > Solasteridae > Crossaster > Crossaster papposus. The sequence continues at coordinate 173,690 of JBAIAA010000496.1, read as the reverse complement.
TCGCGCCAACTTATTCCTAACAAGAAGCGGTTTATAAATACCAGTTATAAAGCGATTTGAGCAAACTTTGCCACATACATCAACTGATTATTCCTTTAAAACATTTTGCAACCTGCCACTAGAGGGCGCTATAACAATTTATGACGTCACCGGTAACTTCTGTGTGAGTGCAGCCTAGCCATAGACTATCATCGTTGAAAGTAAGTTCATATCATTTTGAACTTTCAAATTATAAGGCACTTCCGGTTTGGACCGGAAGAAAGGGTCAAGTCATTTTGCATGTAATACGAAATATAAAGACCCTGGATTGTTCTATCAATTTCCGTTAAAATCTAAATCAGATCTGTTACAGTTGATTTTATATTGATTTTCAAAGATTAAATCTACAAATCATTAGTTGCTTGTGATCTGATACTTGATGACGTCATCGTGACGTCATTAACATAAAGCTCGAGAGCTGTCTGAACTTGTCTATTTAAAGCAAAAAAAGAATTATATCTATCGCGGTTGATTTTTCAGCAATTATTTAAGGTTGAAAGGTCTTTTCATTGTAACTTCCGGTCTAGTGACGTCATATTTAATTCTCTCCGCCAACTTGTTCCTAACATGAAGACGATTATATACACCAGATATAAAGTGATTTGAGCACACATATCAACTGATTATTCATTTTAACAGTTTTCAACCTGCCGCTGTAACATGTTATGACGTCACCGGTATTTTTTGTGAAAAGCACTACTAGCCAGAGACTAACATCGTTGAAACTAAGTTCACATTATGGTCCACTTTCAAATTATAAGCCACTTCCGGTTTGGACCCAAAGGAAGGGTCACGGGATTTACGCACATGAGATAAAATGAAGATCCTGGATTTAATATTATATCAATTCCCACAAACTTTAAGCTCCGATCATACGCGGTTGATTTTGTATTAATTTTCAAACATTAAATCTATTGCACGTTTAAGACGAGTCACGTGACCCATGATGACGTCATCACGACGCCTGTCCACAAGGCACGAGTGCACTATAGAGTATTTACGGAGGTTAAGTTTGATGAGAATACCAATTTGTGTTCTGTTAAAAGTACTTGTGCAAAAGTTCGCGTACATCTATTATATGGTATAATTCACGTGTAGTTTTGCGTTGCCGAAGGAACGTTTACCTACCTGCCGTAAGCGGCGCCCTTCCTCATGGCCTATGTTGATGACTCTCGTGTTTCACATGTCACCGTACAAATGGATACCAGTGTCCCGCCTTCCCTTCTCTATTGTACAATGTATGGAGCGTACTGACATCGTATGTACACGTACGCTCAATACAATGTACACGTATACTTGCGCCTTGCAATCAAGGACATAAAACATGAAATTTCAAGGGTGTCCCAGGGTATGTCCAAGTTCGCCTTTTGCTACAAAACACAGGGAAGTTTGAGAAGTACTTTTACATTAACCTTTAGAGCAAAAAACAAGATTATATCTGTCGGGGTTAATTTTTTATGAATGTTTAAAGGAAAAGAGGTATTTTCATTATAACTTCCGATCTGGTGACGTCATATTTTTTTCTTTCCGTCAACCTGTTCCTATCATGAAGCTGATTATATACATCAGTTATAAAGTGATTTGAACAAACTTCGCCACACACATCAACTGATTATTCATTTTAAACATTTTTCAACCTGCCGCTAGAGGGCGCTAAAACAATTTATTATGTCACCGGTCACTTTTTTGGAGAGCGCAGCCCCGCTAGAGACTAACATCGTTGAAAGTAAGTTCAAATCATTTTCCACTTTCAAATTATAAGTCACTTCCGGTTTGGACCGGAAGGAAGGGTCACGTGATTTTACGCACACGAGATAAAATGAAGATCCTTAATTATTCTATCGATTCCCACAAACATCTAGTTACGGTCATTCGCGGTTGATTTTGTATTGATTTTCAAAGATTAAATTATTAAAAGTTTAAGATGACGTCACGTGTCACGTGATGACGTCATGATGACATCCGAGTTTTAGGCACTAGCTCAGTATGAGTTCTGAGTATGTGCAAAGTTTCAATGACATTGAAGTCTGTTCAATGACAAAAGTGACCGCCAGAATGAAACGTGTACAAAGTCTATGCGATTTATTGCCAAGAACAAGAAGAAGAAGAAGAAGAAACTAGAAATGTGTTTGTGGACAAACACAGAGCTGTTTCGCATGTCTAAAATGCCTTTCAATATTTGTGTGGTGGTCTAAGTGTGTGCCAAGTCTAAAGTCGATCGAATTTAGTGCCAAAGATAAATTGGTTGAAAAAAACGTGTACAAATCCTATGGGGAAAATTGAACCTTTAATGTGACGTCACATGATACCCGATGATGTCATCATGATGTCATCTTAATTTTCGTCTGTAACACATCCTGGAATACTTGCATACCAAGTTTGACTCCAATCGGACATGTACTTCTAGAGATAGAGGGTCCTTAAAACTGAACCTTTAATGTGACGTCACATGACCCACGATGACGTCATTATTACGATTTTTCCCTTGGCCTTCCTGGGGATGGTGGTCGAGGTATGCGCTAAGTCTGAAGTCGATCAAATTTACGAAAGTGTCAAAGTCAATAGTCTAAAGAAAAACGTGTACAAACCCTATGGGGGAAAAAATTGCACCTTTAACTTCACGTCACGTGACCTTGAATGACGCAATCGCGCCAAATTTCTTTCAGAAACATCTGGGGCTGGTGTTCTAAGTGTATGCCAAGTTTCAAGTCGGTCGGATTTACCAAAGTGTCAAAGTCAATAGTCTGAAAAAAAACGTGTACAAAACCTATGGGGAAAATTTTACCTTTAACATGACGTCACGTGACCTTGAATGACGTAATCGCTACGAATTTCTTCTAGGACCGTCCTTGGATGGTTGTCTAAGTATATGCCAAGTTTCAAGTCAATCGGATTTACCAAAGTGTCAAAGTGTATTGGCAGAAAAAACGTGTACAAATCCTATGGGGAAAAATGACAAATAAAAAAAAAAAAAAGAAAAAAAAAAAAAAAAAGAAAAAAAAAAACTTTAACGAAAACAAAAGCTGTTTCGGCTGAAAGGCCGAAACAACTACGTCTGTTCGAGGAACAGAACATAGGGCTTTTTCGCTTTCGCAATTTTTAGATTAAATTTTTCAAAAATTGAACTTTTATACCATCAAAATAATTTAAAATCATCGAAAACGAATTTAAGTTAATTTAAACAGATTAAAATGAATCCAAACTGATTAAAACGATGACGTCACACGTTTGTGAACTTTTTGTGCAACTATCTATCACCTAACAATACAAACGTATGTTATGTTAGCACGTTCCGTTGCTGAGATATGACTTAAAGGTCGAAAAACGTAATAATTCAAATATAATCGTAATATGACGTAACAATTGTCAACATGCCGCTAGAGGGCGCTATAACATGTTAAGAAGTCACCGTTAACTTGTTTGTTACTTACAACCTAGCCAGCGCCTAACATCGTTGAAATTAAGTTCACATCGTTTTCCACTTTTAAATTATAATGCACTTCCGGTTTGGACCGGAAGGAAGGGTCAGTTTTTTTGCATGTAATACAAATTATGAAGACCATGGATTAATCTATCAATTCCCTTAAAAATCTAAATCAGATCTCTTACAGTTGATTTTATATTGATTTTCAAAGATTAAATCTAGAAATATTTGGTTGCTTGTAATCTGACATTTGATGACGTCATCGTGACGTAATTAACAGAAAGCTCGAGAGCTGTCTTTACTTTGCTATCTGATTCAAAAATCTGGATTATATCTATAGCGGGTGATTTTTAAGCGATTGTTTAAGGTGTAAAGGATTTTTCATTGTAACTTCCGGTTTGGTGACGTCATAAATATTTCTCCTTCCAAATATGGTCTAAGCATGAAGCTGATTATATACACCGGTTATAAAGTGGTTTCAGCAAACTTCGCCACACACACCAACAGATTATTCATTTTAACCATTTTTCAACCTTCCGCTAGAGGGCGCTATAACATATTATGACGTCGCCTGATTTTGTTTGGAAAAGTTTATTCTAGCCAGAAACTAACATCGTTGAAAGTAAGTTCATATCATTTTTCACTTTCAAATTATGAGGCACTTCCAGTTTGGACCGGAAGGAAGGGTCACGTGATTTTACGCACGAGATAAAATGAAGATTCTGGATTATTCTATCTATTGCCACAAAAATCAAGTTTCGGTCTTTTGTGGTTGATTTGTTATTTATTTTTAAAGATTAAATCAATTACACCTTTAAGATGACGTCACGTGACCCCTGACGACGTAACCATGACGTATGTCTGCGAGACACGAGTTTACTATAGGGTCTTCACCTGGGTCAAGTTTTATGGAAATACGACTTTGTTTTTCGTTAAAAGTGCTTGGAATTGTGCAAACAACGTTTACAAAGTCTATGGGATTGGATTCTGCGTAGCCGAGAGCCTGTTTACCTACCTGTCGCACACGGCGCCCTTCCCCATAGGCAATTTGATGACGTCATCCTGTTTCGCTTGTTGGCGGCTAGTGTCCTCTTGGGTGAGCGTACATTTGCATGCACGTACGATGTCAGTAGTGATACATTCGCTGAATGCATAGTACTTTATCTGTGTATACGTACGTACATACAAGCATGTACACCCCTATTATACGTGTGCCATGCACATATAAGGGGTCGATGCTTTATGCGCCTAGGCCAAAACGATTACATTTCAAGGGTGCCGCAGGGTATGTTCAAGTTCGTTTTTTGCCCCAAAACACAGGGAAGTTCGAGAACTACTTTTACATTAACCTTTAGAGCAAAAATCAAGATTGTATCTGTCAGGTTTAATTTTTTAGGAATTTTCGAAGGTAAAGGAGTCTTTTCATTCTAACTTCCGGTCTGGTGACGTCATAATTTTTTCTTCCCGTCAACTTGTTCCTAGCATGAAGCTGATTAAATACACCGGTTATAAAGTGATTTCAGCAAACTTCGCCACACACATCAACAGATTATTCATTTTAACAATTTTTCAAACTGCCGCTAGAGGGCGCTATAACATGTTATGACGTCACCAATATTTTTTTTGAAAAATACATTGTAGCCAGACACTAACATCGTTGAAAGTAAGTTCATATCATTGTTCACTTTTAAATTATAAGGCACTTCCGGTTTGGACCGGAAGGAAGGGTCACGTGATTTCACGCACACGAGATAAAATGAAGATCCTGGATTATTCTATCTATTGCCACAAAAATTAAGTTTCGGTCTTTTGCGGTTGATTTGTTATTGATTTTCAAAGATTAAATCAATTGCACATTTTAAGATGACGTCACGTGACCCCTGATGACGTCACCATGACGTATGTCTGTTAGGACCGAGCTCACCATAGGGTCTTCACTTGGGTAAAGTTTTGTTTGGATACGACTTTGTTGTCTATGAGAAGTGCTGGTGCAAAAAAACGTGTACAAAGTCTATGGGGTTTAGGTTACTAAAAGAAAAAAAAAAAAGAAAAAAAAAAATCAGAACAAAAACAAAGGCTTTTTCGCAAATTGCGAAAAAGCCAAAAATAAAACAAACAGAAGAAAAAGAAAGGCTTTTTCGCTTTTTAGCGAAAAAGCCAAAAAAAAAAAAAAACTAGACATGTGTTTGTGGACAAACACAGAGCTGTTTCGATTGTCTAACGTTACTTTCAATATGTGGTGGTCTATGTGTGTGCCAAGTCTGAAGTGGATTGGATTTACACAAGTGCCAAAGATATATTAGTTGAAAAAAACGTGTACAAATCCTATGGGGAAAATTGTACCTTAGACCTATGAAAAACATACTGCTGCTGAGATACAATTTATAATGTTTTAATGCAGGGTCAAAGACCTTTGACCCTCACAAAGGGAATTTCCCCTCCTTCTTTGCTCTTGGAATAAATAATAACCCCCATACCCGCCACAATAAGTTGAAATTAGCCTCTTAGATTTGTTTTTGTTCATGGTAATTTTCCTGTTATTTTACTAATATGACATTTTAGTAATACGTCTATTTTTGACCTTTGACCTTTTTCTGTAAGGGGCCAGTAGTTATTTTATGTCATCTTCTTTCATAATCCTGTGCATTTTGACACCAATATCATCTATATACTATATTTTGTTGCTATAAATATGACATTTTAGTAATAAAATTGTTTTGTGACCTTTGACCTCATTTTCGGAGGTCAGGATTTGGTCCCAAGGGTCAATAATTATTTGATGTCATCTTCTATTGTAATTCTGTGCATTTTGACACCAAGATCATCTATATACCATATTTTGTTGCCAAAATATAATTTTTAGTGATTTGGGCAGGGGTCAATGACCTTTGACCTCTAATAAAAAAAATCACCAACCCCTATCCCTCCTTCCTTTTTGTTGGTAGTTGTCCATACCCATACCTACCCAAATCAGTTGAAATTAGCTTCTTTTAAATTTGTTCACAGATGAACCTTAAGTTAGGGTTACTATATATGCACACTGCGAGAAAGAAACGATTGAAATCAACCAAAATCCTACAATGTTCATCGTGCATAAGTACCAGTGCATGCGGTCGCATGATGTTTGCAAGTACAAACGCCCAATTATTCTGCGCATAATAACCGACAACAAAAACCTAGCTTGCTGGAACAAAAATCAGGTCAAAATGTATGACCGGTCGTGAAATTGGATGTCAATATTTACGTAGATATTCAAGATTTTTGAGGCAAGTCGTGAAATTTGTTGCGAATATCGACGTCAAATTTGACGTCAATATTCGCGACTTTTTGGGAAACTCTTGAAATTTGACGTCAATATTGATGTCAATGTTCGCGACCTTGGGAAAAGTCGTAAAATTTGACGTCAATATTTACGACGATATTCAAGACTTTGGGAGCAAGTCGTAAAATTTGTTGCGAATATCGACGTCAAATTTGACGTAAATATTCGCGACTTTCGGAGAAACTCTTAAAATTTGACGTCAATATTGATGTCAATATTGGTGTCAATATTCGCGACTTTGGAGAAAGTCGTGAAATTTGACGTCAATATTGACGTCAATATTAGCAACTTTTGGGGGAAATAAGTCGTAACATTTGACGTCAATATTGACGTCAATATTAGCAACTTTTGGGGGAAAGTCATAACATTTGACGTCAATATTGACGTCAATATTCGCGACTTTGGAAAAAGTCGTAACATTTGTTGCAAATATTGATGTCAATATTCACACTCTGTGTAGTCCCTCCAAGGCCACCATAATTATGGCTTAAAGGTCACAAAACACAACATTTCATATACAAATTTGTAAAATTTGTTGCGAATATCGACGTCAAATTTGACGTAAATATTCGCGACTTTCGGAGAAACTCTTAAAATTTGACGTCAATATTGATGTCAATATTGGTGTCAATATTCGCGACTTTGGAGAAAGTCGTGAAATTTGACGTCAATATTGACGTCAATATTAGCAACTTTTGGGGGAAATAAGTCGTAACATTTGACGTCAATATTGACGTCAATATTAGCAACTTTTGGGGGAAAGTCATAACATTTGACGTCAATATTGACGTCAATATTCGCGACTTTGGAAAAAGTCGTAACATTTGTTGCAAATATTGATGTCAATATTCACACTCTGTGTAGTCCCTCCAAGGCCACCATAATTATGGCTTAAAGGTCACAAAACACAACATTTCATATACAAATCACACGGTGACGTCATCACGACATCATCAAAAACTGCTCCTTAAAGGCGACGTCACATGTTCCACAATGTTGTCATCATGACGTCACCTACATTTCGTCTATAACACATCCCAGAATACCTGTATGTACCAAGTTTGACCCCAATCGGACATTTATCTATTTACGTAGATATTCAAGATTTTGGAGGTAATTGTCGTGAAATTTGACATCAATATTCGCGACTTTTGGGGAAACTCTTGAAATTTGACGTCAATATTGACGTCAATATTCGCGACTTTGGGGAAAGTCGCGAATATCGTCGTCAAATTTTACGTCAATATTTGCAACTTTTTGGGAAACTCTTGAAATTTGACGTCAATATTGATGTCAATGTTCGCGACCTTGGGGAAAGTCGTGAAATTTGACGTCAATATTGACGTCAATATTTACAACGATATTCAAGACTTTGGGAGCAAGTCGTGAAATTTGTTGCGAATATCGACGTCAAATTTGACGTCAATATTCGCGACTTTCGGAGAAACTCTTAAAAATTGACGTCAATATTGACGTCAATATTGGTGTCAATATTGATGTCAATATTCGCTACTTTGGAGAAAGTCGTGAAATTTGACGTCAATATTGACGTCAATATTCGCGACTTTGGGGAAAGTCGCGAATATTGCCGTCAAATTTTACGTCAATATTTGCAACTTTTTGGGAAACTCTTGAAATTTGACGTCAATATTGATGTCAATGTTCGCGACCTTGGGGAAAGTCGTGAAATTTGACGTCAATATTGACGTCAATATTTACGACGATATTCAAGACTTTGGGAGCAAGTCGTGAAATTTGTTGCGAATATCGACGTCAAATTTGACGTAAATATTTGCGACTTTCGGAGAAACTCTTAAAAATTGACGTCAATATTGACGTCAATATTGGTGTCAATATTGATGTCAATATTCGCTACTTTGGAGAAAGTCGTGAAATTTGACGTCAATATTGACATCAATATTAGCAACTTTTGGGGGAAAGTCATAACATTTGACGTCAATATTGACGACTTTGGGAAAAGTCGTAACATTTGTTGCAAATATTGATGTCAATATTCACACTCTGTGTAGTCCCTCCAAGGCCACCATAATTATGGCTTAAAGGTCACAAAACACAACATTTCTTATACAAATCACACGGTGACGTCATCACGACATCATCAAAAACTGCTCCTTAAAGGCGACGTCACATGTTCCACAATGTTGTCATCATGACGTCACCTACATTTCGTCCATAACACATCCCAGAATACCTGTATGTACCAAGTTTGACCCCAATCGGACATGTACTTTCAGAGATAAAGGGTTCCAAAAACTACACCTTTAATGTGACGTCACATGACCAACAATGACGTCATAATTATGTCATCCTAATTTCGTATATAACTCATCCTGGAATACATGAATACCAAGTTTGACCACAATCGGACCTGTATTTCTAGAGATAGAGGGTCTTAAAAACTGCACCTTTAATGTGATGTCACATGACCCCTGATGACGTCATCATGACGATTTTCTTCTTGGCCCTACTGGGGATGGTGTTCGAGGTCTGTGCTAAGTCTCAAGTCAATTGGATGTACAGAAGTGTCCATTTTAATATTCTGAATAAAAACGTATACAAATCCTATGGGAAAAAACTGTACCTTTAACGTGACGTCACGTGACCACGAATGTCGTAATCGTGACAAATTTCTTCTAGGATTATCTGTGGGTGGTGGTCTAAGTGTATGCCAAGTATCAAGTCGATCGGATTTACCAAAGTGCCAAAGTGCTATGCCAGAACAAAAAACGTGTACAAACCCTATGAAGAAGAGTCTGAAGGAGAACTAGACATGTGTTTGTGGACAAACACAGAGCTGTTTCGGCTGTCTAAGATGACTTTTATTATGTGTGTGCCAAGTCTGAAATCGATTGGATTTGCCAATTTTCCAAAGATATACAAGTTGAAAAATACGTGTACAAATCCTATGGGAAAAACTGCACCTTTAAATTGACGTCACATGACACCCGATGATGTCATCATGATGTCATCTTAATTTACGTCTATAACACATTCTGGAATACTTGCATACCAAGTTTGGCCCCAATCAGAGATGTACTTCCAGAGATAGAGGGTCCTAAAATCTGCCCCTTTAATGTGACGTCACATGACCCACGATGACGTCATCCTGACGATTTTCCCCTTGGCACTCCTGGGTTTGATGGTCGATGTGTGTGCTAAGTCTGAAGTCGATCGGATTTACCAAATTGTCAAATTCAATAGTCTGAAGAAAAACGTGTACAAAACCTATTGAGAAAATTAAACCTTTAATGTGACTTCACATGACTCCCGATGATGTCATAATTACGTCATCTTAATTTTCGTCTATAACACATCCTCGAATACTTGCAAACCAAGTTTGACCCCAACCGGACTTGTACTTTCAGAGTTAGACTGTCTTAAAAACTACACCTTTAATGTGACGTCACATGACCCCCCGATGACGTCATCTTGATTATTTTGTTCTTGACCCTCCTAAGGATGTGTGCCAAGTCTCAAGTCGATCAAATTTACGAAAGTGTCAAAGTCAATAGTCTAAAGAAAAACGTGTACAAAACCTATGGGGGAAAAATTGAACCTTTAACGTGACGTCACGTGACCTTGAATGACGCAATCGCGCCGAATTTCTGTCAGGAACATCTGGGGGTGGTGTTCTAAGTGTATGCCAAGTTTCAAGTCGGTCGGATTTACTAAAGTGTCAAAGTCAATAGTCTGAAGAAAAACGTGTACTAAACCTATGGGGCAAAATTGAACCTTTAACGTGACGTCACGTGACCATGAATGACATAATCGTTACGAATTTCTTCTAGGATTATCTGTGGGTGGTGGTCGAGGTTTGTGCTAAGTCTCAAGTCGATCGAATTGACAGAAGTGTCAAATTCAATATTTTGAAGAAAAACGTGTACAAAACCTATGGAGAAAATTGAACCTTTAATGTGACGTCACATGACACCCGATGATGTCATAATTACGTCATCTTAATTTTCGTCTATAACACATCCTCGAATACTTGCAAACCAAATTTGACCCCAATCGGACGTGTACTTCCAGAGATAGAGGGTCTTAAAAACTGCACCTTTTGTATAACGTCACATGACCCAAGATGACGTCATCATGACGATTTTTCTCCTGGACCTCCTGGGGATGGTGGTCGAGGTGTGTGCTAAGTTTCAAGTCAATCGGATTCACCAAACTGTCAAATTAAATAGTCTGAAGAAAAACGTGTACAAAACCTATGGGGGAAAATTGCACCTTTAACGTGACGTCACGTGACCAAGAATTATGTAATCGCGACGAATTTGTTCTAGGACCGTCCTTGGGTGGTTGTCTAAATGTATGCCAAGTCTCAAGTCGATCGGATTTACCAAAGTGTCAAAGTGTATTGGCAGAAAAAACGTGTACAAATCCTATGGGAAAAAGTGACCAAAAAAAAAAAAAAAAAAAACTAGACATGTGTTTGTGGACAAACACAGAGCTGTTTCGGATGTCTAAGATGACTTTCATTATGTGTGTGCCAAGTCTAAAATCGATTGGATTTGCCAATTTTCCCAAGATATATAAGTTGAAAAATACGTGTACAAATCCTATGGGAAAAACTGCACCTTTAATGTGACGTCACATGACACCCGATGATGTCATCATGATGTCATCTTAATTTTCGTCTATAACACATTCTGGAATACTTGCATACCAAGTTTAGCCCCAATCAGACATGTACTTCCAGAGATAGAGGGTCCTAAAATCTGCCCCTTTAATGTGACGTCACATGACCCACGATGACGTTATCCTGACAATTTTTCCCCTTGGCCCTCCTGGGTATGGTGGTCGAGGTGTGTGCTAAGTCTGAAGTCGATCGGATTTACCAAATTGTCAAATCCAATAGTCTGAAGAAAAACGTGTACAAAACCTATGGAGAAAACTGAACCTTTAATGTGACGTCACATGACACCCGATGATGTCATAATTACGTCATCTTAATTTTCGTCTATAACACATCCTCGAATACTTGCAAACCAAGTTTGACCCCAACCGGACTTGTACTTTTAGAGTTAGAGGGTCTTAAAAACTACACCTTTAATGTGACGTTACATGACCCGCGATGACGTCATATTGATTATTTTGTTCTTGGCCCTCCTAAGCATGGTGGTCGAGGTCTGTGCTAAGTTTCAAGTCAATCGGATTCACCAAACTGTCAAATTAAATAGTCTGAAGAAAAACGTGTACAAAACCTATGGGGGAATAATTTGCACATTTAACGTGACGTCACGTGACCTTGAAAGACGCAATCGTGCCGAATTTCTTCCAATATCATTTGTGGGTGGTGTTCTAAGTGTATGCCAAGTTTCAAGTCGGTCGGATTTACCGAAGTGCCAAAGTCAATAGTCTGAAGAAAAACGTGTACAAAACCTATGGGGAAAATTAAACCTTTAAAGTGACGTCACGTGACCTTGAATCACGCAATCGAGCCAAATTTCTTCTAGGACCATCTGTGGGTGGAGGTCTAAGTGTACACCAAGTCTCAAGTCGATTGTAATCACCAAAGTGCCAAAGTGTATTGGCAGAACAAACGTGTGTAAATCCTATGGGTAAAAACACTGAAAGTGGAAAAAAAAAAAAGGAAAAAAAAAAAATAGAAAAAAAAAAACTTTAACGAAAACAAAAGCTGTTTCGGTGGAAAACCGAAACAGCTAAAAAAAAAAAAAAAAAAAAAACTAGACATGTGTTTGTGGACAAACACAGAGCTGTTTCGGATGTCTAAGATGACTTTTATTATGTGTGTGCCAAGTCTGAAATCGATTGGATGTGCCAAATCTGAAATCGATTGGATTTGCCAATTTTCCCAAGATATATAAGTTGAAAAATACGTGTACAAATCCTATGGGAAAAACTGCACCTTTAATGTGACGTCACATGACACCCGATGATGTCATCATGATGTCATCTTAATTTTCGTCTATAACACATTCTGGAATACTTGCATACCAAGTTTAGCCCCAATCAGACATGTACTTCCAGAGATAGAGGGTCCTAAAATCTGCCCTTTAATGTGACGTCACATGACCCACGATGACGTTATCCTGACGATTTTCCCCTTGGCCCTCCTGGGTATGGTGGTCGAGGTGTGTGCTAAGTCTGAAGTCGATCGGATTTACCAAATTGTCAAATTCAATAGTCTGAAGAAAAACGTGTACAAAACCTATGGAGAAAATTGAACCTTTAATGTGACGTCACATGACACCCGATGATGTCATAATTACGTCATCTTAATTTTCGTCTATAACACATCCTCGAATACTTGCAAACCAAGTTTGACTCCAACCGGACTTGTACTTTCAGAGTTAGAGGGTCTTAAAAACTACACCTTTAATGTGACGTCACATGACCCGCGATGACGTCATATTGATTATTTTTCTCTTGGCCCTCCTAAGGATGGCGGTCGAGGTCTGTGCTAAGTCTCAAGTCGATCAAATTTACAGAAGTGTCAAATTCAATATTTTAAAGAAAAACGTGTACAAACCCTATGGGGAAATAAACTACACCTTTAACGTCACGTCACGTGACCTTGAATGACGCAATCGCGCCGAATTTCGTCCAGGACTATCTGTGAGTGGTGTTCTAAGTGTATGCTAAGTCTCAAGTCGATCGAATTCATTATAGTGTCAAAGTCAACAGTTTGAAGAAAAACGTGTACAAAACCTATGGGGAAAATGTTACCTTTAACATGACGTCACGTGACCTTGAATGACGGAATCGCGACGAATTTCTTCTAGGACCGTCCTTGGGTGGTTGTCTAAATGTATGCCAAGTCTCAGGTCGATCGGGTTTACCAAAGTGTCAAAGTGTATTGGCAGAAAAAACGTGTACAAATCCTATGGGGAAAAAGTGACAAAAAAAAAAAAAAAAAAAAAAAAAAAGAAAAAAAAAAAGAAAAAAAAAAACTTTAACGAAAACAAAAGCTGTTTCGGCTGAAAAAGCCGAAACAGCTAAAAAAAAGAACACCGAAACAGCTAAAAAAAAAAAAAAGAAAAAAAAAAAAAAGACTAGACATGTGTTTGTGGACAAACACAGAGCTGTTTCGGATGTCTAAGATAACTTTCATTATGTGTGTGCCAAGTCTGAAATCGATTGGATTTGTCAATTTTCCCAAGATATATAAGTTGAAAAATACGTGTACAAATCCTATGGGAAAAACTGCACCTTTAAAGTGACGCCACATGACACCCGATGATGTCATCATGATGTCATCTTAATTTTCGTCTTTTACACATTCTGGAATACTTGCATACCAGGTTTGGCCCCAATCAGACATGTACTTCCAGAGATAGAGGGTCCTAAAATCTGCCCCTTTAATGTGACGTCATATGACCCACGATGACGTCATCCTGACGATTTCCCCCTTGGCCCTCCTGGGTATGGTGGTCGAGATGTGTGCCAAGTCTGAAGTCGATCGGATTTACCAAATTGTCAAATTCAATAGTCTGAAGAAAAACGTGTACAAAACCTATGGAGAAAATTGAACCTTTAATGTGACGTCACATGACACCCGATGATGTCATAATTACGTCATCCTATTTTTTGTCTATAACACATCCTCGAATACTTGCAAACCAAGTTTGACCCCAACCGGACTTGTACTTTCAGAGTTAGACGGTCTTAAAAACTACACCTTTAATGTGACGTCACATGACCCCCCGATGACGTCATCTTGATTATTTTGTTCTTGACCCTCCTAAGGATGGTGGTCGAGGTCTGTGCTAAGTCTCAAGTCGATCGAATTGACAGAAGTGTCAAATTCAATATTTTGAAGAAAAACGTGTACAAAACCTATGGAGAAAATTAAACCTTTAATGTGACGTCACATGACACCCGATGATGTCATAATTACGTCATCTTAATTTTCGTCTATAACACATCCTCGAATACTTGCAAACCAAATTTGACCCCAATCGGACGTGTACTTCCAGAGATAGAGGGTCTTAAAAACTGCACCTTTTGTGTAACGTCACATGACCCACGATGACGTCATCATGACGATTTTTCTCCTGGACCTCCTGGGGATGGTGGTCGAGGTGTGTGCTAAGTTTCAAGTCAATCGGATTCACCAAACTGTCAAATTAAACAGTCTGAAGAAAAACGTGTACAAAACCTATGGGGGAAAATTGCACCTTTAACGTGACGTCACGTGACCAAGAATTATGTAATCGCGACGAATTTCTTCTAGGACCGTCCTTGGGTGGTTGTCTAAATGTATGCCAAGTCTCAAGTCGATCGGATTTACCAAAGTGTCAAAGTGTATTGGCAGAAAAAACGTGTACAAATCCTATGGGGAAAAAGTGACAAAAAAAAAAAAAAAAAAAAAACTAGACATGTGTTTGTGGACAAACACAGAGCTGTTTCGACTGTCTAACGTTACTTTCAATATGTGTGCTATAGGTCTATGTGTGTGCCAAGTCTGAAGTCGATTGGATTTACACAAGTGCAAAAGATAAATTAGTTGAAAAAAACATGTACAAATCCTATGGAGAAAAATTGAACCTTTAATGTGACGTCACATGATACCCGATGATGTCATCATGATGTCATCTTAATTTTCGTCTGTAACACATCCTGGAATACTTGCATACCAAGTTTGACCCCAATCGGACATGTACTTCTAGAGATAGAGGGTCCTTAAAACTAAACCTTTAATGTGACGTCACATGACCCACGATGACGTCATTATTACGATTTATCCCTTGGCCCTCCTGGTGATGGTGGTCGAGTTATGTGCTAAGTCTGAAGTCGATAAAATTCACGAAAGTGTCAAAGTCAATAGTCTAAAGAAAAACGTGTACAAACCCTATGGGGAAAAAAATTGCACCTTTAACTTCACGTCACGTGACCTTGAATGACGCAATCGTGCCATATTTATTTCAGAAACATCTGGGGGTGGTATTCTAAGTGTATGCCAAGTTTCAAGTCGGTCGGATTTACCGAAGTGCCAAAGTCAATAGTCTGAAGAAAAACGTGTACAAAACCTATGGGGAAAATTAAACCTTTAACGTGACGTCACGTGACCTTGAATGACGCAATCGAGCCAAATTTCTTCTAGGACCATCTGTGGGTGGAGGTCTAAGTGTATACCAAGTCTCAAGTCGATTGGATTTAGCAAAGTGCCAAAGTGTATTGGCAGAACAAACGTGTGTAAATCCTATGGGTAAAAACACTGAAAGTGGAAAAAAAAAAAAAAAAAAAAAAGAAAAAAAAAAACTTTAACGAAAACAAAAGCTGTTTCGGTGGAAAACCGAAACAGCTAAAAAAAAAAGAAAAAAAAAAACTTTAACGAAAACAAAAGCTGTTTCGGCTGAAAGGCCGAAACAGCTAAAAAAAAAAAACTTTAACGAAAACAAAAGCTGTTTCGGCTGAAAGGCCGAAACAGCTAAAAAGAAAAAACTAGAAATGTGTTTGTGGACAAACACAGAGCTGTTTCGCATACGTCTAAAATGCCTTTCGATATTTGTGTGGTGGTCTAAGTGTGTGCCAAGTCTAAAGTCGATCGAATTTAGTGCCAAAGATAAATTGGTTGAAAAAAACGTGTACAAATCCTATGGGGAAAACTACGCCTTTAATGTGACGTCACATGACACCCGATGATATCATCACAATGTCATCCTAATTTTCGTCTATAACACATCCCGGAATACCCGAATACAAAGTTTGACCCTAATTGGACTTGTACTTCCAGAGATAGAGGGTCCGAAAACTACACCTTTAATGTGACGTCACATGACCCACGATAATGTCATCATGACAATTTTTCCCTTGGCCCTCCTAGGGATGGTGGTTGAGGTGTGTGCTAAGTCTCAAGTCGATCAAATGTACGAAAGTGTCAAAGTCAATAGTCTGAAGACAAACGTGTACAAACCCTATAGGGAAATAAATCACACCTTTAACGTCACGTCACGTGACCTTGAATGACGCAATCGTGCCGAATTTCGTCCAGGACTATCTGTGAGTGGTGTTCTAAGTGTATGCTAAGTCTCAAGTCGATCGGATTTACCAAAGTGGCAAAGTCATTAGTCTGAAGAAAAACGTGTACAAAACGTATGGGGAAAATTTCACCTTTAACGCGAAGTCACGTGACCTTGAATGACGTAATCGCGACGAATTTCTTCTAGGACCGTCCTTGGGTGATTGTCTAAATGTATGCCAAGTCTCAAGTCCATCGGATTTACCAAAGTGTCAAAGTGTATTTTTAAAGAAAAACGTGTACAAAACCTATGGGGGGAAAATTGAACCTTTAATGTGACGTCACATGACACCCGATGATGTCATCATGATGTCATCTTAATTTTCGTCTGTAACACATCCTGGAATACTTGCATACCAAGCTTGACCCCAATCGGGCCTGTATTTCCAAAGATAGACGGTCCTTAAAACTGCACCTTTAATGTGACGTCACATGACCCACGATGACGTCATTATGACGATTTTTCCCTTGGCCCTCCTGGGGATGGTGGTCGAGATGTGTGCTAAGTATCAAGTCGATCAAATTTACGAAAGTGTCAAAGTAAATAGTTTGAAGAAAAACGTGTACAAACCCTATGGGGAAAGAAATTGCACCTTTAACGTCACGTCACGTGACCTTGAATGACGCAATCGTGCTGAATTTCGTCCAGGACTATCTGTGAGTGGTGTTCTAAGTGTATGCTAAGTCTCAAGTCGATCGCATTTATTAAAGTGTCAAATTCAACAGTTTGAATAAAAACGTGTACAAAACCTATGGGGAAAATGTTACCTTTAACATGACGTCACGTGACCTTGAATTACGGAATCGCGACGAATTTCTTCTAGGACCGTCCTTGGGTGGTTGTCTAAATGTATGCCAAGTCTCAGGTCGATCGGATAGACCAAAGTGTCAAAGTGTATTTGCAGAAAAAACGTGTACAAATCCTATGGGGAAAATGACAAAAAAGAAAAAAAAGAAAAACTAGACATGTGTTTGTGGACAAACACAGAGCTGTTTCGGGTTTTTAAAATTGACTTTCAATATTTGTGTGGTGGTCTAAGTGTGTGCCAAGTCTGAAGTCGATCGGATTTACCAAGTGCCAAAAATATTGTTGGTTGAAAAAAACATGTACAAATCCTATAGGAAAAACTGCACCTTTAATGTGATGTCACATGATACCCGATGATGTCATCATGATCTCATCTTAATTTTCGTCTGTAACACATCCGGGAATGCTTGCATACCAAGTTTAACCCCAATCGGGCCTGTACTTCCAGAGATAGAGGGTCCTAAAAATTGCACCTTTAATGTGACGTCACATGACACCCGATGACGTCATCATAATGTCATCTTAATTTGTGTCTATAACTCATCCTGGAATACATGAATACCAAGTTTGACCCCAATCGGACCTGTACTTCCAGAGATAGAGGGTCCTACAAACTGCACCTTTAATGTGACGTCACATGACACCCGATGACGTCATCATAATGTCATCTAATTTTTGTCTATAACTCATCCTGGAATACATGAATACTAAGTTTGACCCTAATCGGACCTGTACTTCCAGAGATAGAGGGTCCTAAAATCTGCCCCTTTAATGTGACGTCACATGACCCACGATGACGTTATCCTGACGATTTTCCCCTTGGCCCTCCTGGGTATGGTGGTCGAGGTGTGTGCTAAGTCTGAAGTCGATCGGATTTACCAAATTGTCAAATTCAATAGTTTGAAGAAAAACGTGTACAAAACCTATGGAGAAAATTGAACCTTTAATGTGACGTCACATGACACCCGATGATGTCATAATTACGTCATCTTAATTTTCGTCTATAACACATCCTCGAATACTTGCAAACCATGTTTGACCCCAACCGGACTTGTACTTTTAGAGTTAGAGGGTCTTAAAAACTACACCTTTAATGTGACGTCACATGACCCGCGATGACGTCATATTGATTATTTTTCTCTTGGCCCTCCTAAGGATGGCGGTCGAGGTCTGTGCTAAGTCTCAAGTCGATCAAGTCTACGAAAGTGTCAAAGTCAATAGTCTGAAGAAAAACGTGTACAAACCCTATGGGGAAAAAAATTGCACCTTTAACGTCACGTCACGTGACCTTGAATGAAGCAATCGTACCGAATTTCTTCAAGAGCCATCTGTGGGTGGTGTTCTAAGTGTATACCAAGTTTCAAGTCGGTCGGATATACCCAAGTGTCAAAGTCAAGAGTCTAAAGAAAAACGTGTACAAAACCTATGGGGAAAATTTTACCTTTAACATGACGTCACGTGACCTTGAATGACGTAATCGCGACGAATTTCTTCTAGGACCGTCCTTGGGTGGTTGTCTAAATGTATGCCAAGTCTCAAGTCGATCGCATTTACTAAAGTGTCAAAGTGCTATGGCAGAACAAACGTGTGTAAATCCTATGGGTAAAAACACTGAAAGTGGAAAAAAAAAAAAAAAAAAGAAAAAAGAAAAAACTAGACATGTGTTTGTGGACAAACACAGAGCTGTTTCGATTGTCCAACGTTACTTTCAATATGTGTGTGTGGTGGTCTATGTGTGTGCCAAGTCCAAAGTCGATTGGATTTACACAAGTGCCAAAGATATATTAGTTGAAAAAACGTGTACAAATCATATGGGGAAAATTGAACCTTTAATGTGACGTCACATGATACCCAATGATGTCATCATAATGTCATCTTAATTTTCGTCTGTAACACATCCTGGAATACTTGCATACCAAGTATGACCCCAATCGGACATGTACTTCTAGAGATAGAGGGTCTTAAAAACTAAACCTTTAATGTGACGTCACATGACCCACGATGACGTCATCATGATGTCATTTTTTTTCCGTCTATAACACACCCTGGAATACTTGCATACCAAGTTTGACCCCAATTGGACCTGTACTTCCAGAGATAGAGGGTCCTAAAAACTGAACCTTTAATGTGACGTCCCATGATCCCCGATGACGTCATCATGACGATTTTCCCCTTGGCCCGCCTGGAGATGGTGGTCGAGGTGTGTGCTAAGTCTCAAGTCGATCAAATTTACGAAAGTGTCAAAGTCAATAGTCTGAAGAAAAACGTGTACAAAACCTATGGGAAAAAAATAGAAACTTTAACGTGACGCCCCGTGACCTTGAATGACGTAATCGTGCCGAATTTCTTCTAGGGCCGTCTGTGGATGGTGGTCTAAGTGTGTGCCAAGTCTCAAGTCGATCAGATTTACTAAAGTGTCAAAGTCAATAGTCTAAAGAAAAACGTATACAAAACCAATGGGAGAAAAATGTGAACCTTTAATGTGACGTCACGTGACCTTGAATGACGCAATCGTGCCGAATTTCATTCAGAAACATCTGGGCGTGGTGTTCTAAGTGTATGCCAAGTTTCAAGTCGGTCGGATTTACCGAAGTGCCAAAGTCAATAGTCTGAAGAAAAACGTGTACAAAACCTATGGGAAAAATTAAACCTTTAACGTGACGTCACGTGACCTTGAATGACGCAATCGCGCCAAATTTCTTCTAGGACCATCTGTGGGTGGAGGTCTAAGTGTATACCAAGTCTCAAGTCGATCGGATTTACCAAAGTGCCAAAGTGTATTGGCAGAACAAACGTGTGTAAATCCTATGGGTAAAAACACTGAAAGTGGAAAAAAAAAAAAAAAACTAGAAATGTGTTTGTGGACAAACACAGAGCTGTTTCGCATGTCTAAAATGCCTTTCAAAATTTGTGTGGTGGTCTAAGTGTGTGCCAAGTCTAAAGTCGATCGAATTTAGTGCCAAAGATACATTGGTTGAAAAAAACGTGTACAAATCCTATGGGGAAAATTAAACCTTTAATGTGACGTCACATGACACCCGATGATATCATCACAATGTCATCCTAATTTTCCTCTATAACACATCCCGGAATACCCGAATACAAAGTTTGACCCTAATTGGACTTGTACTTCCATCAGAGATAGAGGGTCCGAAAACTACACCTTTAATGTGACGTCACATGACCCACGATGATGTCATCATGACAATTTTTCCCTTGGTCCTCCTGGGGATGGTGGTTGAGGTGTGTGCTAAGTCTCAAGTCGATCAAATGTACGAAAGTGTCAAAGTCAATAGTCTGAAGACAAACGTGTACAAACCCTATGGGGAAATAAATCCTATGGGCAAAATTAAACCTTTAATGTGACGTCACATGACACCCGATGATATCATCACAATGTCATCTTAATTTTCGTCTATAACACATCCCGGAATACCTGAATACCAAGTTTGACCCTAATTGGACTTGTACTTCCAGAGATAGAGGGTCTTAAAAACTACACATTTAATGTGACGTCACATGACCCACGATTATGTCATCATGACGTCACCCTGATTTTCGTCTATAACACATCCCGGAATACTTGCATACCAAGTTTGACCCCAATCGGGCCTGTACTTCCAGAGATAGAGGGGCCTAACAACTGCACCTTTAATGTGACGTCACATGACCCACGATGACGTCATCATGACGATTTTTCCCTTGGCCCTCCTGGGGATGGTGGTTGAGGTGTGTGCTAAGTCTCAAGTCGATCAAATGTACGAAAGTGTCAAAGTCAATAGTCTGAAGACAAACGTGTACAAACCCTATGGGGAAATAAATTACACCTTTAACGTCACGTCACGTGACCTTGAATGACGCAATCGTGCCGAATTTCGTCCAGGACTATCTGTGAGTGGAGTTCTAAGTGTATGCTAAGTCTCAAGTCGATCGAATTCATTAAAGTGTCAAAGTCAACAGTTTGAAGAAAAACGTGTACAAAACCTATGGGGAAAATGTTACCTTTAATATGACGTCACGTGACCTTGAATGACGGGATTTTTCCCTTGGCTCTCCTGGGGATGGTGGTCGAGACGTGTGCTAAGTCTCGAGTCGATCAAATGTACGAAAGTGTCAAAGTCAATAGTCTGAAGACAAACGTGTACAAACCCTATGGGGAAATAAATTACACCTTTAACGTCACGTCACGTGACCTTGAATGACGCAATCGTGCCGAATTTCGTCCAGGACTATCTGTGAGTGGTGTTCTAAGTGTATGCTAAGTCTCAAGTCGATCGAATTCATTAAAGTGTCAAAGTCAACAGTTTGAAGAAAAACGTGTACAAAACCTATGGGGAAAATGTTACCTTTAATATGACGTCACGTGACCTTGAATGACGGGATTTTCCCCTTGGCTCTCCTGGGGATGGTGGTCGAGACGTGTGCTAAGTCTCGAGTCGATCAAATGTACGAAAGTGTCAAAGTCAATAGTCTGAAGACAAACGTGTACAAACCCTATGGGGAAATAAATTACACCTTTAACGTCACGTCATGTGACCTTGAATGACGCAATCGTGCCGAATTTCGTCCAGGACTATCTGTGAGTGGTGTTCTAAGTGTATGCTATGTCTCAAGTCGATCGAATTCATTAAAGTGTCAAAGTCAACAGTTTGAAGAAAAACGTGTACAAAACCTATGGGGAAAATGTTACCTTTAATATGACGTCACGTGACCTTGAATGACGGAATCGCGACGAATTTCTTCTAGGACCCTCCTTGGGTGGTTGTCTAAATGTATGCCAAGTCTCAGGTCGATCGGATTTACCAAAGTGTCAAAGTGTATTGGCAGAAAAAACGTGTACAAATCCTATGGGAAAAAGTGACAAAAAAAAAAAAAAAAAAAAAAAAAAAAAAAAACTAGACATGTGTTTGTGGACAAACACAGAGCTGTTTCGAGTGTCTTACATTATTTTCAATATGTGTTAGTAGTGGTCTATGTGTGTGCCAAGTCTCAAGTCGATCAAATTTAAGAAAGTGTCAAAGTCAATAGTCTAAAGAAAAACGTGTACAAAACCTATGGGGGACAAATTAAACCTTTAACTTGACGTCACGTGACCTTGAATGACGCAATCGTGCTGAATTTCTTTCAGAAACATCTGGTGGTGGTGTTCTGAGTATATGGCAAGTTTCAAGTCGTTTGGATTTACCAAAGTGTCAAATTCAATAGTCTGAGGAAAAACGTGTACAAAACCTATGGGGAAAATTTCACCTTTAACGCGAATTCACGTGACCTTGAATGACGCAATCGCGACGAATTTCTTCTAGGACTGTCCTTGGGTGGTTGTCTAAGTGTATGCCAAGTTTCAAGTCGATCGGATTTACCAAAGTGTCAAAGTGTATTGGCTGAAAAAACGTGTACAAATCCTATGGGAAAAAGTCTGAAAGTGGAAAAAAAAAAAAAGAAAAAAAAAAAAAAACTAGAAATGTGTTTGTGGACAAACACAGAGCTGTTTCGCATGTCTAAAATGACTTTCAATATTGGGGTGGTCTAAGTTTGTTCCAAGTCTAAAGTCGATCGAATAAACCAAAGTGCCAAAGATATATTGGTTGAAACAAAACCGTGTACAAATCGTATGGGAAGAATTTGACCTTTAATGTGACGTCACATGACCCCCGATGATGTCATCATGACGATTTTCCTCTTGACCCTCCTTTCAATATTGGGGTGGTCTAAGTGTGTTCCAAGTCTAAAGTCGATCGAATAAACCAAAGTGCCAAAGATATATTGGTTGAAAAAAAACCGTGTACAAATCGTATGGGAAGAATTTGACCTTTAATTTGACGTCACATGACACCCAATGACGTCATCATGATGTCATTTTAATTTTCGTCTATAAGTCATCCTGGAATACATGAATACCAAGTTTGACCCCAATCGGACCTGTACTTCCAGAGATAGAGGGTCTTAAAAACTGGACCTTTAATGTGACGTCACATGACCCCCGATGATGTCATCATGACGATTTTCCTCTTGACCCTCCTTTCAATATTGGGGTGGTCTAAGTGTGTTCCAAGTCTAAAGTCGATCGAATAAACCAAAGTGCCAAAGATATATTGGTTGAAAACAAAACGTGTACAAATCGTATGGGAAGAATTTGACCTTTAATTTGACGTCACATGACACCCACGATGACATCATCATGATGTCATTTTATTTTTCGTCTATAACACACACTGGAATACTTGCATACCATGTTTGACCCCAATCGGACCTGTACTTCCAGAGATAGAGGGTCCTAAAAATTGAACCTTTAATATGACGTCCCATGACCCCGGATGACGTCATCATGACAATTTTCCCCTTGGGCCTCCTGGAGATGGTGGTCGAGGTGTGTGCTCAGTCTCAAGTCGATCAAATTTACGAAAGTATTAAAATCAATAGTCTGACGAAAAACGTGTACAAACCCTATGGGGAAAAAATTTGCACCTTTAACGTCACGTCACGTGACCTTGAAAGACGCAATCGTGCCGAATTTCTTTCAGGGACATCTGGGAGTGGGCTTCTAAGTGTATGCCAAGTTTCAAGTCGGTCGGATTTACCAAAGTGTCAAAGTCAATAGTCTGAAGAAAAACGTGTACAAAACCTATGGGGACAATTTTACCTTTAACATGACGTCACGTGACCTTGAATGACGTAATCGCAACGAATTTCTTCTAGGACCGTCCTTGGGTGGTTGTCTAAATGTATGCCAAGTCTCAAGTTGATCGGATTTGCCAAAGTGTCAAAGTGCTATGCCAGACAAAACGTGTACAAATCCTATGGGAAAAAGTCTGAAGAAAAAAAAGAAAAAAAAAAAGAAAAAAAAAAACTTTAACGAAAACAAAAGCTGTTTCGGCTGAAATGCCGAAACAGCTAAAAAAAAAAAAAAAAAACTTTAACGAAAACAAAAGCTGTTTCGGCTGAAATGCCGAAACAGCTAAAAAAAAAAAGAAAAAAAAAAACTTTAACGAAAACAAAAGCTGTTTCGGTGAAAAACCGAAACAGCTAAAAAAACTTTAACGAAAACAAAAGCTGTTTCGGTGAAAAACCGAAACAGCTAAAAAGAAAAAAAAGAAAAAAAAAAAAAAAAAAAGAAAAAAAAAAACTTTAACGAAAACAAAAGCTGTTTCGGCTGAAAGGCCGAAACAGCTAATAATATTAGATGGATTTTTTTTAGGGATACAAGAATATATTGCACTCACTATAACAATATTGCACGAGTCAAACAAATATTGTTATACTCGAGCAATAGGCTATATTCTTGTATTTCCCTCAACGTCATCAAATATTATTATAAATAATAAACTTACCATGGAAATCGAAGTGTAGGCCTAGGCTCTTAGGCCTATTTATGTCATTGTTGCATGACCCCACAATCTGCAGAAAAAAACATTCAGACAGCCTTGTCAAATGTTCTTCCTGGATACTACAGCCTACTGGATCTGGAGACAGTGAAAAGGGCAATTTGGTAAGTTAAAACATTTAGAGGAGCAATTATAGAATGCAGGGCCCACTGACAACTCAACTTTATTTACCCTGGGACATAGAATGGACTAACCCTAACCCTGTATACCCGGAATACAGGGCCACTCCATTCTATGTCATAGGGTAAATAAAACCGAGAGTTGTCAGTGGGCCCTGCATTCTATAGTTAAGCCCGAGATGAATATATTCAATTTAAACAAATTTGTGGGCCAACTCGTACGCGGGCCAACTCGTACGCGGGCCAACTCGTACGCGGGCCAACTCGTACGCGGGCCAACTCGTACGCGGGCCAATTTGTATGCATACACATACAAATTACATGAATCTGTGTGGCCCTTAGTAGTCTTGCTACAAGACTGGGATTTTCATTTGTTCGCGGCATGCCTGCCATATTTATGTATGTAAATGAAGTAAAAATATTTATTTACACACGCGCACATATGACAACTGTTGCACAATAGGTCAGGTAGCAAGTGCCAAAAGTTGTTAAAGTTCACTATCGCGAAATCAAGCCGGCAAGTCATCGGCACGGTTTTCCCCGGGCGGGCTCCGAGATGGCAGGGGGACCAGGTAGGTAACCTGGGCGATGGTATTTAATCTGCAGGAAATTACTTGTTACCTAAAAAAAAAAAAGTTCATAAAACCTTCCAGATACAGTATAAATAAAATTATATGATTGCGCGTGGAAAGGCCTTTTGCTAAAGGCGCGTAAAACTCGTGCGATGTCGCTAGAGGAACCATTTACCGACGCGTCGTTTTGCCCATACAATTTCCAATCACAGTTTTGTGCACACAACTGGCGGTCTAGCGTTTATATGTCTGTGCTTGGGCATAGACAACTAAAAGCTAGACACGAGATGTGTATACTTTTATTGTTGTCGTCATTGTTCTGAAAATAGGCTGCATCACAGAACGCATATTGCAAACATGCACCCTCACGATACCATACCCCGCACACGGAACGCCTGAAATACGTTTCACGACTTGCAGTACGTCACATTCCATACGATTACGAGGATCAATTTTGATAACATTTTTTTAAATGGATGTCATGTCTAGGTTTTATTTATATGTCTGATAATGGTTTGTCGCGATAGCGCCCTCTAGCGGCGGGTTATTGAAGACCGCGGCGCAAATCATAATCACACTCAGTCACAGCGTCTTGCACAAAAGCGTACAACCTGCTGGAGCCAATTTTTTTTCTTTCAAAAATGAGCCAATCTAAACAAGTCCTTATATAAAAAGCACATTCACAAATAAAAACAACCTTTATTAAGATACTATAGTACTGTTAAGTGCATTTTACATACTGTTTACCTGCTGTAAATTGTAAAATTACGGCCAGAAGACGACCGCCATCAACACTATCACATGCAGTACAGCACTGGCGCGCAACATGCATACACTCTGTTCCAACCTCGTTCCCAGGGCTTACTTTATTTTCAACAAAAGACCCTGGCGCCGTGTACTATAAACGCCCTCTACGATCTTTGTTTTCAACCACGATTTCCAATAATAATACCAGAGTGCAGCTTTTGTGTCGTGTTGTTTGAATATTGCAGCGAAAATATTATCCCTCGAAGATTTTAGACCCGAGCAGCGAAAGGCCTTAGAATCCTTTCTTCGTGGTCACGATGTTTTTGTGAATTTGCCGACAGGTTATGGGAAATCTGTCATTTTTCAGGCAGCCAGCCCCATTTTGCTCGGAGCTCGCACGTACGGCCAGGGGCCAATTTCATAGAGCTGCTAAGCACAAAAATTTGCTTAGCATGACAATTTGTCCTTGGCAAAAACAAGGTTACAGACCAAATTTTCACCCGATCTTTATTGTTCTGGATTGATAATCGGCTGTTTTTTGCTTAGCATGAAAAACACGTATAATTTTGGCTGGTAACCTGTTTTTTTAATGAGCAAGACTTTTGGATGCTAAGCAAATTTGTTTGCTTAGCAGCTCTATAAAATTGGCCCCAGGTACTCGGCGTTTTTCAGCGTGTTTGGTCAGTTTCTTATCGCCGCAAAAACAGCATTTCATGCTCCTTCGCTACGCTCATCCGCATGAAAAACAGCTTCATTCTATTGAGACAACCTCAATAATATACAACATTAGACATTTTTCATTCTGTTCTCAGAGTTTTAATAAAAAGCATGGGAATATGGCTATGATTCAGGTGTTGAGTATCATCGTTGTATAAAAGTTACATTTGCAAAGTAATTTTAAAAGAACCCATGTAGCTATTAAACCATCACTTTCGCTGGCAATAACTGCACATACATACATGTAAATCGATACTGACAGGACTCGTGTGTGTTAACCACCAACCTTCGGATTATCGAAAGGTCTTAATTAATTTAATTATAATTACATGTATCCAAAATTGTAGGCAAAACATTTTTGAACAAATAAATAAAAATCTTTAGGTGACCGAAACATCTATGGCTTATCAAATGCAAGAATATGTAATGAATAAAATACAGTTTTAAATCGGTTTCACATCTTCACTGGTTGCCATCTTGGTTTCTTGGCCTTAACAACTCTTCGAATATTTTAAGCATCATCTATACATACATTGCAAGTATATACATACATTACATCTTTCCTGGATCCACCTTGGAACCTTAGCCCTTACGGCTCTTCGGATTATCTGTCCGGCATAAACTGCAATTCGTAAAAAATAAAATAAAAATACTAAATCACGAGAACATTTTCTCCCTGGATTCCATCTTGGAAACCTAGCCTCAACGGCTCTTCTGATTACCTGTCCGGCATAAACTGTAAACAACACATCGAATTTTGCATTAACAATTATTTGTACATTCTTAACTAGATTCCATCTCGGAATCTTAGCCTTCGGGGCTGTTCGTATTTTGTATCTGGCAGATATATAAAAATTATAAAGAGAAATACACAAGAAATATTATTTTATATTATAACTAATTTTCTCATCTTCATCGTTTTCTATCTTGATAACTCGGATCTTTGAGCAGCATTTACGATTCTCATAAATTGCAAACAGTAAAATAATTCGTTATTTCCCGTGATTCGTCTCCAATTTTCATATTGCATTCGGTCATGTATCTCTGTAATGCAGGACAGTAATCATTGTGGGTTGTGGCTAAATAAGTTTTGTTCCCTTCTCGATATATATTTATTGTACAAGTTGGTCACTTTAGGACAGGCCGCTTCCTGAAGTAGAAGGCTTGGTGTCTGCCCCTGCTGGCTTGGCCGAGTAGCTCGTAGTGGGTCCTTCGATTGGGGGATTGAATGGGCAATCACGGTACCAATGCCCGTGCATCTTGCAGTTGAAGCAGATATCATCTGACAAGCCTGGGGTACAAATCCAATTTAGAAAAACAAAAACAAAAAACGAGCAAGCAAAAACGGGAACTTCAAGATAGGAATAAGACACAGCGATACTCAACGTAGAAGCATAAGCCTGAAAGTGAAAAGGCTTGGCTTTCGTTAAAGCTTTTATATTAGTAAACGCTTCGATACACACGTAAAGTAAAAAACTCCGATAGAGCAACATAAAAGAACGGAATGTATTAAGCTAAATCCCAAAACATTTCAAACATTGATTGTTTGTTCCCACCTTTAGGTATTTTGGATGTTCAAACGAATAAAACTAAATTTATATCCAGGCATGCTGGTCTGTGCGTTATCGCCACATTGTCCAAGCATGGTCCAACGCTGTTGGGAGGGGGGCATGTTTACGGCTGCAGAACCAATCTTCAAAATGATCGCAATATCGTAATTTAAACAGGGACAATTGTCTTATATCCTCAATAACTCCTGTACTATTTTCTTGGCAAAATTCCGCCCGCAAGTCATTTAATTATCAGAGTTCCGTTTTTCAGATCAGTTGGATTAGATGCGTGCATTATAATGTAGGGCCGAGTTCGACACGTTTCAATAAAGTCGCGGCCTTATCTCCAGTCGCGCGCCGCGGTTGAATACTCAAAAATAATTAAGCAGCTAAACACAACTAGTTTTGACCATAACATTGTCAACATTCAAGAAAATAACCAGCAAAACTAGCGAAAATAACTGCGACCCTCACCAATCAAGCAAGATCAGTTCAAATCTTCAATATCTACAAGCCTTCGTAATGATCACTCAACTTTCTCCGATAAAATAATGTCAACGATGGCGGTGTTCGTAAACACTTGCGAGCTTCAGCTATCAAGATTTGACGCGTCCTTGTTACAAGTTACCGTAGAACTCAGCTGTTGCATTCGGCCAATCATGGGCTTACAAGATGCTTGATTAATAAATACCTAGGAGAGTTCCAAGCTTCTGATTGGTCGAGACTCGATCACATGGAGGGCATTATCACGCAGTAATTGACCGGGTTTTCATTGACAAGAACAAAACAGAGGACAGCGCCCTCTGTAGTCTTTTTTATTATACGGTACGCGGGCGCGTGAGTTTTTTTGAAGAACACGGATCAACATCGTTCCCATTAGCCTCTGTCATGAAATGACGAAAATCAACCGAAGAGGGCGTTTTGAGGAAATTTGTCAATATGGCTTCCGAGCTCGCGCGTAAAACTAACGTAAGTAGCTATACCATGGAGGAAAGACAACAGATAGTTAGTGAATTGCGGGGAAATACTTAATAAAAAATGACCAATCATAAAACTAGATTTTCTTTCCTGCACTTGAAAAGACCCGCCGTATATTTATGCTCCTTAGAAAACCGGTTAGGCCCAATTAACATTTAAACAAAACAAAAAATTCAGTGGCACTGAACTGAAGCTTTATTTGAAAGCCATATTTGAATGCCAAACAGTAAACAAATTCTGGGGCCAATTCATACAACTTGATACATGTACAAGCAATATTATTTTTGTATTTTTAATTATTTTTTGACATCAAATATAAATTTGGGGCTTTACACACAAGCACTTGGTTCACATAATTACTATATGGACGTTAAACCTCAACAATCCTGCAATGTTAATTTAAAAACCAGTTTTAAATACTGTCACATTAAATGTACAGACGCCTGTGAAATCTAGTAATATTTTACCCTTTTATTGACTGAAACCTGACATTAAAAGAACTTCGTAAATATTAAACTTGAATTTTTCAAGAATTATTCAATTGCGCCACGACCAATTAGGGAGCACTCGGTCGATTGTGTGCACAATTTCTGGACGCCACCGTTTTGGTGTTTTTTTCGGACTAAGCTTACACCTAAATTGTTAACAGAGGATAAATAGCAAGCATTAATAACATTAACATGGTAAAGGTACAATGAATTTGCAGTTTGTCAACAAAGAAGTATGGCAACATTGCATGAGGAAAGTCGGCCCAACATTAACTGTTTATAAACAATGTAAACGTCGAAGTACAGCTATAGCTCTCCCAAAGGTCGAGTTGTCTCAACGGGCGAGTTGTCTCAACGGGCGAGTTGTCTCAACGGTCGACTTGTCTGACATCTGCTAGCTACGCACGTACGTATATAGCGCAGCACGCTTTCACAAACTGACCATTTTTTCAGTCGCTGTTTCTTTCTCTTTCGTAATTTTACGGTTTTGGATGACATTTAGCCTTATGCCTACGATTTATCCTTTCGAAATAACCACAGCCTTTAGAGCTCCGTCGTAAGCCATAAAGTTCTGACATCGACGACACACGTGTTGCTGTTGGTAAGCGCCGCCATTTTGACAATTTTCCTTGCGTTGACCTTTTAGAAAGGTCATAACAGAAGCTAATGGTGTCGAGCAGCACCACTGATCTCTATAACTGGATAGGTCGAGCGTACATTGATGGGATAGCGAGCCGTGAAGTCACCGGCGGCCATGATGGGATATTCAAAACATTGCCTTCGTGCATGCAAAAGACGCGTAGACACGTCGAGAGTGAGACAGTGGCAGCAGCGATGGTGGGTAAAAATGCATTAAAATCATTTGTAAATAAGTAAATTTATTAAATAAACTCGCAGACTGTGCGATCAGTATCTATCTTTGTAAAAAATGTCAGGATTACGGTTTTAAGAGAGACATTGTTGGGCGAAAACGATATTTTTTGTTTCCACATGAATTCCAGCGGGATTTGTTCATATTGTGGTCCTATCCATCATTTTATCTGAAAGAAAAACTGGGATATTTCGAAAGAACAGTAGATTTATAGA
Organism: Crossaster papposus; assembly: GCA_037893245.1. Lineage (NCBI taxonomy): Eukaryota > Metazoa > Echinodermata > Asteroidea > Velatida > Solasteridae > Crossaster > Crossaster papposus. Next base: position 142,449 of record JBAIAA010000496.1, on the reverse strand, counting down.
ATCAGTTGGTCTAGGATACCTTACAATATGATTGAATTCCACAATACAGGTATTTTCAGACCAATTTTGTACCCATTCAATGAGGACTGTCCCGTTGACTTGCACGTCAAACAGTTCATGGTGGTAATTTGTGTACACATTCGTACACAACATATTGTGTCATGAACTATTTGACGTGCATAAATTTAATGTTCTGTAGAATTATCCCAATATCGCAATGATCACAGTTTTTTCTCTCACAATTCTGGAAGTGTAGAGCCACCTATTAATAATAATAATAGTATTATTAAATGCATGGTGTAGGCCAAGGCTATCATGGTGAAACTTGGATGTAGACACGTATTTCCAATACTTCAGAACAATTTCATTTTCGCCCACAAATCTCTCTTAAAAAAGTAGTCCTGATGACATTCCTTACAGTGCTCAAATGAAATTTCACTCTCTGAAGAAATGGGTATGCCAAATAAATTGAGAATTTTGTGTTTTTAAAATAGCGTCATGTTACAACATTCTTTCCTTGGCATTCAATTTATACCTGTATATTTTCTTTCTTTGTACACTACAGCTAATTGGTTTACCCAAGTCCACTTCTTGCTACTATTAGATGTCAGTCTGTACAGCTTATTACGTCTGGACAAGTCATAGGACGAACTGCTCCCATTATGACAGAGGGACAACAGATGACAGCGAATGTCAACACTTATTTTGTTTAACCATCAGTAAATACGGAAGCTTAATTGACCAACTACGTTTTCCAAGATAAGCTATCTCGGTGTTCCACATCCCTATAGATGTGCTGCAAATATATTGCAGAACTCTGCATCTTGGCATTTCATGTTTCAACAATATAAGTACAGATAATAAAACAGTCGCAACAGTCACAAACCTATCTTTGTAACATGGAAATATATTGAACATGTGTTTTATGAAAACCGACAAATCTGGTTAAAATTGTATTGTTAATATTCAAAGCAAATTATACAGATGTTAAAATGACATGGATTTACCCAGTCAGTGTTCTCCACAATCACTGGGTAGCGGCCGCCCTGTGTACATGTTACGCTGTTCTGTCATATTTTTATGCTGTCAAATTTTGCTTTTCAATCATGGTTTTATTTTGCTTTCTTACAAAACAAATATTGTGTTCATATCGCACAAATATCTAGAAACACTCACAATTCAAAGTTAAAGCTGTACAAGGGTGTCCTATTAAAATTTGGCCTGTGAAGAATGCTGTCAAACAGTGTATCTTTGCATAGTATCAACAATTATTATTCTAAAATGACATCGCAAGTTTTGTTTTGGTTTTCAATTCATAAACAGTCGGGGGTTAATTGTTTTTTATTTGGTTTTCCAACATCAGTAAACAATACATAATAAGCATATTGTTACTATGGCAGTAGTTATTACATGTTATATGTAATGTATCAATGTAAAATAAACGCATTAAGCAAAATTGAATCCATTGTGTGACTTATGTCATTATTTACACATGTGATTGATATTTTTAATTGTGATTTATTTCAAGTTTCTCAAGTTCATAGTTTAAGCCATAGAGCTGTATCTTTATTATACAGCTCTATGGTTTAAAGGTAGTATACACCATTTGCAGATATCGAAAATATTTACCTACGAATTATTAAGAAATATCTTACTCATTTGAAAGTAAATAATAATTCTAGGCATCCAGCAAAATGATTGCGCTAGATATCCTGTAATTATTCCGAAAAATAAAATTTTATAACAAAAGATTCGCGATCGCCGGACGGCGAGCGCCAAAAAACAAAGATAACATAAGAATAACTGCCCAATGCCGGTTGAAAACAAACGCTGTTTTTCGTGCTTTTCTCGGCATCCATGATTGTAAAACTTCGGACAGGTCAGTTAAATGATATTTACTATGAAATACAACCCCCCAAATCTACCCATTAATGATAATTCAAGCAATTACCAATGGTGTATCCTACCTTTAAGCTCAAAACCACATAATTAATTTTTTCTGTCCACTTGTCCAGCAAGATTTTTTAGGACCCTTTCTAAAAAATTTACTAAACATTAGGTTGATTCCAAATCTGGACACTGCCTTAAAACCCCACGAACAAAATATGATGTGCCAATTAAATTTTCCTGAAACACACTGACATTTGTTCAATTTTTTCAACATTTTTTTATTTTATTATAAACTTTTTAGTGTCTGGATATAAAATTAAACCAACAATTTCAAGAATTTCCTTAATCCAAAAAAACTCGTTTTGCCTTTTTCTTGTTCCGGTTTGTGCATAATAGGCCGTACGCTGTCCACGTTTTTCTTTTCATCCCGTTTCGACCTCGTGGGTCTAAGAGAACTCTTGGTTTTGGACATAGTTTTGTCTGGAGATTATGATTAAAAACAGTTCTCCACAAAAACGCCTGTCGAATTTGAGTAATTATCGACCAAAATCGGCACTAAATGATCAACAGCGACGGGCGATTTGTTCATGGTCGCATTACGCTATCGTGTCACATTAATTTGAAATATATGCGCTCTGGTACCACGTGATCCGAATTCTCCAATCACAACTTAGGTCATAGGCCATTGTATCATTGCGAATCAAAACAATCATGGCGTCGCCCATGTCACGATCGTCGAGTGTCGAAGACTCCGTGATAAAACCAGTTGTTTTGTTCACTTACAATAATATTACGGCCGAGAAAATCTGTGTGAAAATGACAACGAATTGGCAGAGAAGTTGGTGAGCCTAGATCTGCTACTGTGTGCTAGAGAACTGTCGTACGAGAATTGGTCGTGAAAACTAGCCAAACAGTCGTGACACTATACGCATCGGGTTTACGCTAAACGTTGCGTGTTAGTACTGTGTAGTGTACCGCTGGATTATTGACGTCTCACATTCACAACTGCAATATACCTGGCAGCGGATCGTAAACGTGCAGAGACACTGTCGGAGAAAGCACATTTGCCTCCCAAAACTCAGTCTCGGCCTTGTAGGGTTCGCTGTCATGATCATCGGGTCCCGTATATTGCCGCCCAGATCAGTACTTTGTGTCAGTAGATGTATTATTGGCAAGGAACCAAGCAAGAGGTTGAGTTACCCAATAATCTCGGACAGGCCAAAACAGTGAAGATGCAGGTAGGTCATGTACACGTATAGGCTATATAGTAAGGTCAAAATTAACAATCTAATCTGCTTCCCCAGCTTCCCAGATTGTGTCTATATCGAATTTTGAGAGGCTGGTTTACCTTAAAATTGTATGTTGAATAGATATACATGTAGACAAAATAAACCTAAAATTCATTTCTCTTACCTTGGCCCCGGAAAATCTGCTTCCGAAGTTCTGGTAATTACCAGATCTACCCCGATTTTGACAGCCCAGACAGGGGGTGGGGTTGGTTGGGGGGTTGGAAAATAACCCCTGCTTATATGCTTCAGTCCAGCTTCATCACCATTACCAAACTGCACAAATGATGACCCAAGTGGGGCTATATTGACCTTTTTTACATGTTTTTTCTCGTAACAGGTCGTTCAATAAATCCATTATTGATTATATATTTTACCCCCTCTTGTTTATCACCAGATTCAACCTTTTTATGCAGTTGCTAATCAAGAAACAAGCAGTGATGATGGCAGATCTCTAAAGAAGCATTTACTCAGATCCAGTGCCAGCCTACCATCTATAAGCCCCACAGTTCGAAGCACGTCCTACCAGCCATGTACATCATCTGCCAAATATCGCATGGGTTGTTAAATTTGTAACACTTCAGTGATTTTTGTATTTGTTCTAACGGAAAAGTTGAGAGAATTATGCTCGAACTGGTTGATGATATTTAAGACACGTCAGGAGCATTTCCTTTTTGACACTTTTAATTATTTTCATTTAGTTAACTGAATTTGGTTTCAACGCTCTTTTTAATTAAAAAGTGTAACCCGGTTTAATCTTATTGGAACTACACACTGAAAAATCCATTATTGATTATATTATTGTACTGAAAATGGGCATTCACACAAATTTATTCCAATTGTGCATACAATTCACTCTTTCTGTCATTTCAAATGTTATTGCAACATTGACTTTAATCACAATAATTGTTCAGAGACAATTCAGTATGCCATTGATTACAGTATGCTCAGTAAGGTTAATACAGATCCAGTGTAAAATAAAACTGTAGGGTTGTCATGCGATTCTGTTTATTTTATTGTCACTTTGCAATGTTATGTTTCATAAGTGAGCACAGAAGATTGTGTAGTGCTGACAAGAATATGACAAACAATAGATTTTGTGTGGATCTTATTTTTGATTCTTTTCATTATGTATTTTATTACAAGCTTGCCTTGCACATGAAACTTATTAAATTGACCCCTTTAAACAAAACAGCTGATTACCCATCCCCCCTCCCTCCAAAAATATTAATAATAATATGTTTTTTCTTTTTAAATTATAAAAAATAATGCAGATTGAATAAGCCATTTTATTTATCAATCAAATATCAAAAAACGTATTTAAATAGATCAATCTGGGCACATATCACATATCATAACAAGTGATTTACAATTACTTGTAGACTGGGGTAAAAAGTTATATTTGCCACAAAAAACGTTGATGTCCTGTGATGTACATGTGTTATACAGGGCAAGTTGGTTTGAGTCAATATACATTAAGTGGGGGAAAAAAGTATGGGGCGAAGTGGCTTTGGGGCAAAATTGTTATAAAAACTAGGCGAGAAAAACCAACTCGCCCCATGCTAGTTTCGCCCCATTACATTTTTAAAGTGAATAACTCAAGTTCGACTGGATATTTTTTGGAGAACTTTTAGCATAGTATTTTAAACAGATACTAGAAACTATATATGCCTTCAAAAAGTAGACCCATGGGGGTCGAAACGAAACTCGTTTTCTAGGCATCTTTTCAGCCACACCATACGGCCTATAAGGTTATGATGTGGATTTCTTCCCCCCCCCCCCCAAAAAAAAAAAAAAAAATAATAATAATAATAATTTAGAAGTTGGAAATTCTTGAAAATACTTGTCCGACATATCCCATAGACTTTGCACTGCATTGCATCGTCTCACACGAATGTCTCATATCTTTTCCAAAAAATAGGCCTATTTAACATTGAAACTTGGCGTATACAGGTAATTCTTGGGTGTTATTATGTTTAACTTGATTTTCCTGATCAAACTGGATCGTTTTTGCGACGTTAACTTCGTTTCCTGTGATATTAAATGAGTTTTCTCGGTCGTGCGCTATACAAACGTGTGTACGCCTGCAATGTTTTGAATATCCCAATATGGCCGCTGATGGCTTCACGTGCAGAGCCGCTCGACCTATCCAGTTATAGAGATCAGTGAGCAGCACCCTTAAAGGGGTTACTATAATTAGAAAAAATTGTTGAAAATAACGTCAGCTCTGGAGACGAGTTGAAAACTTTTTTTTGTTCACCAGTGACTACCGAAGCTTAAAGTGGCCATCCGCGCTTGGAGGGAAGTAGGCTCATACTAAATGCATGTAACTTTGAAACAAAAAAGATTCCAAAATCTGAATTAAAGGTAGGATATACCAGTGGTAATTGCTTGAATTATCCCAAATAGGTGGATTTGGGGGGTTGTATTTTATAATAAATATCGTTTAGCTGAACTGTTCAAAGTTTTTCAATCATGGATGCCGAGGAAAGCAAGAAAAACGGCGTTCGTTTTCAACCGGCGTCCGGCAGTGGTTATTATTTTATGTGGTTTTAGGTTTTTTTCGCGATCGCTGTCCAAGGATCGTGAATTTTGTTTTATAAAATTCATTGAGTGTTGCCAAAAGTGATTAAAAGGACAAATTCCCTCGGATAGAAATAGCCGGTTACTAAGTGGTTTGGTAACCTTACACCACACTATTAAATATGAATTTTAGAACACGCCGGATCCAAAACACGACATTTTAAAGTTTACATTACCACCTAAAACAGACAATCCTCTGATTATGTCATGCCGGCGAGGTTTTACTGACAGAAAAAAATACAGTTAGACCAGCAGACATATGAACATTTCGGCCGTAAAGATCGTGGACTAGTGTTGAATATACCACAACTAGGCCAAACATGCCTTTTTATTTATTTACAGGTCTTCTTGCAAAAATAACAGCTGAAAATATAGCCACTTTAATACTACAACTAGGCCTACTATATCTAAAAACATTTCTAAGAATTTGTGCATTACTTTATCTTAACATGTAACTGTGTTCAAACTTCAAACAATATTTACAGATACGAGTGTCGCCCGTTAGGTATTGTTTGCCATGTGTTTATACATGTTTAGTACCCAGACCCACATAATGTACACGAGCATATAGTTTGTCAAACGGTTCCAGTCTATTTATGTTTGCCACGCTTGAGCTTTTCAAACAAATAAAATCTCACCATAACAAGAATTTGGTTTCTTGATTGTACCTATGCTTTTGAAACAAAATATTTGTGTCCATTTAAATAGTTTTCTTTCACTTTTAAATGGTTGCTTTAAAATATTTCTTCTTCATATTAAATGTAACAAAATGTAGTGTGCACATGACATGATTTTCCAGATTTTCTTAGTAATGAAGGCAACATTTCTCGAATATCCCAAAAGTAGTCATCATCCAGATTGATACATGTAATACAAGGTTTACAGAGCAGGAATCTGATTCCTCCACTGCAAGGTTTGGATACAAATCGGCATTTGGCTGCCGGACTAAATCTGGCGACCCGAGATTGATTTACATTTGAAAAATTTGGGGTTTCTAAAAATTAAAAAAATCGAACAATAATATTTACAAATTTGTAGTTTGAAGGATTTCTTCTTTTAAAGTTTTTTATATACAACTCTACTTTATATACATTTGTGTATTTAGTTTTTTTAATTTTCACTGACAGTGACAGCCCCGGGTACTTCAGCTAGTGTGTGTATACTGCCAACAGTAACAGTGTGCATTGTTGGTCCATCGATGTGTAGTCCCATGACTTTGACGAGGTAAAAAGCTTTTACAATGGTCAAGCTTTTACAATGGTCAAGCTTTTACAATGGTCGCACTTGAATGTACACCCTCTTAATATGTTCGTCAAGATTGCCTTGCCCAATAAATACTTTTACACAAATCTAACAAACAAATTAGTCCAGTAGCCCAGCAAGGTTTAAAGGGAAACTCCACCCATAGTTTATAATTGCATAATGTTAAAGAGTGTCAATTGCCATTGTGACTTGATTTTTATTTTATTTGTATCGGTTTCGGTAATCATATAAAACAGAGATTTTCTCGCACTGCGCTTACTGTCATGCGAGCCGCCATTTTGTTCTGGTTTATCGGTACATCCGAGATATATGACGTAGTGTCTGCACCATCAGTACTCTAAGCCTGATCGATAGCAGCCCTGCACGCGCAATGAATGCAAGTGAACCCTTTTGTGTACGGCATAGTGTATACACAATGTGTAGTGTACATGTGAAAGTGGGCTCAAAATAATACGGAGAAGGACCTGATGTCATAATTACTAGCTCACAGATTTTCTATTCTTCTCAGAAAATACACAAAATAAACGATAGTTTGTGGCGCGTCAAGTCGATATTCTGCACAGAAATGTCAATACATGTACTCGCAATAGTCGGGCGCCGTACAACATACCGTACGTCTGCATAATGTAGTTTGCCGCGTCAAGGTGGGATACCAGTGCGAACAACAGGCAATAAAGCGATGTGCATTCAGGTGCAGACACTACGTCATAATTTCCCGGGCGAGGCGGGAAATTTGAACAATATGGCCGCGCCCTTGTACTCCTCAATGGCAAGAAATCGTAAATATAATAAACGCGTGTCGTTCTCAATAACAAATCAAAACAAATTTTCTGCGGAGTCAGTATGTTAGCATATATTCTTTTAGACTAGGTAAAATTATATTTAGCATGGAATTTTCCTTTAATCATCATTTTGAGTGCAATTTAGGTTTGAAGCATGGGATATGTAGGAGTGACTGAGACAACTCCAAAATGGGATTTCTTAAGTTCGACTAGTGGTGTGTTGAGGGAGCGTAGACCCTTAGTCGCCCCAAAATGATTTCTCACTGTTGTGAATCATTTTAGATTAGTTTGACGTTTGAAAGCTTTACCACAGGTCTCACAAACAAATAGTTTCTGTGTACCCTCTCATGTTTCTTTAGATAATTTTTGTCAGTAAAAGCTTTACAACATGTTTTGCAAACATATGGTTTCTCACCGGTGTGAATCCTGTCATGTCTGTTTAGATCATGTTGTTTGGTATAAGCTTTACCACAGATCTCACAAAGAAATGGTTTCTCACCAGTGTGAACCCTATCATGCCTCTTTACATCACGTTGTTGAGTAAAAGCTTTACCACATGTCTCACAAACAAATGGCTTATCATTAGTGTGAATCCTCTCATGTTCTTTAAGATTACCTCGTTGAGCAAAAGCTTTACCACAGGTCTCACAACCAAATGTTTTTTCACCAGTGTGAATTCTGTCATGTTTTCTTAGATCATTTCGTAGAGTAAAAACCTTCCCACAGGTCTCACAAACAAATAGTTTCTCACTAGTATGAATTCTGTCATGCCTCTTTAGATCACATTGTCGAGTAAAAGCTTTACCACAAGTCTCACAAACAAATGGTTTCTTACCAGTGTGAACTCTCTCATGGCTCTTTAGATTACCTGGTTGAGTAAAAGCGTTACCACAGGTCTCACAAACAAATGCTTTCTCACCAGTGTGAACTATCTGATGTTGTTTTAGATGACTTCGTCGAGTAAAAGCTTTCCCACAGGTTTCACAAACAAATAGTTTCTCTCCCTTGTTGACCTTCTGGAAGGAAATCAGGTCGGGGGCTTTTGTGTCCATTTTTCTGCAGTATTTATCTCAATGGCTGACTAAATACTACATCAGTCTGTATCATGCGTCTCTAGAGATTGCTAGAGTGTGCGTTAGCGTCATCACCACTGCCTGCTACCCTTCTCAAGTCTCTCCTTGATTGGCTCAAAATCTTCAGATTCCAGACAGGACTCGGCTGTAAGGGTCGTCACCTGGAGACTGTTTTTTAAAGTACAATCAAAATGCTTCACTGCACACATGAACAATACAAGAACCGTTTTAATTTCTAGTAAAGTAGGCAACTCGCTCACAAAGCATACGACAGGTTTGTGGAGACAGTTTATCCTATACTGAAACGCAAAGAAACTATCCACTTTTAAAAAAGTGTCCGTGTCCTGGCCCTGCCAACTACGCGTCTCCTAAGCTCATCTCATAGGTGCTCTATGGGATTCAGGTCAGGGGAGAGCGAAGGCCACTGCATGGTGTTGATGTTCTCGCCTTGGAGAAAGGCAGTGGTAAAGCGAGCAGCATGGGGACGAGCGTTGTCATGCTGAAAGGTTCTCAGTCCTGGGTGGTGTAGCAGGAATGGCAGATGGTGTAACAGATGAGGTCGCAGGATGTTATCTACATTCAAACACACATTTATTTCCTGTTCTTGACATAAATACACAATTATATAAGTATTAAATAACAAGATATAAATGCCAGAGGTAGCAAGACCTTGTAAGCAGAGCTTGTATTAGGCATGCCATTAGACAAAAACAAACGAACGGACAACATAAATTATAGGAAAACAATCAAACTTCTAATAGGCCTACTGTTCTCGCCTTGGAGAAAGGCAGTGGTAAAGCGAGCAGCATGGGGACGAGCGTTGTCATGCTGAAAGGTTCTCAGTCCTGGGTGGTGTAGCAGGAATGGCAACAGTTGAGGTCGCAGGATGTTATCTACATACCGCTGGGCGTTAAGATTCCCATCCACAACCACCAGTGGCGTCCTGTAACGCCCTGATATGACGACCCACACCATCAAACTTGGGCCACTGTTGGTTTGCCGCACGCAACAATCGGCATATCGCTCGCCAGTTCTTCTCCAGACACGCTCACGCCCATCAGGATGATCCACACAGAACCTTGACCCATCGCTAAAAGCGACCTTGTTCAAGTGCGCCAAGGTCCACCGCTGATGCTGCTGGCACTATCTCTGTCGGTTACGGCGATGGACAGCCGTCAACACAGCGCCTCTGTATGGTCTTCTGGCAATTAGACCATAGTCATGCAGTCGTTTTCGTTGGAGATTCGTGGGTTTGCACGCCCCGGAGCTTCTGCTGCAGTGCGGGATGCTAGACGGAATCGGTCTCGCAGGGGACTTCTGCCTGCTTTGCCTTGCAGTGGTGACTCTTGACCTCCTGATCGAGGTCTGTCATCTGCAGAGTTACGGAGTTACGGGTTTCTCTGTCCACCAGGGCCGATATTGTCTGGTGTGAACAGCCAAGACGACGTGCCACCTCATGCACCTCAGTCCTCCTTGCAGCATGCCTAGGGCACGCTGCAGTTGATCCTTCGACAATCGTGGCATGTTGCTTGAAATGCCCATTCTGCACTAGCCTTTTTAAAGCCAACATCAAGACATCACGTGCAGCTCATTAAAATCATCCAATACCCCTTGGATAATCACTGACAGTCAAAACAGATGTTCAACAACTGTGCCATGAAGTGACCATTTAAGGTTCAAGTGACCATTTAAGGTTCAAGTGACTTTCAGGCACCGTTTGGTCTGACAGTGAAGACACTATTGTCCACAAATAAGTTCACACATTACTACACGCAGTGATAAATTATTGTTGCCATTCAAAGGTTTAAACAGTGGTAATTTTTTTTTTGCGTTTCAGTATATTGTAACGAAGATTCGCCTGGGGTCGACTACACACACAAGAAGGACTCTTGACGCAAGTATTCTGTATTTCCGGTGATTCTCTCTGGTTTATTGTGACCTCTTGCCGACCAAAACATGGACTTCAGGCTCCCGCAATCACGCGGCACCCGAACTGGTTAGAACTGGTTCGGCGCTTGCGCAATCCAAAGGCGGGTTTCCGGGGCGCACCAGCAGGAGCCACCAGGGCGATCCCACCACCGTGGAATCGCTCCAGCGCCCTCTACCGCCCAACCGGCACGGGCGTTACACAGCCCCCCACGAAGACCTTGTTTGCCCCCAAACAAGACCATGGGCGCTGCTGCCGCACCCCGGCCAACCGCCCTGGAAAACGCATAACGCCAACAATTACACAACAATTTACATTACAAAAAAATGAAAAGTTCAAAAGTTCCCGCCTATGGTGGGAGGTGGCCTGAAGCTGCTCCCAGAATTCCGGTGGAATGTCTCTCCACGCCTGGGCCGTCTCCCCGAGGCGCGTGCGTGGTCCGACTCCGTTGCGCATGCACAGTCCGACTCCGTCGCGCATGCGTGGTCCAACTCCGAGGCGCATGCGTGGTCCGACTCCAAGGCGCATGCGTGGTCCGACTCCGTCGCGCACGCGTGGTCCGCCAGACGACCCCAAGCTCTGGCACCCCCAGCTCCGGCACACCCCCAGCTGTCAAGACTTGACTGGCTCCTGTGACTGGCTCCTGTGACTGATTCCTGTGACTGGCTCTTGTGACTGATGACTGGCTTAGAGAGCGTGGGCGTCCCGGCGAGGCCCCGCCCCCGCTGCGCCGACGGGCACGGCTCGGGCTCGCTCCGAGTGTTGCGAGCCGTCTGCCGCGCCGCCGTCTACAGCATGGGCCGGGCCCCCCGACTCGGTTTCATTCCTGCAGAAGATCCAGAGAATGTCTCGACGAGGCCCCGCCCCCCACTGCATCCACGGGCACAGCTTGGGATTGTTCCGCGTGGAACCATCCGTCTGCTGCGCCGCCGTCTACAGCATGGGGCAGCCCCCCGACAGACCTGGTAGCGGACCCGGACAAATATGGAGAAGGGCGCCCTCTCTCCAAATCGGAGTGGACGCACTGAAGCCCCCAGCCATTGGCGCATGTCCCGAAATTCCCGCTATCCTTCTCCAACTCCTCCCCCAGGAAACATCCAGACTCCCAAGTCCCCATAACCTCCCTAGAGTTCCCCGTTCCCTGGGCCCATGCCCTGGCCTGCCCTCTCGCCGTGGGGCGAGTTGGCTGCCGTGCTATCGTGGTTTTCTGAAAACATGAACACTTCACCTGGTCTTTTCCCGTCCTTCCGTATGCCGACCGCTGCCACCAATGTAACGAAGATTCGCCTGGGGTCGACTACACACACAAGAAGGACTCTTGACGCAAGTATTCTGTATTTCCGGTGATTCTCTCTGGTTTATTGTGACCTCTTGCCGACCAAAACATGGACTTCAGGCTCCCGCAATCACGCGGCACCCGAACTGGTTAGAACTGGTTCGGCGCTTGCGCAATCCAAAGGCGGGTTTCCGGGGCGCACCAGCAGGAGCCACCAGGGCGATCCCACCACCGTGGAATCGCTCCAGCGCCCTCTACCGCCCAACCGGCACGGGCGTTACAATATTATCAAAGTGGTTTGTGTCAAATGGTAACCTTACACCACACTATTAAATATGAATTTTAGAACACGCCGGATCCAAAACACGACATTGCAGAGTTTATATTTCCACCTAAAACAGACACTCCTCTGATTATGTCATGCCAGTAAGATTTTACTGACAGAAAACAGATTGTTAGACCAGCAGACATTAACATTTCGGCCGTAAAGATCGTGGACTAGTGTTAAATATACCACAACTAGGCCAAACATGCCTTTTTATTTACAGGTCTTCTTCCAAAAATAACAGCTGAAAATATAGCCTCTTTAATACTACATGATCTAAAAACATGTTTAACAATATTTGCATTACTTTATCTTAACATGTAACTGTGTTCAAACTTCAAACATTTGAAGATACGAGTGTCGCCTGTTACGTATTGTTTGCCATGTGTTTATACATGTTTAGTACCCAGACCCACATAATGTACACGAGCATATAGTTTGTCGAACGGTTCCAGTCTATTTAAAAAAAAAAATCTTACCATAACAAGAATTTGGTTTCTTGATTGTACCTATGCTTTTGAAACAAAATATTTGTGTCCATTTAAATAGTTTTATTTCACTTTTAAATGGTTGCTTAACAAATAAATTCATTATATTAAATGTAACAAAATGTAGATGAATATTCTGCACAGCGCGCGCCACCAATAATGTGTGTACATTACATGTACCATGCATATGTACCAACCAGATTTTCTTAGTAAATGAAGGCAACATTTCTCGAATATCCCAAACTGCTTAAACTTTCGAAGTAGTCATCATCCGGATTGATAATACTGTACAAGGTTTACAAAGCAGGGATCTGTAGGGAACAATTGTATATCCTCCACTGCAGTGCAAGGTTGGGGGCAAAAATCGGCATTTGGCTGCCGGATCGCGGACTAAATCCGGCGACCCGAGATTGATTTATATTTGGAAATTTGGGGGTTTCTAAAAAACTCTTTTCCCAGAAATATTGTTTACCAATTTGTAGTTTGGGAGGATTTCTTCTTTGTGTGTGATTTTATACAACTCTACTTTATATCTTTAGATTTTCATTTTCACTGACAGTGACAGCCCCGGGTACTTCAGCTAGTGTGTGTATACTGCCAACAGTAACACTGTGCCATGTTGGTCCACCGATGTGTAGTCCTAATATAGATGACTTTCATGAGGTAACAAGCTTTTACAAGGGTTGCTGGTTGCCCTTTAATGTACCCTCTTATGTTTGTCAAGATTGCCTTGCCCAATAAATACGTTTACACAGATTAAACAAACAAATTCGTCCGAGAGCCTAGCAAGGTTTAATAATAATTTTCAGTGCAAAAGGATAGAAAAATGGGATATGTAGGAGTATCTGAGACAACTGCAAAATGGGATTTCTCAAGTTTGACCAGTAGTGGTGCGTTAGGATAGGGTAGACCCTTATAGTCTCCCCAAAATGGTTTCTCACCGGTGTGAATCATTTTAAGTCTTTTTAGATTAGTTTGACGTTTGAAAGCTTTACCACAGGTCTCACAAACAAACGTTTTTTGTATACCCAGCATGATATGTGCACTCAATATACTCACTCAACACTATTGTAACCTAACCCACCCCACCCCCCCCCCCCCCCCCCCCCCCACCCCTTGAAACCTAAAAGGAATTCCTGAGATTCCAGGAACACAATGGTCAACACAAAGGGGGGGGGGGGGGTTTCTCTGCCACATATCGTGCTTCATATGGGTTTTTGTGTACCCTCTCATGTTTCTTTAGATAAAATTTGTCAGTAAAAGCTTTACCACATGTTTCGCAATCATGGTTTCTCACCAGTGTGAATCCTGTCATGTCTGTTTAAATTATGTTGTTGGGTATACGCTTTACAACAGATCTCACAAACAAATGGTTTCTCACCAGTGTGAACCCTATCATGCCTCTTTACATCACGTTGTTGAGTAAAAGCTTTACCACAGGTCTCACAAACAAATGGCTCATCATTAGTGTGAACTCTCTCATGTTCTTTAAGATGACTTCGTTGAGTAAAAGCTTTACCACAGGTCTCACAAACAAATGGCTTTTCATTAGTGTGAACTCTCTCATGTTCTTTAAGATGACCTCGTTGAGTAAAAGCTTTACCACAGGTCTCACAAACAAATGGCTTATCATTAGTGTGAACTCTCTCATGTTCTTTAAGATGACCTCGTTGAGTAAAAGCTTTACCACAGGTCTCACAAACAAATGGCTTATCATTAGTGTGAACTCTCTCATGTTCTTTAAGATGACCTCGTTGAGTAAAAGCTTTACCACAGGTCTCACAAACAAATGGCTTATCATCAGTGTGAACTCTCTCATGTCTTTTAAGATGACCTAGTCGAGTAAAAGCTTTACCACAGGTCTCACAAACAAATGGCTTATCATTAGTGTGAACTCTCTCATGTTCTTTAAGATGACCTCGTTGAGTAAAAGCTTTACCACAGGTCTCACAAACAAATGGTTTTTCACCAGTGTGAATTCTGTCATGTTTCTTTAGATCATTTCGTAGAGTAAAAGCTCTTCCACAGGTCTCGCACACAAATGGTTTCTCACCAGTGTGAATTCTGTCATGCCTCTTTAGACTACATTGTCGAGTAAAAGCTTTACCACAGGTCTCGCAAACAAATGGTTTCTCACCAGTGTGAATTCTGTCATGTTTCTTTAGATCATTTCGTAGAGCAAAAGCTCTTCTACAGGTCTCACACACAAATGATTTCTCACCAGTGTGAACTCTCTCATGGCTCTTTAGATTACCTGGTTGAGTAAAAGCTTTACCACAGGTCTCACAAACAAATGGTTTTTCACCAGTGTGAACTATCTGATGTAGTTTAAGATTACTTCGTCGAGTAAAAGCTTTCCCACAGGTTTCACAAACAAATGGTTTCTCTTCCTTGTTGATCTTCTGGTAGCAAATCAGGTCGGGGGCTTTTGTGTCCATTTTTCTGCAGTATTTATCTCAATGGCTGACTAAATACTACATCTGTCTGTACCATGCGTCTCTAGAGATTGCTCGAGTGTGCGTTAGCGTCATCACCAGTGCTGCATGCTCCCCTTCTCAAGTCTCTCCTTGATTGGCTCCAAATCTTCAGATTCCAGACAGGACTCTGCTATCAGGGTTGTCACCTGGAGACTGTGTTCAAAGTACACGCAAAATGCTTCACTACACACATATGGACAAAACAAGGACATAAATTCTAGCAAAGTAGGCAACTTGCTCATAAAGCATACGACAGGTTTGTGGAGACAGTTTATCCTACTAACCCAAACTTCTTTTGGTGATTTACTGGGAACCTTCTTCATCCTTGCAAATTCCAACACCCTGTGCCATTAAACTGTACAGCTGGACTCCACCAAACCCTTGTGTTATAGTTTGGCTGGATAGGGATAGCCAGGTCGATGTTGGCAATATTTGCCAATATTATTTAAAGTAGTCTTCCATATATTTTAGCGTATATATGCTTTCGTAAACCCAAAAGTACTTGAATGGCAGCCGCAGCAATATTTTGTCAGTATTAAAAGAACCCGGATGACTGCAATATTACTTTTGATATTGTCCTCATCCAGGCATTTTAACAAGTTTAAAATCCTGAATCCTGAACAAAGCACCCCATTAAACCTGCTTCTTTTCTTCCCAATAAACTGGAAGGGCTGAGCCTAAGTTGACCCCACACTGGGGAAGAACATTCATGAATGCATTGTTTGCATGCGCCGACGTCCAACCCCCCAAAACGTTGAGCTTTACTGCGCGGTACTGCGCAGTTTATCAGGGTTAACCCACAGGAACCTCTTGTTTAATTAAGCATTTGCACCTTATACCACCAGTCGAGTTGTCCGAGCTCCAATACAAGAAGACAGTAATACTGAATAGCATTCCTACAGGAATTAATTGTCATTTAATTTTGCTTTGGTCAAGTCTTCAGCCCAATATAAATAATAATAATATTTAACAGATGGATTTTTTTTAGGGATACAAGAATATATTGCACTCACTATAACAATATTGCACGAGTCGAAAAAATATTGTTATAATCGAGCAATAGGCTATATTCTTGTATTTCCCTCAACGTCATCCAATATTATTATAAATAATAAACTTACCAGGGAAATCGAAGTGTAGGCCTAGGCTCTTAGGCCTATTTATGTCATTGTTGCATGACCCCACAATCTGCAGAAAAAACATTCAGACAGCCTTGTCAAATTTTCTTCCTGGATACTACAGCCTACTGGATCTGGAGACAGTGAAAAGGGGCGATTCGGTAAGTTGAGCGACAGTTAAAACATTTAGAGGAGCAATTATAGAATGCAGGGCCCACTGACAACTCGACTTTATTTACCCTGGGACATAGAATGGACTAACCCTAACCCTGTATACCCCAATACCCTTAGAATACAGGGCCACTCCATTCTGTCATAGGGTAAATAAAACCGAGAGTTGTCAGTGGGCCCTGCATTCTATAGTTAAGCCCGAGATGGATATTCAATCTATACTATAAAAGATGTTAAATTCGCCATCTTGTCCCTGGGCGCCGCCATCTTGGAACGCAGGGCCGCGCCATCTTGGAAACACAGGGCCGCGCCATCTTGGCGCGTGGTTGGCGCCATGTTGGCTTTTGGTCGGGCGACTTGTCGCCGCGCGCGTGTGCCGCCGGCGTCGGTGCGGCGGGGTGCCGGACCGTTCGCGACGGGGAATCCCCCGGGGAATCCCCCGGGGAATAAGATTTAAAAAAAATCGTATTCGTCCGTGGTGAGATTTAAAAGAAACGGACGTTACCGATAAACGCGTAATCGCTTTTCGATTGCCTGTCGATGTCTGCGGGCCTTTTTGCGCGAACTATTGCGTTATTTTTGCATTGTCCTTGACTGGAGTTCGGGCCGAAGCCTTCCCGAAATCGTACTGCCGTAACTCGGTTGCCGAATTGTTGGCCGTTTGCGATTAAGCGGCGGCTACATGCGTTACGCGAAGCCTTCGCAAATTAATTGTATCCGCCTTGCTTGCGCGGTGGCCGAGTTGGTGCCGAGTTTGTTGTTCGCGATTGGGCGGCCCCGTCACGTGTTATTTGACCTTTATACTCCATTGGTTATTGCGGAGTTTGAGCGCCAGCTTCGTTTTCGGCTTTGAATTTCGTGCGCGTCGACCACATTGCAGTCACAGGCTTGGAACGTTAAAAAATGATTTATTCCTTTCGTGTTGCCTTTTGGGAAAATTTCGTTGCTTCACATTGTCGATACTTAAATATTACAACATTATCTGTCTCAAAACACTCCGAAACATATCGCTATTGCCTCAATTTCAACTTTGATCGTGCAAAAATGTCGCGAAATTGTATGGCGATGGTGGATATGAATATGCAATTTAGAAACGTGACTACGTTTCGGCTTCGGCTTTGCCTCCGAATTCCTGCGCGTCGACCATTTTGTAGTCACAGTTTTGGAACGTAAAAACAATGATTTATTCCTTTCGTGTTGCCTTCTGGCAAAATTTCTTCTTTTCACATTGTCAATACTTAAATATTACAACATTATCTCTCTAAAAACACTCCGAAACGTATCGCTATTGCCTCAATTTTAACTTTTATCGTTGAAAAATGTCGCGAAATTGTAAGGCCTATCGTGGATATGAATATTCAATTTAGAAACGGGACTGCCTTACGTCAGTTGAGGGCGCACTGTCAGACGGCCGGTCTGTTGGTTTTTTTCAATCGTAACGACGTAAATCAGAAACCCCGAAGTGGTTCGTATTGTTTCCCGTACGATTCCTGTTAAAAAATAACGAGACGCAGGCAGCATGCAAGCGAAGATGGACTGCCTATTGAGTATTATTAGTTCGGAAGTCGGGAAGTATTTTTACAAAGATTGTTTGTTATTCAGAGTCGATGGTATTCTACGGAGCCCCTAAAGGGACATATGACGAATACAAATCACCGTTACGAAATAATTTGAGTATTTTATTTCGTGCACTCAAAATAACTTATTTCGTGAGCTCGAAATGTTTTCGTGGCCACGAAATGACTTCTTGCGCTCCAAGAATATCTGTTCGTGAGCTCGAAATAATTTCGTGCCATCGAAATACTTTCTAGCTGGTACTCGATCTACTCGCTAAGTTTTGCGATTTGTTTGTCATACAATCCATTATGTTTTTAAGACGTCAACAAGGTGTATCTATAAGTTACGAAATGACTTCTTGCGCTCCAAGAATATCTGTTCGTGAGCTCGAAATAATTTCGTGCCATCGAAATACTTTCTAGCTGGTACTCGATCTACTCGCTAAGTTTCGCGATTTGTTTGTCATACAATCCATTATGTTTTTAAGACGTCAACAAGGTGTATCTATAAGTTACGATTTCACCCAGCTAGTTTAAACAAATTTGCGGGCCAACTCGTACGCGGGCCAACTCGTACGCGGGCCAACTCGTACGCGGGCCAACTCGTACGCGGGCCAACTCGTACGCGGGCCAACTCGTACGCGGGCCAACTCGTACGCGGGCCAACTCGTACGCGGGCCAACTCGTACGCGGGCCAACTCGTACGCGGGCCAACTCGTACGCGGGCCAACTCGTACGCGGGCCAACTCGTACGCGGGCCAACTCGTACGCGGGCCAACTCGTACGCGGGCCAACTCGTACGCGGGCCAACTCGTACGCGGGCCAACTCGTACGCGGGCCAACTCGTACGCGGGCCAACTCGTACGCGGGCCAACTCGTACGCGGGCCAACTCGTACGCGGGCCAACTCGTACGCGGGCCAACTCGTACGCGGGCCAACTCGTACGCGGGCCAACTCGTACGCGGGCCAACTCGTACGCGGGCCAACTCGTACGCGGGCCAACTCGTACGCGGGCCAACTCGTACGCGGGCCAACTCGTACGCGGGCCAACTCGTACGCGGGCCAACTCGTACGCGGGCCAACTCGTACGCGGGCCAACTCGTACGCGGGCCAACTCGTACGCGGGCCAACTCGTACGCGGGCCAACTCGTACGCGGGCCAACTCGTACGCGGGCCAACTCGTACGCGGGCCAACTCGTACGCGGGCCAACTCGTACGCGGGCCAACTCGTACGCGGGCCAACTCGTACGCGGGCCAACTCGTACGCGGGCCAACTCGTACGCGGGCCAACTCGTACGCGGGCCAACTCGTACGCGGGCCAACTCGTACGCGGGCCAACGTGTACGATGGTGTTTGATCTGCAGGAAATTACTTGTTACCTAAAAAAAAAAAAAATGTGCATAAAACCTTCCAGATACAGTATAAAATTATATGATTGCGCGTGGGGAGGCGTTTTGCAAAAGGCACGTAAAACTCGTGCGATGTCGCTAGAGGAACCATTTACTGACGCGTCGTTTTGCATACAATTTCCAATCACAGTTTTGTGCACACAACTGGCGGTCTAGCATTTATACGTCTGTGCTTGGGCATAGACAACTAAAGCTAGACACGACATGTATGGGCGGCCAATAGGGCAAAAAAGACAACATAAATAACTATATAATAAAGCTTGCAACGCCAAAAAAATATAGAAAAACATACGAAAATACACAAACATACGAAAATACACAAAAATACGAAACTAAACAAACGAAAATACACAAAAATACGGAATCGAAAGACAAACGAAATTACACAAAAACAAAACAACGAATAACATAAAATAAAATAAAACAACAAATTGAAACCAAATACAATTACAGATTTACAGAACATATATAAAAGAAAACGCGAAATGGACGAAAAAACAAACAAATGTTGTGCGCCCGCCGTACGAGTAAGACACCGAAATAAACAAACAACTCCGAATCAAACAAACAACTCGGAAAACACGCAACTCCGAAATAAACAATCAACTCCGAAATAAACCATTGCTCTGTGAATAAATGAACTGCAACCCAGAAATATAAACGAACAACTCGGAAAGAAACAAACAGCTCAGAAATAAACGAACAACTCAGAAATATACGAACCACTCGGAAATGTACGAACCACTCGGAAATGTACGAACCACTCGGAAATGTACGAACCACTCGGAAATGTACGAACCACTCGGAAATGTACGAACCACTCGGAAATGTACGAACAACTCGGAAATGTACGAACAAATCAGAAATGTACGAACAACTCAGAAATGTACGAACAACTCAGAAATATGTATAGGCGGAACTTGGCGAGACAATCCGAATACCCGAAAGAAATTACTGCACTAGTCTTGGATCCAAAACGTGGTATTAGACGGGCGCTAAATAGGGGTACGGCATGCATGGCGCGGCGCGCTAGTCACATCGTCAAGACGTCTTGGATTAAAGACTATGCGGCCCAACCTCCTTCCATCGGTCGTGCCTATTATCGGTCACGTTACGCTAATGGATAAAACAGTGTTGCAGCTTACCTTTGAGATTGAGGTTGGTGCGGTAGTGCGGAACGTGCGCGCGAAAACGACGAATATATAGGGCGCCCGCGCGAACCATACCCTAGCCGGCCATGAATAACGTTTGCGGAGTACTACTAGCTACTTTCTACACCAAATAAACAGAATTTACTGAAATAGGACAACCGTGAATCGAAATAACTTGAGTGCTGTTGCCAGACTAGACGTCGACAACAAACTACAGCCAGCGGCAGCAGGTGGTGGTAAGTATCGTAGAAAAAAAGGCCAAAAATGTAAGGCACGAATGCCTTATCTCATGTATCTGCATATGCATGGGCATGGTCGAAGGAACAGCTTAAGCCCCAATCCCACTGAAGCCGGATATGCTACGGATCGCCCCAGATCGCCCCGAATGGCCCCGGTTCAAACAGACGTTTGATCTGGGGTCATCCGGGGTGGACCGGGAAGGCAATCGAAAAAAAAAGGTGACATGTTCCCCGGTCCTACTATACGGTTCTACCACGGTTTGACTACGGTTCCGCCACGGATGGGCCCGGATCATCCCGGTTCAAGCCTGTTTCCCCCCATGACCCCGAATGGTCACAGATTCAATACGGTTTCGCCATGGTTTCAATACGGATGCGCCACGGTTCACCCCGGATGACCCCGGATATGGTTCATCCCGGTTCATCCGGGAAAAACCGTAGTGCGTAGTGACACCGTAGTGAATCCGTGGTGAACCGTAGTGTATCCGGGGTCATCCGTAGTGGAACCGTAGTGGAGCCGTGTGTGAACCCACTCCCGTTTCATCCCGGATAAACACGGTTACACTACGGTTACGCTACGGTTTATCCCGGTTACACTACAGATCAACATATTAATATTACATATTTATTACCCCTCCCCCCCCCCCCCTCCCCCCAATTTCTTTTTATATGTACATGTACATATGTACATGTACACATCATCATGTACATGTACACATGTACATGTACATGTACATGTACATGTACATGTACATGTACATGTACATGTATATGTATATGTATATGTATATGTATATGTACATGTACATGTACATGTACATGTACATGTACTGATTTATTAGCATCATTCGACTATAGTGACGAAACAAAATTTCCCTTGTATGAGAGCATTGTGAATGGAAAATCTTTGAAAATAGAGCAATGATGATTACGTTTTGTTGCAGAAAGATTGAAAACTAGACTGCTAACAAGCAGCCATTGTATTCATTTTTGTATATTAATTTGTGATCATTTAAACATTTCACTTGTATATTCTTTTCAGAAATCAAGAGTCCTAAACTAGGCACCACTGAAGTCCTTCTGGCTGGCAGCTGTATGAGGCTACATATAATGGAGAGACATGCTACAATGGGTACCACTGTTTGCTCACTTGAGAAATGACACAAGCAATGGTTATGCCATCAGTCTCCAGCAACTCTGAATCTCTCAAATCTTTGGAAATCTCAATTCAAAAATAGATCATATTTCTTGGGGTTTAAAAAAGCACCACAATATTACTTGCAAGGTTGTCACATTGCTTTATTTTTCATAGCCTATTTTAATAGATTGAGCTTAAAAATGCAAGTTAACAGGAATATTTTAATACACAAATATACTACAAGGAATATCTTAGGGCAGACAACATAAATGTTTACAGTTTATCCAATATAAGGGCTGACATTGCAGCACAACTTTAAAGACTGTACTGGAGATTGGGGGGGGGGGGGGGGCACATGATCACCCCAAGATGTTTGTTAACTTGAATTCTACACTCTCAACAATTATACATTACAGTGTATATAAAGGGTCATTCTTTTTCTCCACCTCTGAAAAAGCATCACCCCTAATGTCCTCTTGTTTAAGGAGTAAAGCAAACGGGCTGGAAACGACAGTCATTGCAAATACTACTTGAATGGTAAAATGTTTATTTAAACAGTTGACAACATGCTCCTCTCTTTTATTTCTATGTGGTAATTTTGGACTCATGTTTGCACAATTGGCATACATTTGTGTTTATGTTGTTATCTTATTATACTTTACATGTATAGAACTCCGCTCTAAAATAAAACAATATATATTTACTGGTTTGGACTGGTGTTCTTCACATTGCTAAATTTCCTGTCCCTTGTCATTTTAAAGATGCAAATATTGTTTATTGTGAAATGTGAATGCACTACTTGCATTAAATAATGAATATCTTGCGTCACACTTTGGACCAATGAAGAAACCATGATGACTTTGAAGATTCTAAAAATGAACAACGTATGTTCTTATTTGTAACACTACATGTATGTACAGTAAAAATGCACTTTATTGGAATGCCTTTCCTAAACTTCACGATAAACAAAACTAATTGGGAAGATATGCTAATAAGTTACCTCATAATGAAGTATTCCTTTAAAAAGAAACATTATTTCATTACCATGTCATGCTCAAATAACCTTTGTCTTCACACATTAATATGTAATTGAAATTGTATTTATTGAATAAAACAGCATTGATACTGACTGCTGGAATTAATTATTGTGGTATTAATTAATGCACAAAATCTTGCACCAGTAAAATGCAATACTGTGTTAACTGATAATTCTTATCACAGGGGTTTGTTTATTAATTGGTGCTTCAGACGTGACCCTCGAAGTAGACAAAATCTAGAAGCACTCAACTCGGCATCTACTTCACCCCCTCCCCCCCCCCCCCCCCACCCCTCTACCGTATTTCCTAAAAAATACCTACTAAAATTCATTGTATATTTTGAAAACCTTCGAAGAATAAACTTTGTCAGACCAAATTTCATATCGCCAGTGAGAAAAATCAAGGTTTTTTTTTCAGTTCGCGACGCGCGCCGAGCCGAGTATCGATAACCGAAGCCATATGCCAGCCGAAGCCTCCTGAAGCCTGACCGTACGAATCGTTTTGGCCGCCATTTTGCTTTGTGATGAAGCCCGGAGCCTAGCCAAGCCCAAGCCTAGCCCCAAGCCCCATTTGGTAAACGCCCTATGTTTCGCACCACCAACCTCAATCTCAAAGGTAAGCTGCAACCATTGATCTCCATAATTAGCCTCTGTCATGAAATGACGAAAATCAACCGAAGAGGGCGTTTTGCGGAAATTTGTCAATATGGCTTTCGAGCTCGCGCGTAAAACTAACGTAAGTAGCCATACCATGGAGGAAAGACAACAGATAGTTAATGAATTGCGGGGAAATACTTAATAAAAAATGGCCAATCATAAAACTAGATTTTCTTTCCTGCACTTGAAAAGACCCGCCGTGTATTTATGCTCCTTAGAAAACCGGTTAGGCCAAATTAACATTTAAACAAAACAAAAGATTAAGTGGCACTGAACTGAAGCTTTATTTGAAAGCCATATTTGAATGCCATACAGTAAACAAACAACTTGATACATGTACAAGCAATATTATTTTTGTATTTTTAATTATTTACACACAAGCACTTGGTTCACATAATTACTATATGGACGTTAAACCTCAAAATTCCTGATCCTGCAATGTTAATTTAAAAACCAGTTTTAAATACTGTCACATTAAATGTACAGACGCCTGTGAAATCTAGTAATATTTTATCCTTTTTTGACTGAAACCTGACATTAAAAGAAGTTCGTAAATATTAAACTTGGATTTTCCAAAAATTATTCAATTGCGCCACGACCAATTAGGGAGCACTCGGTCGATTGTGTGCACAATTTCTGGACGCCACCGTTTTGGTTTTTTTCGGACTAAGCTTACACCTAAATTGTTAACAGAGGGTAAATAGCAAGCATTTACATTAACATGGTAAAGGTACAATGAATTTGCAGTTTGTCAACAAAGAAGTATGGCAACATTGCATTAGGAAAGTCGGCCCAACACTAACTGATCATAAACAATGTAAACGTCGAAGTACAGCTATAGCTCTCCCAATGGTCGAGTTGTCTCAACGGGCGAGTTGTCTCAACGGGCGAGTTGTCTCAACGGTCGACTTGTCCCGAGTCGAGTTGTCTCAACGGTCGACTTGTCTGACATCCGCTAGCTACGCACGTACGTATATAGCGCAGCACGCTTTCACAAACTGACCATTTTTCAGTCGCTGTTTCTTTTTCTTTCGTAATTTTACGGTTTTGGATGACATTTAGCCTTATGCCTACGGTTTATCCTTTCGAAATAACCACAGCCTTTAGAGCTCCGTCGTAAGCCATAAAGTTCTGACATCGACGACACACGTGTTGCTGTTGGTAAGCGCCGCCATTTTGACAATTTTCCTCGCGTTGACCTTTTAGAAAGGTCATGACAGAGGCTAATGGAGATCAAGGGGCTGCATCCACTGACCTCTATACATGGACAGATCATCTATTGTTTCATTTTGAAGTCGGCATGCAGAGAAGTGCAACATGGCGGACCCACGAAGTCACTCTGTGAGCCAATGAAATGTCCAGGTGTAGAGTTCAGTTGGTTGGTAAATCCACTGACCTCTACAACTGGACATTTCATTGGCTCACAGCAGTGACGCCATGTTGCACTTCCAGTTCGCGCCGACTTCAAGTGTTAGCACAGCAGAATATGGACAATGATCCGTCCAGGTGTTGAGGTCAGTGGCTGCATCACTGTTTTACCATTAGCGTACCGTGACCGATAATAGGCACGACCGATGGAAGGAGGTTGGGCCGCATAGTCTTTTATCCAAGACGTCTTGACGATGTGAGTAGCGCGCCGCGCCATGCATGCCGTACCCCTATTTAGCGCCCGTCTAATACCACGTTTTGGATCCAAGACTAGTGCAGTAATTTCTTTCGGGTATTCGGATTGTCTCGCCAAGTTCCGCCTATACATATTTCTGAGTTGTTCGTACATTTCTGATTTGTTCTTACATTTCTGAGTTGTTCGTACATTTCTGAGTTGTTCGTACATTTCCGAGTTGTTCGTACATTTCCGAGTTGTTCGTACATTTCCGAGTTGTTCGTACATTTCCGAGTTGTTCGTACATTTCCGAGTTGTTCGTATATTTCCGAGTGGTTCGTATATTTCTGAGCTGTTTGTTTCTTTCCGAGTTGTTCGTTTATATTTCTGGGTTGCAGTTCGTTTATTCACAGAGCAATGGTTTATTTCGGAGTTGATTGTTTATTTCGGAGTTGCGTGTTTTCCGAGTTGTTTGTTTGATTCGGAGTTGTTTGTTTATTTCGGTCTTACTCGTACGGCGGGCGCACAACATTTGTTTGTTTTTTCGTCCATTTCGCGTTTTCTTTTATATATGTTCTGTAAATCTGTAATTGTATTTGGTTTCAATTTGTTGTTTTATTTTAATTTATGTTATTCGTTGTTTTGTTTTTGTGTAATTTCGTTTGTCTTTCGATTCCGTATTTTTGTGTATTTTCGTTTGTTTAGTTTCGTATTTTTGTGTATTTTCGTATGTTTGTGTATTTTCGTATGTTTTTCTATATGTTTTTGGCGTTGCAAGCTTTATTATATAGTTATTTATGTAGTCTTTTTTGCCCTATTGGCCGCCCATAGACATGTGCATACTTTTATTGTTGTCGTCATTGTTCTGAAAATAGGCTGCATCACAGAACGCATATTGCGAACATGCACCCTCACGATACCATACCCCGCACACGGAACGCCTGAAATACGTTTTACGACTTGCAGTACGTCACATTCCATACGAT
This sequence comes from Crossaster papposus, assembly GCA_037893245.1. NCBI lineage: Eukaryota > Metazoa > Echinodermata > Asteroidea > Velatida > Solasteridae > Crossaster > Crossaster papposus. The sequence continues at coordinate 116,015 of JBAIAA010000496.1, read as the reverse complement.
TACGAGGATCAATTTGGATAACATTTTTTTAAATGGATGTCATGTCTAGGTTTATAATATGGTTTGTCGCGATAGCGCCCCCTAGCGGCGGCGGGTTATTGAAGATCGCGGCTCAAATCATAATCATAATCACGGCGTCTTGCCCCCAAAAAGCGTACGACCTGCTGTAGCCAATTGTTTTCTTAAAATGAGCCAATTTAAACAAGTCCTCATATAAAAAGCACATTCACAAATAAAAACAACCTTTATAAAGATACTATTGTACTGTTAAGTGCATTTTACATACTGTTTACCTGCTTTATTTGAATGCCATATATTTGAATGCCATACAGTAAACAAATTCTGGGGCCAATTCATACAAGCAATATTTTTTTTTTTTTTTTTTTTTTTTGACATCAAATATAAATTTGGGGCTTTACACACAAGCACTTTTTTACATATTTACTATATGGACGTTACTCCTCAACATTCCTGATCCTGCAATGTTAATTTAAAAACCAACCAGTTTTAAATACTGTTCTATTAAATGTAGACGCCTGTGAAATCTAGTATCTTTCACCTTTTTATTGACTGAAACCTTACATGGGTCATAAATGACATTACTATTAAAAGAAGTTCGTGAATATAAACTTGGATTTTCCAAGAATTATTTAATTGCGCCACGACTCGGTCGATTGTCAGTGTGCGGCATAATTTCTGGACGCTACCGTTTTGGGTTTTTTTCAGACTAAGTTTACACCTAAATTGTTAACAGAGGGTAAATAGCAAGCATTAATAACATTAACATGGTAAAAGTACAATGAATTTGCAGTTTGTCAACAAAGAAGTTTGGCAACATTGCATGAGGAAAGGCCCTACATAGTCCAGGCAAAATACATAATTTTACTTTGTTGACCTCAAACAAATTGCAACAAATTGTTTTTCACAACAGTGCACTTCTATAAGGTTCCTAGAATTACATACATGTACTAAAAATCTACAAAATTCCAAGTGGTGGAAATATGTCTAATTTGCATAAATCGTTAATCCCTGCCATGTAATATGTTTATTCCCATATTTGGGTATATATTTAATTTTTATTTTTTGAAAAGTTTATTTTGGTGATTCTACTTACATATCCTTACTTGAATAACATTTGCTAAAGCATATAAGTGACTGAATAATTATGAGAACACAGTAATTATCCAAAATGACAACTTTGTGACCCTATAAATGTGCGCACATTACACTGTCATCAGATATCATCATGTAGTCAGTATTGGTGAGCTTCAAATTCACCAAGTTGCTTACTGGCACAGTTATCATATTAAAACCTTATGAAAAAATAATATGAACAATGATAACATTGTGATATTTAGCCCAGCAAACAAAAACTTGGAAAAAAAAGTATTTGACTGGAAATCAAAGATTAAGACTTCTAGAACAATTTTTTTTCCAAATTTATGGGGGTTGACCGAATGAATGTTTTTGTATACTCCCCTCCACACGAACCACCCCCAAACCGATGGCCCAACTCCGAGCCCAGGTATCAATGTAGCCCCCCGCCTCTATGCCAAATAGACCCACGTATTGGTCTTTTTTGTGAACGGAATCCCCCGAGTTGGAAGCCACGGGTCACCAATTCTTGATTTCCACAATTATTTCTACAATCAGTCTAATGTATAGGCCCCAGGGACCTCTTATTCAAAATTACCGGGGGGATCACAAAATATTAATGAGCTCGCGCGCAGTGATTTTCACTGATTTAGTCACATGCACCCTGAGCAAGTTTGGGCGCGAACTATAGTTAACCATTTAGTCAGTCTCTGCTTTACCAATGCGCATGCTCGAATGCAGTTCGCTCGAACGGCTCTAGTCGAACTAGTATTGTTGAAAAGATGGCAACCGCTTTGTTTACATTTGCGACCTGAATGCAATGGGTAGGCCTATTGCCACTATTCTTCCACGCATATAAGTAGGATAAGCCATGGAGGTGTTTCCTACCTTCATGAATAAGCCATAACGTTAGTCATGTTGGTCCAAAAACAAGACAAAAAATTACATTAGGCTCGCCAGATTTTCACTTAACGTTACTCAGCCTTTCCCTAGCCATCCGACTACTGACATCTTCTTTTTTTCTACGTCACTGGTTCTCTCCATGTTTTCCTATGAACTGAGGCTACTGTCAACCAGCGGCAACCGTGCTCCGGGGTCTGGTTCCAAATAGTCGACTAGATAGTTCAACCATTCTGCGTTCGAGCGACGTTAGTCGAACTATAGGCCTTTTCGAAACCGTTGCTTCGTCTTTGGCTTTGGTTCGCCTCCGAATTCCAAATTTCTGAGAAGCAAATAGAAATGGAAGAAAATTGAAATAGTCTAACTTTGGGGTTCACATCAATCGAGTGAATGTTTCTAAAGCACATCAGACGTCAGAATGTGGCTGGAGATCTTGCAGTTGGGAGTCAAAAATCGCCTTAAGCCAAAGACGAAGACGAAGCCAGAGATTCGAAAAGGCCCTATGGTTAACTATAGTTCGCGCCCGAACTTGCTCTTTTGTGTCGGTGAGGGCGCTGCTCGACATCCTGGAAACGAGGTTGCAGTGCACTCGACGCCACACCACTGATAGCTCCACACATAAAAACTACTGACCTCTACACCAGGGCCCAATTTCTTGGCTCTGTTTACCGTAAGCGGAAAATCCCTGCTTACTATAGCAGAAAATTCGGTGCTTACGGTTAACGTATTTCACGCGTTAGCAAGGAATTTTGGTCTCTGAGCATGCGTACATCCCGTAACTAAGGATTCTGTGCTTACAGGGTGAGAACAGTAATTTTTCTGCTAGCGCGGTTAGCGGAAAATGGTGACCGTAAGCGCGGAATTCCGTGGTTAACAGAGCCATGAAATTGGGCCCTGGACGGACCATTGTCTATATTCTGCTGTGCTAACGCTTGAAGTCGGCGCGAACTGGAAGTGAAACATGGCGGACCCAAGACGTCACTTCTGTGGGGCAATGAAATGTCTTAATTCCAGATTTTTTTTTTTATGTTGATTAAGTAAGTCTAATAAAGCAAACAGTGTTTTTTTATGTGGAGAATTTGCACATTAAAGAACTACGGATAATTTTGATTCAGTTAATTATTATTATGATTGGAAACATTTATGAGAAAATAAATTGGGAATGCAGTACAACATGAACAGTGGTGTAGGAGCAATGATGCATGTATTGGTCATTGAGTGCTTATACACTCCATATATGGTACACGGGGCAATTAAAGTATGCATACTACGAAGAGAACCACCTTGACGCGATTTTTTTGTTTCGTACCACTAACGCGTCGATTTGCCCGTTTCATTGGAATGTGGCGACTTGAATGGAGACTTTTATAACTTTTACTATAAAGACCCTATCTAGATGAGATTATTAACCAATAATTTGGGTTAATAGAAAAATGTATAAAATAAGTCGTGTATACAAAAAACTAGGGACTGTATACAATTAACTAGGGACTGTATCCATTAATTTTGGTGAATTATGGCTGTCAACGTCGTTGGTCTTCATACGTTTCGCGCGTATCAAAATCGATTCGTATTGAAGCGCGCGCTTTGGTCTCCATTCAAGTCGCCCCATTCGAATGAAACGGGAAAACTGACGCGTTAGTGGTACGGGAAAAAAAATCGCCAACCGAACATCACCTGGTCAGGCACCCCACTGGAAAATTGTGATCATCCAGTATATCTAGGAGTAAACCTAGACCTTTGTCTCTCCTTTAAGATTCATGCTGACACCGTGGTGTCAGCTCATCGAGAGCATAATGATAGTCGTTTTTCGACAGTACCGAAGTCACTGTTTTGAGCAGCTATAGGTCGGGGCGAACATGCACAAATGAAGTTCGCGCGTGCAGTTTGCATGCTGCAGTCATAAGCCGTGTCCACATTGGACTTTTTTGGTAAAATCTACGGAGACTGTTGTCAAATTAACCAAATTCGATCCAATGCGGACAGGCGGTAACATTGTCAAATTGTTCATTTTACCCTCCGCAACAGTAGATCTACAGGCCCAAGCTTCTAGCGGAAGAGTTACGTTGTATGTTTTACGTCGTTGAAAAGTCCAGTGCGGACAGCCGTAATGTAAAAACCTACATTTTGGTCAAGTGATTACCGTCTAGAGGTCACACCAATGCATGACCTCTATGGTTTCGCGCGCTTATCACTTGCAGTACTTGCACTTGTGTACATGATTATGACGCGCACTGCACCATGCGACTTTACTGAGTTGCACACTTTCGAGCAAATTCTGAGCCGAATTTCTGCCGTTTTTTGCTATTCGTGTAAATTCAGCGCGCTTTTTACAAAACCACATCCGGTGTCGGAGGTCAGGCGTAGGACGCCCTCATTAGATTATAAGAGGACATGTCACTCTGGCCTAGTACTTTCCGCGAGCCGTTTAATCAAAGTGCGGACGCTCGGAAGAATAACTACAGTGAACTTTGACAATCACGTACGGTAACTTTTGACAATAATTATTAAGTCGATCCAATGCGAACGTGGCTATACATCTAAATATTATTTAGATGTGTCTATGGCTGCAGTGCAGTGTCGTCGTGCATTGTTTTCATCGGCGCGCTGGTTGTCATCACGTGACTACTGACCGGTGGCGTATGTCCGCCCGACCTATACCAAGATCATCTGCATAGCTAGATGTAGCATTGGTCACGTCAAGGCGCGTTCGTCGTTATCCGTCTGTCCTTATCCGTCCAGAAATACACGCCACGCGAGCCCCGCACAATGCGCTCGCGCTCCCCGTGCAAAGATAGCGCGAACAGCCGGCGACCTCACAACCACTATTTATGCCGGCAAATCAAATGAAGCAACTTTTTCGCCTTGGATCAACGGTTTTTGAAATCTTATGTTTTTCCTATATTTTGCGCCATATTTCTAGCGATCTACCTCGTATGCGAATACAGATAAGTATAGGCGGGGATAAGATGTGGAGTGCCCAATCACAACGCGGTTGAATCCCGACGTCGTCAAATTTGATGCAGTTACTTATTTGCAACATGACATTTAAGACAAAATGGCGGATATTCAGCGTCGTCTGTCGTCCGAAGATCTGTCGTGTTGTTTGAATTCTGCGGCGAAAATATTATCCCTCGAAGATTTTAGACCCGAGCAGCGAAAGGACTTAGAATCCTTTCTTCGTGGTCACGATGTTTTTGTGAATTTTCCGACAGGTTATGGGAAATCCGTCATTTTCCAGGCAGCCAGCCCCATTTTGCTCGGAGCTCGCACGTACGGCCAGGTACTCAGCGTTTTTCAGCGCGTTTCCCTATTATATTCTAATATATACATTTAAAAGAGGACATAGTAGTATCAAATTGTGATATTTGCTGTGGAGTTTCATCGTTTTGGGCGTTCTTTAATATTATGTGTATGTAAGTTATAACTTGAGTCATAAGGCTATAAACCAGTGGAGTAATTAACTCCTATGCGCGAGGGTGGGGGGGGGGGGAATCCCCGGGCACCCAGGCTAGGGGGCACCCGGCAGGTCTGGTACCCACGATGATACTTTGTTTGCAATATAGACTTTTTGAAGTGGAAACCTTTCCCCATCTGGCATAGGATTACACTTTGGACTATAACTATCGAAATCTTGAGAAGACATTAAGCTGTCTGATCATACCAGTAGTTTTAGTACTGGTGTCGAAATATCCGCATTGGACTAAATGTACATAATGAAACAATGATTGCCCAGTTTGCTGAGAGAAAAGCGAGACTGAATAGATTCAAGGTTTAACTTGAATATAGAATGTTGAAATATTCAAAAACAAATCGCCACTGTGAGTTATACTTTGGAGTTTTCTTTATTAGACTAACCGTTCATTTTAACAATCTTAAAGGTGAGGGTTCGTCTCAAATTGGAATTGATGAGCAAAATTCCCGTAATCGGTTGACGTCACATTTCGCTTTCTTAAGCAATTCAGCAATTGTGGTACAGACTCGTCCATACTACAATTACAGTATATTTTAGCAACTAGCCACCCAACTTTCGAACTAATAGCCTATACGAACATCATTCTCCCACTGAATATGACGACCCATGATCTTTAACATGATTAGTTATTTTAAACATTAATACAAATTGATTGGAAGCTAAGTATCATGTGTAAGTGCACGTGGCTTTCAAAACTGGATTCGCTCTGCTGCATTATGCGCACATGTCATTTGGTCAGGGGGAACCCAACCCATTGCCCCGGGCACCCTAAACCAAAGTTACACCACTGCAAGGAACGGCGTTGCCTAAGGTGACTAAAAGGTCAAATTCCTTTGGGTGGAAATAGCCGTTTACTATTAATCAAAGTGGTTTGTGTCAAATGGTAACCAAGTTATACACCACACTATGAATTTTAGAACACGCCGGATCCAAAACACGACATTTTAGAGTTTACATTACCACCTAAAACAGACAATCCTCTGATTATGTCATGCCAGCGAAGATTTACCGACAGAAAAAAATACAGTTAGACCAGCAGACATGAACATTTCGGCCGTAAAGATCGTGGACTAGTGTTGAATATACCACAACTAGGCCAAACATGCCTTTTTATTTACAGGTCTTCTTGCAAAAATAACAGCTGAAAATATAGCCACTTTAATACTTCAAGATCTACTACTACTACTTCTAAGAATGTTTGCATTACTTTATCTTAACATGTAACTGTGTTCAAACTTCAAACAATATTTATAGATACGAGTGTCACCCGTTACGTATTGTTTGCCATGTGTTTATACATGTTTAGTACCCAGACCCACATAATGTACACGAGCATATAGTTTGTCAAACGGTTCCAGTCTATTTATGTTTGCCACGCTTGAGCTTTTCAAACAAATAAAATCTCACCATAACAAGAATTTGGTTTCTTGATTGTACCTATGCTTTTGAAACTAAATATTTGTGTCCATTTAAATAGTTTTATTTCACTTTTAAATGGTTGCTTTAAAATATTTCTTCTTTATATTAAATGTAACAAAATGTAGTGTGCACATTACATGATTTTCCAGATTTTCTTAGTAATGAAGGCAACATTTCTCGAATATCCCAAAAGTAGTCATCATCCAGATTGATACATGTAATACAAGGTTTACAGAGCAGGAATCTGCAAGGAACAATTGTATATCCTCCACTGCAAGGTTGGGATAAAAATCGGCATTTGGCTGCAGGACTAAATCTGGCGACCCAAGATTGATTTACATTTGAAAAATTTGGGGTTTCTTAAAATAAAATAAATCGAACAATAATCTTTACAAATTTGTAGTTTGAAGGATTTCTTCTTTTAAAGTTTTGTATATACAACTCTACTTTATATATTTAGGTTTTTTAATTTCACCGACAGCCTCGGGTACTACAGCTAGTGTGTGTATATTGCTAACAGTAACACTGTGCATGGTTGGTCCATCGATGTGTCGTCCCATGACTTTGACGAGGTAAAAAGCTTTTACAATGGTCGCACTTTAATGTACACCCTCTTAATATGTTTGTCAAGATTGCCTTGCCCAATAAATACTTTTACACAGATCTAACAAACAAAATAGTCCGGGAGGCCAGCAAGGTTTAATCATCATTTCGAGTGCAAAAGGTTTAAAGCATGAAGCATGACGTTTCAAAGCTTTACCACAGGTCTCACAAACAAATGGTTTCTGTGTACCCTCTCATGTTTCGTTAGATAATTTTTGTGAGTAAAAGCTTTACCACATGTCTCGCAAACATATGGTTTCTCACCGGTGTGAATTCTGTCATGTCTGTTTAGATCATGTTGTTTGGTATACGCTTTACCACAGATCTCACAAAGAAATAGTTTCTCACCAGTGTGAACTCTATCATGCCTCTTTACATCACGTTGTTGAGTAAAAGCTTTACCACAGGTCTCGCAAACAAATGGCTTATCATTAGTGTGAACTCTCTCATGTTCTTTAAGATGACTTCGTTGAGTAAAAGCTTTACCACATGTCTCGCAAACATATGGTTTCTCACCGGTGTGAATTCTGTCATGTCTGTTTAGATCATGTTGTTTGGTATACGATTTACCACAGATCTCACAAACAAATGGTTTCTCACCAGTGTGAACCCTATCATGCCTCTTTGCATCACGTTGTTGAGTAAAAGCTTTACCACAGGTCTCACAAACAAATGGCTTATCATTAGTGTGAACTCTCTTATGTTGTTTAAGATTACCTCGTTGAGTAAAAGCTTTACCACAGGTCTCACAACCAAATAGTTTTTCACCAGTGTGAATTCTGTCATGTTTCTTTAGATCATTTCGTAGAGCAAAAGCTCTTCCACAGGTGTCACAAACAAATGGTTTCTCACCAGTGTGAATTCTTTCATGCCTCTTTAGATTACCTCGTTGAGTAAAAGCTTTACCACAAGTGTGACAAACAAATGGCTTATCATTAGTGTGAAGTCTCTCATGTCCTTTAAGATGACCTCGTTGAGTAAAAGCTTTACCACAGGTCTCACAACCAAATAGTTTTTCACCAGTGTGAATTCCGTCATGTTTCTTTAGATCATTTCGTAGAGTAAAAGCTCTTCCACAGGTCTCACACACAAATAGTTTCTCACCAGTGTGAACTCTCTCATGGTTCTTTAGATTACCTGGTTGAGTAAAAGCGTTACCACAGGTCTCACAAACAAATGGTTTCCCACCAGTGTGAATTCTGTCATGTTTCTTTAGATCATTTCGTAGAGTAAAAGCTCTTCCACAGGTCTCACACACAAATGGTTTCTCACCAGTGTGAATTCTGTCATGCCTCTTTAGACTACATTGTCGAGTAAAAGCTTTACCACAGGTCTCACAACCAAATAGTTTTTCACCAGTGTGAATTCTGTCATGTTTCTTTTGATCATTTCGTAGAGTAAAAGCTCTTCCACAGGTCTCACACACAAATGGTTTCTCACCAGTGTGAATTCTGTCATGCCTCTTTAGACTACATTGTCGAGTAAAAGCTATACCACAGGTCTCACAACCAAATAGTTTTTCACCAGTGTGAATTCTGTCATGTTTCTTTAGATCATTTCGTAGAGTAAAAGCGTTACCACAGGTCTCACAAACAAATGGTTTCTCACCAGTGTGAACTATCTGATGTAGTTTAAGATTACTTCGTCGAGTAAAAGCTTTCCCACAGGTTTCACAAACAAATGGTTTCTCTTCCTTGTTGACCCTCTGGTAGCAAATCAGGTCGGGGGCTTTTGTGTCCATTTTTCTGCCGTATTTATCTCAATGACTGACTAAATACTCTATCAGTCTGTACCATGCGTCTCTAGAGATTGCTCGAGTGTGCGTTAGCGTCATCACCAGTGCTGCATGCTGCATGCTACCCTTCTCAAGTCTCTCCTTGATTGGCTCCAAATCTTCAGATTCCAGACAGGACTTTGCTATCAGGGTTGTCACCTGGAGACTGTGTTCAAAGTACACGCAAAATGCTTCACTACACACATAAGGACGAAACAAGGACATCAATTCTAGCAAAGTAGGCAACTCGCTCACAAAGCATACGACAGGTTTGTGGAGACAGTTTATCCTACTAACCCAAACTTCTTTTGGTGATTTACTAGGAACCTTCTTCATCCTTGCAAATCCCAACACCCTATGCTATTAAACTTCACAGCTGGACGCCACCAATATTATGGATGCCAATATTATTTAAAGTAGTCTTCCATATATTTTAGCGTATATATGCTTTCGTAAACCCAAAAGTACTTAAATGGCAGCCGCAGCAATATTTTGTCAGTATTAAAAGAACCCGGATGACTGCAATATTACTTTTGATATTGTCCTCATCCAGGCATTTTAACAAGTTTAAAATCCTGAATCCTGAACAAAGCGCCCCATTAAACCTGCTTCTTTTCTTCCCAATAAACTGGAAGGGCTGAGCCTAAGTTGACCCCACACTGGGGAAGAACATTCATGAATGCATTGTTCGCATGCGCCGACGTCCAACCCCCCAAAACGTTGAGCTCGACTGCGCGGTACTGCGCAGTTTATCGCGGTTAACCCACAGGAACCTCTTGTTTAATTAAGCATTTGCACCTTATACCACCAGTCGAGTTGTCCGAGCTCCAATACAAGAAGACAGTAATACTGAATAGCATTCCTACAGGAATTAATCGTCATTTAATTTTGCTTTGGTCAAGTCTTCAGCCCAATATAAATAATAATAATATTTAATAGATGTTGTTTTTTTCAGGGATACAAGAATATATTGCACTCACTATAACAATATTGCACGAGTCGAAAAAATATTGTTATACTCGAGCAATAGGCTATATTCTTGTATTTCCCTCAACGTCATCCAATATTATTATAAATAATAAACTCACCATGGAAATCGAAGTGTAGGCCTAGGCTCTTAGGCCTATTTATGTCATTGTTGCATGACCCCACAATCTGCAGAAAAAACATTCAGACAGCCTTGTAAAAAAAAATTCCTGGAGACTACAGCCTACTGGATCTGGAGACAGTGAAAAGGGGCGATTCGGTAAGTTGAGCGACAGTTAAAACATTTAGAGGAGCAATTATAGAATGCAGGGCCCACTGACAACTCGACTTTATTTACCCTGGGACATAGAATGGACTAACCCTAACCCTGTATACCCCAATACCCTTAGAATACAGGGCCACTCCATTCTATGTCATAGGGTAAATAAAACCGAGAGTTGTCAGTGGGCCCTGCATTCTATAGTTAAGCCCGAGATGGATAAATTTGTGTGCCAACTCGTACGCGGGCCAACTCGTACAATTTGTATGCCTACGCATACAAATTACATGAATCTGTGTGGCCCCTAGTACTAGTCTTGCTACAAGACTAGGATGTTCATTTGTTCGCGGCATGCATGCTCTATTTATGTATGTAAATGAAGTAAAAATATTTCTGTACACACGCGCACATATGACAACTGTTGCACAATAGGTCAGGTAGCAAGTGCTAAAAGATTTAAAAGTTCGCTATCGCGGAATCGAGCCGGCAAGTCATCGGCACGGTTTTCTCCGGGCGGGCTCCGAGATGGCAGGGGGACCAGGTAGGTAACCTGGGCGATGGTATTTTAATCTGCAGGAAATTACTTGTTACCTAAAAAAAAAAATGTTCATAAAACCTTCCAGATACAGTATAAATAAAATTATATGATTGCGCGTGGAAAGGCATTTTGCAAAAGGCGCGTAAAACTTGTGCGATGTCGCTAGAGGAACCATTTACCGACGAGTCGTTTTGCCCATACAATTTCCAATCACAGTTTTGTGCACACAACTGGCGGTCTAGCGTTTATATGTCTGTGCTTGGGCATAGACAACTAAAAGCTAGACACGACATGTGTATACTTTTATTGTTGTCGTCATTGTTCTGAAAATAGGCTGCATCACAGAACGCATATTGCGAACATGCACTCTCACGATACCATACCCCGCACACGGAACGCCTGAAGTACGTTTCACGACTTGCAGTACGTCACATTCCATACGATTACGAGGATCAATTTTGATAATTTTTTTTAAATGGATGTCATGTCTAGGTTTTAATTAGATGTCTGATAATGGTTTGTCGCGATAGCGCCCTCTAGCGGCGGCGGGTTATTGAAGATCGCGGCTCAAATCATAATCATTATCACAGCGTCTTGCCCAAAAAGCGTACGACCTGCTGTAGCCAATTGTTTTTCTCAAAATGAGCCAATTTAAACAAGTCCTCATATAAAAAGCACATTCACAAATAGAAACAACCTTTATTAAGATACTATAGTACTGTTAACTGCATTTTACATACTGTTTACCTGCTGTAAATCGTAAAATTACGGCCAGATGACGACCGCCATAACATCATCACATCAGTAGCCCTAGCACTGGCGCGCGCAACATACACTCTGTTCCAACCTCGTTCCCAGGGCTTACTTTAATTTAAACCATGATTTCCAATAATAATACGAGGTGCAGCTTTTGTGTCGGTGAGAACGAGGTTGACTCTGTTCCTTTCTCTATTGCTGCGTTCCAATCGCGTCGTTTTTATGGTGTTCACCGTGAATTTCTCCATGTTCACGAGTGGGTTGCATTCCAAACGCTACTCACCAAGACGCACGCGCACAGTCATGTTAGTCGGGCGGTAACATAGAGCTATATTAAATTACTAGAGCGCTAACTCCTCATTCTTACGCGCAGAAACGCTTTGAAGCCGTCCTGCGCGCCGGCATTTTGAATTCATGTGCGTGTTTGAAGAACATTCGAAACTTGATGGAATAAATATCGAATAATGTACTCTAAATGCAACGCGCAAGTACAGCGAACAACGTTAGCGCGTCTACTGCTGTAATTACGCACACAAACACAAATGTACAGAGCCATGATTAAAGGCAATCGCATACATTTGACTGTTTTTTATTATGGTACAAATTAATGAATTCCGTAACGCGAGTACGGCCTGCAATTCTAATATAAACGAACTTATGGAATGGCTCTTTTTGATTCCCCAATGTTCATTAAGAAAAACAATCCACCTCGATATCCTTTTTATTTATATACTCAAAATTCCATGGAATTACTTAGTAAATGTAATTGTCAAATAATTGCACTCTACCGTTAGTATATTAATCAACTTTAGTGTCACTGCTGTAGGCCTAGGCCATTTTTGGTGTCTAGATGGCCCTAATTCATAACATTATTCATTATTATTATTAATATTTATTTTTTGGGTTTAATTTTTTTTGGGGGTGGTTGATTAATGTCGTGTGACTGTGAGGTCGAGCGAAATAAAATTAAAACTTGAAACAAAATCAGCTTAGTGTCGTCTGCGTATGTACCGTACTTCTTAATCGCAATACGGTATGGCAGCGATTTTTTCCCACCCCGTTCCCTGACAGACTTCGATCGCGAAAAAACAACAAGGACAACATTATAATCACTGCCCGTCGCCGGTTGAAAACGAACGTCGTGTTTCTTGCTTTCCTCGGCATCATGGCTTTACAACTTTGAACAGGTACGGTCAGTTAAACGATATTTACTATAAAATACAACTCCCTTAAATCCACGCATTCCTAATAATTCAAGCAATTACCAATGGTGTATTTGATGAACCAATAAGAAAAAGGAAAATCAAAACCGTTTGGAAACCAACTATGATATTGTTTATACTTCTCATTTGATTTCAATCATAATGGCTAGATTGGATAGCTAATGACGTAAACCATAAAGATTCCTTGACAAATAACATAATACCACACCCTTAAATTTGTCAATTTTAACTCCATTTCGTAGCCAAACTGGGGTCGTATTCACAAAACGACTTAAATCAAACAAAAATTAAATATAGCTCTATGGGCGGTAATGACATTCTTTATCGCGCAAGAACTCGTACGTGAACCAACACGCATGCGCGAGTATTCATTCGTTTGAAGTCGTGAACATGGAGAAAAAAATTCCACCTCGAGTTCACCACTCGTGTTCACCATGGTGAACACGGGTTACCAGGCGATTAGAACGCCATTATACGACTCGTGAACTCGTGAACACGATAAACACGACGCGATTGGAACGCAGCATACCTATACAAGAACCACAGTGCACTCGACATTTAATAAATGGCAGCATTTCAAGGCAAAGGTTAACTGTTGGGTAAAAGAGCAAGTTCGGGCGCGAACTATAGTTAACCATAGTTCGACTAACGTCGCTCGAACGCAGAATGGTTGGACTATATAGTCGACTATTTGGAACCAGACCACGGAGCACGGTTGCCGCTGGTTGACAGTAGCCTCATTTCATAGGAAAACATGGAGAGAACCAGTGACGTAGAAAAAGGTGACGACAGTAGTCGGACGGAGGGAAAGGCAGTAACGTTAAGTGAAAATCTGGCGGGCCTAATGTAATTTTTGTCTTGTTTTTGGACCAACGTTATGACTTATTCTACTTATATGCGTGGAAGAATAGTGGCAATACCCATTTCATTCATGTCGCAAATGTAAACAAAGCTGTTGCCATCTTTTCAACAAGAGTTCGACTAGAGGCTCCGTTCGAGCGAACAGCATTTGAGCATGCGCATTGGTAAAGCAGAGACTTATGGTTAACTATAGTTCGCGCCCAAACTTGCTCCATGATTTCCAATAATAGTGCTGCGTTCCAATCGCGTCGTGTATACTTATCGTGTTCACGAGTTCACGAGTCGTATAATGGCGTTCTAATCGCCTGGTAACTCGTGTTCACCAGTGGTGAACTCGAGGTGTATTTTTTTCTCCATGTTCACGACTTCATAAACGAATGAATACTCGCGCATGCGTGTTGGTTCACGTACGAGTTCTTGAGCGATAAAGAATGCCCTTACTGTACTGCACGACTAACTCGACTGTGCGCGTGCGTCTTGGTGAGTAGCGTTTGGAATGCAACCCACTCGTGAAAATGGAGAAATTCACGGTGAACACGATAAAAACGACGCGATTGGAACGCAGCATAATACCTGAGACTCTCAGATAATACGAGGCGGGAGGGGGGAGGGGGGAGGGGGGAGGGGGGAGGGGGGAGGGGGGAGGGGTGTTGCGCAATCATTTGCGATCGCAGTTTGGGTACACTCCATTTAAAAAAAGGTGATGACCATTAAACATAAATAAAAAATCCATGTATACTGTTAAAATTCTCTCTTTAACAGCACTGAAAACATAATAGTTTATATTGAAAGAGTATTTGTGCTTAGTTTTAAATAAAATGCGTAAAAATATTACCGACAATTTTCTGTTGGTTTATTTCTTGAATTATGCATTTCATTTGATCTTGATTTGAAAATGACACATGCGCACAACTGTATGTCGCTTAAGAAACAGCGGTGCGCATAATGCGCTCGCGCTCCCCGTGCAAAGATACAGCGAACAGCGACCTCACAGCCACTATTTATGCGAATCAACTGAAGCAACTTTTTCGCCTTGGATTAACGGTTTTTGAAATCTTATGTTTTTCCTATATTTTGCGCCACATTTCTAGCGCATGACCTCGTATGCGAATACAGATAAGTATCGGCGGGGATAAGATGTGGAGTGTCCAATCAAAACGCGGTTGAATCCCGACGTCGTCAAATTTGATGCAGTTACTTATTTGCAGCATGACATTTAAGACAAAATGGCGGATATTCAGCGTCGTCTGTCGTCCGAAGATCTGTCGTGTTGTTTGAATTCTGCAGCGAAAATATTATCCCTCGAAATTTTTAGACCCGAGCAGCGAAAGGCCTTAGAATCCTTTCTTCGTGGTCACGATGTTTTTGTGAATTTGCCGACAGGTTATGGGAAATCCGTCATTTTTCAGGCAGCCAGCCCCATTTTGCTCGGAGCTCGCACGTACGTACGGCCAGGTACTCGGCGTTTTTTAGCGTGTTTGGTCAGTTTCTTATCGCCGCAAAAACAGCATTATACCCAGGCATGCTGTGCGTTATCGCCACATTGTCCAAGCATGGTCCAACGCTGTTGGGAGGGAGCATGTTTACGGCTGCAGAACCAACCTCCAAAATGATCGCAATATCGTAATTTAAACAGGGACAAGTGTCTTATATCCTCAATAACTGCTCTAATTATTTTCTTAGCAAAATTCCGCCGGCAAGGCATTTAATTATCAGAGTTCTGCGTTTTACCGATCCCGAGGCACGTTTTTCAGATCAGCTGGATTAGATGCATGCAATATAATGTAGGGCCGAGTTCGACACGTTTCAATAAAGTCGCGGCCTTCTCCAGTCGCCGCTGTTGAAAACTCGAAACTAAGCAGCTAAACACAACTAGTTTTGACCATAACATTGTCAACATTCGAGAAAATAACCAGCAAAACTAGCGAAAATAACTGCGACCCTCACCAATCAAGCAAGATCAGTTCAATATCTACAAGCCTTCGTAAAAATCACTCAACTTTCTCCGATAAAATATGTCAACGATCACGATGGCGGTGTTCGTAAACACTTGCGAGCTGTAGCTATCAAGATTTGACGCGTCTTTGTTACAAGTTACCGTAGAACTGTTGCATTCAGCCAATCATGGGCTTACATGATGCTTGATTATGCTGGTTCAGAAAACATTTATTTGCTTCTTCTTGAAACCCATGATAGTATACTGCCTGATAATCCACTCCACGTGATCGAGTCTCGACCAATCAGAAGCTAGCAACTCTCCTAGGTATTTATCATTTACATATAATAGTGCCGTGAGGTCGTTGTTTGAGCTCCGATTACCGCTGCGCTGTACGTACGGACGGGTAACAATGAACGCCTTGACCAAGGCTAAGCTAGATGAAGCAACGTGTATCTTCACTTCTTGGTTGGTCATTAGTGTAGATGTTGAAGAGAATTTGCGCAAGTACACTTTCCTGAGGTAGACCATTCTGGAGTCTTCGCCAACAGCTTTTTTTATTATCTAATTCAACATAAAATACCTGTTCTCAAGCATGCTTTCGATCAGTTCCGTTGGACAGATGTCCTTGGTAAGTTCCAGAATCTTATGGAGAAGGCATCTGTTATTAACTGTGTCATAGGCCGCTGAGAGGTCAACAAACACTACGCCGGTTACTTTCCTTTCCTCGAAACCATCTTCGATTATTGTCTAATTTAAATGTGCCATATATTAAAACATTCAAAGTAGGGCTGCAGTAGATACGTTCAACGCGCGACACCATGTCTAAGAGTTTGCAATTGTTATTTTGTAGAATCAATCCTTTCAAACATGATATTTTGACTTCGCATTATTTAGCAAGGATTTATATTAAATGTGTGTACCTCTGTCGTCCATCTATATACGTTAGATACAGGTTTTGGGCAAAAAAAAACAGGCTTCCAAAATCCATATTGTACAGGTAAGGCGCAGATTTGAAGACAAAAAAACGTACGTGACGTGCGTTTAGAAACACGCGCGCGCATTACATTCAGGGTGTGCAGTTTACGAAATACGCGCGCAGTACGCACTGAATAGCCAGTCAGCGTCGTTAACGCATTCCTCACGGCCAGGGATTAGTGAAAGAACGCGCAGGCGCCCATGGAGTAGAGGCCGACACAGGCACGATCTACACAAAACTTTTTGGGGGAGATGCCATTTTCTGCCATTTTCGTTTGAAAATAACACAATAAAACGCATGGGGTTCACAGACAGATTTTGTGTTCTTCAATTTAGTATATCCACTGCTACATCCCTTTTTAACGTATCCATGGACAAAAATTAGTGGGTTCGAAGCAGAATTTTCCACAATTTATCGATTATTATTGCCTTTTTTAGGGGAGGTATTTGTATTTGTGCACAATCTCCACGTACAGCAACGGTACGTCAACATTTTTTTTCGACTGTTTTTTTATAATTTCAATACAATTTTTGTGATTGGATGTAAAAAAAATAAGGTAAATCACAACCTTTTTTCAACTACAAAAGACAAGATGTTAAGATTGGATGGCAAAAACTCTTTATATTTCGCGTGAGAAAATTGTTCCCCCCTTAAGGCCGGTTCATACTCGGCGCGAAAGCAAACGCGAACGCGAATTTGTGACGTCAGGGGGAGTTTTCGCGATGCGAAATCGCAAAAGTTAAACACATTTCAACTAGGGCGAATGTTCGCAGCAAATGCTTCGTGACGTCAAATTCGTATCGCAATCACTTTCGCGTGAAGTATGAACCGGCCTTTAGAATGGACAGTACCAATCGCAGCCTCGAAGGGCGTTCCGAGATGGAATATCAGACTATCCTGCTCTAGTTCCGCGTTTTTTCGCTCTGCGTTGTTGTCAGTAGACGCACATGTCATCAAATGGGGTGGGTTCTGAAGTGTTGTCCCACTTCAGATTCTGTATTGTTTCGTTTCACACTCCGCAGGTGCTCCACGAAACGATCACCCAATCGTCGCTTCGTTTCTCCTAACGTACAGTTAGCTGCAGCGTTGGCAAATTATGGCATAAACCAGATTGCTGGTGAATTATAGCAGCAGCTCCCTATTTTTCTTCACATTCAGCGACGCGTCGTTTTGCCAGTTCCAGTCGCGGTTGTTTGCACACGCCTGGCTGTACGTGTTACGTCTGTGACAAGAACAAAACAGAGGACAGCGCCCTCTGTAGTCTTTTTTTATTATACGGTACGTACGCGGACCACTGACCTCTATAGAGGTCAGTGACGCGGACGCGTGAGGTTTTTTTTTAAGAACACGGATCAACATCGTTCCCAGGGTGTCGAGCAGCACCCTTAAAGGGGGTTACTATAATTAGAAAAATGGTTGAAAATAAAGTCAGCTCTGGGGACGAGTTGAACACGTTTTTTTGTTCACCAGTACAGTAACTACCGAAGCTTATAATGTGGCCATCCGCGTTTCCGCGTTTCTGAGGTAATTTTCCTCAGAAAGACGAAATACTGAGATAAAAAGATGAATTTCAGCGATATTGTATCTCGGAAAGACGTCTTCTGCGGGGCCAAAATAAATGTTCCGAGCCAAATTGGTTTCAAACGTCGTGCTTGTGCCGTGTCGAATACAACAATTCAAATTGAATTGTATTCGACACGTCATAAGTGCGACGCGCGTCTAAAGCTAGGGCGGAGTCATCAAGAAGAAATTGCCCCATCTCAGTACCTAAAAAATCGGAAACCCCGGTTTCAAATTAAAAAAGCAGCTATCCACAGTTGTGTATAATGCACATTTACTCCTAGACACACAACATCAACATTTGCGTTTCTAAAGTTGGGCATGCCTAACTAGACCGACACAGTTGGGCATGCCCTTACAACAGTTTGGATCGTTGCGTAATAACAATAGTGTTGCACTGTAGGTGAACAGCTGGGAAGAAAAGTAGGCTCATAAATGCATGTAACTTTTGAACAAAAAAGGTTCCAAAATCTAAATTAAAGGTAGGATATACCATTGACCATTGATAATTGCTTGAATTATCACGAATATGTGGATTTGGGGGTTGTATTTTATAGTAAATATCGTTTAGCTGAACTGTTCGAAGTTTTACAATCATGGATGCCGAGGAAAGCAAGAAAAACGGCGTTTGTTTTCAATCGGCGTCGGGCAGTGGTTATTCTGTTGTTTTAGTTTTTTCGCGATCGCTGTCTGGCGATCGTGAATTTTGTTTTATAAAATTCATTGAGTGTTCCCTCGGATGGAAATAGCCGTTTACTATTAATCAAAGTGGTTTGTGTCAAATAGTAACCTTACACCACACTATTAAATATGAATTTTAGAACACGCTGGATCCAAAACACGACATTTCAGAGTTTATATTTTCACCTAAAACAGACACTCCTCTGATTATGTCATGCCAGGGAGGTTTTACTGACAGAAACAAGATTGTTAGACCAGCAGACAAAAGTCATGAACATTTCGGCCGTAAAGATCGTGGACTATTGTTGAATATACCACAACTAGGCGAAACATGCCTTTCTTTTTATTTACAGGTCTTCTTGCAAAAATAACAGCTGAAAATATAGCCTCTTTAATACTACAAGATCTAAAAACATTTATAATAATGTTTGCATTACTTTATCTTAACATGTAACTGTGTTCAAACTTCAAACAATATTTACAGATACGAGTGTCGCCTGCTACGTATTGTTTGCCACATGTACATGTTTAGTACCCAGACCCGGCATAATGTACACGAGCATCTAGTTTGTCAAACGGTTCCAGTTTATATACCCAGCACGATGTGGCAGAGGGGTACCCCCTCTTATCCCTATACTTTATACGCACTCAACGCTATTGTAACCTAACCCCCCCCCCCCTTGAAACCTAAAAGAAATTCCTGAGATTCCTGGAACACAATGGTCAACACAAAAGAGGGGGGGGGGGGGGGGGGGGGTTCTCTGCCACCTATCGTGCTTCATATGCCAGTTTATTTAAGTTTGCCACGCTTGAGCTTTTCAAAAAAATAAAATCTTACCATAAGCAAGAATTTGGTTTCTTGAATGTACCTATGCTTTTGAAACAAATTATGTTGTGTACATTTAAATAGTTGTATTTCACTTTTAAATGGTTGCTTTAAAATATGTTTTCTTCAAATTAAATGTAACAAATGCAGATGAATATTCTGAACAGGGCGCGCCACCAAAAAATTGTGCACGTTACAAGTACATTTACCTACCAGATTTGTTTAGTAATGAAGGCAAGTAGGCAACGTTTCTCAAATATCCCCAAATGCTCAAACTTTCGAAGTAGTCATCATCCAGATTGATAATACAAGGTTTACAGAGCAGGAATCTATAAGAAACAATTGTATATCCTCCACTGCAAGGTTGGGATACAAATCGGCATTTGGCTGCCGGACTAAATCCGGCGACCCGAGATTGATTTCTATTGTGAAATCTGGGGGTTTCAACAAAACAAAAAAGATCGAAAAATAATTTTTACCAATTTGTAGTTTGAAAGATTTCTTCGTTTTTTGTTTGTTTTATATAACTCTACTTTATTATATATTTAGATTTTTATTTTCACTGGCATTCCCAGATACTTCAGCTAGTGTGTGTATATTGCTAACAGTAACACTGTGCATTGTTGGTCCTTAGATGTGTAGTTCCATGACTTTTACGAGGTAAAAAGCTTTTACAATGGTCGCACTTTAATGTACACCCTCTTAATATGTTTGTCAAAAATGCCTTGCCCAATAAATACTTTTACACAGATCTAACAAACAAATTAGTCCGGGAGCCCGGCAAGGTTTAATCATCATTTTGAGTGCAAAAGGTTTGAAGCATGGGATATGTAGGAGTGACTGAGACAACTGCAAAATGGGATTACTTAAGTTCGACTATTGGCGTGTTGGGAGAGGGTAACCCCTTATAGTCTCCCCAAAATGGTTTCTCACTGTTGTGAATCATTTTATGTCTTTTTAGATTAGTTTCATGTTTGAAAGCTTTACCACAGGTCTCACAAACAAACGGTTTCTCACCAGTGTGCACCTTCTCATGTTTCTTTAGATTATTTTTGTCGGCAAAAGCTTTACCACATGTCACGCAAACATATAGTTTCTCTCCAGTGTGAACCCTCGCATGTTTTTTAAGACTAGTTTTGTAGGCAAAAGCTTTACCACAGGTCTCACAAACAAATGGTTTCTCACCAGTGTGAACCCTCTCGTGCCTCTTTAGATCACGTTGTTGAGTAAAAGCTTTACCACAGGTCTCACAAACAAATGGCTTATCATTAGTATGAACTCTCTCATGTTCTTTAAGACTTGCTCGTTGAGTAAAAAATTTACCACAGGTCTCACAACCAAATGGTTTTTCACCAGTGTGAATCCTGTCATGTTTGTTTAGATCATGTTGTCGAGTAAAAGATTTACCACAGGTTTCACAAACAAATGGTTTCTCACCAGTGTGAACCCTCTTATGTTCTTTAAGATTACTTCGTTGAGTAAAAGCTCTACCACAGGTCTCACAAACAAATGGTTTCTCGTCATTGTGAACCTTCTCATGTTCCTTAAGATTAGTTCGTTGGGTAAAAGCTTTACCACAGGTCTCACAAACAAATGGTTTCTCACCAGTGTGAACCCTGTCATGTATTTTAAGATTAGTTCGTTGAGTAAAAGCTTTACCACAGGTCTCACAAACAAATGGTTTATCTCCAGTATGAATCTTCTTATGTCTGTTAAGTTCAGCTTTCTGAGGATAAGCTTTACCACAGGTCTCACAAACAAATGGCTTCTCACAAGTGTGAACCCTCTCATGTTTGTTAAGATTACTTCGTTTAGTAAAAGCTCTACCACAGGTCACACAAACAAATGGTTTCTCACCAGTGTGAATCTTATCGTGTTCTTTAAGATGAGTTCGTCGAGCAAAAGCTTTACCACAGATTTCGCAAACAAATGGTTTCTCATCAGTGTGAATCATCTCGTGTTTCTTTAGATCGTTGAGTTGGGTAAAAGCTTTACCACAAGCCTCACAAACAAATGGTTTCTCACCAGTGTGAATCTTATCGTGTTCTTTAAGATTAGTTCGTTGAGTAAAAGCTTTACCACAGGTCTCACAACCAAATGGTTTTTCACCAGTGCGAATCCTGTCATGTTTGTTTAGATCATGTTGTCGAGTAAAAGATTTACCACAGGTTTCACAAACAAATGGTTTCTCACCAGTGTGAACCCTCTTATGTTCTTTAAGATTACTTCGTTGAGTAAAAGCTCTACCACAGGTCTCACAAACAAATGGTTTCTCACCAGTGTGAATCTTATCTTGTTCTTTAAGATTAGTTCGTCGTGTAAAAGCTTTACCACAGATCTCACAAACAAATGGTTTCTCACCAGTGTGAACCCTCTCATGTTTATTAAAATGCCTTCGTTTAGTAAAAGCTTAACCACAGCTTTCACAAACAAATGGTTTCTCACCAGTATGAACCATCTGATGTTGTTTTAGATTACTTTGTCGAGTAAAAGCTTTCCCACAGGTTTCACAAACAAATAGTTTCTCTCCCTTGTTGACCTTCTGGTAGCAAATCAGGTCGGGGGCTTTTGTGTCCATTTTTCAGCAGTATTTATCTCCAGTGCTGCATGCTACCCTTCTCAAGTCTCTCCTTGATTGGCTCCAAATCTTCAGATTCCAGACAGGACTCTGCTGTAAGGGTCGTCACCTGGAGACTGTGTTCAAAGTACAAGCAAAATGCTTCACTACACACATGAACAATACAAGAACTGAACAAGAATTTCTAGTAAAGTAGGCAACTCGCTCACAAAGCATACGACAGGTTTGTGGAGACAGTTTATCTTATACTAAAACGCAAAAGAAACTACCCACTTTAAAAAAATGTACTGAAATTGTAACAGTTCATAAAAAAACAAACCATCAATGTCTGAATCAGCTCTTCCCGTGTCCTGGCCCTGCCAACTACGCGTCTCCTATAAGCTCATCTATGGGATTCAGGTCAGGGGAGAGCGAAGGCCACTGCATGGTGTTGATGTTCTTGCTTGAAATGCCCATTTTGCACTGGCCTTTTTAAAGCCAACATCAAGACATCACGTGCAGCTCATTACAATCATCAAATACCCCTTGGATAATCACTGACAGTCAAAACAGCTGTCCAACAGCGGTGCCATGAAGTGATCATTTAAGGTTCAAGTGACTTTCAGACACCGTTTGGTCCGACAGTGCAAAGACACTATATTGCCCACAAATAAGTTCACACATTACTATACGCAGTGTTATTCTTGCTATTTAAAGGTTTAAAAGGTGGTAAGTTTCTTTTGCGTTTCAGTATATTAACCCTAACTCCTTTTGGTGATTTACAAGGAACCTTCTTCATCCTTGCAAATCCCAACACCCTGTGCTATTAACCAGTTCGCGCCAGACTGAGAGACCGTATATACACGCAAAGTGGTCCCAAGATTCAAAACATATGACGCATAAACACGTCACGGAAATGCGTGGGTGTGCTTCCCGGTACCATCGGCCTGAACCCGCCTTGGATCAGTTTTTTTTTTAATAATCCCGCGCCTCGGCTCGGTGATGTTAAAATAATCTCGGCGCGAACTGGTTAAACTGTGCACTAAACAGCTGAACTAGTTAGTGTTAAGGCGTTAGAGTTACCAGGGCTAATCACAAACTAATATAATTGGGCCGAGTTGAAATAAGAACTTGGTCAATGTTGGCAATATTTGCTACATGTATTATTATTTAAATTAGTCTTCCAGCGTTAAAAAAATATATTAGTGTATATTGTATGCTTTCGTAAAACCAAAAAGTACTTGAATGGCAGCCGCAGCAATATTAGGTCAGTTTTACTATTATGACTGCAATATTACTTTAGATATTGTCCTCATCCGGGTATTTTCGATGGTTCCCACACAGTCAACAGCACTCCAGCATAATAGTAATACCAGGTTGTTAACCAGGGAACTAAGCCGAAGCAATATTCAACAAAAATGGCTGCTTCGAGCTACATGTAGGAGGCGCAAGTGGTTCGCTTTGGTTTCTGAACTTTAAAGAACTTTTAAAAAACAAAAATATAAACAGCTTTATAAGAAGATGTATTATGTCACACAAAAATGAGTCATATACATGGTCCGAGATAATTTTGGAGATATGACGCGTTTACATATTGATTAAGTTGATTGATTTGTTCAACATTTCTTTGAATGAAACCTGAAACTGTAGGTATTAAAGATGTCATTCAATAAACATCCCATTCAGTAAAAATCACGGTACCGCGTGGTTTATCACGGGTAACCCACAGGAACCTCTTGCTTAATTAGGCATTTGCCCCTTATACCACCGGTCGATTTGTCCGAGCTCCAATACAACAATACAGTGATACTGAATAGCATTCCTACAGGAATTAATCGTCATTTAGTTTTGCTTTGATCAAGTCTTCAGCCCAACATAAATAATATCAATATTAGATGGCTTTTTTCGAGGGATAAAACGCATATTGCAATCGCTATAACAATATTGCACGAGTCGAATAAATATTGTTATACTCGAGCAATATATTTTTTTATTTTTCCCTCAACGTCATCCAATATTATTATAAATAATAAACTTACCAGAGAAATCGGAGTGTAGGCCTAGGCCCCTATAGGCCTATTTATATGGTGCATGACCACATGATCTGTAGAAAAAAACCTGTAGTCAATTCAGACAACCTCGTCAAATTTTCTTCCTAGTACTGGATCTGGAGACAGTGAAAAAGGTTGAGTTGGTAAGTTGAGTGACAGTTAAAAAAAAATGGGTTCCAAACATAGAGCTATATTAAATTACTAGAGCGCTAACTTTGTATTCGTACGCGCAAAGATACTTGGAACCCATTCTGCGCGCAGACATTTTAAATTCACGTGCGTGCTTATAGAACATAATAAAAATAGATGGATTGAATTTTGAAAGTGTTCTCTAAATGCAGCGCGCGTGCAAGTAGAACAGACGCAAAAAACTTACGCGGTCATGCAAGTAAAGAAAAAGTCAAGACAAAATCATCTGCAGCGCACAGATACGCACACGCATTTGCGCTCAGTTGCTAATCGTTCGTTTTGGTTTTGGGCGTCTCGGCTTCGGAAACGCACTGTATAAAATACAAACGCAGATATGCAAAAAGCCGTACACAATTTTGAGGTTTCTAATGGTCCGTGCACAAACATGGATGCGCCCAGCAGGCATCACTTTGTACACTAGAACCAGCGCTCTAGTAATTTAATAAAGCTCTATGGTTCCAAATTACTTGATGCCCCTACACAGGATCTTGGGGAGTATAGCGAGATGGATATTCAATTTATGGAAATTTGTGGGCCAACGAGTACGCGGGCCAACGCGTACGCGGGCCAACGCGTACGCGGGCCAACGCGTACGCGGGCCAACGCGTACGCGGGCCAACGCGTACGCGGGCCAACGCGTACGCGGGCCAACGCGTACGCGGGCCAACGCGTACGCGGGCCAACGCGTACGCGGGCCAACGCGTACGCGGGCCAACGCGTACGCGGGCCAACGCGTACGCGGGCCAACGCGTACGCGGGCCAACGCGTACGCGCGCCAACGCGTACGCGCGCCAACGCGTACGCGCGCCAACGCGTACGCGGGCCAACGCGTACGCGGGCCAACGCGTACGCGGGCCAACGCGTACGCGGGCCAACGCGTACGCGCGTCAACGCGTAATATTAACAATGTGTGTCCCTCTGTATTCTTGCTCCAAGACTGGGTTTTTCATTGTTCCGCGGCATGCGCTATTTATGTATGTAAATGAGGGAAGAATTGTATTCACGCAAGCGCACGGATTTGACATTCAATGGTCCTTTTAAATACCCTTAGCACAGTGCGCCTGTAATCCAATTTTCTAGTCCGTGATCTATGGAGTCTCTACTTTGTTTGCGAGGCCTGTTGCAATTAGATGCTTATTCTTTTCCAGTCACTCTCTATCATTTACCATTTTTACGCTCAATTGTTGGTGTTTTTTTTAATCTCGATTTTTAACCTGATGAAAGCCGAATGATCGAAGCGTTGTTATTAAAATAAAACAGCCGTGTTTTAAACCAGAACCTCCAAGAACCAAAAAGGTGGGTTTCGGAGATCAGGAAATCTGGGATAAGAAAATAAATATACTTCAAACCATTTTTTAATAAATTGTAATTTAAAACCATTGAAAAAAAAGCAATAAATGCAAACCTCTTGACCGAGCCTGAAAAGTTCTTGTTAAAATAGCGTACAGCTCTGGGAACGAGGTTGCCAATGCAGTGATGTTCATTTAGTCTGGTTCATAGTAAATACGCTTTATTGCATGTATTGTGTATAGCGACAGAGGCGGAAACATGTTATTTGACAGTGGCCCATGAACATGGATAGGGGAAAACACACAGAATGGCGTAACTCCTATGCGCGAGGGGGGGGGGGGGGATCCCCGGGCACCCGAGCTAGGGAGGCATCCAGGAGGTCTGGCACCCACGATGATACTTTGTTTGCAATAGACTTTTGGAAGTAGAAACCTTTCCCCACCTGGCATAAGATTACACTTTTGACCATAACTAGCAAAATCTTGAGAAGACATCAAGCTGTCTGATCATACCAGTAGTTTTAGTACTGGTATCGAAATATCCGCCTTGGACTAAATGTACATAATGAAACAATGATTGCCCAGTTTGCTGAGAGAAAAGCGAGACTGAATAGATTCAAGGTTTAACTTGCATATAGAATGTTGAAATATTCAAAAACAAATCGCCACTGTGAGTTATACTTTGGAGTTTTCTTTATTAGAAACCATTCATTAAAACAATCTTAAAGGTGAGGGTTCGTCTCAAATTGGAATTGATGAGCAAATGCCCGTAATCGGTTGACGTCACATTTCGATTCAGCAATTGTGGTACATACTCATCCATACTATAATTACAGTATATTTTAGCAACTAGCCACCCAACTTTCGAACTAATAGCCTATACGAACATCATTCTCCCACTGAATATGACGACCCGTCATCTTTAACATGATTAGTTATTTAAAACATAAATACAAATTGATTGGAAGGTATAGTATCATTTGTAAGTGCACGTGGCTTTCAAAACTGGATTCGCTCTGCTGCATTATGCGCACATGTCATTTGGTCAGGGGGAACCAAACCCATTGCCCCGGGCACCCTGAACCAAAGTTACACCACTGCAAGGAACGGCGTTGCCCAAGGTGACTAAAAGGTCAAATTCCTTCGGGTGGAAATAGCCGTTAGACCACTAGACATGAACATTTCGGCCGTAAAGATCAAGGACTAGTGTTGAATACCACAACTAGGCCAAACATGCCTTTTTTTATTTACAGGTCTTCTTGCAAAAAATAACAGCTGAAAATATTGCCTCTACAAGATCTACTACTACTACTTCTAAGAATGTTTGCATTACTTTATCTTAACATGTAACTGTGTTCAAACTTCAAACAATATTTACAGATACGAGTGTCGCCCGTTACGTATTGTTTGCCATGTGTTTATACATGTTTAGTACCCAGACCCACATAATGTACACGAGCATATAGTTTGTCAAACGGTTCCAGTCTGTTTATGTTTGCCACGCTTGAGCTTTTCAAACAAATAAAATCTCACCATAACAAGAATTTGGTTTCTTTATTGTACCTATGCTTTTGAAACAAAATATTTGTGTCCATTTAAATAGTTTTATTTCACTTTTAAATGGTTGCTTTAAAATACTTCTTCTTCATATTAAATGTTACAAAATGTAGTGTGCACATGACATGATTTTCCAGATTTTCTTAGTAATGAAGGCAACATTTCTCGAATATCCCAAAAGTAGTCATCATCCAGATTGATACATGTAATACAAGGTTTACAGAGCAGAAATCTGCAAGGAACAA
This sequence comes from Crossaster papposus, assembly GCA_037893245.1. Taxonomy (NCBI): domain Eukaryota; kingdom Metazoa; phylum Echinodermata; class Asteroidea; order Velatida; family Solasteridae; genus Crossaster; species Crossaster papposus. Next base: position 88,255 of record JBAIAA010000496.1, on the reverse strand, counting down.
TTGTATATCCTGATTCCTCCACTGCAAGGTTGGGATAAAAATCGGCATTTGGCTGCAAGACTAAATCTGGCGACCCGAGATTGATTTACATTTGAACAATTTGGGGTTTCTTAAAATAAAAAAAATCGAACAATAATCTTTACAAATTTGTAGTTTGAAGGATTTCTTCTTTTAAAGTTTTTTATATACAACTCTACTTTATATATTTAGGTTTTTTATTTTCACTGACAGCCTCGGGTACTTCAGCTAGTGTGTGTATATTGCTAACAGTAACACTGTGCATGGTTGGTCCATCGATGTGTCGTCCCATGACTTTGACGAGGTAAAAAGCTTTTACAATGGTCGCACTTTAATGTACACCCTCTTAATATGTTTGTCAAGATTGCCTTGCCCAATAAATACTTTTACACAAATCTAACAAACAAAATAGTCCGGGAGGCCAGCAAGGTTTAATCATCATTTCGAGTGCAAAAGGTTTAAAGCATGAAGCATGATGTTTCAAAGCTTATCACAGGTCTCACAAACAAATGGTTTATGTGTACCCTCTCATGTTTTGTTAGATAATTTTTGTGAGTAAAAGCTCTACCACATGTTTTGCAAACATATGCTTTCTCACCGGTGTGAATTCTGTCATGTCTGTTTAGATCATGTTGTTTGGTATACGCTTTACCACAGATCTCACAAAGAAATGGTTTCTCACCAGTGTGAACCCTATCATGCCTCTTTGCATCACGTTGTTGAGTAAAAGCTTTACCACATGTCTCACAAACAAATGGCTTATCATTAGTGTGAACTCTCTTATGTTGTTTAAGATTACTTCGTTGAGTAAAAGCTCTTCCACAGGTCTCACAACCAAATAGTTTTTCACCAGTGTGAATTCTGTCGTGTTTCTTTAGATCATTTTGTAGAGCAAAAGCTCTTCCACAGGTCTCACACACAAATGGTTTCTCACCAGTGTGAATTCTGTCATGCCTTCTTAGACTACATTGTCGAGTAAAAGCTTTACCACAGGTCTTACAAACAAATGGTTTCTCACCAGTGTGAACTCTCTCATGGTTCTTTAGATTACCTGGTTGAGTAAAAGCGTTACCACAGGTCTCACAAACAAATGCTTTCGCACCAGTGTGAACTATCTGATGTAGTTTAAGATTACTTCGTCGAGTAAAAGCTTTCCCACAGGTTTCACAAACAAATGGTTTCTCTTCCTTGTTGATCTTCTGGTAGCAAATCAGGTCGGGGGCTTTGGTGTCCATTTTTCTGCAGTATTTATCTCAATGGCTGACTAAATACTACATCTGTCTGTACCATGCGTCTCTAGAGATTGCTCGAGTGTGCGTTAGCGTCATCACCAGTGCTGCATGCTACCCTTCTCAAGTCTCTCCTTGATTGGCTCAAAATCTTCAGATTCCAGACAGGACTCTGCTATTGTCACCTGGAGACTGTGTTCAAAGTACACGCAAAATGCTTCACTACACACATATGGACAAAACAAGGACATAAATTCTAGCAAAGTAGGCAACTTGCTCACAAAGCATACGACAGGTTTGTGGAGACAGTTTATCCTATTAACCCAAACTTCTTTTGGTGATTTACTAGGAATCTTCTTCATCCTTGCAAATCCCAACACCCTATGCTATTAAACTTCACAGCTGGACTCCACCAAACCCTTGTGTTATAGTTTGGCTGGATGGGGATAGCCAGGTCAATGTTGGCAATATTTGCCAATATTATTTAAAGTAGTCTTCCATATATTTTAGCGTATATGCTTTCGTAAACCCATAAAAGAACCTGGATGACTGCAATATTACTTTTGATATTGTCCTCATCCAGGCATTTTAACAAGTTTCGCTGGTTACCACACAGTCAACAGTGTTCCAGCGTAATACCAACGATTGTTAGCCAGTAATTGACACACAATGTGGACGTATGGGCGAAGTTGTATTTGGTTGAAGTTGTCCCACCGGTCGAGTTGTCCTGAGTTGAGTTTAGGGGCAAATGCGCAATTGAACAAGTGGTTCCAGTGGGTTGAACCGTGCAGTTCTGGGTGGTTTTCAGCGGTAACGTGAGGTTTCGTTTTAATGAGCTCATTATTTACGGGTCAATACACAAGCCTCACAACATAGAGCCACAGTACAAGGACTAATCTCCCGCTAATTCCTCAGTGCCTACGTCACAGTGTTATATAGGAGGAAATCTTAATTAGCGCACTCGCTCGGTCATACTTTGCCAACGACACCGAAGCGTGTTCAAAGTGCATGCCTGGTATTAGGGACGCGCTGCACTAACATGGCGGCGGCGTGGTGCGTCGTTTGCACTCGACCTGCGTACGATTAGCTAGGAAAACTACGTAGCAACCGACTTCTTATAGCATTCAGAGTCAGACCGATCTATTACTGCAAAAGGGGTGTTTGGGATGCAAGAATTGGAGAGAAATTATTGCAAGTTAACATGGTTTCCCGAGATAAAGCGACAATTATATTGATGACGTCACTGATGACTCATTGATTGATGACGTCACTGCCATGTAGTAATTGCACAAAGCCAAAATGACCTTCGAATGGACAGCGCTCTCTCTTGTTTTTCAATAGACAATAGATTTCCTTTTTCCGAGCAATCTGAACGGCCGTGACGGTGACATGCGTGTGAGCTAGCCCACTGCATTGAATGCTACCACCCAGCCCCAAACCAACTACAATTTAAAACAGGTATTTGGGTCAAATTCTACCGTTCATAAACTCAGACAAAACAACATTTTACAGGGAAGTTATACAAATTGTAAACATCAACTCATCAACTCATTCTCAGTATTTTCGTTTTGTCCAAAACCTCTAGGTGAATCCTGAACAAAGCGCCCCATTAAACCTGCTTCTTTTCTTCCCAACAAACTGAAAGGGCTGAGCCCAAGTTGACTCCACATACTGGGGAAGAATATTCATGAATGCATTGTTTGCAGGCGTCGACGTCCAACCCCGAAAAACTGAGCTTTACTGCGCGATACTGCGCAGTTTATCAGGGTTAACCCACAGGAACCTCTTGTTTAATTAAGCATTTGCACCTTATACCACCAGTCGAGTTGTCCGAGCTCCAATACAACAAGACAGTAAAACTGTATAGCATTCCTACAGGAATTAATCGTCATTTAATTTTGTTTTGGTCAAGTCTTCAGCCCAATATAAAATAAATAATAATAATATTAGATGGATTTTTTTTAGGGATACAAGAATATATTGCACTCGCTATAACAATATTGCACGAGTCAAACAAATATTGTTATACTCGAGCAATAGGCTATATGTGACCTGTTCCCACGAAACCCGGACAAAGTCGACTTTTTAGTTTTTCAGATTATGCTTTTTTCAAATTCTCTAGGTTCACAGCTTTAAAATGATGTATCATTTACATATGTACCCCTACCCTATCTTCCCTGGGGTCTGGATTTAGTGATAAAACCCTGACAACCTAATTATGAGATCAACAGCTTTGAAGTTCAGAAAAACGTATTATTTCTATACACAAATGTTTCACAAAATTGACAAAAAAACACACTTCTGGTAGACGGATTTTGTTCAAATTTGAGGAGATTGTAGATTAATAGTGAGTGACTTAGGAAAACCTAAAACCTCAAAATGGTAAAATCCATCCAGAAAGGACTTCAGGAGTACATTGTGACAAAACACATTGTGCGACTTTGTCTGGGTTTCGTTGGAACAGGTCACATATTCTTGTATTTCCCTCAACGTCATCCAATATTATTATAAATAATAAACTTACCATGGAAATCGAAGTGTAGGCCTAGGCTCTTAGGCCTATTTATGTCATTGTTGCATGACCCCACAATCTGCAGAAAAAAACATTCAGACAGCCTTGTCAAATTTTCTTCCTGGATACTACAGCCTACTGGATCTGGAGACAGTGAAAAGGGGCGATTCGGTAAGTTGAGCGACAGTTAAAACATTTAGAGGAGCAATTATAGAATGCAGGGCCCACTGACAACTCAACTTTATTTACCCTGGGACATAGAATGGACTAACCCTAACCCTGTCCTGTATACCCCAATACCCTTGGAATACAGGGCCACTCCATTCTATGTCATAGGGTAAATAAAACCGAGAGTTGTCAGTGGGCCCTGCATTCTATAGTTAAGCCCGAGATGGATAAATTTGTGTGCCAACTCGTACGCGGGCCAACTCGTACGCGGGCCAACTCGTACGCGGGCCAACTCGTACAATTTGTATACCTACGCATACAAATTACATGAATCTGTGTGGCCCTTAGTAGTCTTGCTACAAGACTGGGATTTTCATTTGTTCGCGGCATGCATGCCCTATTTATGTATGTAAATGAAGTAAAAATATTTCTTTACACACGCGCACATATGACAACTGTTGCACAATAGGTCAGGTAGCAAGTGCCAAAAGTTTTTAAAGTTCGCTATCGCGAAATCGAGCCGGCAAGTCATCGGCACGGTTTTCCCCGGGCGGGCTCCGAGATGGCAGGGGGACCAGGTAGGTAACCTGGGCGATGGTATTTAATCTGCAGGAAATTACTTGTTACCTAAAAAAAAAACTGTTTATAAAACCTTCCAGATACAGTATAAATAAAATTATATGATTGGGCGTGGAAAGGCATTTTGCAAAAGGCGCGTAAAACTCGTGCGATGTCGCTAGAGTAGAGGAACCATTTACCGACGCGTCGTTTTGCCCTAGTTGCGATAATCGTAACCCTCCATCCTCCCGACGGTCGAAGACCGGAGGGTTACGAGACAACTAGTGTAAAAAAACGGGAAGTTGCAATTTCGACCATTTTTGCCAGACTAGTCACCAGATTTGCCGGATTTTAACCACTTTTAAAGATCATGACACACATTTCAAGAACACAGATTTGATCTGCAATGTGTAATGACTCCGCTCATAACACATATTTTGGGGAAAAAATGACCAAAACTTACCAGAGGCTGAGCGAAATTCTCACCAAACGAGGTTTACAGCACTTCGGAACCTAGCAACAATCTCGACCAATCAGCGTAAACCAAGGAAAGACAGACTGGGTGCAGCTTCGGCTGTACACCGCTAACCGGCTATTCCCGCTTGCGGACTCACTGCACGGGCTTCTAGAATTCTCTCTCCAGCTCGGCGCTCAGTACAGTCTCACTGCTACATTCTATGGGCCTTTTCGAAACCGTTGCTTCGTCTTTGGCTTTGCTTCCGAATTCCGAAATACTGAGAAGCAAATAGAAATGGAAGAAAATTGAAATAGTCTAACTTTTGGGTTCACATTCACTCGATTGATGTGAACCCAAAAGTTAGACTATTTTAATTTTCTTCCATTTCTATTTGCTTCTCAGTATTTCGGAATTCGGAAGCGAAGCCAAAGCCAAAGACGAAGCAACGGTTTCGAAAAGGCCCATAGAATGTAGCAGTGAGACTGAGCGCCGAGCTAGAGAGAGAATTCTAGAAGCCCGTGCAGTGAGTCCGCAAGCGGGAATAGCCGGTTAGCGGTGTACAGCCGAAGCTGCACCCAGTCTGTCTTTCCTTGGTTTACGCTGATTGGTCGAGATTGTTGCTAGGTTCCGAAGTGCTGTAAACCTCGTTTGGTGAGAATTTCGCTCAGTCTCTGGTAAGTTTTGGTCATTTTTTCCCCAAAATATTTTCTCAATGATGTTTAGAGTGTTATGAGCGGAGTCATTACACATTGCAGATCAAATCTGTGTTCTTGAAATGTGTGTCATGATCTTTAAAAGTGGTTAAAATCCGGCAAATCTGGTGACTAGTCTGGCAAAAATGGTCGAAATTGCAACTTACCGTTTTTTTACACTAGTTGTCTCGTAACCCTCCGGTCTTCGACCGTCGGGAGGATGGAGGGTTACGATTATCGCAACTAGTTTTGCCCATACAATTTCCAATCACAGTTTTGTGCACACAATTAACTGGCGGTCTAGCGTTTATATGTCTGTGCTTGGGCATAGACAACTAAAAGCTAGACACAACATGTGTATACTTTTATTGTTGTCGTCATAAGGTTGTTTCACGTTCCGCGGCCATCTTGGATTCAGCGCAAAAAGGGGTACGCAACTTACCCGGATGATAGCGTGTTTATATGGGTGTTCCCCTCTCCTACATGTAGTAGGCCTACAGAGGGCGCTCTACTGAGCATGCGCAACTGGAACGTGAAACAACCTTATTGTTCTGAAAATAGGCTGCATCACAGAACGCATATTGCGAACATGCACCCTCACGATACTGTAACGAAGATTCACCTGGGGTCGACTACACACACAAGAAGGACTCCTGACGCAGGTATTCCTTTATTTCCGGTGATTCTCAGCCGTTTAATCTGGACTCTCGCCAACCAAACATGGACATCAGGCTCACACAACTCACGCGGTCCCAGAACTGGTCAGAACCAGTTCGGCGCTTGCGCAATCCAAGGCGGGTTTCCGGGGCGATCCCACCACCGTGGAATCGCTCCAGCGCCCTCTACCGCCCAACCGGCACGGGCGTTACACAGCCCCCCACGAAGACCTTGTTTGCCCCCAAACAAGACCATGGGCGCTGCTGCCGCACCCCGGCCAACCGCCCTGGAAAACGCATAACGCCAACATTACACAACAATTTACATTCCAACAATTTACATTCCAACAATTTACATTACAACAATTTTCATTACAACAATTTTCATTACAACAATTTGGGGTAAGCCCCTGGCCCCAGGACACACCCCTGGCCCCGGCACACCCCGGCTACACGACTGCACGACTGCACGACTGCACGACTGCACGACTGCACGACTGCACGACTGCACGACTGCACGACTGCACGACTGCACGACTGCACGACTGCACGACTGCACGACTGCACGACTGCACGACTGCACGACTGCACGACTGCACGACTGCACGACTGCACGACTGCACGACTGCACGACTGCACGACTGCACGACTGCACGACTGCACGACTGCACGACTGCACGACTGCACGACTGCACGACTGCACGACTGCACGACTGCACGACTGCACGACTGCACGACTGCACGACTGCACGACTGCACGACTGCACGACTGCACGACTGCACGACTGCACGACTGCACGACTGCACGACTGCACGACTGCACGACTGATTCTTGTGACTGGCTCTTGTGACTGGCTCCTGTGACTGATGCCTTCGACCGCGGCTGGCTCTTGCGACTGCGACTGTGGTTCCTGCGACTGCGTCTGCGGCTGGCTCCCGCGACAGCGACTGGCTCCTGCGACTGCGACTGGCTCCTGTATCTGGTGCCTGCGACTGCGACTGGCTCTTGCGACTGCGACTGCGACTGCGCTTGGCTCCTGCGACTGCGACTGGCTCCTCCGACTGCGACTGGCTCCTGTGGCCGCGACTGTGACTGCCTCTTGCGACTGCGACTGATTCTTGCGACTGCGACTGATTCTTGCGACTGCGACTGATTCTTGCGACTGGCTTAGAGAGCGTGGGCGTCCCGGCGAGGCCCCGCCCCCGCTGCGCCGACGGGCACGGCTCGGGCTCGCTCCGAGTGTTGCGAGCCGTCTGCCGCGCCGCCGCCTACAGCATGGGCCGGGCCCCCCCGACTCGGTTTCATTCCTGCAGAATATCCAGAGAATGTCTCGACGAGGCCCCGCCCCCCACTGCATCCACGGGCACAGCTTTGGATTGTTCCGCGTGGAACCATCCGTCTGCTGCGCCGCCGTCTACAGCATGGGGCGGCCCCCCGACAGACCTGGTAGCGGACCCGGACAAATATGGAGAAGGGCGCCCTCTCTCCAAATCGGAGTGGACGCACTGAAGCCCCCAGCCATTGGCGCATGTCCCGAAATTCCCCGCTATCCTTCTCCAACTCCTCCCCCAGGAAACTCCAGACTCCCAAGTCCCCATAACCTCCCTAGAGTTCCCCTGGCGTCATGCACGGAGTGCCTGAAAGCCTCCCGGACTGGTCCCCGCTCCCCGGGCCCACGCCCCGGCCTGCCCTCTCGCCGTGGGGCGAGTTGGCTGCCGTGTTATCGTGGTTTCCAGAAAACATGAACACTTCACCTGGTCTTTTCCCGTCCTTCTGTATGCCGACCGCTGCCACCAATGTAACGTAGATTTGCCTGGGGTCGACTACACACACAAGAAGGACTCCTGACGCAGGTATTCCTTTATTTCCGGTGATTCTCAGCCGTTTAATCTGGACTCTCGCCAACCAAACATGGACATCAGGCTCACACAACTCACGCGGTCCCAGAACTGGTCAGAACCAGTTCGGCGCTTGCGCAATCCAAGGCGGGTTTCCGGGGCGATCCCACCACCGTGGAATCGCTCCAGCGCCCTCTACCGCCCAACCGGCACGGGCGTTACAATACCATACCCCGCACACGGAACGCCTGAAATACGTTTCACGACTTGCAGTACGTCACATTCCGTAGGTAGTACGATTACGAGGATCAATTTTGATAACATTTTTTTAAATGGATGTCATGTCTAGGTTTTATTTAGATGTCTGATAATGGTTTGTCGCGATAGCGCCCTCTAGCGGCGGTGGGTTATTGAAGACCCCGCGGCTCAAATCATAATCACACTCAGTCACAGCGTCTTGCCCCAAAAAGCGTACGACCTGCTGGAGCCAATTTTTTTTTCTCAAAAATGAGCCAATCTAAACAAGTCCTTATATAAAAAGCACATTCACAAATAAAAACAACCTTTATTAAGATACTATAGTACTGTTAAGTGCATTTTACATACTGTTTACCTGCTGTAAATTGTAAAATTACGGCCAGATGACGACCGCCATCACATCAGTACAGCACTGGCGCGCAACATGCATACACTCTGTTCCAACCTCGTTCCCAGGGCTTACTTTATTTTCAACCAAAGACCCTGGCGCCGTGTACTAAACGCCCTCTACGATCTTTGTTTTCAACCACGATTTCCAATAATAATACCAGAGTGCAGCTTTTGTGTCGTGTTGTTTGCAGCGTGGCCACTCCTTGGGATTTTTCCCAAGATCTTGGGAATTTGGGCAAGACCTTGGGATCTTGGGATTTTGTATCCAAATTTCACGAAATCTTGGGATTTTTGCATTTTTGTTAACTGCAAACAACTTAATTTTTGTTAACCGCAAACAACTTTTTTCTATTTATGGCACTCATCTAAACCGCAAACAACTTTTTAAGTGTGGACAGCGACTTTGAGCGCTGTACATTTAGATAATTTTTTTTGCAGAACGTCGAACCCTGATATTATGAGCACTGTTAATACAACATGATGCTTATAACGAGGACAAAATAGGTCCTGACTCCTTTTTTTTTCATTACTGAGATAATACAAGGTACCTGTTATAACAAGATAATTTGTATTACCTCCAAATGGGCACTTTGGGAGACAATCCCATAGAGTCGTGCACAATCTTTATTGTAACCTAACCCGTTTTTACCTGGAGCTTTTTCCACGAAATTTCATATTTATGCTATTTAGACCCAAATCTGTCTTCTCCTAGCAAAATTACCTCCCAAATATCGTTTTGTGGGGTAGCTAGACACTTAGGGAGACACTGAAATGTCTCCCTAAGTGCCACTGTCTCCCAAGTGAATCAAAACTATCGCTAATTTGTCTCCCAAAGTGCCCATTAAGTGAAATTGTAAAAGGACCTTGTTATAAAGGCGTTTGACTGTACTGTACATTTATTCACAAAATTGGGCCTTTTCGCGCGTTCTCTGGTCCGTTATAGCATCATCCGTGCTATCTTATGACATCTTGGGAATTCTTGGGAATTTTACTGCCTTCATCTTGGGATTTTCAAAATTGATGAGTGGCCACGCTGGTTGTTTGAGTATTGCAGCGAAAATATTATCCCTCGAAGATTTTAGACCCGAGCAGCGAAAGGCCTTAGAATCCTTTCTTCGTGGTCACGATGTTTTTGTGAATTTGCCGACAGGTTATGGGAAATCTGTCATTGTTCAGGCAGCCAGCCCCATTTTGCTCGGAGCTCGCACGTACGGCCAGGGGCCAATTTCATAGCAGCTCTATAAAATTGGCCCCAGGTAGGTACGTACTCAGCGTTTTTCAGCGTGTTTGGTCAGTTTCTTATTGCCGCAAAAACTAAAAACAGCATTATATCCAGGCATGCTGGTCTGTGCGTTATCGCCACATTGTCCAAGCATGGTCCAACGCTGTTGGGAGGGGGCATGTTTACGGCTGCAGAACCAACCTTCAAAATGATCGCAATATCGTAATTTAAACAGGGACAATTGTCTTATATCCTCAATAACTCCTCTAATTATTTTCTTGGCAAAATTCCGCCGGCAAGTCATTTAATTATCAGAGTTCCGCGTTTTACCGATCCCGCGGCACGTTTTTCAGATCAGCTGGATTAGATCATGCGTGCATTATAATTTTTCAATAAAGTCGCGGCCTTCTCCAGTCGCGCGCCGCGGTTGAATACTCAAAACTAATTAAGCAGCTAAACACAACTAGTTTTGACCATAACATTGTCAACATTCAAGAAAATAACCAGCAAAACTAGCGAAATAACTGCGACCCTTACCAATCAAGCAAGATCAGTTCAAATCTTCAATATCTACAAGCCTTCGTAATGATCACTCAACTTTCTCCGATAAAATAATGTCAACGATGGCGGTGTTCGTAAACACTTGCGAGCCATCAAGATTTGACGCGTCCTTGTTACAAGTTACCGTATAACTCAGCTGTTGCATTCGGCCAATCATGGGCTTACATGATGCTTGATTAATAAATACCTAGGAGAGTTCAAAGCTTCTGATTGGTCGAGACTCGATCACATGGAGGGCATTATCATACAGTAATTGACCGGGTTTTCATTGACAAGAACAAAACAGAAGACAGCGCCCTCTGTAGTCTTTTTTTATTATACGGTACGCGGACGCGTGAGTTTTTTTGAAGAACACGGATCAACATCGTTCCCATGGTGTCGAGCAGCACCCTTAAAGGGGTTACTATAATTAGAAAAATTATTGAAAATAACGTCAGCTCTGGGGACGAGTTGGAAACGTTTTTTTGTTCACCAGTAACTATACCGAAGCTTAAAGTGGCCATCCGCGTTTGGAGGGAAGTAGGCTCATAAATGCATGTAACTTTGGAACAAAAAAGAATTAAAGGTAGGATATACCAGTGGTACATTGCTTGAATTATCCCAAATAGGTGGATTTGGGGGGTTGTATTTTATAATAAATATCGTTTAGCTGAACTGTTCGAAGTTTTTCAATCATGGATGCCGAGGAAAGCAAGAAAAACGGCGTTCGTTTTCAACCGGCGTCGGGCAGTTGTTATTATGTGGTTTTAGATTTTTTTCGCGATCGCTGTCCGGCGATCGTGAATTTTGTTTTAAAAAATTCATTGAGTGTTGCCAAAAGTGATTAAAAGGACAAATTCCCTCGGATGGAAATAGCCGTTTACTAAGTAGTTTGTGTCAAATGGTAACCTTACACCACACTATTAAATATACATTTTAGAACACGCTGGATCCAAAACACGACATTTCAGAGTTTATATTTTCACCTAAAACAGACACTCCTCTGATTATGTCATGCCAGTGAGATTTTACTGACAGAAACAAGATTGTTAGACCAGCAGACATGAACATTTCGGCCGTAAAGATCGTGGACTATTGTTGAATATACCACAACTAGGCCAAACATGCCTTTCTTTTTATTTACAGGTCTTCTTGCAAAAATAACAGCTGAAAATATAGCAACTTTAATACTAGGCTACATGATCTAAAAACATGTTTACAAATATTTGCATTACTTTATCTTAACACGTATTAAACAGTGTTCAAACTTCGAACAATATTTACAGATACGAGAGTCGCCCGTTACGTATTGTTTGCCATGTTTTTATGCATGTACATGTTTAGTACCCAGACCCATATAATGTACACGAGCATATATAGTTTGTCAAACGGTTCCAGTCTATTCAGGTTTGCCACGCTTGAGCTTTAAAAAAAAAGAAAATCTCACCATAACAAGAATTTTGTTTTTTGATTGTACCTATGCTTTTGAAACAAAATATCATGTGTCCATTAATAGTTTTATTTCACTTTTAAATGTTTGCTTTAAAATAATTCTTCTTCATATTAAATGTAACAAAATGCAGATGAATATTCTGAACAGCGCGCGCCATCAATAATATGTGCACATTACATGTACCTTCCAGACTTTCTTAGTACTTAGTGCTAGTACGTTTCTCGAATATTTCAAAATGCTCAAACTTTCGAAGTAGTCATCATCCAGATTGATAATACAAGGTTTACAGAGCAGGAATATATAAGGAACAATTGTATATCCTCCACTTCAAAGTTGGGATACAAATCGGCATTTGGCTGCCGGACTAAATCCGGCGACCCAAGATTGATTTCTATTGGGAAATCTGGGGGTTTCCCAAAAAAAATAAAAAAGATCGAACAATAATTTTTACCAATTTGTATTTTGGAGGATTTTTTCGTTTGTTTTATACAACACTACTTTATATATTTAGATTTTACTTATTTTCACTTACAGTGACAGTCCCTTCAGCTAGTGTGTGTATATTGCTAACAATAACCGTGTGCATTGTTGGTCCATGGATGGGTAGTCCCATGACTTTGACGAGGTAACAAGCTTTTACAATGATCGCTTGTCGCACTTTGATGTACACCAATATGTTCGTCAACATTGCCTTGCCAAATCAATACTTTTACACAGATCTAACAAACAAAATATTTCGGGAGGCCAGCAAGGTTTAATCATCATTTTGGATGTAAAAGGTTTGAAGCATGGGATATGTAGGAGTGACTGAGACAACTCCAAAATGGGATTTCTTAAGTTCGACTAGTGGTGCGTTGGGAAGCGGTAACCTCTTAAAGTCTCCCCAAAATGTTTTTTTCACCGGTGTGAATCATTTTATGTCGTTTTAGATTAGTTTGATGTTTGAAAGCTTTACCACAGGTCTCACAAACAAACGGTTTCTCACCAGTGTGCACCTTCTCATGTTTCTTTAGATTATTTTTGTCGGCAAAAGCTTTACCACATGTCACGCAAACATATGGTTTCTCTCCAGTGTGAACCCTCGCATGTTTTTCAAGACTAGTTTTGTAGGCAAAATCTTTACCACAGGTCTCACAAACAAATGGTTTCTCACCAGTGTGAACCCTCTCGTGCCTCTTTAGATCACGTTGTTGAGTAAAAGCTTTACCACAGGTGTCACAAACAAACGGCTTATCATTAGTGTGAACTCTCTCATGTTCTTTAAGACTTGCTCGTTGAGTAAAAGCTTTACCACAGGTCTCACAACCAAATGGTTTTTCACCAGTGTGAATCCTGTCATGTTTGTTTAGATCATGTTGTCGAGTAAACGATTTACCACAGGTTTTACAAACAAATGGTTTCTCACCAGTGTGAACCGTCTTATGTTCTTTAAGATTACTTCGTTGAGTAAAAGCTCTACCACAGGTCTCACAAACAAATGGTTTCTCGTCATTGTGAACCTTCTCATGTTCTTTAAGTTTAGTTCGTTGGGTAGAAGCTTTACCACAGGTCTCACAAACAAATGGTTTCTCACCAGTGTGAACCCTGTCATGTATTTTAAGATTAGTTCGTTGAGTAAAAGCTTTACCACAGGTCTCACAAACAAATTGTTTATCTCCAGTATGAATCTTCTTATGTCTGTTAAGTTCACCTTTCCGAGGATAAGCTTTACCACAGGTCTCACAAACAAATGGCTTCTCACAAGTGTGAACCCTCTCATGTTTGTTAAGATTACTTCGTTTAGTAAAAGCCTTACCATAGGTCACACAAACCACTGGTTTTTTACCAGTGTGAATCTTATCATGTTCTTTAAGATGAGTTCGTCGAGCGAAAGCTTTACCACAGATTTCGCAAACAAATGGTTTCTCATCAGTGTGAATCATCTTGTGTTTCTTTAGATCGTTGAGTTGGGTAAAAGCTTTACCACAAGCCTCGCAAACAAATGGTTTCTCACCAGTGTGAACACTCTCATGTTCATTAAGATGACTTCGTTGAGTAAAAGCTTTAACACAGGTTACACAAACATATGGTTTCTCAGCAGTGTGAATTATCTGATGTTGTTTAAGATTACTTTGTCGAGAAAAAGCTTTCCCACAGGTTTCACAAACAAATAGTTTCTCTCCCTTGTTGACCTTCTGGTAGCAAATCAGGTCGGGGGCTTTTGTGTCCATTTTTCAGCAGTATTTATCTCAATGGCTGACTAAATACTACATCAGTCTGTACCATGCGTCTCTAGAGATTGCTCGAGTGTGTGTTAGCGTCATCACCACTGCATGCTACCCTTCTCAAGTCTCTCCTTGATTGGCTCCAAATATTCAGATTCCAGACAGGACTCTGCTGTAAGGGTTGTCACCTGGAGACTGTTTTCAAAGTACAATCAAAATGCTTCACTGCACACATGAACAATACAAGGACTGTTTTAATTTCTAATAAAGTAGGCAACTCGCTCACAAAGCATACGACGGGTTTGTGGAGACAGTTTATCCTATACTGAAACGCAAAAGAAAATATCCACTTTAAAAAAATGTAATGTAAACATGTAAATGTCTTTGGATGGAGTGCTGCTGGATTCTGCCCCCTCCCCCCCCCCCCCCCCCCCCCTCAGTTCTCAATGTCTAAAGCAGCTCTGCCCGTGTCCTGGCCCTGCCAACTACGCGTCCCCTAAGCTCATCCCATAGGTGCTCTATGGGATTCAGGTCAGGGGAGAGCGAAGGCCACTGCATGGTGTTGATGTTCTCGCCTTGGAGAAAGGCAGTGGTAAAGCGAGCAGCATGGGGACGAGCGTTGTCATGCTGAAAGGTTCTCAGTCCTGGGTGGTGTAGCAGGAATGGCAACAGATGAGGTCGCAGGATGTTATCTACATACCGCTGGGCGTTAAGATTCCCATCCACAACCACCAGTGGCGTCCTGTACCGCCCTGATATGACGGCCCACACCATCAAACTTGGGCCACCCCCACCTGTTGGTTTGCCGCACACAACAATCGGCATATTGCTCGCCAGTTCTTCTCCAGACACGCTCACGCCCATCAGGATGATCCACACAGAACCTTGACCCATCGCTAAAAGCGACCTTGTTCAAGTGCGCCAAGGTCCACCGCTGATGCGGTTACGGCGATGGACAGCCGTCAACACAGCGCCTCTCTTCTGGCAATTAGACCATAGTCATGCAGTCGTCTTCGTTGGAGCTTCTGCTGCAGTGCGGGATGCTAGACGGAATCGGTCTCGCAGGTGACTTCTGCCTGCTCTGCCTTGCAGTGGTGACTCTTGACCTCCTGATCGAGGTCTGTCATCTGCAGAGTTACGCAGTTACGGGTTTCTCTGTCCACCATGGCCGATATTGTCTGGTGTGAACAGCCAAGACGACGTGCCACCTCACGTACCTCAGTCCTCCTTGCAGCATGCCCAGGGCACGCTGCAGTTGATCCTCCGACAATCGTGGCATGTTGCTTGAAATGCCCTTTTTGCACTAGCCTTTTTTAAAGCCAACATCAAGACATCACGTGCAGCTGCTCATTAAAATCATCCAATACCCCTTGGATAATCACCGACAGTCAAAACAGCTGTTCAACAACTGTGCCATTAAGTGACTATTTAAGGTTCAAGTGACTTTCAGGCACCGTTTGGTCTGACAGTGAAGACACTATTGTCCACAAATAAGTTCACACATTACTATACGCAGTGTTATTGTTGCTATTTGAAAAATTTAAAAGGTGGTAAGTTTCTCTTGCGTTTCAGTATATTAACCCTAACTCCTTTTGGTGATTTACAAAGAACCTTCTTCATCCTTGCAAATCCCAACAACCTGTGCTATTAACCAGTTCGCGCCAGAGGCCGTATATAAACGCAAAGTTCCCCCCAGATTTAATACGGATGCCGCATAAACCTGTCACGGGCAATGCCGGAAATGTCTGTCAGCAGCGAGCAAGGCCAGAAATGCGTGGGTGTGCTTCCCAGTACCATCGGCCTGAACCCGACTCGGATCGAGTTTTGTTAAAAATAATCCCGCGCCTCGGCTCAGGGTTGTTAAAATAATCTCGGCGCGAACTGGTTAAAAGGTGCACTAAACAGCTGAACTAGTTAGTGTTAAGGCGTTAGAGTTACCAGGGCTAATCACAAACTAATTTAATTGGGCCTAGTTGAAATGAGAACTTGGTCAATGTTGGCAATATTTGCTACATGTATTATTATTTTAATTAGTCTTCCAGCGGTAAAAAATGTATTAGTGTATATTGTATGCTTTCGTAAAACCAAAAAGTACTTGAATGGCAGCCGCAGCAATATTAGGTCAGTTTTATTATTATGACTGCAATGTTACTTTTGATATTGTCCTCATCCGGGTATTTTCGATGGTCCCCACACAGTCAACAGCACTCCAGCATAATAGTAATACCAACGGTTGTTAACCAGGGAACTAAGCCGAAGTAATATTCAACAAAAATGGCTGCTTCGAGCTACATGTAGGAGGCGCAAGTGGTTCGCTTTGGTTTCTTAACTTTAAAGAACTTTTAAAAAACAAAAATATAAACAGCTTTATAAGAAGATGTATTATGTCACACAAAAATGAGTCATATACATGGTCAGAGATAATTTTGGAGATATGACGCGTTTACATATTGATTAAGTTGATTGATTTTTTCAACATTTCTTTGAATGAAACCTGAAAATGTAGGTATTAAAGATGTCATTCAATAAACATCCCATTCAGTAAAAATCACGGTACCGCGCGGTTTATCACGGGTAACCCACAGGAACCTCTTGTTTAATTAGGCATTTGCCCCTTATACCACCGGTCGATTTGTCCGAGCTCCAATACAACAAGACAGTGATACTGAATAGCATTCCTACAGGAATTAATCGTCATTTAGTTTTGCTTTGATCAAGTCTTCAGCCCAACATAAATAATATCAATATTAGATGGCTTTTTTCGAGGGATAAAACGCATATTGCAATCGCTATAACAATATTGCACGAGTCGAATAAATATTGTTATACTCGAGCAATATATTCTTGTATTTTGCCCTTAAGGTCATCCAATATTATTATAAATAATAAACTTACCAGAGAAATCGGAGTGTAGGCCTAGGCCCCTAGGCCTGTTTATTTGGTGCATGACCACATTATCTGTAGAAAAAACCTGTAGTCAATTCAGACAACCTCGTCAAATGTTCTTCTTAGTACTGGATCTGGAGACAGTGAAAAAGGTTGAGTTGGTAAGTTGAGTGACAGTTAAAAAAAAATGGGTTCCAAACATAGAGCTATATTAAATTACTAGAGCGCTAACTTTTTATTCGTACGCGCAGAGATACTTGGAACCCATTCTGCGCGCAGACATTTTAAATTCACGTGCGTGCTTGTAGAACATAATAAAAATAGATGGATTGAATTTTGAAAGTGTTCTCTAAATGCAGCGCGCGTGCAAGTAGAACAGACGCAAAAAACGTACGCGGTCATGCAAGTAAAAAAAAAGTCAAGACAAAATCATCTGCAGCGCACAGATACGCACACGCATTTGCGCTCAGTTGCTAATCGTTCGTTTTGGTTTTGGGCGTCTCGGCTTCGGAAACGCACTGTATAAAATACAAACGCAGATATGCAAAAAGCCGTACACAATTTTGAGGTTTCTAATGGTCTGTGCACAAACATGGATGCGCCCAGCAGGCATCACTTTGTACACTAGAACCAGCGCTCTAGTAATTTAATAAAGCTCTATGGTTCCAAATTACTCGATGCCCCTACACAGGATCTTAGGGAGTATAGCGAGATGGATATTCAATTTATGGAAATTTGTGGGCCAACGCGTACGCGGGCCAACGCGTACGCGGGCCAACGCGTACGCGGGCCAACGCGTACGCGGGCCAACGCGTACGCGGGCCAACGCGTACGCGGGCCAACGCGTACGCGGGCCAACGCGTACGCGGGCCAACGCGTACGCGGGCCAACGCGTACGCGGGCCAACGCGTACGCGGGCCAACGCGTACGCGCGCCAACGCGTACGCGCGTCAACGCGTAATATTAACAATGTGTGTCCCTCTGTATTCTTGCTCCAAGACTGGGTTTTTCATTGTTCCGCGGCATGCGCTATTTATGTATGTAAATGAGGGAAGAATTGTATTCACGCAAGCGCACGGATTTGACATTCAATGGTCCTTTTAAATACCCTTAGCATTTCTTACATGCGCCTGTAGTCCAATTTTCTAGTCCGTCGTCTATGGAGTCTCTACTTTGTTTGCGAGGCCTGTTGCAATTAGATGCTTATTCTTTTCCAGTCACTCTCTACCATTTACCATTTTTACGCTCAATTGTTGGTGTTTTTTTTAATCTCGATTTTTAACCTGATGAAAGCCGAATGATCGAAGCGTTGTTATTAAAATAAAACAGTCGTGTTTTAAACCAGAACCTCCAAACCTTTGCCCTCTCTCCCTATTATATTCTATTCATAAATACCTGGGACAGTTTAGGCATTCCTATTGGTCGAGAGCCCGTCACGTGGCCGGTATTAAACGGACGATAAAGACATGGCTGGAAGTGTTTAAACCCAGTTGGCAACGAAAGTGGCCTCCGCACATGGACAACATTATTCCTATCTCGGCGTAGCCTTGGTCAAGGCGTTCATCGTTACTCGTCCGTACGTACAGCGCAGCGATAATCGGAGCTCAAACAACGACCTCACGCGGCCACTATTATATGCAAACTAACTGAGGATACTCGAACGCCTTGGATCATTAGGTTTTGGGGGCGGTGCTCATTATGCTAATAGATTAAGCTGACCTTTATAGTCGTTTTCTTATTGGTCGATCGTTGCGTAGAAACTGCATAATTTGAGCTAGCGGTGAAAGGTCATAGCTAGCTCGCAAGGGTTAGTGTTTACGAACACCGCCATCGTTGACATATTTTATCGGAGAAAGTTGAGTGATTTGTACGAAGGCTTGTAGGAATTACACATGAAGATTTGAACTGTCTTGCTTGATTGGTGAGGGTCGTAGTTATTTTCGCTCGTTTTGCTGGGTATTTTCTTGAATGTTGACAATGTTATGGTCAAAACTAGTTGTGTTTAGCTGCTTAGTTTTAAGTTTTCAACCGCGGTGACTGGAGAAGGCCGCGACTCTATTGAAACGTGTCGAACTCGGCCCTACATTATGTCGCACACATCTAATCCAGCTGATCTGAAAACCGTGGCTCAGTAAAACGCGGAACTCTGATAATTAAATGCCTTGCCGGCTGAATTTTGCCAAGAACTTTATTGGGGATATAAGACACTTGTCCCTGTTTAAATTACGATATTGCGATCACTTTGAAGGTTGGTTCTGCAGCCGTAAACATGCCCCCTCCCCACAGCGTTGGACCATGCTTGAACCACAATGTGGCGATACCGCACAGACCAGCATGCCTGGGTTAATGCCGATTATGCGGCGATAAGAAACTGACCGAACACGCTGAAAACTGACGCTGAGTACCTGGCCGTACGTGCGAGCTCCGAGCAAAATGGGGCTCAGGCTGCCTGAAAAATGACGGATTTCCCATAACCTGTCGGCAAATTCACAAAGACCACGAAGAAAGGATTCTAATGGCCTTTCGCTGCTCGGGTCTAAAATCTTCGAGGGATAATATTTTCGCTGCAAAATTCAAACAACACGACAGATCTTCGGACGAAAGACGACGCTGAATATCTGCCATTTTGTCTTAAATATCATGCTGCATCAAATTTGATGACGTCGGGTTTCAACCGCGTTGTGATTGGACACTTCACATCTTAGCCCCGCCTATACTTAACTGTATTCGCATACGAGGTCATGCGCCACAAATGTGGCGCAAAATATAGGAAAAACATAAGATTTCAAAAACCCAATGATCCAAGGCGAAAAAGTAGCCTCAGTTGATTTGCATAAATAGTGGCCGTATGAGGTCGCTGTTCGCGCTGTATCTTTGCACGGGGCTCGGCGCTAGCTAGCAGCATATGCGGGGCGCGCGCACAGTGCATTTCTGGACGGATAACGACGGACGGATAACGACGAACTCGCCTTGACCAAGGCTAATCTCGGCGTTGCGCGACTGGTTGCGCATCATTCCGTATTTGGAGTGACGTCACATTTTCGATAAATATTTATTTTAATCAAAGAAGCCAAATTGTTGCCCCGAAAGTGGGTGGGTTATGAAGCTCAAGGAAATTTTGGGTAAAGAGAATAATTATGTTTAAACCCTTTTTTAAATGAGTTGTAATTTAAATCCATACAAGATGAATTAATAAATATAATCTTCTTGGCAAAGCCTGAAAAGTTGATCGTCTGCTTTTTTGGCATTGATCTCCATTATATAGAGATGTTTTTTGGCGCTATTTTTGTTGTGACGTCATAATTTCTAGAGTTATTTACTTTCGTGAAAGAAGATAATTTTTTTTTTCCCAAAAGGTGGGTTTCGGAGATCAGGAAATCTGGGATAAGAAAATAATTATACTTCAAACCATTTTTTAATAAATTGTAATTTAAAACCATTGAAAAAAAAAGCAATAAATGCAAACCTCTTGACCGAGCCTGAAAAGTTCATGTTAAAATAGCGTACAGCTCTGGGAACGAGGTTGCCAATGCAGTGATGTCCATTTAGTCTGGTTCATAGTAAATACGCTTTATTGCATGTATTGTGTATAGCGACAGAGGCGGAAACATGTTATTTGACAGTGGCCCATGAACATGGATAGGGGAAAACACACAGAATGGCGTAACTCCTATGCGCGAGGGGGGGGGGGGGGGGATCCCCGGGCACCCGAGCTAGGGAGGCATCCAGGAGGTCTGGCACCCACGATGATACTTTGTTTGCAATGGACTTTTGGAAGTAGAAACCTTTCCCCACCTGGCATAAGATTACACTTTTGACCATAACTAGCGAAATCTTGAGAAGACATCAAGCTGTCTGATCATACCAGTAGTTTTAGTACTGGTGTCGAAATATCCGCCTTGGACTGAATGTACATAATGAAACAATGATTGCCCAGTTTGCTGAGAGAAAAGCGAGACTGAATAGGTTTAAGGTTTAACTTGAATATAGAATGTTGAAATATTCAAAAACAAATCGCCACTGTGAGTTAGAGTTTGGAGTTTTCTTTATTAGACTAACCGTCCATTTTAACAATCTTAAAGGTGAGGGTTCGTCTCAAATTGGAATTGATGAGCAAAATTCCCGTAATCGGTTGACGTCACATTTCGCTTTCTTGAGCAATTCAGCAATTGTGGTACAGACTCCTCCATACTATAATTACAGTATATTTTAGCAACTAGCCACCCAACTTTCGAACTAGTAATAGCCTATACGAACATCATTCTCCCACTGAATATGACGACCCATGATCTTTAACATGATTAGTTATTTAAAACATAAATACAAATTGATTGGAAGGTAAGTATCATTTGTAAGTGCACGTGGCTTTCAAAACTGGATTCGCTCTGCTGCATCATGCGCACATGTCATTTGGTCAGGGGGAACCCAACCCATTGCCCCGGGCACCCTGAACCAAAGTTTAATACGCCACTGCAAGGAACGGCGTTGCCTAAGGTGACTAAAAGGTCAAATTCCCTCGGTTGGAAATAGCCGTTTACTATTAATCAAAGTGGTTTGTGTCAAATGGTAACCTTATACACCACACTATTAAATATGAATTTTAGAACACGCCGGATCCAAAACACGACATTTTAAAGTTTACATTACCACCTAAAACAGACAATCCTCTGATTATGTCATGCCAGCGAAGATTTACCTACAGAAAAAAATACAGTTAGACCAGCAGACATGAACATTTCGGCCGTAAAGATCGTGGACTAGTGTTGAATATACCACAACTAGGCCAAACATGCCTTTTTATTTACAGGTCTTCTTGCAAAAATAACAGCTAAAAATATAGCCACTTTAATACTTCAAGATCTACTACTACTACTACTTCTAAGAATGTTTGCATTACTTTATTTTAACATGTAACTGTGTTCAAACTTCAAACAATATTTATAGATACGAGTGTCACCCGTTACGTATTGTTTGCCATGTGTTTATACATGTTTAGTACCCAGACCCACATAATGTACACGAGCATATAGTTTGTCAAACGGTTCCAGTCTATTTATGTTTGCCACGCTTGAGCTTTTCAAACAAATAAAATCTCACCATAACAAGAATTTGGTTTCTTGATTGTACCTATGCTTTTGAAACAAAATATTTGTGTCCATTTGAATAGTTTTATTTCACTTTTTTAAAATGGTTGCTTTAAAATATTTCTTCTTTATATTAAATGTAACAAAATGTAGTGTGCACATTACATGAATTTCCAGATTTTCTTAGTAATGAAGGCAACATTTCTCGAATATTCCAAAAGTAGTCATCATCCAGATTGATACATGTAATACAAGGTTTACAGAGCAGGAATCTACAAGGAACAATTGTATATCCTCCACTGCAAGGTTTGGATGAAAATCGGCATTTGGCTGCAGGACTAAATCTGGCGACCTGAGATTGATTTACATTTGAAAAATTTGGGGTTTCTTAAAATAAAAAAAATCGAACAATAATCTTTACAAATTTGTAGTTTGAAGGATTTCTTCTTTTAAAGTTGTTTATATACAACTCTACTTTATATATTTAGGTTTGTTATTTTCACTGACAGCC
Source organism: Crossaster papposus (assembly GCA_037893245.1). NCBI lineage: Eukaryota > Metazoa > Echinodermata > Asteroidea > Velatida > Solasteridae > Crossaster > Crossaster papposus. The sequence goes on along the minus strand of JBAIAA010000496.1, from coordinate 65,578 downwards.
TCGGGTACTTCAGCTAGTGTGTGTATATTGCTAACAGTGACACTGTGCATTGTTGGTCCATCGATGTGTAGTCCCATGACTTTGACGAGGTAAAAAGCTTTTACAATGGTCGCACTTTAATGTACACCCTCTTAATATGTTTGTCAAGATTGCCTTGCCCAATAAATACTTTTACACAGATCTAACAAACAAAATAGTCCGGGAGGCCAGCAAGGTTTAATCATCATTTCGAGTGCAAAAGGTTTAAAGCATGAAGCATGACGTTTCAAAGCTTTATCACAGGTCTCACAAACAAATGGTTTATGTGTACCCTCTCATGTTGCGTTAGATAATTTTTGTAAAAGCTCTACCACATGTTTTGCAAACATATGCTTTCTCACCGGTGTGAATTCTGTCATGTCTGTTTAGATCATGTTGTTTGGTATACGCTTTACCACAGATCTCACAAAGAAATGGTTTCTCACCATTGTGAACCCTATCATGCCTCTTTACATCACGTTGTTGAGTAAAAGCTTTACCACATGTCTCACAAACAAATGGCTTATCATTAGTGTGAACTCTCTCATGTTGTTTAAGATTACCTCGTTGAGTAAAAGCTTTACCACAGGTCTCACAACCAAATGGTTTCTCACCAGTGTGAATTCTGTCATGCCTCTTTAGATCACATTGTCGAGTAAAAGCTTTACCCCAAGTCTCACAAACAAATGGTTTCTTACCAGTGTGAACTCTCTCATGGCTCTTTAGATTACCTGGTTGAGTAAAAGCGTTACCACAGGTCTCACAAACAAATGCTTTCTCACCAGTGTGAACTATCTGATGTTGTTTTAGATGACTTCGTCGAGTAAAAGCTTTCCCACAGGTTTCACAAACAAATAGTTTCTCTCCCTTGTTGACCTTCTGGTAGCAAATCAGGTCGGGGGCTTTTGTGTCCATTTTTCTGCAGTATTTATCTCAATGGCTGACTAAATACTACATCAGTCTGTATCATGCGTCTCTAGAGATTGCTCGAGTGTGCGTTAGCGTCATCACCACTGCCTGCTACCCTTCTCAAGTCTCTCCTTGATTGGCTCAAAATCTTCAGATTCCAGACAGGACTCGGCTGTAAGGGTCGTCACCTGGAGACTGTTTTTTAAAGTACAATCAAAATGCTTCACTGCACACATGAACAATACAAGAACCGTTTTAATTTCTAGTAAAGTAGGCAACTCGCTCACAAAGCATACGACAGGTTTGTGGAGACAGTTTATCCTATACTGAAACGCAAAGAAACTATCCACTTTTAAAAAAGTGTCCGTGTCCTGGCCCTGCCAACTACGCGTCTCCTAAGCTCATCTCATAGGTGCTCTATGGGATTCAGGTCAGGGGAGAGCGAAGGCCACTGCATGGTGTTGATGTTCTCGCCTGGAGAAAGGCAGTGGTAAAGCGAGCAGCATGGGGACGAGCGTTGTCATGCTGAAAGGTTCTCAGTCCTGGGTGGTGTAGCAGGAATGGCAGATGGTGTAACAGATGAGGTCGCAGGATGTTATCTACATTCAAACACACATTTATTTCCTGTTCTTGACATAGATACACAATTATATAAGTATTAAATAACAAGATATAAATGCCAGAGGTAGCAAGACCTTGTAAGCAGAGCTTGTATTAGGCATGCCATTGGACAAAAACAAACGAACGGACAACATAAATTATAGGAAAACAATCAAACTTCTAATAGGCCTACTGTTCTCGCCTTGGAGAAAGGCAGTGGTAAAGCGAGCAGCATGGGGACGAGCGTTGTCATGCTGAAAGGTTCTCAGTCCTGGGTGGTGTAGCAGGAATGGCAACAGTTGAGGTCGCAGGATGTTATCTACATACCGCTGGGCGTTAAGATTCCCATCCACAACCACCAGTGGCGTCCTGTAACGCCCTGATGATATGACGACCCACACCATCAAACTTGGGCCACTGTTGGTTTGCCGCACGCAACAATCGGCATATCGCTCGCCAGTTCTTCTCCAGACACGCTCACGCCCATCAGGATGATCCATACAGAACCTTGACCCATCGCTGAAAGCGACCTTGTTCAAGTGCGCCAAGGTCCACCGCTGATGCTTCTGGCACTATCTCTGTCGGTTACGGCGATGGACAGCCGTCAACACAGCGCCTCTGTATGGTCTTCTGGCAATTAGACCATAGTCATGCAGTCGTTTTCGTTGGAGATTCGTGGGTTTGCACGCCCCGGAGCTTCTGCTGCAGTGCGGGATGCTAGACGGAATCGGTCTCGCAGGGGACTTCTGCCTGCTTTGCCTTGCAGTGGTGACTCTTGACCTCCTGATCGAGGTCTGTCATCTGCAGAGTAACGGAGTTACGGGTTTCTCTGTCCACCAGGGCCGATATTGTCTGGTGTGAACAGCCAAGACGACGTGCCACCTCATGTACCTCAGTCCTCCTTGCAGCATGCCTAGGGCACGCTGCAGTTGATCCTTCGACAATCGTGGCATGTTGCTTGAAATGCCCATTCTGCACTAGCCTTTTTAAAGCCAACATCAAGACATCACGTGCAGCCCATTAAAATCATCTAATACCCCTTGGATAATCACCGACAGTCAAAACAGATGTTCAACAACTGTGCCATGAAGTGACCATTTAAGGTTCAAGTGACTTTCAGGCACCGTTTGGTCTGACAGTGAAGACACTATTGTCCACAAATAAGTTCACACATTACTACACGCAGTGATAAATTATTGTTGCCATTTAAAGTTTTAAACAGTGGTAATTTTTTTTTTGCGTTTCAGTATATTATCAAAGTGGTTTGTGTCAAATGGTAACCTTACACCACACTATTAAATATGAATTTTAGAACACGCCGGATCCAAAAGACGACATTGCAGAGTTTATATTTCCACCTAAAACAGACACTCCTCTGATTATGTCATGCCAGTAAGATTTTACTGACAGAAAACAGATTGTTAGACCAGCAGACATGAACATTTCGGCCGTAAAGATCGTGGACTAGTGTTAAATATACCACAACTAGGCCAAACATGCCTTTTTATTTACAGGTCTTCTTCCAAAAATAACAGCTGAAAATATAGCCTCTTTAATACTACATGATCTAAAAACATGTTTAACAATATTTGCATTACTTTATCTTAACATGTAACTGTGTTCAAACTTCAAACATTTGAAGATACGAGTGTCGCCTGTTACGTATTGTTTGCCATGTGTTTATACAAGTTTAGTACCCAGACCCACATAATGTACACGAGCATATAGTTTGTCGAACGGTTCCAGTCTATTTAAAAAAAAAAATCTTACCACAACAAGAATTTGGTTTCTTGATTGTACCTATGCTATTGAAACAAAATATTTGTGTCCATTTAAATAGTTTTATTTCACTTTTAAATGGTTGCTTAACAAATAAATTCATTATATTAAATGTAACAAAATGTAGATGAATATTCTGCACAGCGCGCGCCACCAATAATGTGTGCATATTACATGTACCATGCATGTACCAACCAGATTTTCTTAGTAAATGAAGGCAACATTTCTCGAATATCCCAAACTGCTTAAACTTTCGAAGTAGTCATCATCCAGATTGATAATACTGTACAAGGTTTACAAAGCAGGGATCTGTAGGGAACAATTGTATATCCTCCACTGCAGTGCAAGGTTGGGGGCAAAAATCGGCATTTGGCTGCCGGACTAAATCCGGCGACCCGAGATTGATTTATATTTGGAAATTTGGGGGTTTCTAAAAAACTCTTTTCCCAGAAATATTGTTTACCAATTTGTAGTTTGGAGGATTTCTTCTTTGTGTGTGATTTTATACAACTCTACTTTATATCTTTAGATTTTTATTTTCACTGACAGTGACAGCCCCGGGTACTTCAGCTAGTGTGTGTATATTGCCAACTGTGCCATGTTGGTCCACCGATGTGTAGTCATAGATGACTTTGATGAGGTAACAAGCTTTTACAATGGTCGCTGGTCGCCCTTTAATGTACCCTTTTATGTTTGTCAAGATTGCCTTGCCCAGTAAATACGTTTACACAGATTAAACAAACAAATTCGTCCGAGAGCCTAGCAAGGTTTAATAATAATTTTCAGTGCAAAAGGATAGAAAAATGGGATATATAGGAGTATCTGAGACAACTGCAAAATGGGATTTCTCAAGTTTGACCAGTAGTGGTGCGTTGGGATAGGGTAGACCCTTATAGTCTCCCCAAAATGGTTTCTCACCGGTGTGAATCATTTTAAGTCTTTTTAGATTAGTTTGACGTTTGAAAGCTTTACCACAGGTCTCACAAACAAACGGTTTTTGTATACCCAGCACGATATGTGCACTCAATACTCACTCAACACTATTGTAACCCACCCCCCGCCCCCCTTGAAACCTAAAAGGAATTCCTGAGATTCCAGGAGCACAATGGTCAACACAAAAGAGGGGGGGGGGGGGTTTCTCTGCCACATATCGTGCTTCATATGGGTTTTTGTGTACCCTCTCATGTTTCTTTAGATAAAATTTGTCAGTAAAAGCTTTACCACATGTTTCGCAATCATGTTTTTTCACCAGCGTGAATCCTGTCATGTCTGTTTAAATTATGTTGTTAGTACAGTAAAAATATGGTTTGACCTCGGACAAATTGCAACATAATTTTTTTCACCAGAATGCATTTCTATAAGGTCCCTAGAATGACATACTAAAACTCTTAAAAAATCCAAGTGGTGGAAATATGATTAATTTGCATAAATCGTTAATCCCTGCCATGTAATATATTTATTCCCATATTTGCGTATATATATATATATATATATATTTTTTGAAAAGTTTATTTGGGTGATTCTACTTACACATCCTTACTTCAATAACAATATCTAAAGCATACAAGTGACTGAATAATTATGAGAACATAGTAATGATCTAAAATGACTACAATTATACCCTATAATTTGCGCGCATTTACCTTGTCTCCAGATATCATCAAGTATAGTCAGTATTGATGAGCTTCAGATTAACCAAGTTGATTACTGGCACAGTTACCATATTAAAACCTTATGGAAAATCATGTGCACAATGATACCATTGTGATATTTAGCCCAGCAAACAAAAACAGGGGAAAATGAGGTTTTCGTATATTGGGCTGTCAAGTAGGTCTAGGGTTGCCTGAACGTGGGAGACTTTAATAAGTTCAAGAAAATTCCAAAAATTATCGGTAAGAATACATTTTGACGTTGACATTATTGTAAGCAACAATAATCTTTTATTTTGGGAATTTTTTGAATTTGTTCAGGTTTCCTACGTTAGGCAACCCTTCACGTACTTTTTACGAACACCTCGTTTTCCCCTGTTTTTGTTTGCTGGGCTAAATATCACAATGGTATCATTGTGCACATGATTTTCCATAAGGTTTTAATATGGTAACTGTGCCAGTAAGCAACTTGGTTAATCTGAAGCTCATCAATACTGACTATACTTGATGATATCTGGAGACAAGGTAAATGCGCGCAAATTATAGGGTATAATTGTAGTCATTTTAGATCATTACTATGTTCTCATAATTATTCAGTCACTTGTATGCTTTAGAAATTGTTATTGAAGTAAGGATGTGTAAGTAGAATCACCAAAATAAACTTTTCAAAAAAATATATATATATATATATACGCAAATATGGGAATAAATATATTACATGGCAGGGATTAACGATTTATGCAAATTAATTATATTTCCACCACTTGGATTTTTTAAGAGTTTTAGTATGTCATTCTAGGGACCTTATAGAAATGCATTCTGGTGAAAAAAATTATGTTGCAATTTGTCCGAGGTCAACAATACAAAATTAGGTATTTTTCCTGTACTATGTTGGGTATACGCTTTACCACAGATCTCACAAACAAATGGCTTATCATTAGTGTGAACTCTCTCATGTTCTTTAAGATGACATCGTTGAGTAAAAACTTTACCACAGGTCTCACAAACAAATGGCTTATCATTAGTGTGAACTCTCTCATGTTTTTTAAGATGACCTCGTTGAGTAAAAGCTTTACCACAGGTCTCACAAACAAATGGCTTATCATTAGTGTGAACTCTCTCATGTTCTTTAAGATAACCTCGTTGAGTAAAAGCTTTACCACAGGTCTCGCAAACTACTCCAAATCTGACGTGATTTGGTAGTCCACGAGGGGCCGATACTTACCTGCTAATTCCTACTTATGCATTATTCCTTATAGGCCGTAGGCTAATACGCTAGATTTTACATATACCACAGCGCCCTCTGGGCCGCGCCCATACCCTGAATACCCAGGATGCCAAGCGGCATATCGTCCTCTTTTCTGAGAGCGGCTAATAAGAAATCCCAATCAAACAATACCAAGCCCAAAAGTGGGGTAGGAGGGAGGGAGAATTAGCAGGTAAGTATCGGCCCCTCGTGGACTACCAAATCACGTCAGATTTGGAGTAGTCCACTACGGGCCCTCTCTTACCTGCTAATTCCTACTTATGCATAGATTAGCACTGTGGGAGGAGGAGGGTATGGGCGAGGATTTTATAGGGGGGCTCGAAAGGCAGTACCAAAAAACGAAAAACAAAAAACCACCTTATGTATCGGCCCATCGTGTACCCCAACATGAACATGTGAACTGTTATGTACATACGTAAACGGTAACTCACCACAAAGGGAGTTACCGTCTGCTAGGGGTCGTCCCATCACTCCGGCGGCGTCTTTTGTCGCCGGTCGGGTTTATCCTATCACCACCATCCTTCTCACGAGTTGAGGGCATTGAAGCCGAGATGACCACGCGGCCCATCTTCCCCTCAGTCTGCAAGACATCTTTGAGGTAGCATGAGACAAAAGTGGAGGCAGTCTTCCATGCTGCTGCTTGCAATATATCATGCATTGGAACCCCTTTGAGAAAGGCCCAAGATGTTGCCGTTGCCCTAGTTTCATGAGCATGCACAGGACCAGTGGATTCAGCTGGCCAACTTGAGATAGATGTTTGAATGGCCCTTACCACCCAGCGAGAAATGGTGTCACGGGTGGCTGCTCCGTGAGGAGACATTGTTGTAATGAAGAGCTGGGAAATAGAACCTCTGAGAGTCTTAGTGCGAGCGAGGTACCATTTAAGTGCTCGAACAGGGCACCACAATTTGTCCTCTGGTACAGCAGAGACTGTCTTTATCTGTGGGACGAAGATGTCCGGGGGAGAAAACGAGGCCGACTGATTTTTGGTTAGGAAACCTTGGTTGGGTATCAGTCGGACACCATGCGGCTCCCACCTGATGTGTCCATCAGCAATTGTAAGAGCGTGGAGCTCACTTCGCCTTCTGGCTGTGGACACAGCCAATAGGAAAACAGTCTTCACAGTCAGGTCTATCAGCGAAGCACTAGCAAGTGGCTCAAAGGGCTGTTGAGCTAACACTTGTAGAACCTTACTTAGATCCCATGAGGGTACCAGACGGCGTTGCGGGGGCCGCTCAACAAACATGCCCTTGAGAAGTTGAGATAGAGCCTTATTAGTTGACACGGTTGAATCATCTGAAAATCCCTGATGGATTGCCGCAATCGCCGAACGATAACCCCTAACCGTTGCCACGGACAGATCTTGGGAGTAGAGACCCATCAAGAAGTCCCCAATTGCAGTTAGAGATGCTGAGCAGGGATCAGCAGCTTCCCTTTTGCACCATTTAAGATAATGTTGTACTCTGCAATTGTATGTCCGGCGTGTGGACTCCCTTCGGCCCTTGGCTGCCAAGGCTGCAGCATTTGCTGAAAGGCCCGCTGTTCGAAGGGAAGACTCGACAAAAACCAGCAAGTTAGGTGGAGTTTCTCTGGGTCTGGGTGAAGAAACTCTGATCTGGGTTGGCTCAGGAGGTCTGTCCGCTGAGGCAACAGGATTGGAGGGTGTACCAGCAGGCGGATGAGACTTTGAAACCATGGTTGTCGTGGCCAAAAGGTGGCGATTAGAAGAAGCCTGCACTGTTCTGTCTCTACTTTCCTTATCACCCGTGGAAGGAGAGTGATTGGAGGGAAAGCATAAGCAAACATGTTCTTCCAACTCAGTGAAAAAGCGTCTGTTGCCCAAGCTTGTGGGTCGGAAGCCCGGCTGCAGTACACTGGAAGCTGATTGTTTAGAGCTGAGGCGAATAGGTCTATGTGAGGCCTGTCGAGTGTTAAGAAGATACTCTGTACCACTGCTGGGTGCAGCGTCCACTCTGTGGGGAGGACTTTCCCTCTGGACAGGGCATCGGCCATGACATTCAACCTGCCTGGCAAGTGGACTGCCATCAATGTTGTGTTGTTGGCTATGCACCATCGGAGAAGATCCCATGTGAACATGCATAGGCGACTGGACCGGGTGCCTCCCTGTCGGTTGATGTAGGAGACGACAGTCGAGTTGTCTGAACGAATCCGAACAACCTTCCCTGCAGCCTCTCTTTGAAAATAGATCAGAGCCTTTTTCACAGCCAGTAGTTCCAGGACGTTGATATGTAACGCCCGTTCTACTGGGGACCAAGTCCCGGCGACTGAGTCCTCGCTGATGTGAGCTCCCCAACCGTCGTTTGATGCATCTGATGTTAGCGTCAACGTCGGAAGGGGACGAGGGAACCTTAGACCGGTTGATAGATTGCGTGGGTTGCTCCACCATATCAGATGATAGTGTACCGGGGAGAGTACCGGTACGAGCTTGGATAGTGGATGATGTTTTGGTCTGTAATGGGCAAGTAAATGCAGCTGAATTGGTCGCATGTACAACCGGCAGTAAGGTATCAGATCTACCATACTGGCCATCAGGCCCAAGAGGCGGAGCCAGGCCACTACTGGGGCTGTTGCTACCGACATCAGCAGAACTGCGCATTCCAAAAGATTTCCCAGTCGCTCTTGAGTGGGAAAAGCTATTCCGCAAGATAGATCCAACTCTGCCCCCAGAAAAGTTGGGCGAGTTGTCGGGATTGGATGCGACTTCTCGTTGTTGATTAGAAAGCCTAGACTGCCTGCAATATCCCTTGTGGCGTTTACTGCTTGACGTGTTTGGCTTTCGGACATGCCCACAATCAACCAGTCGTCTAGGTAGACAAAGATTAGAATGCTTCTTTGTCTGAGGATGGCTGCCACAACCTTCGCCAACCGTGTGAAAACCCTTGGTGCAGTTGAAAGTCCGAACGGAAGGACAGTAAACTCGTACGTTACTCCTGCGTATAGGAACCGGAGGTACTTGGAGTGACTGTCTAGAATGGGCACGTGGAAGTAGGCGTCCTTTAGATCCAAGGTCGCAGCCCATGACTGTATGGGCAGAGAGTCCAACACCATACGGAGTGTTTCCATCCTGAATCTTTTCGGTCGAATAAATTTGTTGAGAGGCCGAAGGTTCAGGATGGGACGCCAATCTCCGGGTTTCTTTTTCGGAGTTAGGAAGAATGTGGAGAAAAACCCTTCGTTGGACTGATTTTGAGGCACCATTCTTATTGCAAGTTTTTGGAGAAGAGATAAGATTTCCGACTCCAGTGCCTGACGCTTGGTGAGGTCGGAGGGCACTAGAGTGGAACGACGGATCGTGTCCGTCGGGGGAGTGCTTGTGAATTCCAGAGCGTATCCGAGAGATACGGAGTTGAGCACCCACCCGTCGGAACAAAAACGGGCCCAAGTCTTTGCGAAATATTTTAGACGGCCCCCGACGGGCCCGAGACCGGGGGCCGGAATGGAGAGCCTGTCATTTACGCCAAGGTCCCCCACCAAAACCCCTGCCAGAGCGAGGGGCAGTGGAGGACCTACCGCCTCTACCTCGATAGCCAGAGAACAATGGCCGGTAATAAGCTGCCGTGGCTGCTTGTGTCGGGGCCGTCGAGGATTGGGCTGCAGTAGTTGTGGCTCTAGTAGGTTGACTTGACCGGAAACGAAAAGGCCTCAGCGGTTTGCGTGGAAACCGTTGAGTAGATGATTTGTTTTCACGCTTGGCCGGCCGAGACTCTTTAGCCTTTCTCAGGTTTATCTTATCGGTGGCTTCAATCCGTTTTGCCTCTTCTTCCATCAGCTCTTGGAATTTATTGTCAAACAGGTCAGGACCCAAGAGTGAAAGGGCATCTAGGCGTGCTCGAGCCCCATCAGAAGGAAGAAAAATTGTATCAAGTACATTCGATCTTCTGACCATAGTTGCGAAAATTGAAATCCGTGTAAACTGTTCCATGCACAACTGTAAACAGTCGTCCATGCATCGGAATGCCATTTCTGTAGACTCAGGGGAAACTTTTGAATCAGCTTCACAAGCGCATACCAAGAACTCAGAAAGCAATTGTGAAAAACAACTCACTTTCAATCCAAAACGTGAGGCAGTATCCACCTTCGCCAAGGTCTCTTCCAATTTGCCGCGCATACGGTCTTGAAAGGGGCTTTTCCCTGATGCCCGGTTGCCTCTGTCGGCCGCCATTTTATCTTTAGCTGCGTCTGGAATTACCGGGACCGCCAAATATTTGTTATGATCCTTCAGCGGCGCTCTAAAGGTCCGTGCCTTAATATTGTCTTTGGGTCGCCATTTTTTATATGCCGCCAAAGCTCCGATGTGGTCCGTACAGACTTTATCTATAGGGAACGCCGGGAAAACTTGTCCCCGGGTCCGAGACTCGGATGGGGCAGTTCGGTGTTTGAAGGTTTGCCGTTCATCCTGCCTCGTCTGCGGTTCGTCTTCTGCCGGTATCCTGAGCACCCGGACCATATCCTTCATGACTGTCCGAAATCGGAGGTCAGTAGCCGAAAGGGTGGATACGTTAGTAGACTCTTCACCGGAAGAATTGTCATCACCGGAAAGAAGGTCGAAGTCTATCCCGGGGGTCGGTGCCGGTCCGCCCGAACCCGAGGGTTCGCCCCCATCGGCCGCTGGTGCCGTTCGGCCCCCTTGTGGGGGCGGTTGGTCATGAGCGGACTCCCGTGACGGCCGAAAACTTCGGCCTACCTCGGGGTTTGAGTTTGATTCCGACAGATTTTCTGATGGACACAATGATAATTCATCCCTACGTTCCGGAGAAGTTGGTTCCGGGGGGAGGTGAATAGATTGGTCAACGGAAGTTGACGCTATTGACAAACGTTGGGGGACCAAGGATACCAGCGTAGCTGACAAATCCTGAAACCCCCGTAGCAGCAGTGCTTGCGTGCTGTTTCCTTTTCCGTGATGATGACGGCGATGGGAGTCTGCGGAATGGCTAGTCGAGGATTGCCCGGAAGAATTAGAACCGGAACTCGAACTAGAATAACGGCGTCTACGCTTACGATGGCGATGACGCTTATGCCCCGAAGGGTAACAATCACGCAGACTTTGGCGTACGGGAATACCAACATCCGAGACAGCGGCATCCGGGCCCGGATCCGGTGCCTCGGGCCAAGTCGAACACCTGGGTGTTTCGACCGAGTCCGGTAGCGGCTCGGGGTCTCGGATATCTGCCCGTCTGCCGGACTTACCGGACTTGTCGGACGTGCCCATTTTTATCGTTTTCTTTCGGGCTCCGCCGATGGGCTGACTTGGTGCGGTCGGAGTATCGGTCTTGGCATCGGTCCTGGTAGACAGAGGCCGAACAGGCATGTCGGCGGACACCGTTTTGTCGGCCGAGACTCCCTTAGCCCCGGGACCGGAAGACAGCGGCCGAATAGGCATGTCGCCGGACACCGTTGTGTGGGCGGAGACTCCCTTGGCCCCGGGACCGGTGGACAGTGGCCGAATAGGCATGTCTCCGGCTCCCGTAATGCCGGCCGGTGTTTTCTCGGCACGTAGTCCGGAGGACAGCGGCCTAACAGGCATGTCCCCGGGGGCCGATTTACCGAGTTTGGACTTCATACTTACTCGTTTTGTCTTAGTAGTAGCCGGAGGCCTACCAGGCACGGCTCTACTTCTACTCTTAGCGGCAGTGCTAGACAGCGGCCTATCAGGCATGTCGGCAGAGCCTAGTAGGCAAGACTTTTGTCGGCCGGAGGGCTCCGAAGAACCACTCCGTACTGAGTCACCACTGGGGGAATGGCTGCGCAGCCATGCCGAGACTCCATTCCAATCATCGGAAGCCCACCCTTTGCATATCTCGCACGGGTGAGACCGAGAACATACCCTACATTTGGGGCATAAATCGTGTGCATCCTGCTTAGAACGCGGTTTAATTATTCTACACTTTGTACAGGTAACAAAATTGGGGGGAACCCGCCGAACGCTGCTCGCGTCGGCCGGCCATCTTGAAAAATAAAACGAAAAAAACAACCAGACCCGATTGCAATCTGCACTAGGAATACTGGTATAAATCACGAAATGAGAATCTGATAAACGTGGATAACTAAGAAACACTCTGTTGCTAATAAACAGGAGGTTTAATGGAGAAAAAACACTTCTAGAACTAGCGAAAACTCGTATATTGAGAGAGCTTCAATAGAATACGACTACACCTGAACGGCGCTAGAAGAAAAGAGGACGATATGCCGCTTGGCATCCTGGGTATTCAGGGTATGGGCGCGGCCCAGAGGGCGCTGTGGTATATGTAAAATCTAGCGTATTAGCCTACGGCCTATAAGGAATAATGCATAAGTAGGAATTAGCAGGTAAGAGAGGGCCCGTAGTGGACAAATGGCTTATCATTAGTGTGAACTCTCTCATGTCCTTTAAGATGACCTCGTTGAGTAAAAGCTTTACCACAGGTCTCACAAACAAATGGCTTATCAGTAGTGTGAACTCTCTCATGTTCTTTAAGATGACTTCGTCGATTAAAAGCTTTACCACAGGTCTCACAAACAAATGGCTTATCATTAGTGTGAACTCTCTCATGTTTTTTAAGATGACTTCGTTGAGTAAAAGCTTTACCACAGGTCTCACAAACAAATGGCTTATCATTAGTGTGAACTCTCTCATGTCCTTTAAGATGACCTCGTCGATTAAAAGCTTTACCACAGGTCTCACAAACAAATGGCTTATCATTAGTGTGAACTCTCTCATGTCCTTTAAGATGACCTCGTTGAGTAAAAGCTTTACCACAGGTCTCACAAACAAATGGCTTATCATTAGTGTGAACTCTCTCATGTTCTTTAAGATAACCTCGTTGAGTAAAAGCTTTACCACAGGTCTCACAAACAAATGGCTTATCATTAGTGTGAACTCTCTCATGTTCTTTAAGATGACTTCGTCGAGTAAAAACTTTACCACAGGTCTCACAAACAAATGGCTTATCATTAGTGTGAACTCTCTCATGTCCTTTAAGATGACCTCGTTGAGTAAAAGCTTTACCACAGGTCTCACAAACAAATGGCTTATCATTAGTGTGAACTCTCTCATGTTCTTTAAGATAACCTCGTTGAGTAAAAGCTTTACCACAGGTCTCACAAACAAATGGCTTATCATTAGTGTGAACTCTCTCATGTTCTTTAAGATAACCTCGTTGAGTAAAAGCTTTACCACAGGTCTCACAAACAAATGGCTTATCAGTAGTGTGAACTCTCTCATGTTCTTTAAGATGACTTCGTCGATTAAAAGCTTTACCACAGGTCTCACAAACAAATGGCTTATCATTAGTGTGAACTCTCTCATGTCCTTTAAGATGACCTCGTTGAGTAAAAGCTTTACCACAGGTCTCACAAACAAATGGCTTATCATTAGTGTGAACTCTCTCATGTTCTTTAAGATAACCTCGTTGAGTAAAAGCTTTACCACAGGTCTCACAAACAAATGGCTTATCATTAGTGTGAACTCTCTCATGTTCTTTAAGATGACTTCGTCGAGTAAAAACTTTACCACAGGTCTCACAAACAAATGGCTTATCATCAGTGTGAACTCTCTCATGTCCTTTAAGATGACCTCGTTGAGTAAAAGCTTTACCACAGGTCTCACAAACAAATGGCTTATCATTAGTGTGAACTCTCTCATGTTTTTTAAGATGACCTCGTTGAGTAAAAGCTTTACCACAGGTCTCACAAACAAATGGCTTATCATTAGTGTGAACTCTCTCATGTTCTTTAAGATAACCTCGTTGAGTAAAAGCTTTACCACAGGTCTCGCAAACAAATGGCTTATCATTAGTGTGAACTCTCTCATGTCCTTTAAGATGACCTCGTTGAGTAAAAGCTTTACCACAGGTCTCACAAACAAATGGCTTATCAGTAGTGTGAACTCTCTCATGTTCTTTAAGATGACTTCGTCGATTAAAAGCTTTACCACAGGTCTCACAAACAAATGGCTTATCATTAGTGTGAACTCTCTCATGTTTTTTAAGATGACTTCGTTGAGTAAAAGCTTTACCACAGGTCTCACAAACAAATGGCTTATCATTATTAGTGTGAACTCTCTCATGTCCTTTAAGATGACCTCGTTGAGTAAAAGCTTTACCACAGGTCTCACAAACAAATGGCTTATCATTAGTGTGAACTCTCTCATGTTCTTTAAGATAACCTCGTTGAGTAAAAGCTTTACCACAGGTCTCACAAACAAATGGCTTATCATTAGTGTGAACTCTCTCATGTTCTTTAAGATGACTTCGTCGATTAAAAGCTTTACCACAGGTCTCACAAACAAATGGCTTATCATTAGTGTGAACTCTCTCATGTTTTTTAAGATGACTTCGTTGAGTAAAAGCTTTACCACAGGTCTCACAAACAAATGGCTTATCATTAGTGTGAACTCTCTCATGTTCTTTAAGATGACCTCGTTGAGTAAAAGCTTTACCACAGGTCTCACAACCAAATGGTTTTTCACCAGTGTGAATTATGTCATGTTTCTTTAGATCATTTCGTTGAGTAAAAGCTTTCCCACAGGTCTCACAAACAAATGGTTTCTCTTCCTTGTTGACCTTCTGGTAGCAAATCTGGTCGGGGGCTTTTGTATCCATTTTTCTGCAGTATTTATCTCAATGGCCGACTAAATACTACATCTGTCTGTACCATGCGTCTCTAGAGATTGCTCGAGTGTGCGTTAGCGTCATCACCATTGCTGCATGCTCCCCTTCTCAAGTCTCTCCTTGATTGGCTCCAAATCTTCAGATTCCAGACAGGACTTTGCTGTCAGGGTTGTCACCTGGAGACTGTGTTCAAAGTACAAGCAAAATGCTTCACTGCACACATGAACAATACAAGAACTGTTTTAATTTCTAGTAAAGTAGGCAACTCGCTCACAAAGCATATGACAGGTTTGTGGAGACAGTTTATCCTATTAACCCAAACTTCTTTTGGTGATTTACTGGGAACCTTCTTCATCCTTGCAAATTCCAACACCCTATGCCGTTAAACTGTACAGCTGGACTCCACCAAACCCTTGTGTTATAGTTTGGCTGGATAGGGATAGCCAGGTCAATATGTTGGCAATATTTGCCAATATTATTTAAAGTAGTCTTCCATATATTTTAGCGTATATATGCTTTCGTAAACCCAAAAGTACTTGAATGGCAGCCGCAGCAATATTTTGTCAGTATTAAAAGAACCCGGATGACTGCAATATTACTTTTGATATTGTCCTCATCCAGGCATTTTAACAAGTTTAAAATCCTGAATCCTGAACAAAGCGCCCCATTAAACCTGCTTCTTTTCTCCCCAATAAACTGGAAGGGCTGAGCCTAAGTTGACCCCACACTGGGGAAGAACATTCATGAATGCATTGTTCGCATGCGCCGACGTCCAACCCCCCAAAATGTTGAGCTTTACTGCGCGATACTGCGCAGTTTATCGCGGTTAACCCACAGAAACCTCTTGTTTAATTAAGCATTTGCACCTTATACCACCAGTCGAGTTGTCCGAGCTCCAATACAAGAAGACAGTAATACTGAATAGCATTCCTACAGGAATTAATCGTCATTTAATTTTGCTTTGGTCAAGTCTTCAGCCCAATATAAATAATAATAATATTTAATAGATGGATTTTGTTTAGGGATACAAGAATATATTGCACTCACTATAACAATATTGCACGAGTCGAAAAAATATTGTTATACTCGAGCAATAGGCTATATTCTTGTATTTCCCTCAACGTCATCCAATATTATTATAAATAATAAACTTACCATGGAAATCGAAGTGTAGGCCTAGGCTCTTAGGCCTATTTATGTCATTGTTGCATGACCCCACAATCTGCAGAAAAAAACCATTCAGACAGCCTTGTCAAATTTTCTTCCTGAATACTACAGCCTACTGGATCTGGAGACAGTGAAAAGGGGCGATTCGGTAAGTTGAGCGACAGTTAAAACATTTAGAGGAGCAATTATAGAATGCAGGGCCCACTGACAACTCGACTTTATTTACCCTGGGACATAGAATGGACTAACCCTAACCCTGTATACCCCAATACCCTTAGAATACAGGGCCACTCCATTCTATGTCATAGGGTAAATAAAACCGAGAGTTGTCAGTGGGCCCTGCATTCTATATGTTACCAAGGTTTTTTATCGTATAGTAGAGATCCCCATTTTTCAAGGCTAGCTTGGCCACTTGGCCAACCCAGGCTAACCCACTGTGTGGGCTGGGGGAGTAAACTTGAGTCTTGGGGGGTCCCTGAGTTATTTGCAGTGACCATGTGCTGGGTTGTGTGAGCACTAGCCGCATGTTGGGCATTTGTCCACACACCTCTGAACAGTGAGGGTACTGACATGCCTCTGCTCTCTGTTGCGCCTTACTACTAACGGTGACTGGCGAATGGTGAGTTTTCTTATTATGTTTGTCAATTATAGCCTTGTTGTTATCTTAATAGTTTCTCCTAATGCTGATTCATTTGTAGTTAGAAATAGAATCGACTTAATTTGTCTTTGTAATGAGATCTGGGGAGTTAAAGAAAGTAGTCAATGTTGAAGCAAATTATCTTTCCTTCTAGTTTAGCACATTGTATTGAATGAATAAGGATTACCTCTAGGTGTTTCAAGTTTATTGGAATTATTATAATATCCCTGCTTGTGATTCTTATTGAACTTCAATCATTGTTATTATTTAGAAATTGTTCAAGTATAATGGCCACATGTATTTCCCATAGAATAAGGTTCAAATTGGGTTTTGGTCAAGTGTTTCGTTTAGAACTTTATCAGTATTGTAACCAAATTAGTTCTTTAAGTTAGAATATATTCAGTGAAAGTTCCCCTCCATAATCATGGAGTTCCACCTACTTGGTACATGTGTTTCCGAATATCGAAGTAGGAGGCGAGCTAGGAACATCTGTTAAGGCCATTAGTATATGCCAGACATAGGACGAAAAAGACCTCCAGTGGAACAAGCAGACCCCTGTCTGGAATGTTGATTTACACTGGACAGGCTGGAGTAAATTGCCAGTTGGCAGTCCAGCCAGCTATTTGCTGAGTGTAATGTTGTAGTTTAGGAAGTGGGTTTATCGATGACTAGTGTTGCAAGTATGCTTATCGATATTCTGTTATCAATGACTACAGTGTGGCTGTTCCCATTTCTAGTGTACCGATGAAATTGATATGTGATCACTTTGATGTTACACAACTAGTGGGGTTCTTGGTGCATTAACTGTTGAGCTGTTCAAAACTGATGGATTTAATAGTGTACAGTGAAGCTAATATTTTGTTCACAGAAATTACCTATGTTTTTATTAGACTGTAGAAACAAGAGACTTTTAGAGTGATTTTGCTAAAGTAGGTTATCTTATATTTCTTAAGTTTCTCTTTTTGCTTACTTTTATAATGTAGTTTTAGAGCTTTTCCGTAATCGTTATACTTATTTGTTTCTTTGTTTTCTTTTCCTTTTTATTATATTTTAGCCATAACTGGCCTTCTTTCTTTTTTGGCATTAAATCATTGACTTGAGAATATATAGTTAAGCCCGAGATGGATAAATTTGTGTGCCAACTTGTACGCGGGCCAACTCGTACGCGGGCCAACTCGTACCAACTCGTACGCGGGCCAACTCGTACAATTTGTATGCCTACGCATACAAATTACATGAATCTGTGTGGCCCTTAGTAGTCTTGCTACAAGACTGGGATTTTCATTTGTTTGCGGCATGCATGCCCTATTTATGTATGTAAATGAAGTAAAAATATTTCTTTACACACGCGCACATATGACAACTGTTGCACAATAGGTCAGGTAGCAAGTGCCAAAAGTTTTTAAAGTTCGCTATCGCGAAATCGAGCCGGCAAGTCATCGGCACGGTTTTCCCCGGGCGGGCTCCGAGATGGCAGGGGGACCAGGTAGGTAACCTGGGCGATGGTATTTAATCTGCAGGAAATTACTTGTTACCTAAAAAAACAAAATGTTCATAAAACCTTCCAGATACAGTATAAATAAAATTATATGATTGCGCGTGGAAAGGCCTTTTGCAAAAGGCGCGTAAAACTCGTGCGATGTCGCTAGAGGAACCATTTACCGACGCGTCGTTTTGCCCATACAATTTCCAATCACAGTTTTGTGCACACAACTGGCGGTCTAGCGTTTATATGTCTGTGCTTGGGCATAGACAACTAAAAGCTAGACTCGACATGTGTATACTTTTATTGTTGTCGTCATTGTTCTGAAAATAGGCTGCATCACAGAACGCATATTGCGAACATGTACCCTCACGATACCATACCCCGCACACGGAACGCCTGAAGTACGTTTCACGACTTGCAGTACGTCACATTCCATACGATTACGAGTATCAATTTTGATAACATTTTTTTAAATGGATGTCATGTACGTCTAGGTTTTATTTAGATGTCTGATAATGGTTTGTCGCGATAGCGCCCTCTAGCGGCGGCGGGTTATTGAAGACCGCGGCTCAAATCATAATCACACTTGTCTTGCCCAAAAAAGCGTACGACCCGTACCTGCTGCCAGTGCTGGAGCCAATTTTGTTTTTCCAAAATCAAATGAGCCAATCTAAACAAGTCCTTATATAAAAAACAAACAAATTCGTCCGAGAGCCTAGCAAGGTTTAATAATAATTTCCAGTGCAAAAGGATAGAAAAATGGGATATGTTGGAGTATCTGAGACAACTGCAAAATGGGATTTCTCAAGTTTGACCAGTAGTGGTGCGTTAGGATAGGGTAGACCCTTATAGTCTCCCCAAAATGGTTTCTCACCGGTGTGAATCATTTTAAGTCTTTTTAGATTAGTTTAACATTTGAAAGCTTTACCACAGGTCTCACAAACAAACGGTTTTTGTATACCCAGCACGATATGTGCACTCAATACTCACTCAACACTATTGTAACCTAACCCCCCCCCCCCCTTGAAACCTAAAAGGAATTCCTGAGATTCCGGGAAGACAATGGTCAACACAAAAGAGGGGGGGTTTTCTCTGCCACATATCGTGCTTCATATGGGTTTTTGTGTACCCTCTCATGTTTCTTTAGATAACATTTGTCAGTAAAAGCTTTACCACATGTTTCGCAATCATGGTTTCTCACCAGTGTGAATCCTGTCATGTGTGTTTAAATTATGTTGTTGGGTATACGCTTTACCACAAATCTCACAAACAAATGGTTTCTCACCAGTGTGAACCCTATCATGCCTCTTTAGATCACGTTGTTGAGTAAAAGCTTTACCACAAGTGTGACAAACAAATGGCTTATCATTAGTGTGAATTCTCTCATGTTCTTTAAGATGACCTCGTTGATTAAAAGCTTTACCACAGGTCTCACAACCAAATGGTTTCTCACCAGTGTGAATTCTGTCATGTTTCTTTAGATCATTTCGTTGAGTAAAAGTTTTACCACAGATCTCACAAACAAATGGTTTCTCACCAGTGTGGATTCTGTCATGTTTCTTTAGATCATTTCGTTGAGTAAAAGCTTTACCACAGGTCTCACAAACAAATGGTTTCTCACCAGTGTGAATCATCCGATGTTGTTTAAGATTACCTCGTCGAGTAAAAGCTTTACCACAGGTCTCACAACAAAATGTTTTTCACCAGTGTGAAACCTGTCATGTTTCTTTAGATCGTTTAGTTGGGTAAAAGCTTTACCACAGGCCTCACAAACAAATAGTTTCCCACCAGTGTGAATCTTATCATGTTCTTTAAGATTAGTTCGTCGAGTAAAAACTTTACCACATATCTCACAAACGAATGGTTTCTCACCAGTGTGAATTCTGTCATGTTTTCTTAGATCATTTCGTTGAGTAAAAGCATTCCCACAGGTTTCACAAACAAATGGTTTCTCTTCCTTGTTGACCCTCTGGTAGCAAATCAGGTCGGGGGCTTTTGTGTCCATTTTTCTGCAGTATTTATCTTAATGGCTGACTAAATACTACATCAGTCTGTATCATGCGTCTCTAGAGATTGCTAGAGGGTGCGTTAGCGTCATCACCAGTGCTGCATGCTCCCCTTCTCAAGTCTCTCCTTGATTGGCTCCAAATCTTCAGATTCCAGACGGGACTCTGCTATTGTCACCTGGAGACTGTGTTCAAAGTACACGCAAAATGCTTCACTGCACACATGAACAATACAAGAACTGTTTTAATTTCTAATAAAGTAGGCAACTCGCTCACAAAGCATACGACAGGTTTGTGGAGACAGTTTATCCTATACTGAAACGCAAAAGAAACTATCCACCTCAAAAAAATGTAATGTAAAAATGTAAAAGTCTTTGGATGTAGTGCTGCTGGATTCTGAGTGCTGCTGGAAATGTCTGTCAGCAGCGAGCAAGGCCGGAAATGCGTGGGTGTGCTTCCCAGTACCATCGGCCTGAACCCGCCTCGGATCAAGTTTTGTTTAAAATAATCCCGCGCCTCGGCTCAGGGTTGTTAAAATAATCTCGGCGCGAACTGGTTAAACTGTGCACTAAACAGCTGAACTAGTTAGTGTTAAGGCGTTAGAGTTACCAGGGCTAATCACAAACTAATATAATTGGGCCGAGTTGAAATAAGAACTTGGTCAATGTTGGCAATATTTGCTACATGTATTATTATTTAAATTAGTCTTCCAGCGGTAAAAAATATATTAGTGTATATTGTATGCTTTCGTAAAACCAAAAAGTACTTGAATGGCAGCCGCAGCAATATTAGGTCAGTTTTACTATTATGACTGCAATATTACTTTAGATATTGTCCTCATCCGGGTATTTTCGATGGTTCCCACACAGTCAACAGCACTCCAGCATAATAGTAATACCAGGTTGTTAACCAGGGAACTAAGCCGAAGCAATATTCAACAAAAATGGCTGCTTCGAGCTACATGTAGGAGGCGCAAGTGGTTCGCTTTGGTTTCTGAACTTTAAAGAACTTTTAAAAAACAAAAATGTAAACGGCTCTGAAAAGAAGATGTATTATGTCACACAAAAATGAGTCATATACATGGTCAGAGATAATTTTGGAGATATGACGCGTTTACATATTGATTAAGTTGATTGATTTGTTCAACATTTCTTTGAATGAAACCTGAAACTGTAGGTATTAAAGATGTCATTCAATAAACATCCCATTCAGTAAAAATCACGGTACCGCGCGGTTTATCACGGGTAACCCACAGGAACCTCTTGTTTAATTAGGCATTTGCCCCTTATACCACCGGTCGAGTTGTCCGAGCTCCAATACAACAAGACAGTGATACTGAATAGCATTCCTACAGGAATTAATCGTCATTTAGTTTTGCTTTGATCAAGTCTTCAGCCCAACATAAATAATATCAATATTACTATTAGATGGCTTTTTTCGAGGGATAAAACGCATATTGCAATCGCTATAACAATATTGCACGAGTCGAATAAATATTGTTATACTCGAGCAATATATTTTTTTATTTTTCCCTCAACGTCATCCAATATTATTATAAATAATAAACTTACCAGAGAAATCGGAGTGTAGGCCTAGGCCCCTAGGCCTGTTTATTTGGTGCATGACCACATTATCTGTAGAAAAAACCTGTAGTCAATTCAGACAACCTCGTCAAATTTTCTTCCTAGTACTGGATCTGGAGACAGTGAAAAAGGTTGAGTTGGTAAGTTGAGTGACAGTTAACAAAAAATGGGTTCCAAACATAGAGCTATATTAAATTACTAGAGCGCTAACTTTGTATTCGTACGCGCAGAGATACTTGGAACCCGTTCTGCGCGCAGACATTTTAAATTCATGTGCGTGCTTGTAGAACATAATAAAAATAGATGGATTGAATTTTGAAAGTGTTCTCTAAATGCAGCGCGCGTGCAAGTAGAACAGACGCAAAAAACATACCCGGTCATGCAAGTAAAAAAAAGTCAAGACAAAATCATCTGCAGCGCACAGATACGCACACGCATTTGCGCTCAGTTGATAATCGTTCGTTTGGGTTTTGGGCGTATCGGCTTCGGAAACGCACTGTATAGAATACAAACGCAGATATGCAAAAAGCGGTACACAATTTTGAGGTTTCTAATGGTTCGTGCACAAACATGGATGCATGCGCCCAGTAGGCATCACTTTGTACACTAGAACCAGCGCTCTAATAAAGCTCTATGGTTCCAAATTACTCGATGCCCATATATAATACCCAGGATCTTATAGGGAGTATAGCGAGATGGATATTCAATTTTGTAGGCCAACGCGGGCCAACGCGGGCCAACGCGGGCCAACGCGGGCCAACGCGGGCCAACGCGTACGCGGGCCAAAGCGTACACGCGCCAACGCGTACGCGCGTTTACGCGCACGCGTGTTAACATGTACGTATGAAAAATAAATTGAACAATGTGTGTCTCTAGATTCTTGCTCCAAGAGTGGGTTTTTCATTGTTCCGTGGCATGCGCTATTTATGTATGTAAATGAGGGAATAATTGTATTCACGCACGCGCACAATATGACAGCTGTTGCACAATAGGTCAAGTAGCAAGTGCCGACAGTTTTCAGAGTTCGCAATCGCGGAGTCGAGCCGGCAAGTCGTCGGCGCAGTTTTCTCCGTGTGGGCTCCGAGATGCCAGAAGAACCAGGTAGGCAACCTGGGAGATGATGTTTAATCTGCGGGAAATTACTTGCTACCTGCAAACAAAAACTGTCCATAAAACCACAAAGATACTGTACAAAATTATATGAACGCACGTAGAAAGGCTTTGCGCAAATAGCGCGTACGAAGAACTTGTGCGGTATCTCTTACGCGCAACTACTCACCGATTTGTCGTTTTGCCCATATTTTTTTTAATTCACAGTTGTGGTCAATGGCAAATTGGTGCACTTTCCGGTTCATTCAACATTTACGTGATGTATTTCAACATTTCGAATACGCCAACAAGTAGTGTATTACGAAGGGCCTATTACATGTATAACTTGTCTAAACTCCTTTCATCATAACATTTAAGGTAGTACCGCCGTTACTTATCACGAATGGGTGGATTTTGAGGCTGACCTGTTCGCCAGTTTTACAATCATGGATGCCGAGGAAAGCAAAAAAAAAACGGCGTCGGTTTACAACTGGCTACAAGTGGTTATTGTGTTGTTTTTGGTTTTTTCGCAATCGCCGTGTGGCGATCGTGATTTTTATTTTTGAAAATTCAATTTTTCAGAACAATTATAGGATATCTAGCGCATTCATTTTGCTGGATGCCTACAATAATTATTTACTTTGAAATAAGTAAGATATTTCTTAACTATTCGGTAGTAAACGAAATTCGATATCTGCAAATGGTGTATCCTACCGATCAGATACTGCTCCAACTTGCTTTACGCTTAGTGGGTATAGTCATTTTGCCCTGACCTATCTGACTATAATGGTACACTCATGATCAGAATGAGTCAAAAAGAAATTTTCTTTATAAACAGAATATTTTTAAAAGAAATGTTAGGCAAATATACACATAGGCCCCTAGGCCTAGTTAGAGAAAAAAATAACTATTAACACAGTGTGTCCTTTATATCAATGGTTTATAGTCGATACTTATTCCACTTTTATTTGTTGGGGTTTGACATTCAATGGTCCTTTTAAATACCCTTAGCATTTCTTACATGCGCCTGTAGTCCAATTTTCTAGTCCGTGATCTATGGAGTCTCTACTTTGTTTGCGAGGCCTGTTGCAATTAGATGCTTATTCTTTTCCAGTCACTCTCTACCATTTACCATTTTAACGCTCAATAGTTGGTTTTTTTTTTAATCTGATTTTTAACCTGATGAAAGCCGAATGATCGAAGCGTTGTTATTAAAATAAAACAGCCGTGTTTTAAACCAGAACCTCCAAACCTTTGCCCTCTCTCCCTATTATATTCTAATATATACCTTTAAGAGATGATATAGTAGTATTATGTGTATAAACAAGTTATAACTCGAGAGCAATGAACCAGTGGTGTAACTCCTATGTGCGAGGGGGGGGGGGGGGGGGGATCCCCGGGCATCCAGAAGGTCTGGCACCCACGATGATACTTTGTTTGCAATTATAGACTTTTGGAAGTAGAAACCTTTCCCCACCTGGCATAAGATTACACTTTTGACCATAACTATTGAAATCTTGAGAAGACATCAAGCTGTCTGATCATACCAGTAGTTTTAGTACTGGTGTCGAAATATCCGCCTTGGACTAAATGTACATAATGAAACAATGATTGCCCAGTTTGCTGAGGGAAAAGCGAGACTGAATAGATTCAAGGTTTAACTTGCATATAGAATGTTGAAATATTCAAAAACAAATCGCCACTGTGAGTTAGAGTTTGGAGTTTTCTTTATTAGACTAACCGTTCATTTTAACAATCTTAAAGGTGAGAGTTCGTCTCAAATTGGAATTGATGAGCAAAATTCCCGTAATCGGTTGACGTCATATTTCGCTTTCTTAAACAATTCAGCAATTGTGGTACAGACTCGTCCATACTATAATTAATAATAATGTAATAATAATAATGTTCTTGCTTATATAGCGCTTTACATCGTATCAACGATCTCAAAGCGCTTTACAATTATTACCCCGTTCATCAGGCCCTGGACCACGCGGCAGCCGTTTATAGGCGCTCAATCGGCCTCGACCCTCACAGGTACCCATTTATACTCCTGGGTGGAGAGAGGCAATTGTAGTTAAGTGTCTTGCCCAAGGGCACAAGCACCATGTTCCTGGTCGAGTTCGAACCCAAGCACCATCGTACATGGGTCGAACACCGTAACCGCGGGGCCATGACATTCTACTCATGTACATTTTCTACTCATGTACATTTAGATATGAAACTGCCCAAGTTTCACTTGTCTGATACAATTTTTTTTAGAATCCTTTGTTGTTTTTTAGGATGGAGAAGACAACGATCCTCTTGTAAAGAAGGCCCACTTCCCCTGCATTATCGAGTTGGATGACTGTTTGGTGCTTGTGGCTGGAGGCCAAGTGATTGACTCACTGGGGTCTAAACCATGGAGTAAAGCTGCTGTGGGACTGGTGTCCATCTACTATACTTTCAACCTCAGTTATCCCCCACACCAAGAGGTATTTCTGCGCTTTTTGCAACAGGAGGTATTTCATGACAAGCTGGCAGTGCAGGACAAAACCATTTCATTCAAGAAGGCAATGAGTGCCTATAAGGAATTCTGTGAGTAAAAAGCCATTTACCCTGACTGCCCGATAAACTGCGATCGTGACTTCCTGGTGGAGCAATGGTTCATTGAAGGTGAATTTTACAATTCAGTGTTGATTCATCAATTCAGTGTTGACTGTTGTGTTTGAACGTTGAACATTTTGAATGGACTTTTTGATTTTGTTATAGGCGTCAATTGAGTGTGGACTATTATTTTCCTCAAAGTGTGATTTTGTACAAATTCTGAGAAATTGGACAAAAATCAAACCAGTGGGGATTATTGTTTGAATTTTATGAAATAGGACGTATATTTCAGCAACTAGCCACCCAACTTTCGAACTAATAGCCTCTACGAACATCATTCTCTCACTGAATATGACGACCCGTCATCTTCAACATGATTAGTTATTTAAAACATAAATACAGATTGATTGGAAAGCAAGTATCATTTGTAAGTGCACGTGACTTTCAAAACTGGATTCGCTCTGCTGCATTATGCGCACATGTCATTTGGTCAGGGGGCACCCAACCCATTGCCCCGGGCACCCTGAACTAAAGTTACGCCACTGCAAGGAACGGCGTTGCCTAAGGTGACTAAATGGTCAAATTCCCTCGGTTGGAAATAGCCGTTTACTATTAATCAAAGTGGTTTGTGTCAAATGGTAACCTTATGCACCACACTATTAAATATGAATTTTAGAACACGCCGGATCCAAAACACGACATTTTAGAGTTTACATTACCACCTAAAACAGACAATCCTCTGATTATGTCATGCCAGCGAGGTTTTACCGACAGAAAGAAATACAGTTAGACCAGCAGACATGAACATTTCGGCCGTAAAGATCGTGGACTATTGTTGAATATCATACCACAACTAGGCCAAACATGCCTTTTTATTTACAGGTCTTCTTGCAAAAATAACAGCTAAAAATATAGCCTTTTTAATACTACAACTACAAGATCTAAAAACATTTATAATAATGTTTGCATTACTTTATCTTAACATGTAACTGTGTTCAAACTTCAAACAATATTTTCAGATACGAGTGTCGCCCGTTACGTATTGTTTGCCATGTGTTTATACATGTTTAGTACCCAGACCCACATAATGTACACGAGCATATAGTTTGTCAAATGGTTCCAGTCTATTTATGTTTGCCACGCTTGAGCTTTTCAAACAAATAAAATCTCACCATAACAAGAATTTGGTTTCTTGATTGTACCTATGCTTTTGAAACTAAATATTTGTGTCCAGTTAAATAGTTTTATTTCACTTTTAAATGGTTGCTTAACAAATAAATTCATTATATTAAATGTAACAAAATGTACATGAATATTCTGCACAGCGCGCGCCACCAATAATGTGTGCACATTACATGTACCATGCATGTACCAACCAGATTTTCTTAGTAAATGAAGGCAACATTTCTCGAATATCCCAAACTGCTTAAACTTTCGAAGTAGTCATCATCCGGATTGATAATACTGTACAAGGTTTACAAAGCAGGGATATGTAGGGATATATCCTCCACTGCAGTGCAAGGTTGGGGGCAAAAATCGGCATTTGGCTGCCAGACTAAATCCGGCGACCCGAGATTGATTTATATTTGGAAATTTGGGGGTTTCTGAAAAACTCTTTTCCCAGAAATATTGTTTACCAATTTGTAGTTTGGAGGATTTCTTCTTTGTGTGTGATTTTATACAACTCTACTTTATATATTTAGGTTTTTTTATTTTCACTGAGAGTACTTCAGCTAGTGTGTGTATACTGCCAACAGTAACACTGTGCCATGTTGGTCCACCGATGTGTAGTCCTAATATAGATGACTTTGATGAGGTAACAAGCTTTTACAATGGTCGCTGGTCGCCCTTTAATGTACCCTCTTATGTTTGTCAAGATTGCCTTGCCCAATAAATACGTTTACACAGATTAAACAAACAAATTCGTCCGAGAGCCTAGCAAGGTTTAATAATAATTTTCAGTGCAAAAGGGATATGTAGGAGTATCTGAGACAACTGCAAAATGGGATTTCTCAAGTACGTTTGACCAGTAGTGGTGCGTTGGGATAGGGTAGACCCTTATAGTCTCCCCAAAATGGTTTCTCACCGGTGTGAATCATTTTAAGTCTTTTTAGATTAGTTTGACGTTTGAAAGCTTTACCACAGGTCTCACAAACAAACGGTTTTTGTATACCCAGCACGATATGTGCACTCAATACTCACTCAACACTATTGTAACCTAACCCACCCCCCCACCCCCCCCCCCCGGCCCCCTTGAAACCTAAAAGGAATTCCTGAGATTCCAGGAACACAAGGTGAACACAAAAGAGGGGGGGGGGGGGGTTTCTCTGCCACATATCGTGCCACATATCGTGCTTCATATGGGTTTTTGTGTACCCTCTCATGTTTCTTTAGATAAAATTTGTCAGTAAAAGCTTTACCACATGTTTCGCAATCATGTTTTTTCACCAGCGTGAATCCTGTCATGTCTGTTTAAATTATGTTGTTGGGTATACGCTTTACCACAGATCTCACAAACAAATGGTTTCTCACCAGTGTGAACCCTATCATGCCTCTTTAGATCACGTTGTTGAGTAAAAGCTTTACCACAAGTGTGACAAACAAATGGCTTATCATTAGTGTGAACTCTCTCATGTTCTTTAAGATGACTTCGTTGAGTAAAAGCTTTACCACAGGTCTCACAAACAAATGGCTTATCATTAGTGTGAACTCTCTCATGTTCTTTAAGATGACCTCGTTGAGTAAAAGCTTTACCACAGGTCTCACAACCAAATGGTTTTTCACCAGTGTGAATTCTGTCATGTTTCTTTAGATCATTTCGTAGAGTAAAAGCTCTCCCACAGGTCTCACAAACAAATGGTTTCTCACCAGTGTGAATTCTGTTATGCCTCTTTAGATCACATTGTCCAGTAAAAGCTTTACCACAGGTCTCACAAACAAATGGCTTATCATTAGTGTGAACTCTCTCATGTTCTTTAAGATGACTTCGTTGAGTAAAAGCTTTACCACAGGTCTCACAAACAAATGGCTTATCATTAGTGTGAACTCTCTCATGTTCTTTAAGATGACTTCGTTGAGTAAAAGCTTTACCACAGGTCTCACAAACAAATGGCTTATCATTAGTGTGAACTCTCTCATGTTCTTTAAGATGACCTCGTTGAGTAAAAGCTTTACCACAGGTCTCACAAACAAATGGCTTATCATTAGTGTGAACTCTCTCATGTCTTTTAAGATGACCTAGTCGAGTAAAAGCTTTACCACAGGTCTCACAAACAAATGGCTTATCATTAGTGTGAACTCTCTCATGTTCTTTAAGATGACTTCGTTGAGTAAAAGCTTTACCACAGGTCTCACAAACAAATGGCTTATCATTAGTGTGAACTCTCTCATGTTCTTTAAGATGACCTCGTTGAGTAAAAGCTTTACCACAGGTGTCACAACCAAATGGTTTTTCACCAGTGTGAATTCTGTCATGTTTCTTTAGATAATTTCGTAGAGTAAAAGCTCTCCCACAGGTCTCACAAACAAATGGTTTCTCACCAGTGTGAATTCTGTTATGCCTCTTTAGATCACATTGTCCAGTAAAAGCTTTACCACAGGTCTCACAAACAAATGGTTTCTCACCAGTGTGAACTCTCTCATGCCTCTTTAGATTTCTTTGTTGAGTAAAAGCTTTCCCACAGGTTTCACAAACAAATGGTTTCTCTTCCTTGTTGACCTTCTGGTAGCAAATCAGGTCGGGGGCTTTTGTTTCCATTTTTCTGCAGTATTTATCTCAATGGCTGACTAAATACTACATCTGTCTGTACCATGCGTCTCTAGAGATTGCTCGAGTGTGCGTTAGCGTCATCACCATTGCTGCATGCTACCCTTCTCAAGTCTCTCCTTGATTGGCTCCAAATCTTCAGATTCCAGACAGGACTCTGCTATTGTCACCTGGAGACTGTGTTCAAGGTACACGCAAAATGCTTCACTACACACATGGACAAAACAAGGACATAAATTCTAGCAAAGTAGGCAACTTGCTCACAAAGCATACGACAGGTTTGTGGAGACAGTTTATCCTATTAACCCAAACTTCTTTTGGTGATTTACTAGGAACCCTCTTCATCCTTGCAAATCCCAACACCCTGTGGTATTAAACTGTACAGATGGACTCTACCAAACCCGTGTGTTATAGTTTGGCTGGA
Organism: Crossaster papposus; assembly: GCA_037893245.1. NCBI lineage: Eukaryota > Metazoa > Echinodermata > Asteroidea > Velatida > Solasteridae > Crossaster > Crossaster papposus. The sequence continues at coordinate 36,006 of JBAIAA010000496.1, read as the reverse complement.
TATAGGGATAGTCAGGGGTAAGGCTTTAGAGTCACCAGGGTTAATCACAAACAAATTTAATTGGGCCGAGTTGAAATGAGAACTTGGTCAATGTTGGCAATATTTGCCAATATTATTTATAGTAGTCTTCCATATATTTTAGCATATATTGTATGCTTTCGTAAACCCAAAAGTACTTGAATGGCAGCCGCAGCAATATTTTGTCAGAATTAAAAGAACCCGGATGACTGCAATATTACTTTTGATATTGTCCTCATCCAGGCATTTTCACAAGTTTCGCTGGTTACCGCACAGTCAACAGTGTTCAACTCATTCTCAGTATTTTCCAAAACCTCCGGTAGAATCCTGAACAAAGCGCCCCATTAAACCTGCTTCTGGGGAAGAATATTAATGAATGCATTGTTCGCATGCGCCGACGTCCAACCCCCCAAAACGTTGAGCTTTACTGCGCGGTACTGCGCAGTTTATCGCGGTTAACCCACAGGAACCTCTTGTTTAATTAAGCATTTGCACCTTATACCACCAGTCGAGTTGTCCGAGCTCCAATACAAGAAGACAGTAATACTGAATAGCATTCCTACAGGAATTAATCGTCATTTAATTTTGCTTTGGTCAAGTCTTCAGCCCAATATAAATAATAATAATATTTAATAGATGGATTTTTTTTAGGGATACAAGAATATATTGCACTCACTATAACAATATTGCACGAGTCGAAAAAATATTGTTATACTCGAGTAATAGGCTATATTCTTGTATTTCCCTCAACGTCATCCAATATTATTATAAATAATAAACTTACCAGGGAAATCGAAGTGTAGGCCTAGGCTCTTAGGCCTATTTATGTCATTGTTGCATGACCCCACAATCTGCAGAAAAAACATTCAGCCAGCCTTGTCAAATTTTCTTCCTGGATACTACAGCCTACTGGATCTGGAGACAGTGAAAAGGGGCGATTCGGTAAGTTGAGCGACAGTTAAAACATTTAGAGGAGCAATTATAGAATGCAGGGCCCACTGACAACTCGACTTTATTTACCCTGGGACATAGAATGGACTAACCCTAACCCTGTATACCCCAATACCCTTAGAATACAGGGCCACTCCATTCTATGTCATAGGGTAAATAAAACCGAGAGTTGTCAGTGGGCCCTGCATTCTATAGTTAAGCCCGAGATGGATAAATTTATGTGCCAACTCGTACGCGGGCCAACTCGTACGCGGGCCAACTCGTACGCGGGCCAACTCGTACGCGGGCCAACTCGTACGCGGGCCAACTCGTACGCGGGCCAACTCGTACAATTTGTATGCCTACGCATACAAATTACATGTGTGGCCCTTAGTAGTCTTGCTACAAGACTGGGATTTTCATTTGTTCGCGGCATGCATGCCCTATTTATGTATGTAAATGAAGTACAAATATTTCTTTACACACGCGCACATATGACAACTGTTGCACAATAGGTCAGGTAGCAAGTGCCAAAATATTTTAAAGTTCGCTATCGCGGAATCGAGCCGGCAAGTCATCGGCACGGTTTTCTCCGGGCGGGCTCCGAGATGGCAGGGGGACCAGGTAGGTAACCTGGGCGATGGTATTTAATCTGCAGGAAATTACTTGTTACCTAAAAAAAAAACCTGTTCATAAAACCTTCCAGATCCAGTATAAATAAAATTATATGATTGCGCGTGGAAAGGCGTTTTGGCAAAAGGCACGTAAAACTCGTGCGATGTCGCTAGAGGAACCATTTACCGACGCGTCGTTTTGCCCATACAATTTCCAATCACAGTTTTGTGCACACAATCATGGAGGTAGGAAACATGTTTCCTACCTCCATGACACAATTAACTGGCGGTCTAGCGTTTATATGTCTGTGCTTGGGCATTAAGAAGGTTCCTTCTTATTCCTCCATGGGCATAGACAACTAAAAGCTAGACACGACATTAGCCCAGGTTGGACGACGTTCTTCATTGCATTACGTCGCGTTGTACAACGGAGGAGTCCAACCTGGGCTAGACACGACATGTGTATATACTTTACCCTTTTATTGATGTCGTCATTGACATTGTTCTGAAAATAGGCTGCATATCACAGAACGCATATTGCGAACATGCGCCCTCACGATACCATACCCAGCACACGGAACGCCTGAAATACGTTTCACGACTTGCAGTACGTCACATTCCATACGATTATACGAGGATCAATTTTGATAACATTTTTTAAAATGGATGTCTTGTCTGATAATGGTTTGTCGCGATAGCGCCCTCTGGCGGCGGGTTATTGAAGACCGCGGCTCAAATCATAATCACACTCAGTCACAGCGTCTTGCCCAAAAAAGCGTACGACCTGCTGGAGCCAATTTTTTTTTCTCAAAAATTAGCCAATCTAAACAAGTCCTTATATAAAAAGCACATTCACAAATAAAAACAACCTTTATTAAGATACTATAGTACTGTTAAGTGCATTTTACATACTGTTTACCTGCTGTAAATTGTAAAATTACGGCCAGATGACGACCGCCATCAACACTATCACATGCAGTACAGCAGGCGTGCAACTAGCCTTTAAACAAGGCCACATGTCTGATAGACGCCGAGCGACTAAAAAGAGACTAATCGCGAAAACCTGAGTGAACGCCAGTGAGAATTGCCCAGACAAGTGGCCTTTATCAATCTGGTTTGGATTTCTTATGTTAACCTTTGTTTCCGACTGGAATCGCTACCGAAATGGTAGCGTCCAATCAGCGAACGTATCTCCGCGTGGCGTCAGCTTATATTTGAGTTGGACTAGTTCATTTTACAAACAGGGAATGTCCAATCATGTCACTTACAATATTTAGCTCAAATCATTAGTTGCTTCCTAATTTATTGCAATTTTGCATGTAAAATAGATTTAAATGTGATATCTTGTATTTATCATTCATATATTCAACTCAGAAGCAAAATTTATATACGTTTTTGTACCTTTTCTTACATGCTTTGATATTGAACGAATCACGAACGAAGCCAACTGGGAGATCGCCGTTCTGATTGGGCGTATTGGCATGCTAATATGTATCTATGAATAATTCATGCGAGCAGTGAAACCTACATTGCAAAAGGCCTCGTGACATTCGTCACTCCGTCGCGCGTTCACCCCGGGTATCTAGACTCATCTCAGCCGTTTAGCCAGAGTCACGAGGCCTTGTCAAAAGGCTAGCGTGCAACATGCATACACTCTGTTCCAACCTCGTTCCCAGGGCTTACTTTATTTTCAACCAAAGACCCTGGCGCCATGTACTAAACGCACTCTACGATCTTTGTTTTTAACCACGATTTCCAATAATAATACCAGAGTGCAGCTTTTGTGTCGTGTTGTTTGAGTATTGCAGCGAAAATATTATCCCTCGAAGATTTTAGACCCGAGCAGCGAAAGGCCTTATTTTGCTCGGAGCTCGCACGTACGGCCAGGGGCCAATTTCATAGCAGCTCTATAAAATTGGCCCCAGGTACGTACTCGGCGTTTTTCAGCGTGTTTGGTCAGTTTCTTATTGCCGCAAAAACTAAAAACAGCATTATATCCAGGCATGCTGGTCTGTGCGTTATCGCCACATTGTCCAAGCATGGTCCGTACGCTGTTGGGAGGGGGCATGTTTACGGCTGCAGAACCAACCTTCAAAATGATCGCAATATCGTAATTTAAACAGGGACAATTGTCTTATATCCTCAATAACTCCTCTAATTATTTTCTTGGCAAAATTCCGCCGGCAAGTCATTTAATTATCGCGTTTTACCGATCCCGCGGCATGTTTTTCAGATCAGCTGGATAGATGTGTGCATTATAATGTAGGGCCGAGTTCGACACGTTTCAATAAAGTCGCGGCCTTATCTCCAGTCGCGCGCCGCGGTTGAATACTCAAAACTAATTAAAGCAGCTAAACACAACTAGTTTTGACCATAACATTGTCAACATTCAAGAAAATAACCAGCAAAACTAGCGAAAATAACTGCGACCCTCACCAATCAAGCAAGATCAGTTCAAATCTTCAATATCTACAAGCCTTCGTAATGATCACTCAACTTTCTCCGATAAAATAATGTCAACGATGGCGGTGTTCGTAAACACTTGCGAGCTGTAGCTATCAAGATTTGACGCGTCCTTGTTACAAGTTACCGTAGAACTCAGCTGTTGCATTCGGCCAATCATGGGCTTACATGATGCTTGATTAATACCTAGGAGAGTTCAAAGCTTCTGATTGGTCGAGACTCGATCACACGGAGGGTATGCCTTATCGCGCAGTAATTGACCGGGTTTTCATTAGCCTCTGTCATGAAATGACGAAAATCAACCGAAGAGGGCGTTTTGCGGAAATTTGTCAATATGGCTTCCGAGCTCTCGCGTAAAACTAACGTAATTAGCTATACCACAGAGGAAAGACAACAGATAGTTAGTGAATTGCGGGGAAATACTTAATACAAAATGGCCAATCATAAAACTAGATTTTCTTTCCTGCACTTGAAAAGGCCCGCCGTGTATTTATGCTCCTTAGAAAACCGGTTAGGCCCAACATTTTAACATTTTTTTTCTTTTTCAGTGGCACTGAACTGAAGCTTTATTTGAAAGCCATATATTTGAATGCCATACAGTAAACAAATTCTGGGGCCAATTCATACAACTTGATACAAGCAATATTCTTTTTGCATTTTTAATAATTTTTTTTTGACATCAAATATAAATTTGAGGCTTTACACACAAGCACTTGGTTCACATAATTACTATTTGGACGTTAAACCTTTACATTCCTGATCCTGCAATGTTAATTAAAAAACCAACCAGTTTTAAATACTGTCGCATTAAATGTAGACGCCTGTGAAATCTAGTAATATTTTACCCTTTTATTGACTGAAACCTTACATGGGTCCGTCATAAATGACATTTACTATTAAAGAAGTTCGTAAATATTAAACTTGGATTTTCCAAGAATTATTCAATTGCGCCGCGACACTCGGTCGATTAGATTTGACGATTTTTGTTTTGAGATAAACATTTCAGCGATTGCGTGCAAAAGCATGGCGGGGTACCAGCAAATTTAAGAGATCGTCGTGTTCTAAAGTTACTAAGTAACATTTTTTTTTTACGTTTTGGTGTTTTCAGGTGTTTTGTGTGGCCAAACTTTTGTTCGAACAAATTTTTTTTTTCTTTTTCGATTTCACAAGAAAATGTAAAAAATGCGGATTCGGTTACCACGTCCGCCATAGCCTTGTATGCATTTGTCTGCCGTGTTTATCTCAAGAGAACAATTGTTGAATCTATGAGTGCACATGCGCAGTTGGAATGTCGAAGTGGCTTATATATAGCGCAGCACACTTTCACAAACTGACCATTTTTTCAGTCGCTGTTTCTTTCTCTTTCGTAATTTTACGGTTTTGGATGACATTTAGCCTTATGCCTACGGTTTATTCTTTCGAAATAACCACAGTCTTTAGAGCTCCGTCGTAAGCCATAAAGTTCTGAAATCGACGACACACGTGTTGCTGTAATTGGTAAGCGCCGCCATTTTGACAATTTTCCGCGCGTTGACCTTTTAGAAAGGTCATGACAGGACAAGAACAAAACAGAGGACAGCGCCCTCTGTAGTCTTTTTTATTATACGGTACGCGGGCGCGTGAGTTTTTTTAAAGAACACGGATCAACATCGTTCCCATGGTGTCGAGCAGCACCCTTAAAGGGGTTACTATATAATTAGAAAAAATTGTTGAAAATAACGTCAGCTCTGGGGACGAGTTGGAAACGTTTTTTTGTTCACCAGTAACTATACCGAAGCTTAAAGTGGCCATCCGCGTTTGGAGGGAAGTAGGCTCATAAATGCATGTAACTTTGGAACAAAAAAGATTCCAAAATCTGAATTAAAGGTAGGATATACCTGCAGTGGTAATTGCTTGAATTATCCCAAATAGGTGGATTTGGGGGGTTGTATTTTATAATAAATATCGTTTAGCTGAACTGTTCGAAGTTTTTCAATCATGGATGCCGAGGAAAGCAAGAAAAACGGCGTTCGTTTTCAACCGGCGTCGGGCAGTGGTTATTATGTGGTTTTAGGTTTTTTTCGCGATCGCTGTCCGACGATCGTGAATTTTGTTTTATAAAATTCATTGAGTGTTGCCAAAAGTGATTAAAAGGACAAATTCCCTCGGATGGAAATAGCCGTTTACTAAAGCCTAGGTCACACCGGACAAGGACCCAACAAGGACCACCCAGGACCACCCCGGACAACCCCGGACCACAGTTTTATCAGTCCGGGGTGGTCCGGAGCGAAAAAGCGACCCGCCGACCGTCAAAACTCCTTCACGCCGGACCCAACAAGGAAGCACTACGGACGAACAAGGAGTCAACAAGGATGAGCACGGATCAACAAGGAGGTGACACGGACCAAGCACGGACCGCACACGGTGTCTACACGGATGACCCCGGACCGGCACGGACCAGCACGGAAGAGACACGGACTATGCCGGATCACCCCGGACCGCCCCGGACTCAACAAGGACTGCCACGGATGCTACACGGATGCTACACGGACCGCCCCGGACCACCCCGGACCACAGCATTTTCCCTATAAAAACATGAACCTTGTATGGTCCTTGTTCGTCCGGGGTCATCCGTAGCCTTGCCGTGTCCGAATAAACCATCCCGGATGCCCAAGGATGAACAAGGATGAACAAGGATGAACAAGGAGGCACTAAGGATGAACACGGAGCCAACAAGGACCCAACAAGGACCGCCCCGGACTACCCCGGACCACCCCGGATTAAGCCATCGCCCCGGATCACCCCGGATGTTTTAAACATTTTAAAACGTCCGGGGCCGACTCCCGGACCGCCAAGGATCATCCCGGACCATCCCGGACCGCCCCGGACGAACAAGGACCCAACAAGGATCGGACCCCGGACTGCCCCGGACCACGTCCGGGGTGGTCCGGGATGGTCCGGGAGTCCGGTGTGACTGGGGCTTTAGTGGTTTGTGTCAAATGGTAACCTTACACCACACTATTAAATATACATTTTAGAACACCCTGGATCCAAAACACGATATTTCAGAGTTTATATTTTCACCTAAAACAGACACTCCTCTGATTATGTCATGCCAGTGAGATTTTACTGACAGAAACAAGATTGTTAGACCAGCAGACATGAACATTTCGGCCGTAAAGATCGTGGACTATTGTTGAATATACTGTGGCGTCTATCTCCTTTAATGGTTGACCCGTCCGACAAAGGTCAACTGCAGTACTTGTAAATAACAATATGTAAATAAGTACAGTCATCACGTGGCCATTTTAACCAATTGGCACACGGGTGCCTGTTGGTACCCTGTATATTAGTTAGCTCGACTTTTCGTATCAGTTTTAACTGGTGCGACTCCACGAGGGTGATTTTAGGCATCCATCTTGTTTCTCCACGTTGTGGGACTCGCTAGTTCGTTTAGCTCACCAAGTTTTCATCGTCCACGTTTGGACTATATCGTCGTAGTTTAGCGGGTTTCTTTGTGTATAATATCTTCGTCATCATCGTCATTCTCGTCAAGTCTTCTGTCTTCGTCTGTCGTTCGTCCTTGTGTGTGTGAACGTTGTAAATAGAACTCCCAGGTGAAAATTCCAGTTGAAACCAGTTGAACTGGACCAGTTGGGACCAGTTAAAACCAGTCGAACTGGTCTCAACTGGTCCAGTTCAACTGGGAATTGGTGACTGGTATTGAACTGGTTTAACTGGTATTGAACTGGTTTAACTGGTATTGAACTGGTTTAACTGGTATTGAACTGGTTTTGAAACCCAAAAACGTTCTGATATAACTGCGTGGAATTCCGTAATGAAATAATACCAATGGAATTTACTTATTAAACATTACTATAGGGGAAGTAGGTATACATACAATAATAACCTACTCTTATATATTACCTACTACATGTAAATACATACTACACACTTAGCCATCGCCGTTAGTTAGTTTTATACTACACTTTTTTTTCCACGACATAGTCACAGCTAGTTTTTATGAATAATGTCAAAATTTGAATACGAATGGAATGTAATGGGAATTTTTAACTATGTTTGCACAAAAATATAAATTCAATCATGGAATCGTTTGAATAATTACATATAATGTCACAAAAGTGCATTTTTGGACAAAATACCACAATTTAACATCGACTATTGCAACTGGTTTTGCAACTGGTTTTTCAACTGGTTTTTGCAACTGCATGGTTTTTGCAACTGCATGGTTTTTGCAACTGCATGATTTTTGCAACTGATTTTTGCAACTGGTTTTTGCAACTGGTTTTTGCAACTGGTTTTTGCAACTGGTTTTTGCAACTGGTTTTTGCAACTGCATGTTTTGGCGCAACTGCATGTTTTGGCGCAACTGCATGTTTTGGCGCAACTGCATGTTTTGGCGCAACTGCATGTTTTGGCGCAACTGCATGTTTTGGGCGCAACTGCATGTTTTGGCGCAACTGCATGTTTTGGCGCAACTGCATGTTTTGGCGCAACTGCATGTTTTGGCGCAACTGCATGTTTTGGCGCAACTGCATGTTTTGGCGCAACTGCATGTTTTGGCGCAACTGCATGTTTTGGCGCAACTGCATGTTTTGGCGCAACTGCATGTTTTGGCGCAACTGCATGTTTTGGCGCAACTGCATGTTTTGGCGCAACTGCATGTTTTGGCGCAACTGCATGTTTTGGCGCAACTGCATGTTTTGGCGCAACTGCATGTTTTGGCGCAACTGCATGTTTTGGCGCAACTGCATGTTTTGGCGCAACTGCATGTTTTGGCGCAACTGCATGTTTTGGCGCAACTGCATGTTTTGGCGCAACTGCATGTTTTGGCGCAACTGCATGTTTTGGCGCAACTGCATGTTTTGGCGCAACTGCATGTTTTGGCGCAACTGCATGTTTTGGCGCAACTGCATGTTTTGGCGCAACTGCATGTTTTGGCGCAACTGCATGTTTTGGCGCAACTTTTTTGAAATCTTTTTTTTGAAACTTGTTTTTTGAAACTTGTTTTTTGAAACTTGTTTTTTGAAACTTGTTTTTTGAAACTTGTTTTTTGAAACTTGTTTTTTGAAACTTGTTTTTTGAAACTTGTTTTTTGAAACTTGTTTTTTGAAACTTGTTTTTTGAAACTTGTTTTTTGAAACTTGTTTTTTGAAACTTGTTTTTTGAAACTTGTTTTTTGAAACTTGTTTTTTGAAACTTGTTTTTTGAAACTTGTTTTTTGAAACTTGTTTTTTGAAACTTGTTTTTTGAAACTTGTTTTTTGAAACTTGTTTTTTGAAACTTGTTTTTTGAAACTTGTTTTTTGAAACTTGTTTTTTGAAACTTGTTTTTTGAAACTTGTTTTTTGAAACTTGTTTTTTGAAACTTGTTTTTTGAAACTTGTTTTTTGAAACTTGTTTTTTGAAACTTGTTTTTTGAAACTTGTTTTTTGAAACTTGTTTTTTGAAACTTGTTTTTTGAAACTTGTTTTTTGAAACTTGTTTTTTGAAACTTGTTTTTTGAAACTTGTTTTTTGAAACTTGTTTTTTAAAACTTGTTTTTTGAAACTTGTTTTTTGAAACTTGTTTTTTGAAACTTGTTTTTTGAAACTTGTTTTTTGAAACTTGTTTTTTAAAACTTGTTTTTTAAAACTTGTTTTTTAAAACTTGTTTTTTGAAACTGGTTTTTTGAAACTGGTTCTTGCAACTGGTTCTTGCAACTGGTTTTTGCAACTGGTTTTTGCAACTGGTTCTTGCAACTGGTTCTTGCAACTGGTTCGAGCAACTGGTTCGAGCAACTGGTTCGAGCAACTGGTTCGAATCTTGCAACTGGTTCGAATCTTGCCACTGATTTTTGCAACTGGTATTGCGGAAGTCGAGGGGGGTGTTGGTTCTTGGCAATAGGTATTTTTAATAAATAAAGTTGGGGAAAATGTGCTGTCTGTTGATTTTGTTGGGGATGTAATTAGACTTTTAAAGAATGTTTTATTTGGTTCCTGTTCACTTGACCAGTTGGTACATGTAACTGGTTTCAACAATTGGTTTCAACTGGTTATTGTTAATAAAAAAGACCAGTTCAGGGTACGTAACTGGTTCCTTCAACTGGTTTGAACTGTTTCCTGTTGTCGGCACAAGAATGACCAGTTGGTAACTGGTTCCTTCAACTGGTTTGTACTGTTTCCTTATTTCACCACAAGAATGACCAGTTGGTAACTGGTTCATTCAACTGTTCTTTAAACTGTTTCCTATTGTCGCCACAAGATTGACCAGTAAATGTTTCTACAACTGGTTTCAACTGGTTCCTATTGTCGCCACACAAATTACCAGTTGGTAACTGGTTCTTTAACTGCTTACAACTGGTTTCAACTGTTTTTTGTTGAATCTGATTGAGCTACCAGTTGATGCCAGTTGATTCCATCACGTACCAGTTGGATACCAGTTAATTCCAGTTCAAAACAGTTGAAACCAGTTGAAAGTTTAACTGGTTTCAACTGGAATTTTCACCTGGGCTAGTACGCGTATACGCGACTCCGCACTCCGCGGAGCACCGAACAGTCATCAGCGGTGTGTTTACCACCGTCCAGGTGCCGTGCGCTTCGGCCCCGGGCCAGGCGCGTCGTCGGAATAACTGTCGGGATAGCCGGACTACCAGGTTAGTAGTAGTACAGCGTGAGTTTAATATAACATTAAATTCACCAAAGTGGTGACCCTGACGTGATCAACATGGCAAACAACCCTGAACCAGTTATTGCACCAGTCGCTGCAGTGGCCCTGAAACTGCCACCTTATTGGCCAAACGACCCAGTGATTTGGTTTGCTCAAGTGGAAGCGCAGTTTTTGACGCGGGGAATTACAACTGAGCTTACCAAATACTCGTATGTGATAGCTTCACTCCAACCTACTATCGCTCAAGAGGTCAGAGATTTGTTAATTTCGCCACCAGCTGATCATCCCTATGGAAAACTCAAGGAGGAACTCATAAAGCGTACAAGCGAGTCTGAGCAAAAACGCCTGCAAAAGCTCCTTACTACAGAGGAATTGGGAGACAAAAAACCCTCACAGTTGTTGCGTAAAATGGAACAACATCTCGGTAATCGTAAGTTGGAACCATCGATCTTCAAGCAACTGTTTGTGACCCGCCTACCAACCAACGTGCAGTTGATTTTGGCTTCTGCTAGCGATGGGGTGGACATCACCCAGCTGGCAAAACTCGCGGACAAAATTGTGGAGGTTCAACCCGCCATCCAATCATGTGCCGTGGTGTCCAAACCGGATCCGTTGCCACAGGCGCATGGGCAGACATCCAATACGAGTGAGATTCAACAGTTGCGAGCACAAGTGGACAAACTGACAGCACAAATGGCGGTCCTCATCAAGCAAGGTCGCAACCAGCGGAGTATTTCGCGTGGCCGTAGCGGGAATTGCGACCGGTCTCTCAAGCGAGAAGATCGCTCGCCATCGTACACCGAGAATTCCGACACCTGCTGGTACCATTGGAAGTATGGAAGCAAGGCTATGAACTGCAAAGAGCCGTGCAAGTACTCGACCACGACCAATTTAAGCCCAGCACAGGGAAACTCCAACGCCAGCGTGTAAGGGCGACATGTCCCGCTGGCCCGTCAACTCAACGTCGCCTTTTCAATGTGTTTGACAAACTCTCGGGCACTAAGTTTCTAATTGATACGGGAGCCGAGGTCAGCATCCTTCCACCATCACCACAGGACAAGCAGCATCGCCGAACAGATTTCGTTCTTGAAGCCGTCAACGGAACGCAGATACCAACGTTTGGTGAACGTTCATTGACCGTTGATCTCAAGTTGCGACGCACGTGTAGGTGGATTTTTACTATCGCGGACATTCCAGTAGCAATTCTGGGAGCTGATTTTCTTCAACATTTCGGGTTAATTGTTGATATGCAAAACCACAAGCTGATAGACTCTACGACTAAACTGAGCATTCAAGGCATAACAACAAGTGCTAGGTCGCTCGCCCCGGTTTTCACAAGTACAAAGCCCGAAACGCGTTTTTCTGCGGTATTAAACAAATACCCAGATGTCACCAGACCTAGTTTTCGCGACGCGGTGCCGAAACACGACATAACCCACCACATCGAAACGAAAGGACCACCAGTCGCTGCACGACCACGACGACTCGCAACGGACAAACTTAAAGCCGCCAAGGCAGAGTTCGAGCACATGCTCCAGCTGGGAATTGTTCGTCCCTCTAACAGTAGTTGGGCATCCCCGCTCCATATGGTGCCCAAAGGAACTCAAGGGGACTGGAGGCCCTGTGGAGATTATCGTGCCCTCAACAATGCGACTGTGCCGGACCGCTATCCGATCCCGCACATTCACGATATCACATCATCGCTGCATGGGCGGACTATTTTCTCGAAGGTAGACCTCGTTAGGGCATACCATCAGATCCCCGTAGAGCCGAGTGACATCCCAAAAACCGCTGTAACTACACCGTTCGGCCTGTTTGAATTTTTGCGGATGCCTTTTGGACTCCGGAACGCAGCTCAGTCCTTCCAACGATTCATAGACCAGGTCCTCCGTGGTTTGGATTTTGTTTTCGCCTACATCGACGACTTGCTTATCGCCAGCACTAGCGAGAAAGAGCACGAGACGCACCTTCGTTTGCTATTTGAGCGTCTCCACGAGTACGGAGTGGTAGTCAACCCGGCCAAATGTGAATTTGGTGTTCCGTCCCTGCAGTTTCTTGGACATCACATAGTACAGCGTGAGTTTAATATAACATTAAATTCACCAAAATACCACAACTAGGCCAAACATGGCTTTCTTTTTATTTACAGGTCTTCTTGCAAAAATAACAGCTGAAAATATAGCCACTTTAATACTACATGATCTAAAAACATGTTTACAAATATTTGCATTACTTTATCTTAACACGTATTAAACAGTGTTCAAACTTCGAACAATATTTACAGATACGAGAGTCGCCCGTTACGTATTGTTTGCCATGTGTTTATACCACTGATCTCTACAAACTGGATAGGTCGATCGTACATTGATGGGATAGCGAGCCGTGAAGTCACCGGCGGCCATGTTGCGATATTCAATACAATGCAGTGATCGCACGTGCGCGCACTGAAATTGTCTAATTTATTTTATTATAAAACTGGCACTTTTTAGTGTCTGGATATAAAATTAAACCCAAATATTTAAGAATTTCCTTGATCAAAAAAAACCTCGTTTTTAATTTTCATATGGTTTGTGCATAAGGTTATGATGTTGGAAATGTTAAAACAAAAAGTTGGTCCCATATCTTTTCCCGAAAATATGGCTTTTTAATATTCAAACTTGGCGTATACATCTCATTCTTGGGTGTTATTATGTTTAACTTAATTTTCCTAACCAAACTGGATCGTTTTTGCGACGTTAACGTCGTTTCCTGTGATATTAAATGAGTTTTCTCGGTCGTGCGCTATACAAACGTGTGTACGCCTGCAATGTTTTGAATATCCCAATATGGCCGCCAATGGCTTCACGTGCAGAGCTGCTCGACCTATCCAGTTTGTAGAGATCAGTGGTTTATACATGTACATGTTTAGTACCCAGACCCATATAATGTACACGAGCATAATAGTTTGTCAAACGGTTCCAGTTTATTCAGGTTTGCCACGCTTGAGCTTTACAAAAAAAAATCTCACCATAACAAGAATTTGTTTTTTTGATTGTACCTATGCTTTTGAAACAAAATATTTGTGTCCATTAATAGTTTTATTTCACTTTTAAATGTTTGCTTTAAAATAATTCTTCTTCATATTAAATATAACAAAATGCAGATGAATATTCTGAACAGCGCGCGCCATCAATAATATGTGCACATTTGTGCACATTACTTATTTGGCTGCCGGACTAAATCCGGCGACCCGAGATTGATTTCTATTAGGAAATCTGGGGGTTTCAAAAAAAAAAAAAAAAGATCGAACAATAATTTTTACCAATTTGTATTTTGGAGGATTTTTTCGTTTGTTTTATACAACACTACTTTATATATTTAGATTTTTTTTATTTTCACTTACAGTAACAGTCCCTTCAGCTAGTGTGTGTATATTGCTAACAGTAACCGTGTGCATTGTTGGTCCATGGATGGGTAGTCCCATGACTTTTACGAGGTAACAAGCTTTTACAATGATCGCTTGTCGCACTTTAATGTACACCAATATGTTCGTCAACATTGCCTTGCCAAATCAATACTTTTACACAGATCTAACAAACAAATTAGTCTGGGAGCCCAGCAAGGTTTAATCAACATTTTGGATGCAAAAGGTTTGAAGCATGGGATATGTAGGAGTGACTGAGACAACTCCAAAATGAAATTTCTTAAGTTCGACTAGTGGTGCGTTGGGAAGGGGTAACCTCTTATAGTCTCCCCAAAATGTTTTTTTCACCGGTGTGAATCATTTTATGTCGTTTTAGATTAGTTTGATGTTTAAAAGCTTTACCACAGGTCTCACAAGCAAACGGTTTCTCACCAGTGTGCACCTTCTCATGTTTCTTTAGATTATTTTTGTCGGCAAAAGCTTTACCACATGTCACGCAAACATATGGTTTCTCTCCAGTGTGAACCCTCGCATGTTTTTCAAGACTAGTTTTGTAGGCAAAATCTTTACCACAGGTCTCACAAACAAACGGTTTCTCACCAGTGTGCACCTTCTCATGTTTCTTTATATTATTTTTGTCGGCAAAAGCTTTACCACATGTCACGCAAACAAATGGTTTCTCACCAGTGTGAACCCTCTCGTGCCTCTTTAGATCACGTTGTTGAGTAAAAGCTTTACCACAGGTCTCACAACCAAATAGTTTTTCACCAGTGTGAATTATGTCATGCCTCCTTAGATCATGTTGTCGAGTAAAAGCTTTACCACATGTCTCACAAACAAATGGCTTATCATTGGTGTGAACTCTCTCATGTTGTTTAAGATTACCTCGTTGAGTAAAAGCTTTACCACAGGTCTCACAACCAAATAGTTTTTCACCAGTGTGAATTCTGTCATGCCCCTTAAGATCATGTTGTCGAGTAAAAGCTTTACCACAGATCTCACAAACAAATGGTTTCTCACCAGTGTGAAATCTGTCATGCCTCTTTAGATTACCTCGTTGAGTAAAAGCTTTACCACAAGTGTGACAAACAAATGGCTTATCATTAGTGTGAAGTCTCTTATGTTCTTTAAGATGACCTCGTTGAGTAAAAGCTTTACCACAGGTCTCACAACCAAATAGTTTTTCACCAGTGTGAATTCTGTCATGTTTCTTTAGATCATTTTGTAGAGTAAAAGCGTTACCACAGGTCTCACAAACAAATGGTTTTGCATCAGTGTGAACTATCTGATGTAGTTTAAGATTACTTCGTCGAGTAAAAGCTTTCCCACAGGTTTCACAAACAAATGGTTTCTCTTCCTTGTTGACCTTCTGGTAGCAAATCAGGTCGGGGGCTTTTGTGTCCATTTTTCTGCAGTATTTATCTCAATGGCTGACTAAATACTACATCAGTCTGTATCATGCGTCTCTAGAGATTGCTCGAGTGTGCGTTAGCGTCATCACCACTGCATGCTACCCTTCTCAAGTCTCTCCTTGATTGGCTCCAAATCTTCAGATTCCAGACAGGACTCTGCTGTAAGGGTCGTCACCTGGAGACTGTGTTCAAAGTACACGCAAAATGCTTCACTACACACATATGGACAAAACAAGGACATAAATTCTAGCAAAGTAGGCAACTTGCTCACAAAGCATACGACAGGTTTGTGGAGACAGTTTATCCTACTAACCCAAACTTCTTTTGGTGATTTACTAGGAACCTTCTTCATCCTTGCAAATCCCAACACCCTATGCCATTAAATTGTACAGCTGGACTCCACCAAACCCTTGTGTTATAGTTTGGCTGGATGGGGATAGCCAGGTCAATGTTGGCAATATTTGCCAATATTATTTAAAGTAGTCTTCCATATATTTTAGCGTATATATGCTTTCGTAAACCCAAAAGTACTTGAATGGCAGCCGCAGCAATATTTTGTCAGTATTAAAAGAACCCGGATGACTGCAATATTAGTTTTGATATTGTCCTCATCCAGGCATTTTACCAAGTTTCGCTGGTTACCGCACAGTCAACAGTGTTCAACTCATTCTCAGTATTTTCGTTTTTTTCCAAAACCTCCGGTAGAATCCTGAACAAAGCGCCCCATTAAACCTGCTTCTTTTCTTCCCAATAAACTGGAAGGGCTTAGCCTAAGTTGACCCCAAACTGGGGAAGAATATTCATGAATGAATTGTTTGCATGCGTCGACGTCCAACCCCCCAAAACGTTGAGCTTTACTGCGCGGTACTGCGCAGTTTATCGCGGTTAACCCACAGGAACCTCTTGTTTAATTAAGCATTTGCACCTTATACCACCAGTCGAGTTGTCCGAGCTCCAATACAAGAAGACAGTAATACTGAATAGCATTCCTACAGGAATTAATCGTCATTTAATTTTGCTTTGGTCAAGTCTTCAGCCCAATATAAAATAAATAATAATAATATTAGATGGATTTTTTTTAGGGATACAAGAATATATTGCACTCACTATAACAATATTGCACGAGTCAAACAAATATTGTTATACTCGAGCAATAGGCTATATTCTTGTATTTCCCTCAACGTCATCAAATATTATTATAAATAATAAACTTACCATGGAAATCGAAGTGTAGGCCTAGGCTCTTAGGCCTATTTATGTCATTGTTGCATGACCCCACAATCTGCAGAAAAAAACATTCAGACAGCCTTGTCAAATTTTCTTCCTGGATACTACAGCCTACTGGATCTGGAGACAGTGAAAAGGGCAATTTGGTAAGTTAAAACATTTAGAGGAGCAATTATAGAATGCAGGGCCCACTGACAACTCAACTTTATTTACCCTGGGACATAGAATGGACTAACCCTAACCCTGTATACCCGGAATACAGGGCCACTCCATTCTATGTCATAGGGTAAATAAAACCGAGAGTTGTCAGTGGGCCCTGCATTCTATAGTTAAGCCCGAGATGAATATATTCAATTTAAACAAATTTGCGGGCCAACTCGTACGCGGGCCAACTCGTACGCGGGCCAACTCGTACGCGGGCCAACTCGTACGCGGGCCAACTCGTACGCGGGCCAACTCGTACGCGGGCCAACTCGTACGCGGGCCAACTCGTACGCGGGCCAACTCGTACGCGGGCCAACTCGTACGCGGGCCAACTCGTACGCGGGCCAACTCGTACGCGGGCCAACTCGTACGCGGGCCAACTCGTACGCGGGCCAACTCGTACGCGGGCCAACTCGTACGCGGGCCAACTCGTACGCGGGCCAACTCGTACGCGGGCCAACTCGTACGCGGGCCAACTCGTACGCGGGCCAACTCGTACGCGGGCCAACTCGTACGCGGGCCAACTCGTACGCGGGCCAACTCGTACGCGGGCCAACTCGTACGCGGGCCAACTCGTACGCGGGCCAATTTGTATGCATACACATACAAATTACATGAATCTGTGTGGCCCTTAGTAGTCTTGCTACAAGACTGGGATTTTCATTTGTTCGCGGCATGCCTGCCATATTTATGTATGTAAATGAAGTAAAAATATTTATTTACACACGCGCACATATGACAACTGTTGCACAATAGGTCAGGTAGCAAGTGCCAAAAGTTGTTAAAGTTCACTATCGCGAAATCAAGCTGGCAAGTCATCGGCACGGTTTTCCCCGGGCGGGCTCCGAGATGGCAGGGGGACCAGGTAGGTAACCTGGGCGATGGTATTTAATCTGCAGGAAATTACTTGTTACCTAAAAAAAAAAAAGTTCATAAAACCTTCCAGATACAGTATAAATAAAATTATATTATTGCGCGTGGAAAGGCCTTTTGCTAAAGGCGCGTAAAACTCGTGCGATGTCGCTAGAGGAACCATTTACCGACGCGTCGTTTTGCCCATACAATTTCCAATCACAGTTTTGTGCACACAACTGGCGGTCTAGCGTTTATATGTCTGTGCTTGGGCATAGACAACTAAAAGCTAGACTCGACATGTGTATACTTTTATTGTTGTCGTCATTGTTCTGAAAATAGGCTGCATCACAGAACGCATATTGCGAACATGCACCCTCACGATACCATACCCCGCACACGGAACGCATGAAATACGTTTCACGACTTGCAGTACGTCACATTCCATACGATTACGAGGATCAATTTGGATAACATTTTTTTAAATGGATGTCATGTATAGGTTTTATTTAGATGTCTGATGATAATGGTTTGTCGCGATAGCGCCCTCTAGCGGCGGCAGGTTATTGAAGACCGCGGCTCAAATCATAATCACATTCAGTCACAGCGTCTTGCCCCCAAAAGCGTACGACCTGCTGGAGCCAATTTTTTTTTTCCAAAATGAGCCAATCTAAACAAGTCCTTATATAAAAAGCACATTCACAAATAAAAACAACCTTTATTAAGATACTATAGTACTGTTAAGTGCATTTTACATACTGTTTACCTGCTGTAAATTGTAAAATTACGGCCAGATGACGACCGCGCAACATGCATACACTCTGTTCCAACCTCGTTTCCAGGGCTTACTTTATTTTCAACCAAAGACCCTGGCCACCCACAGCACAGACATATAAACCTATAGACCGCCAGTCGTGTGCACAAAACCGTGATTTGCAAAGTATGGGCAAAACGACGCGTAGGCTGCACGGCATGCGCGTGTAGCTATAAAAAGCCAAGCGCGTACAATTACGCGCCTATCGTGCAACGCACTTTGCACGCGCGTTCATATATCTTTCGTTGGACGGGCAACGCACCGCGCGCTTTTTACGTTCTGTGCGCATACCGGGCAACGCGCTTGACACAAAAATGGGCCTAAACGTCTTTATTTGAGGGTATCAAGATTGACACTGGTTATGCTCAATCTACATAGTATATGGTATAGCCCTCTGTAATTTTCTTTTAAATCGATAAATGCTTTCAAATAATTATTTGACTGGAACAGTTCGGGTGTGTACAAATTCCCTATACCGAGGGCTAAATTTGCCCATAGTTGGTATTTTAGTCGGGCGCCGCGAAATCACGAAATCATCCTGTACTTTTGAATAGGACCTGGGGCCAATTTCACGGAGCTGCTAAGCACAAAAATTTGCTTAGCATGAAAATTTGTCCTTGGTAAAAACAAGGTTACAGACCAAATTTTCACGTGATCTTTATTGTTTTTGATTGATAATCAGCTGTTTTTTTGTTTAGCATGAAAAACACGTCGAATTTTTGCTGATAACTTATTTTTTAATGAGCAAGACTTTTTTGTGCTAAGCAAATTTTTGTGCTTAGTAGCTCCGTGAAATTGGCCCCTGGCGGTCTATGTGTTTATATGTCTGTGACCCACAGCTAGCTGGCGCCGTGTACTAAACGCCCTCTACGATCTTTGTTTTCAACCACGATTTCCAATAGGCCTACCAGAGTGCAGCTTTTGTGTCGTGTTGTTTGAATATTGCAGCGAAAATATTATCCCTCGAAGATTTTAGACCCGAGCAGCGAAAGGCCTTAGAATCCTTTCTTTGTGGTCACGATGTTTTTGTGAATTTGCCGACAGGTTATGGGAAATCTGTCATTTTTCAGGCAGCCAGCCCCATTTTACTCGGAGCTCGCGCACGGCACGGGTACGGCCAAGGGCCATAGTAAGCACAACAATTTGCTTAGCATGACAATTTGTCCTTGGCAAAAACAAGGTTACAGACCAAATTTTCACCTGATCTTTATTGTTCTGGATTGATAATCGGCTGTTTTTTGCTTAGCATGAAAAACACGTATAATTTTGGCTGGTAACCTGTTTTTAATGAGCAAGACTTTTGGATGCTAAGCAAATTTGTTTGCTTAGCAGCTCTATAAAATTGGCCCCAGGTACTCGGCGTTTTTCAGCGTGTTTGGTCAGTTTCTTATCGCCGCAAAAACAGCATTATATCCAGGCATGCTGGTCTGTGCGTTATCGCCACATTGTCCAAGCA
Source organism: Crossaster papposus (assembly GCA_037893245.1). NCBI lineage: Eukaryota > Metazoa > Echinodermata > Asteroidea > Velatida > Solasteridae > Crossaster > Crossaster papposus. The sequence goes on along the minus strand of JBAIAA010000496.1, from coordinate 15,966 downwards.
TGGTCCAACGCTGTTGGGAGGGGGGCATGTTTACGGCTGCAGAACCAATCTTCAAAATGATCGCAATATCGTAATTTAAACAGGGACAATTGTCTTATATCCTCAATAACTCCTGTACTATTTTCTTGGCAAAATTCCGCCCGCAAGTCATTTAATTATCAGAGTTCCGCGTTTTACCGATCCCGCGGCACGTTTTTCAGATCAGCTGGATTAGATGCGTGCATTATAATGTAGCGCCGAGTTCGACACGTTTCAATAAAGTCGCTACCTTCTCCAGTCGCGCGCCGCGGTTGAATACTCAAAACTAATTAAGCAGCTAAACACAACTAGTTTTGACCATAACATTGTCAACATTCAAGAAAATAACCAGCAAAACTAGCGAAAATAACTGCGACCCTCACCAATCAAGCAAGATCAGTTCAAATCTTCAATATCTACAAGCCTAATTCGTAATGATCACTCAACTTTCTCCGATAAAATAATATCAACGATGGCAGTGTTCGTAAACACTTGCGAGCTGTAGCTATCAAGATTTGACGCGTCCTTGTTACAAGTTACCGTAGAACTCAGCTGTTGCATTCGGCCAATCATGGGCTTACTTGATACTTGATTAATAAATACCTAGGAGAGTTCAAAGCTTCTGATTGGTCGAGACTCGATCACATGGAGGGCATCATCACGCAGTATTGGTAGCGCGCGCTGTGCAGAATATTCATCTACATTTTGTTACATTTAATATAATGAATTTATTTGTTAAGCAACCATTTAAAAGTGAAATAAAACTATTTAAATGGACACAAATATTTTGTTTCAAAAGCATAGGTACAATCAAGAAACCAAATTCTTGTTATGGTAAGATTTTCTTTTTTTAAAATAGACTGGAACCGTTCGACAAACTATATGCTCGTGTACATTATGTGGGTCTGGGTACTAAACATGTATAAACACATGGCAAACAATACGTAACAGGCGACACTCGTATCTTCAAATGTTTGAAGTTTGAACACAGTTACATGTTAAGATAAAGTAATGCAAATATTGTTAAACATGTTTTTAGATCATGTAGTATTAAAGAGGCTATATTTTCAGCTGTTATTTTTGGAAGAAGACCTGTAAATAAAAAGGCATGTTTGGCCTAGTTGTGGTATATTTAACACTAGTCCACGATCTTTACGGCCGAAATGTTCATGTCTGCTGGTCTAACAATCTGTTTTCTGTCAGTAAAATCTTACTGGCATGACATAATCAGAGGAGTGTCTGTTTTAGGTGGAAATATAAACTCTGCAATGTCGTCTTTTGGATCCGGCGTGTTCTAAAATTCATATTTAATAGTGTGGTGTAAGGTTACCATTTGACACAAACCACTTTGATAATATACTGAAACGCAAAAAACAAATTACCACTGTTTAAACCTTTAAATGGCAACAATAATTTATCACTGCGTGTAGTAATGTGTGAACTTATTTGTGGACAATAGTGTCTTCACTAGTTCTGTCAGACCAAACGGTGCCTGAAAGTCACTTGAACCTTAAATGGTCACTTCATGGCACAGTTGTTAAACATCTGTTTTGACTGTCAGTGATTATCTAAGGGGTATTGGATGATTTTAATGAGCTGCACGTGATGTCTTGATGTTGGCTTTAAAAAGGCTATAGTGCAAAATGGGCATTTCAAGCAACATGCCACGATTGTCGGGGGATTAACTGCAGCGTGCCCTGCATGCTGCAAGGAGGACTGAGGTACGTGAGGTGGCACGTCGTCTTGGTTGTTCACACCAGACAATATCGGACCTGGTGGACAGAGAAACCCGTAACTCCGTAACTCTGCAGATGACAGACCTCGGTCAGGTCAAGAGTCACCACTGCAAGGCAGAGCAGGCAGAAGTCACATGCGAGACCGATTCCGTCTAGCATCCCGCACTGCAGCAGAAGCTCCGGGGCGTGCAAACCCACGAATCTCCAACGAAGACGACTGCATGACTATGGTCTAATTGCCAGAAGATCATACAGAGGCGTTGTGTTGACGGCTGTCCATCGCCGTAACCGACAGAGATAGTGCCAGCAGCATCAGCGGTGGACCTTGGCGCACTTGAACAAGGTCGATTTTAGCGATGGGTCAAGGTTCTGTGTGGATCATCCTGATGGGCGTGAGCGTGTCTGGAGAAGAACTGGTTTACAAAGCAGGGATCTGTAGGGAACAATTGTATATCCTCCACTGCAGTGCAAGGTTGGGGGCAAAAATCGGCATTTGGCTGCCGGACTAAATCCGGCGACCCGAGATTGATTTATATTTGGAAATTTGGGGGTTTCTAAAAAACTCTTTTCCCAGAAATATTGTTTACCAATTTGTAGTTTGGGAGGATTTCTTCTTTGTGGGTGATTTTATACAACTCTACTTTATATCTTTAGATTTTCATTTTCACTGACAGTGACAGCCCCGGGTACTTCAGCTAGTGTGTGTATACTGCCAACAGTAACACTGTGCCATGTTGGTCCACCGATGTGTAGTCCTAATATAGATGACTTTGATGAGGTAACGAGCTTTTACAAGGGTTGCTGGTCGCCCTTTAATGTACCCTCTTATGTTTGTCAAGATTGCCTTGCCCAATAAATACGTTTACACAGATTAAACAAACAAATTCGTCCGAGAGCCTAGCAAGGTTTAATAATAATTTTCAGTGCAAAAGGATAGAAAAATGGGATATGTAGGAGTATCTGAGACAACTGCAAAATGGGATTTCTCAAGTTTGACCAGTAGTGGTGCGTTGGGATAGGGTAGACCCTTATAGTCTCCCCAAAATGGTTTCTCACCGGTGTGAATCATTTTAAGTCTTTTTAGATTAGTTTAACGTTTGAAAGCTTTACCACAGGTCTCACAAACAAACGGTTTTTGTATACCCAGCACGATATGTGCACTCAATACTCACTCAACACTACTGTAACCTAACCCACCCCCCCTCCCCCCTTGAAACCTAAAAGGAATTCCTGAGATTCCAGGAACACAATGGTCAACACAAAAGAGGGGGGGTTTTCTCTGCCACATATCGTGCTTCATATGGGTTTTTGTGTACCCTCTCATGTTTCTTTAGATAAAATTTGTCAGTAAAAGCTTTACCACATGTTTCGCAATCATGTTTTTTCACCAGCGTGAATCCTGTCATGTCTGTTTAAATTATGTTGTTGGGTATACGCTTTACCACAGATCTCACAAACAAATGGTTTCTCACCAGTGTGAACCCTATCATGCCTCTTTAGATCACGTTGTTGAGTAAAAGCTTTACCACAAGTGTGACAAACAAATGGCTTATCATTAGTGTGAACTCTCTCATGTTCTTTAAGATGACTTCGTTGAGTAAAAGCTTTACCACAGGTCTCACAAACAAATGGCTTATCATTAGTGTGAACTCTCTCATGTTCTTTAAGATGACCTCGTTGAGTAAAAGCTTTACCACAGGTCTCACAACCAAATGGTTTTTCACCAGTGTGAATTCTGTCATGTTTCTTTAGATCATTTCGTAGAGTAAAAGCTCTCCCACAGGTCTCACAAACAAATGGTTTCTCACCAGTGTGAATTCTGTTATGCCTCTTTAGATCACATTGTCCAGTAAAAGCTTTACCACAGGTCTCGCAAACAAATGGCTTATCATTAGTGTGAACTCTCTCATGTTCTTTAAGATGACTTCGTTGAGTAAAAGCTTTACCACAGGTCTCACAAACAAATGGCTTATCATTAGTGTGAACTCTCTCATGTTCTTTAAGATGACTTCGTTGAGTAAAAGCTTTACCACAGGTCTCACAAACAAATGGCTTATCATTAGTGTGAACTCTCTCATGTTCTTTAAGATGACTTCGTTGAGTAAAAGCTTTACCACAGGTCTCACAAACAAATGGCTTATCATTAGTGTGAACTCTCTCATGTTCTTTAAGATGACCTCGTTGAGTAAAAGCTTTACCACAGGTCTCACAACCAAATGGTTTTTCACCAGTGTGAATTCTGTCATGTTTCTTTAGCTCATTTCGTAGAGTAAAAGCTCTCCCACAGGTCTCACAAACAAATGGTTTCTCACCAGTGTGAATTCTGTTATGCCTCTTTAGATCACATTGTCCAGTAAAAGCTTTACCACAGGTCTCACAAACAAATGGTTTCTCACCAGTGTGAACTCTCTCATGCCTCTTTAGATTTCTTCGTTGAGTAAAAGCTCTCCCACAGGTTTCACAAACAAATGGTTTCTCTTTCTTGTTGACCTTCTGGTAGCAAATCAGGTCGTGGGCTTTTGTGTTCATTTTTCTGCAGTATTTATCTCAATGGCTGACTAAATACTACATTTGTCTGTACCATGCGTCTCTAGAGATTGCTAGACTGTGCGTTAGCGTCATCACCAGTGCTGCATGCTACCCTTCTCAAGTCTCTCCTTGATTGGCTCCAAATCTTCAGATTCCAGACAGGACTTTGCTGTCAGGGTTGTCACCTGGAGACTGTGTTCAAAGTACAAGCAAAATGCTTCACTGCACACATGAACAATACAAGAACTGTTTTAATTTCTAGTAAAGTAGGCAACTCGCTCACAAAGCATACGACAGGTTTGTGGAGACAGTTTATCCTATTAACCCAAACTTCTTTTGGTGATTTACTAGGAACCTTCTTCATCCTTGCAAATCCCAACACCCTATGCTATTAAACTGTACAGCTGGACTCCACCAAACCCTTGTGTTATAGTTTGGCTGGATAGGGATAGCCAGGTCAATGTTGGCAATATTTGCCAATATTATTTAAAGTAGTCTTCCATATATTTTAGCGTATATATGCTTTCGTAAACCCAAAAGTACTTGAATGGCAGCCGCAGCAATTTTTTGTCAGTATTAACCAGTTCGCGCCGGGATTATTTTAACATCGCCGTGCCGAGGGGCGGGATTATTTTTAACGAAACTCGATCCGAAGCGGGTTTAGGCTGATAGTGCCGGGAAGCACACCCACGCATTTCCGGCCCTGCTCGCTGCTCGCATACATTTCCGAACTTGAACTTGGCGTGTTTATGCGTCATCCGTTTTGAATTTGGGAAATTGTTTGCGTTTATATACGTCATCCGGCGCGAACTGGTTAAAAGAACCCGGATGACTGCAATATTACTTTTGATATTGTCCTCATCCAGGCATTTTAACAAGTTTAAAATCCTGAATAAAGCGCCCCATTAAACCTGCTTCTTTTCTTCCCAATAAACTGGAAGGGCTGAGCCTAAGTTGACCACACACTGGGGAAGAAAATTCATGAATGCATTGTTCGCATGCGCCGACGTCCAACCCCCCCAAAACGTTGAGCTTTACTGCGCTGTACTGCAGAGCTCGACAAATCCCGGGCCCGGACGCCCGGGACAACCACGCCAGGCCTTCGGGCAACCGGAGTTTCCCGTGCTAGAGCCCGCCGGACCACCAACTGTATTGCACATGTTTTTCAGAGAATTAACTTAACAATCATGGACCAGAACAGTTACACAGATCTGCAGGTACAAGCAAAAATAACATTAAACATTCACCCACAAATGAAATTATATCATCGCCATTTAGTGACTTCATCTTGATCCTCCATGGTATTCCAAAAAAAATGTGTACTCGTTCACGTCGTTCGCAGAGAGCTCGCTGCCATCTTTATGCTACTGGTACCGCGCGCTGTCCATATACTAGCCGTGCATAGCGCATGCACAGTTGAACGGCACCAGCGCGTACATGTCACTTTTCATTGACTGGTTTCCGATCCTTCCGTTATCTTTTGGCTTCAAAAATAACGAAAAATTTGCGCTAAATTTTAACTATAGCAGAACATTTCGCGCTTACTATGAGCGGCCAATTTCGCAGCGATGCTAAGCACAAAAAATTGCTAAGCATGACAAGTATTCCAAGCTAAATACAGGATTACTCTACCAAATTTGCATGTGAAGTGCATCGCTTGTGGCTTGCAATCAGCTGTTGTTTGTTTAGCATGAACATCCCATGGCCTTTTGGCCGGTAAACCTGTTTTAACTAAGCAAAACTTGTTGGTGCTCAGTTCATTTTTGGGCTTAGCAGCTCCATGAAATTGGCCCCAGGGATGTTAGTCGTTTATTTTGGCTTGTACGCACTACTCACGCTTTACTTTGAATAAGTTAGAAAATGGTGGAGGGACTGGGAACTAGTCTATGATTGACGACGATGTGCTAAACTAGTTTCCGCCGCACACTATGAAAAAACTAATGCATAATAGAGGCAGAAACCAGTCTGCACACACACAGGTACGTATAAACGTTCAGCGGGCATTTTATAAAGTTTTTCATTTGTTATTTTCAGGTTTAGGTTTGGCCGCACGGGACTACTTCAAACATCGGGCTACCATTTTTCTCAGTGTGGTAGTCCGGCGGACTACCAGTTAAAATAAAAATTTGTCAAATGTGTACTGCGCAGTTTATCGCGGTTAACCCACAGGAACATCTTGTTTAATTAAGCATTTGCACCTTATACCACCAGTCGAGTTGTCCGAGCTCCAATACAACAAGACAGTATTAAATACTGAATAGCATTCCTACAGGAATTAATCGTCATTTAAATTTGCTTAGGTCAAGTCTTCAGCCCAATATAAATAATAATAATATTGAATAGATGGATTTTGTTTAGGGATACAATAATATATTGCACTCACTATAACAATATTGCACGAGTCGAAAAAATATTGTTATACTCGAGCAATAGGCTATATTCTTGTATTTCCCTCAACGTCATCCAATATTATTATAAATAATAAACTTACCAGGGAAATCGAGGGGTGTAGGCCTAGGCTCTTAGGCCTATTTATGTCATTGTTGCATGACCCCACAATCTGCAGAAAAAACATTCAGACAGCCTTGTCAAATTTTTTTCCTGGATACTACAGCCTACTGGATCTGGAGACAGTGAAAAGGGGCGATTCGGTAAGTTGAGCGACAGTTAAAACATTTAGAGGAGCAATTATAGAATGCAGGGCCCACTGACAACTCAACTTTATTTACCCTGGGACATAGAATGAACTAACCCTAACCCTGTATACCCCAATACCCTTAATACAGGGCCACTCCATTCTATGTCATAGGGTAAATAAAACCGAGAGTTGTCAGTGGGCCCTGCATTCTATAGTTAAGCCCGAGATGGATAAATTTGTGTGCCAACTCGTACGCGGGCCAACTCGTACGCGGGCCAACTCGTACGCGGGCCAACTCGTACGCGGGCCAACTCGTACGCGGGCCAACTCGTACGCGGGCCAACTCGTACGCGGGCCAACTCGTACGCGGGCCAACTCGTACGCGGGCCAACTCGTACGCGGGCCAACTCGTACGCGGGCCAACTCGTACGCGGGCCAACTCGTACGCGGGCCAACTCGTACGCGGGCCAACTCGTACGCGGGCCAACTCGTACGCGGGCCAACTCGTACGCGGGCCAACTCGTACGCGGGCCAACTCGTACGCGGGCCAACTCGTACGCGGGCCAACTCGTACGCGGGCCAACTCGTACGCGGGCCAACTCGTACGCGGGCCAACTCGTACGCGGGCCAACTCGTACGCGGGCCAACTCGAACGCGGGCCAACTCGAACGCGGGCCAACTCGAACGCGGGCCAACTCGAACGCGGGCCAACTCGAACGCGGGCCAACTCGAACGCGGGCCAACTCGAACGCGGGCCAACTCGAACGCGGGCCAACTCGAACGCGGGCCAACTCGAACGCGGGCCAACTCGAACGCGGGCCAACTCGAACGCGGGCCAACTCGAACGCGGGCCAACTCGAACGCGGGCCAACTCGTACGCGGGCCAACTCGTACGCGGGCCAACTCGTACGCGGGCCAACTCGTACGCGGGCCAACTCGTACGCGGGCCAACTCGTACGCGGGCCAACTCGTACGCGGGCCAACTCGTACGCGGGCCAACTCGTACGCGGGCCAACTGGTACGCGGGCCAACTGGTACGCGGGCCAACTCGTACGCGGGCCAACTCGTACGCGGGCCAACTCGTACGCGGGCCAACTCGTACAATTTGTATGCCTACGTATACAAATTACATGAATCTGTGTGGCCCTTAGTAGTCTTGCTACAAGACTGGGATTTTCATTTGTTCGCGGCATGCATGCCCTATTTATGTATGTAAATGAAGTAAAAATATTTCTTTACACACGCGCACATATGACAACTGTTGCACAATAGGTCAGGTAGCAAGTGCCAAACGTTTTTTAAGTTCGCTATCGCGAAATCGAGCCGGCAAGTCATCGGCACGGTTTTCCCCGGGCGGGCTCCGAGATGGCAGGGGGACCAGGTAGGTAACCTCACTAACCTGGGCGATGGTATTTAATCTGCAGGAAATTACTTGTTGCCTAAAAAAAAAATGTTCATAAAACCTTCAAGATACAGTATAAATAAAATTATATGATTGCGCGTGGAAAGCGTTTTTGCAAAAGGCGCGTAAAAACTCGTGCGATGTCGCTAGAGTAGAGGAACCATTTACCGACGCGTCGTTTTGCCCATACAATTTCCAATCACAGTTTTGTGCACACAACTGGCGGTCTAGCGTTTATATGTCTGTGCTTGGGCATAGACAACAAAAGCTAGACACGACATGTGTATACTTTTATTGTTGTCGTCATATTGTTCTGAAAATAGGCTGCATCACAGAACGCATATTGCAAACATGCACCCTCACGATACCATACCCCGCACACGGAACGCATGAAATACGTTTCACGACTTGCAGTACGTCACATTCCATACGATTACGAGGTTCAATTTTGATAACATTTTTTAAATGGATGTCATGTCTAGGTTTTATTTAGATGTCTGATAATGGTTTGTCGCGATAGCGCCCTCTAGCGGCGGCGGGTTATTGAAGACCGCGACTCGAATCATAATCACACTCACCCAGCGTCTTGCCCAAAAAAGCGTACGACCTGCTGGAGCCAATTTTTTTTTTCCAAAATGAGCCAATCTAAACAAGTCCTTATATAAAAAGCACATTCACATAAAAACAACCTTTATTAAGATACTATAGTACTGTTAAGTGCATTTTACATACTGTTTACCTGCTGTAATTTGTAAAATTACGGCCAGATGACGACCGCTATCAACACTATCACATGCAGTACAGCACTGGCGCGCAACATGATACACTCTGTTCCAACATCGTTCCCAGGGCTTACTTTATTTTCAACCAAAGACCCTGGCGCCGTGTACTATAAACGCCCTCTACGATCTTTGTTTTCAACCACGATTTCCAATAATAATACCAGAGTGCAGCTTTTGTGTCGTGTTGTTTGAATATTGCAGCGAAAATATTATCCCTCGAAGATTTTAGACCCGAGCAGCGAAAGGCCTTAGAATCCCCTCTTCGTGGTCACGATGTTTTTGGGAATTTGCCGACAGGTTATGGGAAATCTGTCATTTTTCAGGCAGCCAGCCCCATTTTGCTCGGAGCTCGCACGTACGGCCAGGGGCCAATTTCATAGAGCTGCTAAGCACAAATATTTGCTTAGCATGACAATTTGTCTTTGGCAAAAACAAGGTTACAGACCAAATTTTTACCTGATCTTTATTGTTCTGGATTGATAATCGGCTGTTTTTTGCTTAGCATGAAAAACACGTATAATTTTGGCTGGTAACCTGTTTTTAATGAGCAAGACTTTTTGGTGCTCAGCAAATTTGTTTGCTTAGCAGCTCTATAAAATTGGCCCCAGGTACTCAGCGTTTTTCAGCGTGTTTGGTCAGTTTCTTATCGCCGCAAAAACAGCATTATACCCAGGCATGGTCTGTGCGTTATCGCCACATTGTCCAAGCATGGTCCAACGCTGTTGGGAGGGGGCATGTTTACGGCTGCAGAACCAACCTTCAAAATGATCGCAATATCGTAATTTAAACAGGGACAATTGTCTTATATCCTCAATAACTCCTCTAATTATTTTCTTGGCAAAATTCCGCCGGCAAGTCATTTAATTATCAGAGTTCCGCGTTTTACCGATCCCGCGGCACGTTTTTTCAGATCAGCTGGATTAGATGCGTGCATTATAATGTAGGGCCGAGTTCGACACGTTTCAATAAAGTCGCGGCCTTCTCCAGTCGCGCGCCGCGGTTGAATACTCAAAACTAATTAAGCAGCTAAACACAACTAGTTTTGAAAATAACATTGTCAACATTCAAAAAAATAACCAGCAAAACTAGCGAAAATAACTGCGACCCTCACCAATCAAGCAAGATCAGTTCAAATCTTCAATATCTACAAGCCTAATTCGTAATGATCACTCAACTTTCTCCGATAAAATAATGTCAACGATGGCGGTGTTCGTAAGCACTTGCGAGCTAGTAGCTATCAAGATTTGACGCGTCCTTGTTACAAGTTACCGTAGAACTCAGCTGTTGCATTCGGCCAATCATGGGCTTACATGATGCTTGATTAATAAATACCTAGGAGAGTTCAAAGCTTCTGATTGGTCGAGACTCGATCACATGGATGGCATTATCACGCAGTAATTGACCGGGTTTTCATTGACAAGAACAAAACAGAGGACAGCGCCCTCTGTAGTCTTTTTTTATTATACGGTACGACGAACACGGATCAACATCGTTCCCAGGGTGTCGAGCAGCACCCTTAAAGGGGTTACTATAATTATAAAAATTGTTGAAAATAACGTCAGCTCTGGGGACGAGTTGAAAACTTTTTTTTGTTCACCAGTAACTACCGAAGCTTAAAGTGGCCATCCGCGTTTGGAGGGAAGTAGGCTCATACTAAATGCATGTAACTTTGGAACAAAAAAGATTCCAAAATCTGAATTAAAGGTAGGATATACCAGTGGTAATTGCTTGAATTATCCCCAAATAGGTGGATTTGGGGGGTTGTATTTTATAATAAATATCGTTTAGCTGAACTGTTCGAAGTTTTTCAATCATGGATGCCGAGGAAAGCAAGAAAAACGGCGTTCGTTTTCAACCGGCGTCCGGCAGTGGTTATTATGTGGTTTTAGGTTTTTTTCGCGATCGCTGTCCAAGGATCGTAAATTTTGTTTTATAAAATTCATTGAGTGTTGCCAAAAGTGATTAAAAGGACAAATTCCCTCGGATAGAAATAGCCGTTTACCAAGTGGTTTGTGTCAAATGGTAACCTTACACCACACTATTAAATATACATTTTAGAACACGCTGGATCCAAAACACGACATTTCAGAGTTTATATTTTCACCTAAAACAGACACTCCTCTGATTATGTCATGCCAGTGAGATTTTACTGACAGAAAAAATATTGTTAGACCAGCAGACATGAACATTTCGGCCGTAAAGATCATGGACTATTGTTGCATATACCACAACTAGGCCAAACATGCCTTTCTTTTTATTTACAGGTCTTCTTGCAAAAAAAACAGCTGAAAATATAGCCACTTTAATACTACATGATCTAAAAACATGTTTACAAATATTTGCATTACTTTATCTTAACACGTATTAAACAGTGTTCAAACTTCGAACAATATTTACAGATACGAGAGTCGCCCGTTACGTATTGTTTGCCATGTGTTTATACATGTACATGTTTAGTACACAGACCCATATAATATACACGAGCATATATAGTTTGTCAAACGGCTCCAGTCTATTCAGGTTTGCCACGCTTGAGCTTTTAAAAAAATAAAAACCTCACCATAACAAGAATTTGTTTTTTTGATTGTACCTATGCTTTTGAAACAAAATATTTGTGTCGATTAATAGTTTTATTTCACTTTTAAATGTTTGCTTTAAAATAATTCTTCTTCATATTAAATGTAACAAAATGCAGATGAATATTCTGAACAGCGCGCGCCATCAATAATATGTGCACATTATGTACCTACCAGACTTTCTTAGTACTGAAGGCAACGTTTCTCGAATATTTCAAAATGCTTAAACTTTCAAAGTAGTCATCATCCAGATTGGAAATACAAGGTTTACAGAGCAAGAATATATAAGGAACAATTGTATATCCTCCACTTCAAAGTTGGGATACAAATCGGCATTTGGCTGCCGGACTAAATCCGGCGACCCGAGATTGATTTCTATTGGGAAATCTGGGGGTTTCCCAAAAATAAAAATAAAGATCGAACAATAATTTTTACCAATTTGTATTTTGGAGGATTTTTTCGTTTGTTTTATACAACACTACTTTATATATTTAGATTTTTTTATTTTCACTTACAGTGACAGTCCCTTCAGCTAGTGTGTGTATATTGCTAACAATAACCGTGTGCATTGTTGGTCCATGGATGGGTAGTCCCATGACTTTGACGAGGTAACAAGCTTTTACAATGATCGCTTGTCGCACTTTGATGTACACCAATATGTTCTTCAACATTGCCTTGCCAAATCAATACTTTTACACAGATCTAACAAACAAAATAGTTCGGGAGGCCAGCAAGGTTTAATCATCATTTTGGATGCAAAAGGTTTGAAGCATGGGATATGTAGGAGTGACTGAGACAACTCCAAAATGGGATTTCTTAAGTTCGACTAGTGGTGCGTTGGAAGGGGTAACCTCTTATAGTCTCCCCAAAATGGTTTCTCACTGTTGTGAATCATTTTATGTCTTTTAAGATGAGTTTCACGTTTGAAAGCTTTACCACAGGTCTCACAAACAAACGGTTTCTCACCAGTGTGCACCTTCTCATGTTTCTTTAGATTATTTTTGTCGGCAAAAGCTTTACCACATGTCACGCAAACATATGCTTTCTCTCCAGTGTGAACCCTCGCATGTTTTTTAAGACTAGTTTTGTGGGCAAAAGCTTTACCACAGATATCACAAACAAATGGTTTCTCACCAGTGTGAACCCTCTCGTGCCTCTTTAGATCACGTTGTTGAGTAAAAGCTTTACCACAGGTCTCACAAACAAACGGCTTATCATTAGTGTGAACTCTCTCATGTTCTTTAAGACTTGCTCGTTGAGTAAAAGCTTTACCACAGGTCTCACAACCAAATGGTTTTTCACCAGTGTGAATCCTGTCATGTTTGTTTAGATCATGTTGTCGAGTAAAAGATTTACCACAGGTTTCACAAACAAATGGTTTCTCACCAGTGTGAACCCTCTTATGTTCTTTAAGATTACTTCGTTGAGTAAAAGCTCTACCACAGGTCTCACAAACAAATGGTTTCTCGTCATTGTGAACCTTCTCATGTTCTTTAAGATTAGTTCGTTGGGTAAAAGCTTTACCACAGGTCTCACAAACAAATGGTTTCTCACCAGTGTGAACCCTGTCATGTATTTTAAGATTGGTTCGTTGAGTAAAAGCTTTACCACAGGTCTCACAAACAAATGGTTTATCTCCAGTATAAATCTTCTTATGTCTGTTAAGTTCACCTTTCCGAGGATAAGCTTTACCACAGGTCTCACAAACAAATGGCTTCTCACAAGTGTGAACCCTCTCAAGTTTGTTAAGATTACTTCGTTTAGTAAAAGCCTTACCATAGGTTACACAAACAACTGGTTTTTCACCAGTGTGAATATTATCATGTTCTTTTAGATGAGTTCGTCGAGCAAAAGCTTTACCACAGATCTCACAAACAAATGGTTTCTCACCAGTGTGAACCCTCTCATGTGTATTAAGATGCCTTCGTTTAGTAAAAGCTTTACCACAGGTCTTACAACCAAATGGTTTCTCACCAGTGTGAATTCTGTCATGTTTTCTTAGATCATTTCGTTGAGTAAAAGCTTTACCACAGCTTTCACAAACAAAGGGTTTCTCACCAGTATTAACCATCTGATGTTGTTTAAGATTACTTCGTCGTGTAAAAGCTTTACCACAGGTGTCACAAACAAATGGTTTCTCACCAGTGTGAATTATGTCATGCCCCTTTAGATCACAATGTCGAGTAAAAGCTTTACCACAGGTCTCACAAACAAATGGTTTCTCACCAGTGTGAACTCTCTCATGCCTCTTTAGATTTCTTCGTCGAGTAAAAGCTTTCCCACAGGTTTCACAAACAAATGGTTTCTCTTCCTTGTTGACCTTCTGGTAGCAAATCAGGTCGGGGGCTTTGGTGCCCATTTTTCTGCAGTACTTATCTCAATGGCTGACTAAATACTACATCAGTCTGTACCATGCGTCTCTAGAGATTGCTATAGAGTGTGCGTTAGCGTCATCACCAGTGCTGCATGCCACCCTTCTCAAGTCTCTCCTTGATTGGCTCCAAATCTTCAGATTCCAGACAGGACTTTGCTGTAAGGGTCGTCACCTGGAGACTGTGTTCAAAGTACAAGCAAAATGCTTCACTACACAATGAACAATTACAAGAACTGTTTTAATTTCTAGTAAAGTAGGCAACTAGCTCACAAAGCATACGACAGGTTTGAGGTGACAGTTTATCCTATACTGAAACGCAAAAGAAACTATCCACTTTTAAAAAATGTGATGAAATTGTAACAGTTCAAAATAAAACAAACCATCAATTGCTAATTGAAACATTGGCATTTTATTGATGACATGTCAAGCTTTTGACCAAGATACACCATCTCATCAGTTTGTTCTACAGTAAAGAACAGAAAAGGGTGCAACGTCAGTCCCCTTTCAATAGCGTGTGTGGCCACCATTGATTTGGATACAGGCAGTGCATCGTCGGCGCATACTGCCTATCAGTCTTTGGATGGAGTGCTGCTGGATTCTGCCCCCCCCCCCCCCCCCCCCTTCAGTTCTCAATGTCTGAAGCAGCTCTTCCCGTGTCCTGGCCCTGCCAACTACGCGTCTCCTAAGCTCATCAATGGGATCTATGCGAATAAGGCCACTGCATGGTGTTGATGTTCTCGCCTTGGAGAAAGGCAGTGGTAAAGCGAGCAGCATGGGGACGAGCGTTGTCATGCTAAAAGGTTCTCAGTTCTGGGTGGTGTAGCAGGAATGGCAACAGATGAGGTCGCAGGATGTTATCCACATACCGCTGGGCGTTAAGATTCCCATCCACAACCACCAGTGGCGTCCTGTACCGCCCTGATATGACGGCCCTCACCATCAAACTTGGGCCACCCCCACCTGTTGGTTTGCCGCACGCAACAATCGGCATATCGCTCGCCAGTTCTTCTCCAGACACGCTTACGCCCATCAGGATGATCCACACAGAACCTTGACCCATCGGTAAAAGCGACCTTGTTCAAGTGCGCCAAGGTCCACCGCTGATGCTGCTGGCACTATCTCTGTCGGTTACGGCGATGGACAGCCGTCAACACAGCGCCTCTGTATGGTCTTCTGGCAATTAGACCATAGTCATGCAGTCGTCTTCGTTGAAGATTCGTGGGTTTGCACGCCCCGGAGCTTCTGCTGCAGTGCGGGATGCTAGACGGAATCGGTCTCGCATGTGACTTCTGCCTGCTCTGCCATGCCTTGCAGTGGTGACTCTTGACCTCCTGATCGAGGTCTGTCATCTGCAGAGTTACGCAGTTACGGGTTTCTCTGTCCACCAGGGCCGATATTGTCTGGTGTGAACAGCCAAGACGACGTGCCACCTCACGTACCTCAGTCCTCCTTGCAGCATGCCCAGGGCACGCTGCAGTTGATCCCCGACAATCGTGGCATGTTGCTTGAAATGCCCATTTTGCACTAGCCTTTTTAAAGCCAACATCAAGTGCAGCTCATTACAATCATTAAATACCCCTTGGATAATCACCGACAGTCAAAACAGCTGTTCAACAACTGTGCCATGAAGTGACCATTTAAGGTTCAAGTGACTTTCAGGCACGTCCGTTTGGTCTGACAGTGAAGACACTATTGTCCACAAATAAGTTCACACATTACTATACGCAGTGTTATTGTTGCTATTTGAAGGTTTAAAAGGTGGTAAGTTTCTTTTGCGTTTCAGTATATTAACCCTAACTCCTTTTGGTGATTTACAAAGAACCTTCTTCATCCTTGCAAATCCCAACACCCTGTGGTATTAACCAGTTCGCGCCAGACTTAGAGGCCGTATACACGCAAAGTTGTCCCCAG